>OZ012738.1:77316922-78516922 GCA_963859935.3 Lathyrus sativus
CTCCCAGTTGTTCAAAACTGCATCACCCTTAAACACCAGGTTGCTCAGCTCTTCATTTTCTTCACAGTCGCTGATGGCATTGACTTGGAAACCTCCGCTGACAAATACTTCTTGGATAACCTTCGGACGCCCTTCGACAGTGGTGGCAGCTCCATTCTGAGTTGGTTTGTAACCCAACCCAGAGCGATCAGTCTTGGTCTTGACATCAATTACCTCTCCCCAACCTTCAGGAATACCCCTGTCAATTGTTGATTTGGTACCCTTCAGAGATGCAAAAGATGGATTACCCTGACCCACTGTCTCTTCGACTTCCAGCAGAACAGCATTGGCGATCTCAAGTGCTTGAAAGGAGATGTCTAAAGCATTCTCCTCGGCCTCGATGTAACGGAAAGAAGACAGGTTACTGACCATCAGATCTTCCTCACCGTGTATAATAACCAACTTTCCATCGATCACGAACTTCATCTTCTGATGTAACGTTGAGGTCACCGCCCCAGCGGCATGGATCCACGGCCTTCCGAGTAAACAACTGTAGTTGGGATTAATGTCCATGACTTGAAACGTGATATTAAAAACTTGCGGACCAATCAGGATAGGAAGCTCAACCTCCCCCATTACCGATCGGCGAGAGCCATCGAAAGCCTTGACAACCAAAGGAGTAGGTTTCAACACAGTCTCTTTACAGGCCAACTTATCGAGAACCCTCTTGGGTAGAACATTCAGAGAAGAGCCGGTGTCTACTAGCACTCTCGCTAAATTGTCCTCCTGACATTTTACCGATATATGTAAAGCACGATTATGGTTCGGACCCTCCTTCGGTAACTCTTCATTGCTGAAACTGAGGGTGTTACAGGCGGTTAAATTGGCAATCACACTATTAAATCGACTGGTGCTAATATCTTGATCCACATGTGCTTGAGTCAAAACCTTCTGC
This sequence comes from Lathyrus sativus, assembly GCA_963859935.3. Lineage (NCBI taxonomy): Eukaryota > Viridiplantae > Streptophyta > Magnoliopsida > Fabales > Fabaceae > Lathyrus > Lathyrus sativus. The sequence continues at coordinate 77,317,857 of OZ012738.1, forward strand.
AAGGCCATCCTATGAGCGGGTGAATTCATCAACAGAGATAGAATTGAGATCTTGGAAGGAGTCTGATGAAGTTGATCGATAACTTTATAGTCACTTTTCTTGATGATCCTCAAAAATTCGGCATCTTCATCATTCGTGATGGCTCCCTTACCTTTGTCTTTGGCAGGCACAGGGATATTAGTGGTCTCCTTAGGTGGATCCTTATTAGAATGGGGAGTGTACACACGGCCACTGCGAGTCATCCTGCTTGCCTCTGCGATATTGGTCACCGTGCCCTTAACCTCTTCATTTGGAATAACCTTCCCAGACTCCTTGTCAATCATAGTCACGTCATATTTCCAAGGCACAGCTTTAGGATCACTGAAAGGAAACGGACTCGGTCTTCGAATAACTATAGGCTTAGGCTGATTCACTTCAGGGATAAACGACTTTGGTATATCGAACACGGGATTGGCGGAGCCTGCCCCTGATAAATTAAACACTGGTACCTTACCCTTTGATTCAGGCTGATGGAAAACAGGTTCAACCACAGCGACTACATCCTTCTTGGCTTGGCTTGTCACTTGTAAAACACCCTCATTAATTAACCTCTGAACATCATTCTGAACCAACATGCAACCCTTGATACTGGCTTCACAACTTACGCATGCAACGTGGGAAGTATCTACCAAACCAACTTCAAACAGTTTCGAATGGAACATTTTGAGAGGAGTCTTAATCTGTTCAATATCAAGGGCATAGCCTTCCTCTGAATCAGCACTAATGGCATTGACACTCTCATGGTTAGGAAAAGGGTTCTTCTTAACATTTGGTTGAGGATCTTCGAATGACAAAATCTTCTTTTCCAATAAATCCCTGACAATATTTTTGAGAGCATAACAATTCTCCAGATCATGGCCAGGCGCACCCTCATGAAATAAACAATGAGCAGCGGCGTTGTAATTGGCGGGTAGAGGATTAGGAGGCGGACCCAAAGCCCGAGTAGTGATTAGACCTTGCTTGACCAAAGAGGGATACAACTCGGTGAAAGTCATTGGAATCGGCGGACAAGGTTTATACGTTCTTCTGTTCGGCATATTCTGGCGAGGAGCCGGACTCTTTGGCTGTTGAGGAGCAGGAGTATTGGGTGTCTGTAGGTAGTTGACAGGAGGCGGATAAACAGGAGGTTGTTGCATAGGTTGATACATGGGAACCTGTTGACTGAAAGAAGGTGTAATAGCTGCCACATAGGGTTGTTGAGCATATTGGACTGGGTACCCTTGAGGTTGAGCATAACCTTGCGGATGTCGATAAAAGCGTTCCCTTGGTCTACCAGAGGATATAGCATTAGTCTCACTCTCCTTCTTTTTCTGGGAGCTATACGGAGGTTTCTTCGGCTGATCCTTAGAAGTACCATGATTATTTGTCATTTTACCACTCTTCATACCCAATTCAATCTTGACACCCACAGCAACGATGTCGGAGAAATTTGAAGTCACACTACCCACCATTCTCTCGTAAAATTCTGGACGGACTGTGTCGACAAACCAATCAGCTAACTCTTTCTCGGTCAAAGGAGGTTCTACCTGCGAAGCAGTCTCTCTCCACCTTTGAGCATACTCTTTGAATGACTCAGAATTCTTTTGTGACATACTCAGCAATTGTCTTCTGTCAGGAGCCAGATCCATATTGTACTTGTAGTGTTTGATGAAAGCGTCAGATAAATCTTGAAAGCTCTTAACGCGGGATTGGTCCAAAGTTAAATACCACTTGGAAGAAGCACCCTTCAAACTGTCTTGGAAGCAATGAATCATCAGTTTATCATTCTCAACATGGGCAGCCATTTTGCGATAATACATGATCAAATGACTCTTAGGACAGGTGGCACCTTCATAGCGATCGAAGCCCGGAGTTTTGAACTTCGGGGGAATAACCAAACCCGAAACCAAACAAACATCCCTTGCAGCGGTCCCAAAAATTTGATCACCCTCTACCTTTTTCAATCTCTGGACGATGGTGTTTACTTCCTCACGAAGCTTATCATGTTTCTCATAACCCTCAACATTCTCATCAAGATTATCAAAAGCTGTCTCATTGAAGTACGGTTGCGCACGAGTGTGTACAACAGGTGGTGCAAAGATAGGAGCCCCCCTAGAAACTTCAGAAAACAAGGGCACGGCTTGCTGAACAGGTTGATTAATCGGAACAGTGGCTTGAGGAGGCACAAAACCGGGAGCAAGACCATAAGGTGGGTCCCCTGCTACGGTCACACTTGGTGGAGGGTCCACAGTAACACCGGTAATCTCAGAAACAACAGTGGGCTGGGTATCCATCTTAGCATTCATGACATGTAACAATTCCATCATACGCCCCATACCCCCTCGAAGGTCTTCAAGTTCATTGCTAAGGCAATCAATCTCTTTTTCCTGATCCTCCATTCTTTTCCGAGTTTGAGCTCTGGTGTTGTATTGGTGCCGAGAACTCAGGGTGACGAAACTGGAAGGTGAGAGAACCGAGTGTGAGAAATCGGGAGACACATGCAATGCAAGAGTATGCTAAAATGTGAATGTAAATGAAGATTTCATGGAATTCAAAACATTTACTAATGTCGTGGGGTACCAAGGAAATCTTTTTCTTGTTTTTTCATTTTATATCTTTTTTTTACTTATGGTATCCCGCGATATCCATAAATGATGTTTGAACTCCATGAAATACAATGCAATGAGATGCTTTATGGATGCAATGCATGAAAACACACAAAGTCCTAGGTTAAAGGCTTGCATGAGGTTCAAAGGCAAGTACCCTCCCCTGAAGTTAGATGGTTCATCCTGTCCTAAAAAAGTAACCAGGTTCTAAGGGATCTCAATATCATTGATCCTTCACAAGGGTGGTTGTTCAGAAGGCAACTTACTTGCCGACCAAAACCCTCCAAGTTTAAGATCTCAATGAGCGTAGTATCGAGTGTCAACCAACTTCAGTCTGCACCAAAGCCGGTTACCTCACTACTTTCTAAAGGCCAAGATGAGTTAACTAGGGTTCTAAAAGTCAGTTAGTGCGTTGACAACATATGGCAGCCTCAATATTATCCTCAACTTGACTTAAGGAATATAAGCACCAACCAAGAAGTCGCACTAACCATGGCCACCAGATCAACCGTATCGATATACGTCGTACAGTTTCCTTGGTCTATTGCCATTTACCTAAGGTACACTAGATCCGGGTGTAGGACCTATCTCACAGCACAAGGAACAGTCCCACAATCAAAGCACAAATATATACATGCAAATGAATAATAACACAGATAGTAATAAATATGAACGAGTTAGGGATAACCCTCAAAAGTTATTCCCCAGTGAAGTCGCCATTTTCTGTTGCGGTGGAAATAGGATCACAAACTATTAATGAGTTTGAATCGCAATTCAATTCACAACCGCTCTTTGATTTATCCGAAGGAAAAGGTCAAAAGAGGGAAAACCTATTTTGCATTGTAAACACAATGCGGGGAAAGATCTAGGGTTCGGGGGTTGGTTAAATTTAGGGAAGGTATTAGCACCCTAAACTTCTGTAGTACTCTACAGGAACCTTTTGTTCAAATGTTTACTATTTGCTTTATTCATTTGCTTAAGGTATATGTACAAAGGATTAAAAGTGAGAAAAAAGACCTAAGGGGTTAATTCTAAGTTTACTCGGCAAGACATCGCATCTTGTGCCTATGTATCCTTACGGGAGTGGAATCAGAGTAATCGTAGTTCCCCTCAAAAGGGAGGTTAGAAACATCTTGACTGTGGCCAAGGTTTCAATGGGGAATAAACGTATCTTAGGGACACGCTTACATGGAGTGTAGAAACTCCAAATCTCTACGTTGAATTGTTAAGTTGTAATTAGGGTTAGGTTAGGTTAGGTTAGGGATTCCGCGGCGGGAAACCCTAAAATGAGCGCGGAGGCTCTTTGACCTAATGCTAGGGGTAAAATTGTAATCTTGCCTGCGGCGAGGCATTTGTGAAAATTAGGGTTTGTGAGGTCGCAAGGGTTTGAAGTTGAGGACTACTGACACGGCGGTCAAACGGCTAGACCTAATTCCTTCGGAGGAGTGAAATTAATTATAAAGATGCGATGAAATTGAATATACATACAACGGCAGAAAATAAAGTGCGGAAAGATAAATGCGACAATTGTCTCGCACAATTACATCCCATAAGCAGTTACAATTATAATAGCTAAATATAAAACCGAAAATAAGTTTCAAATTGAACATAATAGCTGCAAGAAACAAAACAAACAAAAATGTCAGTATGTGGGGTTAGACGAAAACGAAATCAAAATTGAACGAGAAACAAACCGTATGAATTTTGGAGGACTTTTATGGTCTTTTTAACCAAGGATTTAAATTTGTGAAAAGAGAGATTAATTTTAATTAAAAGAGTTTTGAGTTTTAAAAAAATTTATTAATAAAAAAGTGAAAGTTTGGTTAATTATTCTAAAAAAGGAGTTTTAGTGATAATATTTTGAAAAAAAGATTTAATCATTAAAAAAAACAATTGGTTTAATTTAAAAAATCTTAATGTTAGTTAAAAACACGTTTTACTTTAAAGTTATAAAAAAGTTTTATTATTTGAAAAAAACATTTGATTATTTTATTTAAAAAGAGTTTTAATTAATTTGAAAAAGGTTTTTGATTATAAAAAAGAAAGGGCCTTCTTGATTTTTTTTAAAAAAAGATAAACAAAATAAAATAACAAATGGAAAAACAATAAATAATAAAAAGAGGGTTGGGCCGGTCATCACTCTTCTTCTCTCTGCTCTCTGAGTTTGCGTGTGTTCCTCTCCTTCTTGTTTGCCTCTCACGGATGTTATCTTCTTCCTCTTTTGCATGACCGCCGATTTGTCTTCTTCATCTCTTTTTCCTGAAAAACATGAAAAGCAACACAAAAATTGTAATTATATTTTTTGATCCTTACGGAATGATGATGGCCGATGATGCTTTGTCCTGAGGCTAGAGGATTTTTGACGGAGTTTGCTTGGATTTTACGAAAAAGTTCTCTCCTTCTTGTTATGATTTTCGTCCCTTTTATACTTGATTTTTAAATCTTTTTTTTTAATCTCAGATTTAATTTGAATATCTCAATCTTTTTCAATCTTTGATTTGATTTGAATGAATTTTTATGATGATTTCAGATTTGATTCAATGATGGTGATGTTGATATTTAGATCTGATTTTCTTATGATGATGATTGATCTGATTGATTTGATTTAACTCTATCTGGAATTCATTAAGATTGGATTAGATTAAAAAAGTGTTGAGATTTAAATTTAAAAAGTTAGCAAAGAAGATTAGAGTTTCAAGTTAAATAAAAATTAGAGTTTTAAAAAAAATGAGTTAGAATAAAATAAAAAAAAAAAATATTTGAATGTTGGTTTTAAAAAATGTTAGAATTATTTTAAAAACTGTTAGAATTTAATTTTAAAAGGAATTTAAAATTTAAAAAAAAAAGAAAAAGAAAAGGGCGTTAGAATTTAATTTTAAAAAGAATTTAGAATTTTAATTTGAAAAATAAAGGTGTCAAAAAAAGATTTAGATTTAATTTTTTTTTTTTAAAAAAAAGGATAGATTTAATTTATAAAAAAAGGTTAGATTTAATTTTTAAAATAGTTAGAAAAAAAAGATTTAATTTTAAAAAGAAATTAGAGAAAAAAAAGATTTAATTTTATAAAAGTTAGAAAAAAGATTTAATTTTTTTTAAAAAAGTTAGAAAAAAAGATTTAACTTTATAAAAGTTAGAAAAAAGATTTAATTTTAAAAAGAAGTTAGAAAAAAATATTTAACTTTAAAAAAGTTAGAAAAAAAAGATTTAGTTTTAAAAAAAAGTTAGAAAAAAATATTTAACTTTAAAAAAGTTAGAAAAAAAAGATTTAGTTTTAAAAAAAGTTAGAAAAAAATATTTAACTTTAAAAAAGTTAGAAAAAAAAAAGATTTAGCTTTAAAAAAGTTAGAAAAAAAGATTTAGCTTTAAAAGGTTAGAAAAAAAAGATTTAATTTTAAAAAGTTAGAAAAAAAGATTTAATTTTAAAAAAAGTATTAGATTTTTATTTAAAAAAAAGTATTAGAATTTGATTAAAAAAAAAAAGTGTTAGAAATTAATTTAAAAAAGGTTATAAAAAATTTACTCTTTAAAGAAAAGAAAAAAAAGTTAAATTTTAATCTAAATCCTAAAAGTTAGTAAGAAGAGCTTAAAATGACTTAAATAAATAAACTAAATAGAAAAAAAAAAAGTTAATAAAAAACATTAGTAAAGTTATAAAAAAGGTTAATTAAATTATTATTAGTTAAAAAAACAAGATTTAAAAAAAAAGGTTAATTTATTAAGTTAATAAGAATTTAAAATAAAAATAAAAAAGAAAGGGTAAAATTTGGGGTATTACACTCATGTAGAAGGAAGGTATCCAAGACAAAAGGGTAAAAATAAGTTGAGAACAAGAGAATGGTCGAAAGAAGCAAAGCAGTCAGAAGAAGAAGTCGAAGGACTCACCCAGAAGCCAGGAGTTCGACCGCTTGCTGAGAGAGAAGGTTTGTCGAAGGATTTGAAATTCAAATATTGGAGGGAACAATTTTGCTTGTTGAATATTGAGGGAGACACGTGTCACCCTAGGAGCAGTATAACCATGCATTTGTGACAAATGGCGCAAGGAGATGATGATGGAGGTTATTAGAGGTTATTTTTTACTACTATAAATAGGGTGTCTTAGACATATCCAAAGTGTGTTGTAATTTACTATTGTACAAATTACTCTTGAAATTACTCCAAGTATCCGAGTGTAGAGAAAGCGAGTATTGTAGAGAATGTACGTGATGTAAACACACCATCTTTTAACTAAATGCAATTTACTTGTTTTACTTTAAATTTTACAAAGTCTTTTATTGTCTTTACCCCTTTTCTTCTTAATTTACTTCTCTCCTTCCTATGCAATTCTTTTCTCTTCGTTCTCAATCTAACTTTTCCTCTACCAACAAACTTTCTTCTCTTTTATTGAAAGCTTTATTTTATCTTTAAATTAACTCGTAGTCGAATAGATGTTCCTTTAGGATTCTTTCACCCCAATACTGTTCGAGTGTGGAACTTGAATAGACCCTTAAAACAAAAACAAAACTTTTAGCACATCTCCTAGGATTAATCTGATCGATCCTGTGAGTCACCAAAGTTAGATTTGGAAGATCAGTGGTTGTTTTCCGATTTTCAAGGGAAATAAAATGGCAAGCCCAGTGGGACAGTGCTAGAAAATCTATTTTATAAAACTAAACTTATAAAAATTCTGCAGTCGTACTGGTCCTTTTCGTGAGAGGTACATTTTTATGTTACTAAGAAGTGGTAAAATTGCCGCTATGAACGAAGAGACACGACCAAGACAAAACATTAGGAACATGGCTACGGATATGAACCAGCCAGATAACCCCAACCATCAAGGAGACGGTTCCATCGAGGGAATAAGAGACGAGGGAGTTCCCCCTCTGATACCGTCGACTAGAGAACAAACGGTGCTTCATGTGAGGCCAGTGCTGACACCTTCCGTGCTTGGGGTTGGATCGACAGTGATAAGACCTTATACTTAACTAGTGTTAGAATATATTGGTCATCAAACGTCGAATCCTCAGATTTTGTTAGAAGGAAGTTCGACGTCCAGGCAGTTTGGTCCCCCTGGTTTTTCACAATCACCAAGAAGTCCCCCGTATGGGATGCCCACCGCTATGATGCAAGGGCTCCAAAGTGCACTCCCTATATTCTCCGATCAGGTGATGGCTTCACCGCTACAAGGGTCAGGGTCAGGTGTGAACATGGGTTGAAACCCCAAAAGCCAGAGTTTAGGGTATTCGACGCAAGGCCCTAATTTGACCAACACCTCAGTTGCTTGTTTAAGACAGCAGATGGACGAAAGTAACCTACAAATGGTTCATACTTTGTCACAAACCATGGGTGAAATATTTCAACCGTTAATCCAAAATACAACCCAGACCAATCAACAATTGGCGGTACAATTAACGAGATTGGCTGAATTCATGGGGGTACCTCCCTTAACCAGAAACCAAGCCGCAGTAGCGGATACCCCATGATACAACTTGGCGAATGTGGAAGTCGACGTAGGAAACCAAGGAAGGATTGCCCCTCCGGTAGTCGAAGGGCTTAGGGAAGAGCCTTTGCAAAACCAGCCCCATGGCTTGGGAGAAAGAAACCCAGGAGTAGTGGTTGTGAAGCGGAACCAAGACGCAGACAATGTAGTCCAGCAGGTTCGTCGAAACAACATAGCCGTCAACAATAATCTCGCAGCCATGGTCGAGAGAATTATGGCCATAAATGGGTTAAACACTGGTTTCACCAGGCCAAATTACACTTCACCTATAGTAGACTATATCCTTCAGACGGAGTTACCTCCTAGGACGAAAGTACCCAGGTTCACTAAGTTTTCAGGAGATACGACGGAATCTACCGTCTAACATGTGGCTCGTTACTTAATCGAGGATGGAGAGATAGCGAACGATGGAAGCCTTAGAATAAAATACTTCCCAAGTTCCCTTACTAAAAACGCCTTTACTTGGTTTACAACACTTCTCCCTAACACGGTGTGCAACTGGATCCAGTTAGAGCGTTTGTTCCATGAACAGTTCTATATGGGTCAGACTAAAATTAGCTTAAAGGAACTCGCTAGTGTGAAGCGTAAGTTTTCTGAACCAATAGAGGAATACCTTAATAGGTTCCGGTTGCTTAAGGCCAGATGCTTCACACAGGTCCCTGAACATGAGTTGGTCGAAATGGCCGCTGGGGGTCTCGACTACTCTATTAGGAAAAAGTTGGATACCCAGTACCTAAGGGACATGGCCCAACTAGCCGATCGAGTTCGACAACTCGAAAGACTCAAAGACGAAAAGGCTAAGTTTAATAAAAATAAAAAGGTAGCTTTTGTCGAATATAATGAGAACGTCGAAGGTCTGTGCGATGAGCCTGTGAGTTTCGACGATGGCAAAGTGGACCTTGCTGAACTTAAGCAAGGACCGCCTTACTTGTGCAAAGTACTGGCTCCCCCACAAGGGAAGAGTTATGTCGAATCTGAAAAGAATGATAGGTTCCCAAAGAAAACATATACTTTCGACATCATAAAATGTGATGAAATCTTCGATTTGTTAGTTAAGGACGGACAAATGATAGTGCCTCCTGGCGCCAAAATGTCGTCCATAGAACAAAGGAAGAAAATAGGGTTTTGTAAATATCATAATTTCTTAGGTCATTGATAACGAGAAAACGCATCGATTATATTGCTAGGTTTCATTAACGTTTTATCGCATATTCACCGTTTTAACACTCGATTTCTCGAGTTTTTCTTACCATTTTGCAGGTACATCATTATATGGAGCTAAATCATGAATTAAGAGCAAAAGGGACAAAAGAAACCATAAAGAGATGAAGAAATGAAGAAGCCTGCAAAAGACTGCATAATTTGTTGCAGTCACGACCGTCACAAGGGTGTCACGACCGTGACACCCCAATTTGAGCCATCACGACCGTAAGAGAGTGGTCACGACCGTGACACTTAAAAACCACAAGTTACGAACGTGAAGACCTTGTCACGACCGTGACAAGGGTAAAATTAGGTTTTTGACTCAGACTACGTCAAGGCATTACGTGAAGACCATTTCTCCTATTGGCATTACGTGAAGACCATTTCTCCTATTTTGTTGCCACGTTCCTGCATTCCTTCCACAAATTCAGCAAGGCCTATGCAACAAAGGTCCAAAAATCCAGCCCATTAAGGATTCTATAAATAGTACAAGTTCTATGAACAATACAGAGAGAGCATTTTTTTATTCAAATTCCTGCGGAAGCTCTGCCGAACTGTATTACGAACCAACCTTTCTATTCTTGCATTATTTATAGTTTTCTGTTTCGTTTTTTTATTGTATCCAAACCCGCCATATAACAATTCCCAACATCAGGAAATTGTTATACATTTATTTGTTTCTAAACCTTCAGCATTCGTTTATTTTCAATTTCCGCCAACTCCAAGCTTTCCGGTCTGTGGAAGAAGGAGTCTGCTCGAATATTTGTTAACCAGGTTTTTCATTATATTGCAATTTAATTTAATTATAATGTTTATTTATTTTTCTGCCATGAGTACGTTATTATTAAATTTTCTATCTCTGTCTGGTTCAACATCGATGAGTAGCTAAACACCTTAGGGCGGTATGTAGTTATAACAAACTTAACCGGTAAAATATAACCATAGGCTAAAAATAATTAATCACTTAACATTCTGGCTGATACTTTTTAATTGAAATAGACCTTTTCGTTACGAGAGTAAGAAAAGAGTATTAGGTTAGGTCAAGACCACGAGAGTGTGAGATTTTAACCAGATAGCTAAAGTTAGGCATTTAAATTAAACACAGCGAGAGCGCTTTAAGATAAATTAGAATTACTTAGTTTCCAAAAATTACCTCTAAACACTTATGGGCTAGCAAGAGCAGGCATAGGGCTTTAGGGATAAGATCTGATATAAGACCACGAGAGTGTGAGTTGAGGGTATTTAAACTGGTAATCTCTACCGAATAGATTAAGTGAACACCTTTATAAGCCTAGGTTAGATTGACCCACCTAAGTTAGTATAATTACATACCGACCGCCTTAGTATTACTTTATTAAAACATAAATTTAATTCCGCCTTTAATAGTCTTAAAAATCAACAAAAAATCGTGACAACCATTCGCCTTAGCTAAACTAGAAGTTCATCTAGCACTAAGTAACCATAGAATCCCTGTGGATCGATAATCTTCAATATTACTTCGATAGGCTGTGCACTTGCAGTAAGATACCGCTAGACGCATAAGTAGACACGTCTTTAGCCCATCAAGTTTTTGGCGCCGTTGCCGGGGATTCCTTAATTTAGTTACTAGTGCATTTAGGTAGCATTGTCTAGACTAAGGTATCAACTATTTAATTTAATCTAATCTCCGAGTGTATGACAAGTACTCGCTCTAAAAGCGAAGACTTGCAACCTCTAATCCCCGAATCGGAGCGCTTCTTACACGTAAGAAGACGTATATTCGATTTCGAAAATAATTACAATATTCCAGATCTTCAATTAGATCCGCCTAAACCAGCCGTAAAATCAAAGGACGCAGAAATGGCTGAAGAACAGACTCATCCACTCAAGTATTACGCTAATCCTTCGCAAGCTGAACCGCATTCAAGCATTGCAGCGCCGGCTATCAACCGAAATGATTTCGAACTAAAACCTTCGTTGATATCAGCCGTGCAACAATATCAATTCGCCGGAAATCCTACCGAGGATCCGAATCTTCATCTTTCGATCTTTGTGCAATATGCAGATACCATAAAAGCCAATGGAGTTACCTAAGAAGCTATTAGACTACGTTTATTTCCTTTTTCGCTTCGAGACAGAGCAAGAGCTTGGCTTCAATCTCTGCCTTCGAACTCAGTAACTACGTGGGAAGAACTTAAGAGAGTTTTCTTGAATAGGTATTTTCCACCTAGCAAGATAGCTATGCTGAGAGCTCAGATCAACGGATTTAAGCAAAGAGAAAGTGAATCATTATTCGAAGCTTGGGAACGCTATAAGGATCTACTGAGACTTTGTCCACATCATGGATTAATAGAATGGATGGTCATCCATACCTTCTATAATGGACTCTTGTACAATACAAGAATGACAATTGACGCTGCCGCGGGTGGTGCATTGATGGACAAAGAATATAATGATGCCTATGCACTTATCGAAAGTATGGCTCAAAATCATTACCTTTGGGGAAGCGAGAGAGTCGCAACTGAGAAAACAACAAAAGGAGGTATGTACGAAGTAAGTAGTATGGACCAAGTCAATGCGAAGTTTGACCAACTAAGCCAAAAGATCGATAATTTGGCCATAACACCTACAGCCACCGTGGCTGCAGTAACACCTAACTGTGAGTTATGTGGAGTCCCAGGACACGAAGTTTCTGATTGTCAACTATTGGCAGGAACTCCCACTGATCAAGTGAATTATGCTCAAGGAAACCCTTACTCAAACACATACAACCCAGGTTGGAAGAATCATCCGAACTTCTCCTATAAGAATAACAATGCTTATTACGCACCAGGTCAAGCACCAGCTACATCACCAGGATATCAAAAGACTGCTCCTAATATCCCTAGAAAATCGAACCTTGAATTGATGATGGAGAACTTTATAGCTAACCAATCTCAAACAAACAAGGACTTCTTAAACCAAAACATTCACACTAGTGAGCAGATTAAACAATTAGTGAGCAAAGTAGATGCATTAGCTACACATAACAAAATGCTTGAAACTCAGATTTCACAAGTAGCTCAACAACAAGCACCTACTGTTGCACCAGCTGGAGTATTCCCTGGACAACCTCAACCTAATCCGAAAGGACATGCTAACGCTATAATATTAAGAAGTGGCAAGGAACTTGACGGACCTACCGATCCAAGACTTGACAATCCAGCCATGTACCAAAAACCGGATAAACCGACTGAAGTGGTGAATGATCTAGAAGAAAAGGAAGATGACAATCGAGAGGTAGTGGAGAAAGAACAACCTTATGTGCCTCCACCACCCTATAAACCACCAATTCCGTACCCTCAAAGATTAATAAATTCCAAGACGACGGGTCAATTTAAGAAATTTGTCGAACTTCTGAAACAGTTGAATATTACTATTCCGTTTACAGAAGCAATTACCCAAATACCCTCGTATGCTAAGTTTTTAAAAGAAATCTTATCCAATAAGAAAAAGATAGAGGATAACGGAACAGTTACACTTACTGCCGAGTGTAGCGCCATAATTCAGAATAAAATGCCTCCTAAGCTAAAAGATCCAGGAAGTTTCTCTATACCCTGTGTAATAGGAAAATTCGTCATTGACAAAGCTCTATGCGATTTAGGAGCCAGTATCAGTGTTATGCCTTTAACGATTTGCAAAAGGCTAGACGTGGGAGACCTAAGACCAACTAAAATGTCTGTTCAACTAGCCGATCGCTCTGTTAAATATCCTGTAGGCATACTAGAAAACGTTCCAGTACGTAATAGGACAATTCTACATCCCTACTGATTTTATAATCATGGACATCTCTGAAGACTCCACCACACCTATCATACTAGGAAGACCATTCTTAGCTACCGCCGGAGCTATAATAGACGTAAAAAGAGGAAAGCTAACCTTTGAAGTAGGTGAAGAGAAAGTTGAATTTATTTTAACACAATTCTTACAATCACCAGCTATAGAGGATACATGCTATCTATTGGACGTAATTGACGAATGTGTAAGAGAAATGGAACTGAAAGAGACCACTTATTCTAAAATAATGAAAATTCAAATCCCTCCGATTTTCGAAGATGATAATTGGCGAAAACCGTATCAGGATGATAGTCTAAGCGAAAGTTTAGCACTTACACCGGATCCCATGCCAAGTAAAGATAAACCTACGTTAGGATTAAAAACTTTACCTCATAACCTAAGGTACGAATTCTTAGACGTTGAATGTAAAAGACCAGTTATAGTAAATTCCAGTTTAGGAACTATAGAAACAAAGAAACTTTTAGATGTCTTGAAGAAATATCCAACTGCATTAGGATATAACATATCTGATCTCAAAGGAATATGTCCTTCAGTTTGTATGCATCGTATTCTGCTAGAAGAAGATTGCAGAACCTCCAGAGAATCTCAAAGAAGAATTAACCCAACCCTTAGCACTGTAGTAAAAGAAGAAGTTAAGAAATTATTAGATGTCGGGATAATATATCCAATCTCTGATAGTGAATGGGTTAGTCCAATACATGTAGTGCCAAAGAAAGGAGGTATCACTGTTGTGAAAAACGCTCAAGGCGAATCGATATCGCAAAGAGTAGTGACGGGATATAGAGTGTGCATAGATTATCGTAAACTAAACAAAGCCAATCAAAAAGATCATTTCCCACTACCTTTCATAGATCAAATGTTAGAACGATTAGCCAAGCATTCTTACTTCTGTTATCTTGACGGTTACTCAGGATTTTTCCAAATCCCTATCCATCCTGATGATCAAGAGAAGACTACATTCACATGTCCTTATGGAACGTTCGCTTATAGGCGAATGCCCTTTGGATTATGCAACGCTCCTGCAACCTTTCAAAGATGTATGATGTCAATCTTCGCAGATTTTATAGACAACATCATGGAAGTGTTCATGGACGACTTCTCTGTATGCGGGCAAAGTTTTGAAGGATGCTTATCGAACTTAGAAATGGTGTTAGAAAGATGTGTAAAAGTAAATCTCGTGCTTAACTGGGAGAAATGTCATTTTATGGTCAACGAAGGAATAGTATTAGGTCATGTAATATCCGACAAGGGAATTGAAGTTGATAAAGCTAAGATTGAAGTAATAAAAGATCTTCAACCCCCTAAAACCGTTCGAGAAATACGAAGCTTTTTAGGACACGCCGGTTTTTACCAACGATTCATCAAAGATTTCTCGAAAATCACTAAACCTCTTACTGGTTTATTAATGAAAGACGCTGAGTTCATATTCAATGAAGATTGTCTTAAAGCATTCGAAACTCTAAAAACAGCCCTCATCACCGCACCAATCATGCAACCCCCTGACTGGAGATTACCTTTTGAAATCATGTGCGATGCGAGTGACTATGCTGTAGGCGCGGTTCTAGGCTAGAGAAAGGAAAAGAAACTTCATGCGATTTACTATGCCAGTAGAACCTTAGATTCTGCCCAGATGAACTACGCTACTACCGAAAAAGAATTGTTAGCAGTTGTCTTTGCGCTTGACAAATTCCGTTCTTACCTAGTAGGAGCGAAAATAATCATTTACACAGACCATGCTGCTATCCGATATCTATTAACTAAGAAAGATGCTAAACCAAGACTCTTAAGATGGATTTTACTCTTACAAGAGTTTGATCTAGAAATAAAAGATAAGAAAGGTACTGAGAACGTCGTAGCGGACCATTTATCTAGAATAGAAGGTATTAAACCCGAACAAGTGCCGATTAACGATGATTTTCCGTATGAACAGCTGATAGCACAAATAGGAAGCGACCTAGCTCAGTTAGATATAAATTAACCAGAATCCGTGGAAACAATCCAGACAACTGTAGGACTGCCATGGTACGCTGACATTGTCAACTACCTAGCCGCAGGAGCTCTTCCACCCGATCTAACCTATCAGCAGAAAAAGAAATTCTTTCATAATCTGAAACATTACTATTGGGATGAACCATTATTGTTCAAAAGAGGACCAGATGGAATCTTTTGCCGATGTATTCCCGAAGAAGAAATAGAAGATGTCATTGCTCAATGCCATTCATCTCCTTATGGTGGACATGCAAGCACTTCCAAGACTTGTGCAAAAATCTTGCAAGCCGGCTTATTCTGGCCTAATCTATGGAAGGATGTCCACATCGCTGTTATAAATTGCGATCGGTGTTAACGCACTGACAATATTTCAAGTAGAGATGAAATGCCTCAAAAAGGAATTTTAGAAGTAGAAATCTTTGACGTCTGGGGAATAGATTTCATGGGACCATTCCCATCATCTTTCGGTAATAATTACATACTCGTAGCTGTTGATTATGTTTCGAAATGGATTGAAGCCATAGCTTCTCCTACAAACGATACACGAGTAGTAATAAAGCTTTTCAAAAATATAATCTTTCCCAGATTTGGTGTGCCTAGACTCGTCATAAGTGACGGTGGCTCGCACTTCATTTCAAAAATCTTTGACAAATTACTATCTAAATATGGAGTAAGACACCGTGTGGCTACACCATATCACCCACAAACAAGTGGACAAGTCGAAGTCTCAAACAGAGAAATTAAACAAATCTTAGAAAAGACTGTCGCCATATCTCGGAAAGATTGGTCATCTAAACTTAATGAAGCTTTATGGGCTTATAGGACCGCTTAAAAGACACCCATAGGTACTACACCTTTCAAACTAGTTTATGGAAAATCTTGTCACCTCCCAGTAGAACTAGAACACAAAGCTTATTGGGCGATCAGAACTCTCAATATAAACTATAATGCTGCAGGAGAAAAGCGAATCCTAGACATTAACGAATTAGAAGAATTAAGGTTAGATGCATATGAGAATGCTAAGATATATAAAGAAAGAACTAAGCGATGGCGTGATAAACGCCTATCTAGGAAAGAATTTAGTGTGGGAGACGTTGTACTCCTCTTTAATTCAAGACTTAGGCTCTTTCCTGGAAAATTAAAATCTAGATGGTCAGGACCCTTTGAAATAACTAAAGTATTCCCGAGTGGAGCAATAGAAATTAAGGGTAGGAATAGTGAACCATTCATAGTAAACGGACAACGTTTAAAACATTATCATAAAGTTGAAAATAGAGATTATGCGAATAATCTAAAGCTTTTAGAATTGTCCACTAATTCCCCTGATTAATCTAAACCTAAGCATTACGTCAGGCTTTTGACGATAAAAACAGCGCTTAGTGGGAGGCAACCCATTTACTTATTTAATTATTTAAACTATTCTTTTCTTTTAGCATATTGTTATTTATCGTTTTACTATTTGTTTAATTGTTTTGTCATTTTATAGTTTTATTTTATATTACTATTATTGCCATTACATTATGCATTTCATTTTCTTATTTTTATCTTAAATCACTTTTTACAGATTTTCTAAAGTCTTTTCCACTTTCCTTCTTCCCCTGATTTGTTTCCCCCATATTTGCACTGACCATGGCTAACCAACCAATTAACCATATGGAAACCAAATTTAGAGGTAGGAACCAAAGAATGAAGTTTGAAGAGTTATCACAGAGGCAAATGGATTTGACCCTGTACCCGGATGATAAGACTATGGAAACCCTAGGTATACATGATAGTGTCATGTACTTGTTAAACTGACTCGGATGGGAGAATGCATTGATCCAACATAAGTTTGTGACTTACCGCGAGCTCACCCTTGAGTTCCTTAGCTCCTTAATTTACCTACCTGAGCGCGGTTTTGGATTTAGGAAAGGATTTATTAGTTTCCGCCTATTTGGAATAGAATATGACTTTAACCATAAAGAACTAGCTGACTTGTTAGGATTCCCTAGTGGACCATTTGCTTTTACTACCACACAGGTAGAATTGATGGATATTGAGCTAGATTTCTTTTGGGGAACTTTAACCGAAAACTACCACCCTGAACCAAATAACATGAATAATGATGAGATCCATAATCCTGCTCTCCGTTACTTCCATAAATTCCTTGCCCACACCTTCTTTGGAAAAGAAGAAAACATTACCGGAGTTTCTAAAGATGAAATATTTATTATGTCATGTTTCACTAATGGACAGCCTGTTAATGGTGTACCTTTCATGATGCAAACCTTCACCCGTATCCAAGAAGAACCTGAATTACCTATATTAGTAGGAGGTCTTGTAACCATGATTGCTGATGCCATAGGACTTAGGTACCAACTGGACAGGTGCAACCGTCTAGGAACAATCCGCCCTATGAATCTTAATTTCTGCTTCAATAGACATATCATAAGGAATTTAGGACATCCACCTTTTGAGTACCTAATCCGGAACGAAGTAGTAACCCTGTTCAAATTGCCTAACCATGCTAGAGTAAGTGTTCACAATAAGGATAACTGGCTTTATGAGTTAAACCCACCTGATTATCCATCTACTCCTGAAACACCTCAGTCTTACAAGATAAAAGATGATATAATGACCGATGTCGAAACTGACCCTGAGACACCTCCTGGTTACCATGACATTGACCACACTGAAGAAGTACATGAAACCCCTGAAGTGAATCAAGGAGATTATGCTAACAACTTACAAAACATCATGAACACTCTCAATGCTTACCAAACTGACATTAATTTATTTAAAGAAGACATTAAGAGCATGCGATTGGACATTATAGGATTGACTGACATAACCTGCGAACAATTCTATCACTTGAACTCCACCATCGAAGACTTGAAGAAACGCTTTTGAAAATGCTATAAGTGATTTAGTTTATTTTTCTCATTGTTTTCGTTTCTAGTTAGATTTATTTTTCGCAACAATTTCATACCGTAATTTCTGTTTATGTAACTTCATTTTCAATTACTTTATGCAATGCACCTTTAATTCCAAAATTTCTCCATTTTTAGCAATTTATATATTTTTCATTCTATGTACTGTTATGCTTGCATTATTTCATATTATATACAATCTCTCATGCCATGCAAGTTAGTATAGTACTGTGTTGAAATTATATACTATATGATGTTTATAATTTAATATGAGTGTTAGTGAAGAAAATACATTATTATAAACTATGTGAATTAAGTGAGAAAATGTTTTTCTGGAAATTATTCAACGAAGCGTGCCCTCACGGTCGTCATACCCATCTCACGATCGTGACGTGCTTAAATAGCGTGTCACGACCGTCACACCCCTGTCACGACCGTGACAAATCCCTATTTCAGGAATCGTGAGAAACAGAATTGTTTCTCTTCGTGCCTCTTCTTCTTCTTCCTCCATAACTTCCTCAAAACTGCCCATTTTCTCCATAACCTCCGTAACCTCCCCATTACCAACTTTAAACCTCATTAACCCCCCATTATCATAACCTATCACATTCTCACTCTCCATTATTTATCCCAAATCAATATTTCTTTCATTTTACCATTTTTTCACAAAACATCAAAAATCTTCATTCTTCACTCTAAGCTCTTGCATGCAATGGATTCTATTACTTTTAGAGAAGGTGATGCTAGAGAAGCTCAGAGAGAACGTTTTCTCCGATTCCAAAACCGCGGTGTGCAACCTACACGTTACATTGACACTGTCTGTTTGAGGGAACTCGGAATGCTTGCCAGTGTTACAAGCCTGCTTCAAAAAGTCGGTCTGTGGGATCTTTGCAGTCAACCTCAGCCCACATTCGAGCTTCTGACACTGGAGTTCTTAAGCTCATTCAGTTACATCACCGGTACCGGTTCTCAGATTCAGCTCACCGGTGTCGCCAAATTCAGATTGCATGGCCAAGAGTTCAACATTCCGCAAAACAGGATAGTCGAGTTGTTAGGATTCGATCACGGAACTGAAGCTCACCGTCGCGTGCCCGATAATTTTAGTGAACAAGCTTTCACTCTATGGCACGACTTAACCAACACCCGTGCATCAGCCTTCCAAAGCCTCAACGCTACGCACATTCACAACCCGGAAATCCGCTATTTTCACCGCGTCATATGCAACACCATCTTTGCTCGAGAAAGCAACCACAAGCTCAACTCCAAGGAGCTTCTATTCTTACACTGCGCTCTTAATGACGAGCCGATCAACGCTGCCCCTTTCATGCTTTATCATATCCAGGCCATTGCACACAGAGGCTCCACCCCGTTCTTCATAGGCGGCATTGTCACCACCCTCGCCATTCAGTTGGGGCTTGGTGACTTGGTCGTTAATCAGCCTCACCTAGCCGCAGAATTCCTCACCAAGAGTTATTGCAGGTCCGCTCACCTGATTGCGCAGCGAGAGGATGGCAGGTATAGCCCTGTTGTCCATGGCACCATTTTCCATCATATCATTCTGCCGTCCCGCGACCGCATCGATCCATCCAGCCGAGCCAACTGGCTCTTTGTTTTACCTGTTGCTGCCGATCACGTCCTTATTCATGATGATCAGGCAGACCCTCCAGCGGATGAGATGCAGGACGCTATGGATGCAGCTGAGCCTGTCCAGGATATACCAGAGACATCTACCCGACAGCCCCCTGCTCCCGAAATCACACTTGAGGAAGTCCTCCGTGCGATTCATCAGCAGAACCAGATGAACGCCGCACTGGAGCGAAGGCAGAAGGAGCAGTATGATGCTTTACTCAGCACTATTGCAGCAAACCAGGAAGCTACTAATGAGAAGTTTGGAGAAATTTTCAGAGAGCTAGAAGCCTTCCGCATTAACATCACTGCTGCCTCCGGCACCGGTTCTGATCCTGAAGCAACTCCTTCCAGACGCCGCTCCCGCACCAGAGGCCGAGCCTGCGGTCCTCAGCAGCCATAGTTTTAGTTTGCTTATGTTTGTTTTTCGTTTTTGTCGTTGTACTGTACTTTTACCGCATTTATATCACAACATTGGGGACAATGTCTGATATAGTGTGGGAGAGGTACCTTTCATTTCCGCATTTTCCCTTTTTCACACTTTTCCATTTCGTTGTATTCTGTTGTATTTCTTTTCGCAACTTAATGAAATGAGCAAATCTTTGTGCTATTTTCTTTAATTTCGAACTTTCCCCGATTATTTAGCTATACCAGAAAAAATCTTTAATTATTCGCATTACCCGACTTACCTACGGAATCGTAATTAGGAAGCCGAGAACGGTTAAACAAGACCAATACAATCTTGACATCTTTGACTCCCTACTTAAGCAATTCCATCCCGATTACCATTACGAGTACACTTTTAGTTTCAGTTCAAAAGTAACCCCTAGTAGTTTATACTAGCAGTCAGCACCGTCTGAACACAAACCACGTGGGGAGCCGATGAATATAAGCGTTTGATGCCTAATCAATAATGATCCTTCATATCTCGATGCAAAATGAAAAGAAATTGCACCAAAGTACACGGTCGCATATAAGAAACGAGAAATATGAGAAGGAGTCCATTGCAAGTTGGTTCAGAGGTACTGGTTCTGAACTCGGTAGGGCGTGCTACGGCTCGATCCCCCACAACCTCCAAATCGGACAAAATATGTAGGGTTACCACACTCGTGTACCAGACCCCGTGCTCAAAAAGGATCAAAGTCGCTAACCGGCTACTCCACTACGTGCATGCTAAGGCAAAGGGCTTAATGTGATTGCGCTAGAATGAAACCGGGCGAAATAAGATCGAAAAACTCCAGGTGAAATCGCAATGTAATTGTCGATTGTTTCGTTTAACGGGAAGTCGACGACATAGCTTGTTGCTTGTGTCATTAGTGTATCGGTAGTGTTCTATCAAAGTACCGGATTATCCGACAAAACGTTCCCTCGTACGGTTTGTTATGAGTATGCGTGAATAAAATCTTGTCCGCCGATTTTCAACCGACTATTTGCTTGAGGACAAGCAAAGGTTTAAGTTTGGGGAAGTTTAATAACGAGAAAACGCATCGATTATATTGCTAGGTTTCATTAACGTTTTATCGCATATTCACCGTTTTAACACTCGATTTCTCGAGTTTTTCTTACCATTTTGCAGGTACATCATTATATGGAGCTAAATCATGAATTAAGAGCAAAAGGGACAAAAGAAACCATAAAGAGATGAAGAAATGAATAAGCCTGCAAAAGACTGCATAATTTGTTGCAGTCAAGGCCGTCACAAGGGTGTCACGACCGTGACACCCCAATTTGAGCCATCACGACCGTAAGAGAGTGGTCACGACCGTGACACTTAAAAACCACAAGTTACGAACGTGAAGACCTTGTCACGACCGTGACAAGGGTAAAATTAGGTTTTTGACTCAGACTACGTCAAGGCATTACGTGAAGACCATTTCTCCTATTGGCATTACGTGAAGACCATTTCTCCTATTTTGTTGCCACGTTCCTGCATTCCTTCCACAAATTCAGCAAGGCCCATGCAACAAAGGTCCAAAAATCTAGCCCATTAAGGATTCTATAAGTAGTACAAGTTCTATGAACAATACAGAGAGAGCATTTTTTTATTCAAATTCCTGCGGAAGCTCTGCCGAACTGTATTACGAACCAGCCTTTCTATTCCTGCATTATTTTTAGTTTTCTGTTTCGTTTTTTATTGTATCCAAACCCGCCATATAACAATTCCCAACATCAGGAAATTGTTATACATTTATTTGTTTCTAAACCTTCAGCATTCGTTTATTTTCAATTTCCGCCAACTCCAAGCTTTCCGGTCTGTGGAAGAAGGAGTCTGCTCGAATATTTGTTAACCAGGTTTTTCATTATATTGCAATTTAATTTAATTATAATGTTTATTTATTTTTCTGCCATGAGTACGTTATTATTAAATTTTCTATCTCTGTCTGGTTCAACATCGATGAGTAGCTAAACACCTTAGGGCGGTATGTAGTTATAACAAACTTAACCGGTAAAATATAACCATAGGCTAAAAATAATTAATCACTTAACATTCTGGCTGATACTTTTTAATTGAAATAGACATTTTCATTACGAGAGTAAGAAAAGAGTATTAGGTTAGGTCAAGACCCCGAAAGTGTGAGATTTTAACCATATAGCTAAAGTTAGGCATTTAAATTAAACACAGCGAGAGCGCTTTAAGATAAATTAGAATTACTTAGTTTCCAAAAATTACCTCTAAACACTTATGGGCTAGCGAGAGCAGGCATAGGGCTTTAGGGATAAGATCTGATATAAGACCACAAGAGTGTGAGTTGAGGGTATTTAATTTGGTAATCTCTACCGAATAGATTAAGTGAACACCTTTATAAGCCTAGGTTAGATTGACCCACCTAAGTTAGTATAATTACATACCGACCGCCTTAGTATTACTTTATTAAAACTTAAATTTAATTCCGCCTTTAATAGTCTTAAAAATCAACAAAAAATCGTGACAACCATTCGCCTTTGCTAAACTAGAAGTTCATCTAGCACTAAGTAACCATAGAATCCCTGTGGATCGATAATCTTAAATATTACTTCGATAGGCTGTGCACTTGCAGTAAGATACCGCTAGACGCATAAGTAGACACGTCTTTAGCCCATCAGTCATAAAACGTCTCGATGTTTTCTTTTCAGGGACCTTGTTCAGAATGCGATCCAGGAAGGACGTCTAAAGTTTGGAGAGAAAGCTGGTGGCCAAATGAAGGTCGACTCAGATCCTCTGCAAACGGCAAACGCAAATTACACAGAGCCAGTCGAGGCTAATATGGTCGAAGTGGCCGACGACTATGACTTTTCAATCGAAGTAACAGAGGCTGCTGCCAATCCCATAGACGAAGCTGTGATGGCGAAAGTTACTATCAGCTTCAGACAAAAGAGCTGTGTTGAAATGGAAGTTGATAGTTGTGACCAAAGGGATGAAACCAAAAGCCCAAACAATAGGAGCAATCTAGGTTGGGAGATAGTGACCAAAGAAACGGCTGATGACTTCGTCAAAATTGATCAAGCCACCAAAGGAGTGGAGTTAAGCTTGAAGAAGCTTAATCTGGCCAAAGAAATTAAAATTAACATGGTACAAATCACTCAACATGAGGAGGTAGCGGATAGTGAGTCAAACTACCAGGAAACACACACTAGGGAAGCCTACCCAGAGCAGGAGGAATGTATTGTTTCTTTCCTTCACTGCTGCCAGGAGAAAGGTTCTAGTGTGATGCTTTGTCCCCGATGCAGCGCTATATTCGACAAGAAGGCTGCACAAAAGCCAGAAGGAACACGAAGGGTGAGGCAAGAAAACGAAAGGCCAAGATTCAACCCTCGAAGAGGCCTTCAACAAAGATCTGACCCTCGCATATGGCCTCCTACGAACAAACCCACTAGCTTTAAGCCCAATGCTGAGGCCACTGATGGGAAGTGGACGACGCCCAATGAGAACAGGCAGCAAGGGTAGAAGAGATGGAAGAACTTCGAAGTACAACGAGGATCTTCGTTAAGCTATCAAAAAGAATTTCAGTCTTCGAGGGATACTCATGTGTCAGAAAATTATAAAGTGAAGAATCCCATGTCTCAATCCCAATGGAGACGCGAGCAGAGAAGAAGAAAATCACATAGAGAAGGTGCACATAAGGACCAACCACAATCCAGCACCAACATCCCCATTGAACATGAGGGTCGAACAAAGGCCTTCGGGAAGGCACCTGTAGGAAGAAAGTTGTTTCCGACGCAGGTCAAAGAATAGAGGAAATCGGTCGATGATGAAATGACCGATAACTTTGACGAAGACTCTGATGACACGTTAGACATTTTGGTCAACGTAGTATCAGTAATGCCTAGGGAATTTGATAGGATTTCTGTAGTTGAAAACTCAGACACATATACAGACTGGGAAATAACGGCTCATAAGTCGGTATGCTATTATGTAATGAACAATGGCTGTGTCGAGTGTTGCACCCTAAAATTTGCTCAACCTATATCACTTGGTTTATGTTTCAATTACATTAGCATTTGCATATAGAGTCATGTACATAGTCTAATCATCTGCATATCATAGCATAACAAATCATCCAACAAGGGACCAAGTACTATTCTCATCTCTATGAGCCTATCAAGAGGTTATTATTCAAATTCAAGCATATCCAAGTTATCAGAAAGAAATTGAAGTCTAAAGAAGTCATTGGACCAAGCAGTGGATCTCTCTCCTATCTTGAGTGTATTTGAAGATCATCAAAGAAGTTGTGAGCTGTGAGTTGAGCATGGAGGGTATATAGACATCATGGAATACATGGGGAGTCATTTTGAAAGTGAGACAAGTCATGAATATGATTACAAGAGTTGCAGTTGAAGACAGTCAATTAGGGTTTCATCTGGGTCAACCCTGGGTCAACCCTAGGTCAAATGATTGATTGAAAGGCATCAAGGTCTATCTGAGAGATGTGGGGTTCATCATTTGACATGTAGATAAGGATGTGGTGTTTTGCCAAGAAGAAATCAAGAGAAATCAAGAAGAAGAGGAGTTTCTAAATTAGGGTTTCTGTGTAAAATCCCCTGATTTAGGGAAAACTTCCAAGCAAGATAATTCAAAATTCAAGCTTCAAATGGATCCTTGGCCAACATGAAACTTGTAGAGGATCTCAAGACCTTTAATTTTAGTGGTGGAAGACATCAAGGAGATTTATAGAACTCAAGTTATGGTCCTTGCAAGTTACAGGTCATCTGAGGTATCTGAAATTTTGTCTGTGAAAGTTACTTGTCTTCCAAGCAACTTTTACCCCTCAAGGAGCTTTCAAATGGATTTCTGGTAAACATAATAGTTTTTCCTCATTGTCTTAGATTTCTAGAAAGGTATGGTATGCCTTCATATGATTTGTGGAACTCTACTTATGTCCTTGGCAAGCAAAGGGTATTTTGGTCATTTGAGAATTACAGGTCATTTCAAGCCTATGCCCAAAACTCATACAAGGAAGCTTCAAATGAAAAACTTCACAACATCAAACTTGCTCCAAATGACATTTTGAGTCTAGAAAAGCGATCATGAAAGGTTGGAAATGCTCATAGCTCAAGGTTCCAAATTTGGTCATTTAAAAGTGAATTTAATGAATAAAAGTGACCTAAAATTGAGATTTTTTATAACATGGCCAAATGGGATGAAATTATAGGTCATTTTGATTGGAAAAAATGTTTTAAGAACATTGGCAAAACTATATTTTTGAGTTTAGGGCAAAGTTTGAGAGATACCATTGGTTACTTATGTATGAAGTTAACATATCCAAAATTCAAGGGAATTGTGCACAAGAAGTTTCTACCAAGTTCTAGAGTGTTCTATGAGTGTCTATATATTGAGTAGAGTGGCTTCATTCAAGGGTTGGTGATTCATTTTGATCAAAACACATAGTTACATCTCATTTTTCCATTTTGCAAATCACATAAGAACCCTATCAAATCTTCATCATTCTCCACAATTCTTGATCCTATCATCATCTACATCCATCATAGATCAAATTTCCATCAAAATCTGTTTGAATTGAAGAGGAATTCGTGTTATTCAAGTGCATCATCCAAATTGCAAAAGGAAGTGGTTATGGCAATCCAAGGGGTTTGAGCAAGAACTACTGCATACAGAATCAAGAACCAAGTTTATTGAGCAAGTCCCAAGCAGTGCAAGCTTTGGATCCAAGGAATTCTGCATCTGTTTTCATCTTTACACCAGGTTAGTAATTTCATCGAGTTGGCTAGATTTAGTTAGAATAATGTAGAATTTTTAGGTTAGAATTGTTAGGCATAGTTAGATGATTGTTTCTGGTGAATTTGAAGGCATTTCATGGAGGTTACCATTGGAGTACCAAAACTGTTGTGGCTTAGAACACCTAGGTTAAGGCATGATAATCTTGGTTAGATAGATAAAAATGATCAGCATAGCATGTAGATTGTGTTAGTGTAAGAGTTGGCAAGAATTAGCAAGATTGATGTCAGTGCAAAATGGTGGAACCAGGGTGTTCTACCTATCGGGTTTGGATATGGATTGAGTTTTAGAGGAAATTGAGACTATGGCTGTGTAGAGGAGAAGATGTAGAACATTTTTGCTTTTTACAGAATTGAATTTCATGGAGGAATGAGGTTGTATGAATGAGGTGGAAGATTGATTCATGAAGCTGCATGCAGGGTTCAATAATGGCTGAAACCCTAATTCTTTGGAGAAGAAACGTGAGGATCGTTGGATCCTTCATTTGACCTTGACTCAGAGACTGATCTAACAGCCACAATTTAAAACTGAAACGCGAGGGAAGCTGGGTGCCAAAGCGCACCATTTCATTAAATCACTCTGATGGGCTTAAGTTGCCCCTGCTTTTCACACCCCCAAACGCCAAGGCCCAACCATTTGCACTGAATTTCTTACTAATTGCACCGTTTTCACTTTATTTCTTTTTTGTATTTTCTGAGCATGCACTGGGCCCAGACGCGCCTTGCTATGCGCACCCCCAGTCTGGGCCCATCATCCATGTTTTAACTGAAATAATTGCTAACTGTACCCCTACCCCATTTAATTCATATTAATTTCATTCAATTTTTTTATTTCTTTGAAAAATCATAACAAATTGAAAATTGAATATTTTTAGATGGTTGTTTTTGCATATTTTTCATAATTCTGTTAAAAAAATTGTCATATAATAAAACTAGCATTTCATTTTATTTTTGTATTTTTAGTACATTTTTCTTTTAAATAGGTTTTAATTGATTTTAGATTTATACATGATATTGTTCATTTTAGTTTAGGACTTCCCTTGTATATTTTGAACCCATTCTTTTTAGGACATTTCACTTAGAACTTTAGCTTGTATATAAGATTTAATTCATGATTGTAGGATTAAAATTTGAGTACTTTGATTAGGTGACCATTAGTGTGATTAAAACTAGGGTTTAGAGATAACATAGGTGTAATAAATCATTTCTTTTAGGAGTTGTAGTTTGAATTTTGGGGGCATGGGACTATAGGGGTATTATGGGTAGATGATAGATCCCTTAGAAATTACTAGGTTTCCCCTATTCTACTATTACTATTAGTATATTGCTTGTGCTTGCTTGACTGTGTGGTGTGCCCTCTCTAGGGTTATTATTTGACTGTGTGGGGTATTGGGCTTGTTTGGGGCTTGGGGTTTGAGCTGAAGACTGTGCTGATGAAGCCCATTGGAGATCAAAAAGAATGAAGACCAATTTCCAGAGTTGATGAGGAGTATCTCTTGCTGGCAGCTGTTGAAGGTTATAGGATCTAGGAGTTAGGCAGAGCTCTAGAGTAGAAAATTTGATTCACAAACATGGAAGGTTTTGTTTGCCTCCATCCCTCTCTATGATGCAGAGTCTCTCTAAGACATTAACCCCCTTCCTTTGGAAGGCTTGGTGATAGTGTCTAAGAGATAGAACTCTTGAGAGAAATATTCTATGTGTTGTTAGCAGTCTGTTTGCCACCTTTGGTGGTCAACTAATTGCTTAACACCCCAGTTCATTCTTGTGATTGGTTCCTCAGCTGGGAGATTGAGACTTGAAGAAAAGCCCTGGAGACTGATGATAAAGACCTTGCTTGAAGGCTGTGAAGATAAAGACTGATGCTTGCTTGAAGCCTGTAGATGTTGGGAGATGACTTGAAGACAGAAGTTGGTGGAGACTTTTTGCTGTTGATAATTCTTGATGTATTGATTGAATTTCCCTGACTGTATTGCTTGCTGTTTAACCTGTTAGGATGAAAGTGAATTCTGTTCACTTTTGCCTATTGTTTTCTAGGTTCGAGGTCGAGTGGGACTCCCTTGCCTCGCTTGTATTGTTGCATCCATGCATTTTACTGCTTTATTGTATATATGCTATTGTTTCTGTTTCCGTCTACTCCCTTAGGATCTCTGTTTCTCTCTGCGCAAGAGAGGAGCATGATAGACATTAGGTCTTAACCCATGCATGATAACATTAGGTTAGTTTGATTCCCTTTTCAACCGTAGGTTAGAGTGTTGTCTCTTCTTTCTCAAAACAAACAGAAAAACACAATAAAATTTCAAACACAATAAAAGACACTTCTTCCGTAAAAGAATGTGAACTCATCAAAACGTCATTTTTGTCCGCTTGGACTGTTAATCAGAAAAACCCTTTTTCAGAAGGAATAAAAACAATCAAGACAGACTTGTGTCGTACGTGGCCCGAACTACGTTTGCTCTGATCTTTCATGCTGTATGAAAGTACGTAGGCATAGGATGCGATATCCTAGCGAGCAACCTTCCCCTCCTTTCCAGTAGGTAGGCGAACTACGTTGACTCTGATTTCTCGTTCCAGACGGGAATACGTAGGCATAAAGCGCGATACTTTGCCGAGTCATTTTCTTTTCTTTTAACCCCAGACCTGTAGAGTAGATAGAATAACAATCCATACCCGAAAACAAGCGTGGATCCCGTCGAGTACGACGGACGTGAGGGGTGCTAATACCTTCCCCTTGCGTAACCGACTCCCGAATCCAGGTTTTGGTTGCGATGACCATACCTTTCCCATCTTTGCGTTAGGTTTACCTCGAGCGTTTCCTTTCCCTCCGTTGGGATAAATAACGCACGGTGGCGACTCTTCTGTTCAGTCGGCGCCGATTTTCGCAGTAGCGACATCGAGGAGCAAAACGCATTCTTTGAACGGCCAACAGAGGCGGTGAAAAATCATCTGAAGCCTCTTTATATTACGGCACAAATAGAGAAGGTCCCAGTTAACAAAATACTAGTGGATTGCGGCGCTACGGTAAACCTAATACCGCATTTTCTGTTGAACAAAATTAGGAAAAGTGAGATAGACACCAAGCCATACAACATGGTGTTATCGAACTATGAAGGAAAAGTGGGTTCGACCATGGGGGTCATTCAGGTGAATGTCACGGTCGGAACCATTACCCGCCCAACTATCTTCATGGTGGTGGAGACCACTGCCAATTACAATCTATTACTTGGAATAGAATGGATCCATGGAGTGGGGGCAGTGCCATCTTCGATGCATCAGAGGATTGCCATCTGGAGACCAGATGGCATTGTCGAAAATATCGAAGCAGATCAGGGATACTTCAAAGCACCTATAAACCATATTGATAGAGGACATTTTGACAAACATTTGGCCGGTATAGGGCCATGCGAACCTGCAGACTTCGACTTTACACCTAATGACGAAGTGTATTGTTCGCTATATTTGCATCCCGTCGAAGGTTTCCGATGGGACAAGGAAGTTCCAGGCAAAAGGTTACCATACCTTGGCGAACTTCCCATAGACCCCACTGGCTGGGGAAGTGAGTTCGATGATGATGACTGAAGCCACATCGCTTCAAAGGATTTCGGCCTACGTGGCCGAAACTAAGCTACAAACGGCCTTGGAGGCCGCTAGTAACAAAATGGCTGAGGGAGCCAACGAAAAATCCAAACAAGTAGGTCCAGTTGGGTATTTCGACCCTAAGATTCAATACGAGGGGTAAAGACTCGACGCCATATATGACGATGAGCCTTTGGGTTTTGAAAAAGATCCCTTGGCCAGCGACGTTAAAATGTTGGCGCAAGATCCACTGGAGGAAGTTGACCTGGGAGATGGAGTAATCAAAAGGCCAACTTATATCAGCGCCAACCTCGACCCCCAACTTAGGATCGAAACCATTCAGTTGCTACGAGAGTACAGGGATTGTTTTGCTTGGGACTACGACGAAATGCCAAGTCTAAAGAGAGATCTAGTCGAGCATAGGCTACCAATCAAGCCTGGAAAAAAAACCAGTCAAGCAGAATCCAAGACGTTTCACCCCTGAAATCCTCTCAAAGATAAAGGAGGAAATCGAAAGACTCCTCCGATGCAAGTTCATCCGTACGACCAGGTATGTCGAATGGCTAGTAAGTATTGTACCAGTCATTAAGAAAAACGGATCTTTAAGAGTCTGCATAGACTTTAGGGATTTGAATTCAACAACCCCTAAAGATGAGTATTCGATGTCAGTGGCAGAAATGCTAGTCGATTCATCCGCTGGCCACGAATACCTTAGCATGATAGATGGATATTCTGGTTAAAACCAGATTTTCATTGCCGAGGATGATGTTTGTAACACCCATTTTAATTATTTAGTCATTTTATTATTATTTTAAAAATTATACGTTGGTGTGTCCTTTGGTGGGGGTGTATTTGATGATGTTCGGTGGGTGTCCCTAATGTGGGAGGACTATTGGTGGTATTTTGGTGTGAAATGTAATAATATAAAAATAATAGTAACATTGGTGGGAGTGTTATTATTATTATTATTATTATTATTATATTTGTTAATATTATTAATATTATTATTATTTTGGTGAAATAATGATATTAGTATTATTATTATTATTATTATTAATAGTATTATAATATTATTAGTATTAATAATAATATTGTATTATTTTATTAAGTTATTTTACTAATTGGGATTAGATTTAATAAAGAAAATAAGAATTGGGAGAGGTTATTAGAGAGTTGGGTGAGAGAAGAGAAGTTAGAACGATAGAATTGGCTTCTGAGAGAAGAGCAGAGAAGGAGAACAAGGAGAAAGGGGAAAGAGCTAGGGCATGAAGTTCTTGAGAATTCCTCTCCAATCGAAGATATAATCAGGTAAGGGGGGAGAAACGAATTGGGATGGTAAAATACATGAAATTGGGTAGAGGGGATTTCCTTAACCCCGTAGGTATTCTGATGATTAGGGGTGGATTATTATATGTTGTTGATTATTGATGAATTGTGTTGAATAATATGTATATGATGATCTGTTGATGTTTGATGTTGCCATTGTTGAATGAGTGCTGGTGTTGGTGTTGTTTGAGTAAGGTTCTGAGTAACTCTGGAGCGCCGGTAATGTACCGTAATGTTGGTCTGGAGTAGAGTTATAGGACAATTGATAAGCGTAATATGCATTGGTTGTAATACTGATAGGATAGAAAGTGGATGTTGTGGGATCGGCTTGAATCGGAGGAGAATGAGAATTCTGAACTGCGAGAATTTGGGAAGTCGCAGGCAACTCGCTAGCACTTCGCTAAGCGAGCTGGTAGCGAGCGTTCGCTAGGTGCTCGCCTAGCGAGTGAGGTAGCGAGCGTGTCCAGTAGTCTCTGTTTGCCTTCGCGAGGTAGTTCCCTAGGCGAACAGGTAGCGAGTATTCGCTGTGACGAGTTGGGTAGCGAACCATTACAGTAGCCACTATTGTCATTCGCGAGGAGGTTCGCTAAGCGAACAGCTAGCGAGCATTCGCTAGGAGCTCGCCTAGCGAGGGAGTAGCGAGCGTAGCAGAATGTGACTTTTTGTGCTGTCGTGCCTGGTGCGCTAGCTGTGTAGTATCCCTTAGACCATGATGAGTGTAGGGATGGAGATTGGATAATGTAGGGAGTACATTTGGTGATAGGTTGTGGATTCTTTATCGTTTAAATTAAGTGAATGTTGGATGAGTGTGCGATATGGAGTATCGTAAGGTTATCACTATGATAGGGTATCCCCGGGTGATGGGATGTGTTTATACTTGGTGTTAGAATGTGAAACTGCTCACTGTGTGATTTGAATTATAAGTCGTTGGTGTGTAATATATCTATACATATGCATTGATGTATGATGATATGATCAGGAGGATCGTGTGCACTTAGTGTGCCTGAATATAATAGTTATGCATTGGTGTCTTGTATATCATGGTGTTTGGTGGGATGAATCATATCTCAGAAGGAGCGTAAGTGATTCATCCGTACTCCTTTGAGGAGAATGGTGGGGGATAGATCATATCTCAGTAGAAGCGTAAGTGATCTGTCGGGGATAGATCATATCTCAGTAGGAGCGTAAGTGATCTGTCCAGGTTCGATTGAATGAACCAATGAGTCGGTACCGCATGCATGGTGTTGAGTTGCATATTTGCATTATAATATGTTATATTGTAATTTGAACAGTAGGTTCGTGATTGGTGTTGTGGGGTGAATATTGAGGTGTTGGTGTGTTTTACTACCTTGTTTACATGTATTACATTACCAATATATTTTTGATCATGTTTTCTCACCCCTTTGTTGTTGTTGTGGTCTGTGCTTCTTCGGAAGTACAGATAATCCAGGTACTTAGCTAGCTTGGATTATGGTGTGCCAGTCGAGTCTAGGATGCTCTGATACGTAGCACGGGACTTGGGTGTTTTTATTTGTTTTATGCTGAACTTGTATTTTGTTCCTGTGAACGTATCAAAAACCTTTGTTGGATTTTACTATTAACATTCCGCTGCATTTGGAGAAAAACCTTTTTTTTCATAAGGAAATGTTGGTTTTGCTATGTGATATCCCACTTGGGAAGAAAACTCTGATGTTTATTTATAATGTTTATTATTTCAATTGTTTTTGGGAAGTGGGGTGTTACAATGTTCCTAAAGAGGCATTCCATTTCCCAGGGGCCTTAGGCACATTCGAATGGCTAGTGATTCCTTTTGGCCTAAAAAACACTGGGGCAACGTACCAGCAGGCGATGAATTCGATTTTCTATGACTACATTGAGTCCTTTATGCAAATATACATTGATGACATTGTGATAAAATCTGTGTCAGGAAAGGCTCATATGGAACATCTGCGCAAATCCTTCATGAGATTGAGGAAGTTTGGCCTCAAGATGAATCCCCTCAAGTGTGCATTTTGCGTGCAAGCAGGAGATTTTCTGGGTTTCGTGGTCCACAAGAAGGGGATCAAAATCAACCAAAACAAAACAAAGGCCACCATGGAAGCGAAAGCGCCATCCAACAAAAAAGAACTTCAATCCTTTCTGGGCAAAATAAATTTCCTAAGAAGGTTCATATCGAATCTCAGTGGAAAAACACAGGCCTTCTCGCCATTGCTTCGAGCCACCAAGGAGAAGTTCGAATGGACGAAAGATCAGCAAGAGGCTTTCGACAAGATCAAAGACTACTTGACTCATCCCCCGGTCCTTGCACCTCCATGTCGAAATAGAAGCATGAGACTGTACATAGAAGCGTCAGCCAAAACTCTAGGGAGAATGCTAGCCCAAGAGGATGGAAGTGGCGTCGAAAGAGCCATTTACTACCTTATCAGAGTTTTAAATGATGCAGAAACTAGGTATAGCGAGATAGAAAAATTATGCTTATGTTTGTATTTCTCATGTATGAAGTTGAAGCAATATATAAAACCAGTTGATGTTTATGTTTCGTCACATTTTGTTATTATCAAGCACTTGTTGTCCAAACCTATTTTGCATAGTCGAATTGGTAAATAGGCATTAGCATTAACTGAGTATTCATTAACTTATAGACCGTTGAAAGCGGTCAAAGGGCAAATAGTGGCAGACTTTATTGTCGACCACTCCATAAATGAAAGTACCCTGAACATTGTTGAACTAGAGCCTTAGAAGCTATACTTCGACGGGTCTAGTCACAAGAACGGGACAGGCATAGGTCTATTGATTATTTCGCCTGACAAAATTCCAACAAAATTCAAGTATAGAGTCGAGGGCCTATGTTCCAATAACGAAGCTGAATATGAAGGTTTGATCGCTGGACTTGAAATTTTGTTAGAATTGGGGGCAACCCAAGTCTAAATAATGGGAGATTCAGAGTTGGTTGTAAAACAGCTAACAAAGGAGTACAAATGCGTTAAAGAAAATCTCATCATGTATTTCGTGATAGCCAACAGACTACTCAAAAAATTTGAAGTCTACACTATTCGACACATACCACAACTACATAATCAGATAGCCAACGACCTGGCACAAGTTGCCTCAGGATACAGGGTCTCGAATGAAAACTTGCAAGAAGCAATCGAGGCCAGAGGTAAGGTTGTGTCCGTGGGTTTGAGACCGTCAGACTTGGAAGTCACAAAATTTGGCTACGCTGACGAGGAAACCTTTGAGATTTTTACAGTCGAAGGTCTGACAGACAAAGATTGGAGGAAACCTCTGTTCGAATACCTTCAGAACCCTTCAGCAACTACAGAACGAAAGATAAAATACCAAGCATTAAGCTATGTCCTGTTGGGGAATGCGTTATTTAAGAAAACCTATGAGGGAGTTTTACTTAAATGCCTCAGTGAATCTAAAGCATACTTGGCGTTGTCTTCAGTCCATGGTGGGACATGCGGAGCACACCAAGTAGGCCATAAGATGAAATGGCTGCTATTTCGCTAGGGGAAGTACTGGCCCACGATGCTGAAAGATTGCATTGAGTTCGCCAAAGGTTGTCAGGAATGCCAAGTCCAAGCTGGCATACAACATGTCCCAGCAAGCGAGTTGCACTCCATAGTCAAGCCATGGCCATTCAGAGGTTGGGCTTTAGACCTAATAGGAGAGATTCGACCTGCGTCTTCCAAAAACCAGAAGTACATTTTGGTAGGGATAGACTATTTTACCAAGTGGATCGAAGTTATACCTCTACCAAAGGTAGACCAAGAAGATGTTATCGAATTCATTCAGAAGTATATCATCTACAGATTTGGGCTACCAGAGACAATAACGACAGACCAAGGGTCAGTATTCACGGGTAGGAAGATGCAGGAGTTTGCCAAAGAAATGGGATTTAAACTCCTTACCTCGACACCTTACTACGCCCAGGCCAATGGCCAAGTCCAAGTGGCAAACAAAGTGATAATTGGCATGATAAAGAAACAGATTGGAAGCAAACCTACGAATTGGCATAAAACGTTGGATCAAGTCCTATGGGCATGTCGAACATCCCCGAAGGGAGCAACCAACACTTCCCCCTATCGACTCACCTTCGGCCATGACGCAGTATTGCCAGTTGAGATACACATACAGTCAGTGAGAATTCAAAGACATCATGAAATCCCTTGAGAGATTTATTGGGACATGATGCTTGATGAGTTAGTCGATCTAGACGAAGAAAGATTAAAAGCTCTAGAACTCTTGAGAAGACAAAAGAAAAGAGTGGAGAAATCATATAACAAGAAGGTCAAAGCAAAGACTTTCCTGGTTAGAGATTTGGCATGGAGGGTAATCCTCCCTATGGATCGAAAGGTGAGGTCCCTAGGCAAGTGGTCCCCAAAGTGGGAAGGACCATTCCAGGTATCGAAGTTATTCTTCAACGGGGCATATGAAGTGACAGAACTGAGTAAGGACGAGAGAATATTAAAAGTAAATGGCAAATATTTAAAGAAGTATACGCCTGCACATCAAGAGGTAAAAATATCAACAGAGTAATAGTCAAAGATAAAGCGAAGCCATAAATGGTGATTTAAAATATGCCAAAATGGCCCAATGTCTTACAAACAAAATAAAAACGGCTATCAAAGGCCAGTATAATTTCCTCTATTACAAAACCTAAACAAATCAAAAGGGAAAGTTCGCCCTCATCTTAAGGTAAGACAATTTTTGGAGTTCGAGACGGCTTTGGCATTGAGCCTTATTTGTCCTCAGCTGGGCAACTTCAGATTCCAAACGACGGGCTTCCTCAGCATAGGTAACGGGATGCTCAAGCTCAGTTGTTAAGGATGAGTCGTCAAAGGAAGATAATTCAGCGTTCTTCTTTTTAGCCTTCGCTATCTTACTACGGAGTTTTTTAATCTTCCGCTCCCAGTAGGCAATGTTCGCTTCGTTAGTCAGGATCTCTTGTTTATTTTTCTCCCTCGTTTCTTCTAATTCAGCAATCTTCTCCTCATAGTCGACATCAGTGCTCCAAGCGGCAGCTTCACTGCCAGCCTTCGTCTTAATCTCACCCTCAATCTGAGGCAACAATCGATAGTCTTTATAAACCTGGTCGATCAGGATACCAACTTCTTGAATAACATTCGCAGCCTCAGGAGTAAGGGATTTAATGTCCACTTTTTGAAGAAGAGCTTTGAGGGGAAGATGGCTGGCTGGGCCCATTTGCAGGAGGGTGAAAAGATCCCCTTTGAAAATCTTTTGCTTAACTTTGTCGAGGGCACTGTCAGCTGGCGGCTTTGAGGTCTATCCTTCGGAGGTTGAAGTACTGGGAGTGCCGCTAGAAGAATGACTTCTCCTACTCAACAAAAGCTTGATGTATTGTCGAGGGTTAGAAACCTTCAACGCATCCAGTTTGGTGGAAGTAAGTTGAGTTTTGCCTGGGAAGGGGTTTGTTGGAATATCCTTTGGGGTAGAAGGAACATGAGTCTTTATTACTTCAGTAGTTGTGGGTTCTTTAACAGAGATGTCCACAGTTTTCGATTCTTTATCTTGGCTTTCTTTTGCCTGTGCTCCATCCTCCTCCATTTCATCCCCAGTGCCTTTATCACTGGACTCATGCTATTCAGGTTGAGGCATAGCTTGGTCCTCAATGGCTTGATCACCCTCGAAAGCCTTTTCATCCACAGCTACTGTCTGACCCAAAGGAGAATTGGTCGTATCAACCAAAGTTGTTTTCCCCTCCAAAGAGTTGACTTCATCATCCGCTGTAATGGGATCGACCTGAGCATTATTGTCTTCGTGATCAGAACCGTCATTTTGAGACTGCTGGGTAGTGGTCTTTGCAGGAGAAGGAGGGGCTGTGAAAGAATCAGGTTTATTAATTTCACCAAGTAAACTCACACCAGAACCCAAATCAGAAGTGGGTTGATAGGTAGGCTCACCTTGGCTATTCAAGGGGTAGAGCGACAGAGGAAGCTTGGTGGGATTAGATTGTGAAGCCCCAGCATCATCCTAGAAAAGGTAGACATTAGAAAGAATAAAGACTAAAGAATCAGTGCAAAGGCCCAAAGAAAGGTAGATGCGCAATATACCTTAAATGTTTCGTCAGCGGGACTGGAATTGTCACTTTCCATGGGGACAGCAGCTTGGATCGAAGCATCCCCTATGGGAGTTGGAGTAGGATCTTGAGGAGGAACGGTGAGCTGAGGTGTGTTGGTTGCAAGAGAAGCGGATAGAGCATCAGGAGTGTCCACATCATGTATGATCTTTCTTTTCCTTTTCATTTGAAGGCTCTCACGAGGAGACCCATCTTCATCATCAGAATCAATAATAATCTGGGGAGAAGCCTTTTTTAATCTTCTTTGAGGGGTAGGTGGTTTTCGACTAGCCTGAAAGCAACATAAAGCGTTGAGAGAGATAAGGAGATCGAGATAGTAAAAAGCTGCGGAAGATTACCTTTTGATCTTCGTCCTTGACTTCAGTTTTGGCTGTTGGGGCAACACGTTTCGGAGCAACTAAAAAGTAGATGATACTAAAACCAGTTAGCAACAATAAAGCTCATAGAGGGAAGTCCAAATCGAAGGGGGATGAACCTTCAAGAATGTCGGATTCGATGCGAACATCTTCGATACTGACATGAAGGTGCCCTTTAAACGTATCGAGTGTGTGTTTAGTCGGAACCACCCGGTGTGCTTTGGGCTTAGACTGCTGTCGAAGAATTTTTATAGCGTCTCCACAAATGAACCAATCTGGGAATGGAGGGGCAAGAGCCACGCCAAAACCAGCAGTTGGTAGTCGAGAGACTTTTGGGAGAAAAAGTTTAAAGGCAACCTCATACCGTTTCTCGCGAGGAACAGAAAAGGGAATCTTTAAACTATCCAGTTTTTTGGAAAATTTTTCTTTCAAAATGATAGCAGCCTCACGGATGGTTCGACTAACATCATCAAGTCGATATGCAGTTTCGAAATACTTCTGGAAGGCTTGAATCTCTTTGATATGGGTAGACGTACCTTTCTTGATCTTCTCCTGCACATCGATCAAAGCTTGGTCAATCAAGCGAGCAAAACTGGAGGCGTCAAGAAATTCTGAGGCGTAATGTTTCGACCACCAGTCATAGAAGTTTTGGGAGCAAAAGTAAGAAGGTTCAAAGTGAACAGGTGTGAGGTAGGACTTGTGGGCGTGGCGCTCTAGTTGTGTCAAACAGTCCAGAGGAGATAGCACAGTGAAAGGAAGAATGATATGCGATTTCTTGTCATACAGGCATTTGGGCAAGGTTTGTATTAACCCGAATTTCCTGGACACCAAGTTCGGTTGGTAAGCTAGCAAGCTGGAGTAACCTCTAACAAGGTTTAGTTTGTGAACCAGTAGTCAGGGAGTGAGGTATCTCTTCCAAATCAGTTGTGACTCCTCTTCTTGTTTCTTTAAGGAAGCAGGGAAGGGTCTGGTAAACCACTCTGGACCACATCTTCATTCTGTGAAGGGAGCCATCTTCACGGTAAAATCATACCGTTTTGCGAACATATGAACAAAGTTGGATAAATTGGATCGAAGAGAATGACCTTCCATGCTAAGGGTAAGTTGAGCTAGGCGAGGCCATTCAAATCTTCTCTCAGTGACTAAAGGCGAACGTTCATCAACTTCACCTCTATTGGGAAGATTGTGTTCGAAAGTGGAATTAAGCCACAACTGAAGAAGCCAAAAGGGGCTCGACAACAGCAAGTTGCCATGGCTGTCAGGATCTTTCAATTTATTCGCACCTTCGCCTAAGGCCTCATAAAGACTGGCTAGAATCATTTCACTGAGGCAAATGCCTCTCTTTAGATGTAGTTGGTTGGCCAGAACCAGATACTTTCACGCCACCTGCAAGGATTTGGTGCAAAATACACAACGGGATAACCACATGGCCAAAAAGGTTATATGTTCTTCGTTGTCAACTGAGGTGCTAGTTTTATTATGGTAATATTGGACAAAAGTTGTATAAGTATGTTTAGTATTGGCAAAACCAATGGTGTCGTGGCTATCAATCTCAGGATCATAAACTAGGCCATAGGGTTTTAGGCCTACAATGGCAGCTACATCAAGTAAAGTGGGTGTCATCATCCCACAAGGGAGGTGGAAAGTGTTGTGAGTTCTATCCCATAAGAATAAGGAAGAAGCCAGCTTAAGGGGGCAGTACGAAGGGCTTACCTTCGACATCATGATCAGATCATAAATCCCAGTGTCCTTCCATTCCCGGGCTTTTACTTTCTCTATTTTCGTCAGCCAGTTGAGATAAAGTTCGGAATCTTTGAAGTAGGGAGTAGCCCTAAATAATCTGGCCCCATCATGAAGATACCTAAGGTCTACATCGAAGAGGCTCAGGCTATTAGAACCGTCAGTGGAAATTTTGCTAGAGTCTTTTTGCCCTAGGGGTTTAGTGGTTCTATAAGAGGGGAAGAAATCTTTAATGGCAGAATAGTCAAGATCTGAAGGGGGTAAAGGCCCAGACATGGCTAAAGGTCTCCCTGCAACAGTAACAGGAATGATTACATGAGATTCATAAATGTGGCGTTTCTCCTCCGTCAAGGGCTCGCGGATGAACTGTTGGTTCTTTACCACCTGGGGGCCGCTCAAGCTAGCAAAGGGAGGAAGCGTTTATGCAGAAGTTTGTCCCTTGAGTTGCATTTTCTTCTTTTGATGATCAGCCATTTTTGAAGGAAGTGAGAGTTTGTTGGTTGGGAAGCAGAAAATTAGAGGAAAAAGCAAGGAAGTTGTGAAGAGTTAGAGAAGTTGGAAAAAATGAAAATATTATAGGGAAACTACTTATATAGTGTATGGAAGACTGGAAGTTTTTCATCATTGAGGGGCTAGAGTTAGTGGGCCACGTGTGCGCTTGGATGTGGGATGGCAGAGGCAATAGTTGCAATTCACGTCCCTGTTAGGGACCAATTGGTATTAATTTATATATATTTTATCGGTCCCTTTTTACCGATTTCTTATTAAATTCACACAAGTTTTTATCACAATTTAGTAAAACATTCAATTTTAGTTATTTTGTTTTGTTCGAATAAATATTTCACTTTTTCTTTAAGTCTTGTAGAAATTTTGTCAAGAAAAGAATGATCGCATAAAAAGATCTCCGGAGCAATACTTAAAGAACAAAGTCGGCAAAAGCAATGCGAAGCAACAAAGCAAGCAATTATGTTTTTGACAAATCGCGCCGCGAACTGAGTGCATTTCAGCCACATGCAAAATAATGACACTTGTCCTGTCTTGGAAGAAAACCCACCTTTTTGTAGGGTGGCGCCCCATAGCCTATTTATTGCACTTTTCCCTTGCATGTTGGACATAATGATTCCACCCTTTAGTCTTAATAGTTCTTAGGTCTGTACGAGATTTTAGAGAAATTTGAGAGAAGATTTTCTTGTCTTGGAGAGTTTTGGATGCAAGAGGAAATTCTTGAAGAATTTTCCATGGAATCAATGAAGATGATGAGCAGCTAATTTCATTTCTTGTCAAGCTTGAGGTAGTAATTATCCTATGTTGTTTATGTAATATTACTATCCTTGCATGTAACAAACTACATTTGGTATAAGGAATTATATTTTCTTTTTACTTTGAAAAATCAGAATTGAATTATTATTGAGAAAGATAGTTTAATTCTTGGCCTAAGATATTTTTCCAAGTAGAGAATAAATTGTAGAGATAAATTTATTCACTACTTTTCTATTTGTGTTAAACATTCAAGATTATTATATCAATAGTTAGATGGAGAGATCGTCTAAAGATTTATATAATAATTGTCACAATCTTATTTAGACATAAATATTATTGAGAGGACACTTGAATACTATCAATGGAGTTTGAATGCATGCATGTGATATTGAGAACATATAAAGAACAAAGATAATGAAACTCAATCTTGACAAGGTCTCCACATTTTATTTTAAAATCATTTTTATCGTCTTAATTTTCTTATAAGTGAAAATAATACTTTAGTCATAAACAAACAATTCGAATACCTTTTGAACTTACAACAATCGAAATTATAGAACGACGGTAGTAACACCAATCTCTGTGGATACGATATTAAAAATATTTACCGGAAATATACTTTTCAACAAATTGGCGCCGTTGTCGGGGATTGGTGTCGATATTACATGCATTGCAATAATTCATTGTTCTAAGTTCTTGTTTTTATTTTTTTTTCTATCACTCTTGTGTTTCACTTGGTTTGTTAGTTTTGTAGATTCTAGTGCATGCGAGAAAAAGTCACCGAGGAGCAATTTCAATTCGACCCCGAAATTGAAAGAACAATCCGAAGGCTTAATAGCAAGACACGAAGGAGAAAGAAACTAGCCGACGAAAGGAACCGGAGAGAAGAAGCAACAAATTCTGCACTTGCTCAAATTGAAGAGGAAGTTGTAGAAACCGTTGAAGGAAGTATGGGTGACGACGCTCGTACCGAAATGTCCGCTAATAGTCCAAGGCGGATAGCTCAATTTGCTCGAGGCGGAAGGAATACGGAGATGAAGACCGGAATCCTTCAACTTCTTTATGCAAATTCGTTCACCGGAATGGATCATGAAGATCCGTACAACCATCTCATCAAATTTTATGAGAGTGCGGGTTCTACGGGTGTAGATGAAGCAAGTGAAGAAAACTTATTCAAGAGGATATTTCCACACTCATTGGTGGGAAAAGAAAAAGAGTGGTACCTTGATCAACCAACAAGAATGATGACGGATTGGAACTTGTTAGAAGAAAGATTTCTTGAGAGATATTACCCTCAATCCCGATTCATGGAAGCCAAAACGGCTATTTCGGTATTCACACAAGGAAGCAACGAGTCTCTAAACGAGGCTTGGGAAAGATTCAAATCCATGTTGAGGAAATGAAAAGGTCATGGTTTTGATGATCTCACACAAATTCACATTTTTCTCAACGGACTCCAAACATCACAAAAGACACTCTTAGACACTACCGCAGGTGGTTCTCTTATGTCAAAGAATATGGAGGAAGCAAAAAGCATTATTGATCAAATGGCACTCAACGATCGACAAAGTCAACACGATCGTAGTCTTTCACAAAGGAAAGCGGGAGTTCTTGAGTTGAATACCAATGATGCCATACTTGCTCAAAACAAGCTACTTTCTCAACAAGTGGAGTTGCTCACTCAACAAATGTCCAAACTCCCACAACAATTGAAGGAGATTCATGGAACACAAGTTAGACATCAAGTGGCAAGTTGTGAACTTTGTCAAGGAGATCATCCAACCGGATTTTGTCCCCCGTTTCAAGAGGAAGTAAGCTATGTCAACAATCAAGGTCAAGGTTACCAAAGATATCCCCCACAACACAACAACACTTTTCAAAAGGAACAACCAAGGCTACCAACAATCAAGATTCAACAACCAGAATTTTCAGCAAGAAAATCCATATCAAAGTCCAAACACACAAGTCCAACAATCACAAGGAGGAAGTTCCAAGTTAGAAGATACGCTTGCACAATTCATACAAGCTTCCATGGCAAGTCAAAAAAGCAATGAAGCAGCAATCAAAAACTTGGAGACTCAAGTAGGCCAACTTGCAAAACAATTAGCAGAACAACAAGCAAGTCCATCATTCTCCGCCAACACTCAAACTAATCCAAGGGAGCATTGTAAAGCAATATTTACAAGAAGCAGTACAGTGGAGGATGATACAAATATCATAGCTGGAAACCAAGAGGAGAGAGTGTTGGAAGCTCAAAATGAGGAGGAGAAAAATTTATCTCAGGTCGCGTCGTGCAAGGGCTTCGCGCCGCGAACTGTACAAAAACAGAATCATGAGGGTAATGTTCAGAAAGAGTCAAAGTTGAAGAACAAAAGAGGGGAAAAAGGTGTGAGTCATGTTCCAGCCCAACACTTACCTTACCCGCACGCACCATCAAGGAAGGACAATGCAAGGCACTATGCACGGTTTAGGGATATACTCAAGCAACTTCAAATTAGTATTCCATTCACCGAAGCGTTAGAACAAATGCCAAAATACGCAAAGTTCTTGAAAGATAGTCTCACAAAAAAGAAGAGGTATACTGAAGATGAAACAGTTTTACTTGATGCACGGTGCAACGCTATAATTCAAAAAAGCATCCCAAGGAAGGAGTCCGATCCGGGCCGAGTAGTTTTACCGGTGACCATTGGAGATACGTACACTGTCAATGGTTTGGTTGATCTAGGATCCAACATCAATCTAATTCCCTTATCTATTGTCAAAAGGTTAGGGAACATTGAGATGAAGTCTACAAGAATGACTCTCCAACAAGCCGACAAGTCCACCACTTCACCATACGGAGTTGCTCAAGATATGCTAGTCAAGGTAGACAAGTTCTTCTTCCCGGTGGATTTTGTGGTAGTAGACATGGATGAGGATCGTGATGTTCCTTTAATTCTCGGAAGGCCATTCATGAAGATATCCCGGATGGTGATTGACATTGATGATGGTTTCATGAAAGTGAGAGTGCAAGATGAAGAAGTAACTTTTAATCTTTTTGAAGCCATGAAGCATCCTAAAGACAAGCACGATTCCTTTCGAATTGATGTAATCAAGGAGGAAATCATTGAAGTTGCAAATCAAGTCCATCTTTCTACTCCCTTGGAGAGATCTCTTATAGGAGCTTACAACGTCTCAACCGAAAAGGAGGAAAAAAAAATTGCGGAAATTTTGTGTGAATTAGGGTCTTGTGGAGAGATCACCTCTCATGAAGAAAAAATTGAGGAGTTGGATGAAAAGAAGAAAGTTGAAGAATCAAAGTTGGAATTGAAAATGCTACCCCCACATTTGAAGTATGTTTTATCCACCCAAGAGGAGCAGACATTGACACAAGTGCTGAAAAAGAATGAAGGGGCAATTGGATGGGTGTTATCGGATTCAAAAAAATTTCAAAATCCTGACTAGTTCGCGCCGCGACCACCCTTCGATCCGCGAACTGAGAAAAGTGTGCATTATGTTTTTGACAGTTCGCGCCGCGACCACCCTTCGAGCCGCAAACTGAAGCGAAAAAAAAATTTCCCCTATTTCTTTTTACTCACTCTCCTCTCACACCAACCATCCTCAAACCCCATTTATCACTCTTTGCTTATGCAAATTGGCCTGAGGGCAGACCATCTTTTATTGGGGGGGGGGGGGGGGGGGGGTAGGAAGCAGTAGCCACGCTCCAGGCACGAACCGAGATGCACAGATGGAAGATGTTTTAGGAACTGCGGGAGGTGGTGAAGATGATGAAGAAGAGTGAAGATCTTATGTGGTAGTAGTTATATTTTTTTAATGTTATTTTAGTTTTGTTATTTTAATTTCGTTTTTGCATTATGTGCATTGGTGGCTCTAGTTTCACCACTAGACTTGTTGTTAGATGCATTTCTATTTTGTGACTTTTAAATTGTGTGTTTTTAAAAAAAACCTTTGTGGTATACCCCATTTTTTTTTAAAAAACTTTTTGTTTAATTGTCTCTGTGCTTGAGTAAGTTGAAGGAACCAAGAGGATTGCGACGAGCAAGTTGGGAAAATTTGAGTGGTGATGATAAGAACCGGTTGTCGACACTTCAAGGTACACCTTATTTTTATTTTTAGACTTTAGATGAATAGTTTAATGGTGTGTTACAAAATTTTTTATCATAAAATTCCTTAAGTTACATGTTACTTTGAATCAAATTAAGACCTAACCAATTGTGAGGTAACCTTTCATTGTACACTAAAATGCGGGAGACCGACAATTTCTTTTCAACTCAGTCTTATCATGCTAAATCATACATTGATCTAATTTTTGAGAAAACTTTTTTGAAAAGGATAGAGGCAATCTTTGTTATTGAGAAAAACCATTTGGCCAAAGAAAGTAAAAACCTTGTGAGGAGTGATCCGTAGTAAAACCCCTTTTGAGCCTAATGTAGGATCCATCCAAAGTAGAAATTTAAATACCATTGATAATATGGTAAAGAAATGGATCCTAAATTCTTTCGTTTCAAGTGAACCTAAACCCAAGTTGGTCGCAATGTAATTTTTGTGCCTATGTCTAAATAGAGAGTTTGATTGCATCAACTATGGTCAAAATGATGAAGTTGGGGAGAAAACATAATACATCACCTTGAAAATATTTGAGCTAACAAAAAGAAAAATGAAAAGAAAAGCTCATGGTGGTGTGTTATCAAAATAAATAAATAAATAAATAAATAAATAAA
Source organism: Lathyrus sativus (assembly GCA_963859935.3). NCBI lineage: Eukaryota > Viridiplantae > Streptophyta > Magnoliopsida > Fabales > Fabaceae > Lathyrus > Lathyrus sativus. The sequence continues at coordinate 77,362,792 of OZ012738.1, forward strand.
TAAATAAATAAATAATAAAGATTGTTGAATAAAAGGAAATGCTCTCTTGGAATAGGCAAGCTTTAATTGAGTCTTGTGATCATATCTTTTCTCTTTAACCCGAACCGCATTATAACCCTTAAAAGACCTCTTGATTCTCAAAAATTTTCATGATTTAGTGTATGTTGTGATGAACGCATGATTCGAGTTGATGTTGATTTAATTGTTCGGATGAGTGTAAGAAAACCCATATGATTATTCATCATCACTATGATGTGTGTGTAGTTTTGATTCAATTTAGACATGTATTACTTGGAATTTCTTGGTATAATTTTTGTAGCCAACCACTATTTTTATTCATGTTTTGTCTAATTTTGAAATTAGGTGTATCATAAGAGTGTTATATGCTTTTGAACCATTTGAATGTCATCCTCTAGCACTTGTTCATTCCTTGCTTTTGTAAATTAGTTTGCTTTATGAATAACTTTTGTTTAGGGACAAACAAAATGATAAGTTGGGGAGAGTTGTTAGGGACCAATTGGTATTAATTTATATATATTTTATCGGTCCCTTTTTACCGATTTCTTATTAAATTCACACAAGTTTTTATCACAATTTAGTAAAACATTCAATTTTAGTTATTTTGTTTTGTTCGAATAGATATTTCACTTTTTCTTTAAGTCTTGTAGAAATTTTGTCAAGAAAAGAATGATCTCATAAAAAGATCTCCGGAGCAATACTTGAAGAACAAAGTCGGCAAAAGCAATGCGAAGCAACAAAGCAAGCAATTCTGTTTTTGACAGTTCACGCCACGAACTGAGTGCATTTCAGCCACATGCAAAATAATGACACTTGTCCTGTCTTGGAAGAAAAACCACCTTTTTGTAGGGTGGCGCCTCATAGCCTATTTATTTCATTTTTCCCTTACATGTTGGACATAATGATTCCACCCTTTAGTCTTAATAGCTCTTAGGTTTGTAAGAGATTTTAGAGAGATTTGAGAGAAGATTTTCTTGTCTTGGAGAGTTTTGGATGCAAGAGGAAATTCTTGAAGAATTTTCCATGGAATCAATGAAGATGATGAGCAGCTAATTTCATTTCTTGTCAAGCTTGAGGTAGTAATTATCCTATGTTGTTTATGTAATATTACTATCCTTGCATGTAACAAACTACATTTGGTATAAGGAATTATATTTTCTTTTTACTTTGAAAAATCAGAATTGAATTATTGTTGAGAAAGATAGTTTAATTCTTGACCTAAGATATTTTTCCAAGTAGAGAATAAATTGTAGAGATAGATTTATTCACTACTTTTCTATTTGTGTTAAACATTCAAGATTATTATATCAATAATTAGATGGAGAGATCGTCTAAATATTTATATAATAATTGTCACAATCTTATTTAGACATAAATATTATTGAGAGGACACTTGAATACTATCAATAGAGTTTGAATGCATGCATGTGATATTGAGAACATATAAAGAACAAAGATAATGAAACTCAATCTTGACAACGTCTCCACATTTTATTCTAAAACCATTTTTATCGTCTTAATTTTCTTATAAGTGAAAAGAATACTTTAGTCATAAACAAACAATTCGAATACCTTTTCAACTTACAACAATCGAAATTATAGAACGGCGGTAGTAACACCAATCTCTGTTGATACGATATTAAAAATATTTGCCGGAAATATATTTTTCAACAGTCCCCGAGGTTGGAAGGGTGATGATGGCCCACGATTTTGTTGATTCCCGAGAAAATAGCCATGATGAAAGTGACGTCATAAACGTGCATCAAGGTGGCGGAACAGTAGGTTGCATGTTCATAGCTATCTTTCTTTTTTCTCTTTCATTCCCTTTCACCTTCCCAGACTTGCATTGGTGGAAAGAGTATCAGACGACACGTATGAGGACAAAGCGGCGTCGAAGGTCAGACGCTGTCAAAAAATGTGTTTTTCTACAGTCGAAGTCGAAAAGACATTTTTGGGGGGCAATTTGGTAAATCCTAAATTCGACGTCTTATGTAGAAGGAAGGTATCCAAGACAAAAGGGTAAAAAATAAGTTGAGAACAAGAGAATGGTTGAAAGAAGCAAAGCAGTCAGAAGAAGAAGTCGAAGGACTCACCTAGAAGCCAGGAGTTCGACCGCTTGCTGAGAGGGATGGTTCGTCGAAGGATTTGAAATTCAAATATTGGAGGGAATAGTTTTTCTTGTTGAATATTGAGGGAGACACGTGTCACCCTAGGAGCAGTATAACCATGCATTTGTGACAAATGGCGCAAGGAGATGATGATGGAGGTTATTAGAGGTTATTTTTTACTACTATAAATAGGGTGTCTTAGACATATCCAAAGTGTGTTGTAATTTACTATTGTATAAATTACTCTTGAAATTACTCCAAGTATCCGAGTGTAGAGAAAGCAAGTATTGTAGAGAATGTACGTGATGTAAACACACCATCTTTTAACTTAATGCAATTTACTTGTTTTACTTTAAATTTTACAAATTCTTTTATTGTCTTTACCCCTTTTCTTCTTAATTTACTTCTCTCCTTCCTATGCAATTCTTTTCTCTTCGTCCTCAATCTAACTTCTCCTCTACCAACAAACTTTCTTCTGTTTTATTGAAAGCTTTATTTTATCTTTAAATTAACTCGTATTTGAATAGATGTTCCTTTAGGATTCTTTCACCCCAATACTGTTCGAGTGTGGAACTTGAATAGACCCTTAAAACAAAAACAAACCTTTTAGCACATGTCCTAGGATCAATCTGATCGATCATGTGAGTCACCAAAGTTAGATTTGGAAGATCAGCGGTTGTTTTCCGATTTTCAAGGGAAACAGTATCAGAGCATCCTAAGACTCGACTCGCACACCACTATCCAAGCTAGCTATGTACCTGGATTATCTGTACTTTCGAAGAAGCACAGACCACAACAACAACAAAGGGGTGAGAAAACATGATCAAAATTATCGGTAATAAGATACATGAATAAAAAGGAAATAATTATACAAATCATCACCCCACCAACATCAACCACGACCTACTGTCCAAACATCAAGACAACATACAATAATGCAAGATTGCAACTCAACACCATGATATGCGGTACCGACTCATTGGTTCATTTAATCGAACCCCGGATAGATCACTTACGCTCCTCCTGAGACATGATCTATCCCCACCATTCTCCACAAGGGAGTACGGGTGAATCACTTACGCTCCTCCTGAGACATAATTCAACCCCACCAAAACACCATGATATGCACAACACCAAATGCACAACACACAAACTCAAGCACACTAAGTGCACATGATCCTCCTGATCACAACATCATACATCATATATATATATATATATATATATATATATATATATATATATATATATATATATATATATATATATATATATATATATATATATATATATATATATATATATATATATATATATATATATATATATATATATATATATATATATATATATATATATATATATATATATATATATATATATATATATATATATATATATATATATATATATATATATATATATATATATATATATATATATATATATATATATATATATATATACACACACACACACACCAATCAATTATGTTAATTAAAATGAATAATAGGGAAATCACAATCGAACACCAAATATATGCTCTTCACCCTTCACACTATTCCTATACTCACCACGGCCAAAAGGGGCCCTACGGAACGAAAGAACAAATCAAAACAGAACAAAATCACAATTTGTTGTCATGCTCGCTGGCCCACTCGCCTAGCGAGGCCTCAGCGAACGCTGGCTGCCTCACTCACCTAGCGAACTCGCTAGCGAGGGCAGACAGTGGCTACTGGAAATGTTCGCTACCCAACTCGCTTAGGGAATTCCTAGCGATTGCTCGCTACTAGCTCGCCTAGCGAAGGTGCTGGAGAACGTCTGTGATTTCACAAAACCCTCACTGTCCAGAAATTCATCAGAAGCTCAAAAATCATCTGATTCTCACCAAACCAGTCCCTGTAGTCTTAGCCTAACATTCTATTACTAAACTACACGGCTTATTCTAGATTTTACCCGATAAAACATCAATTCTACCGATTAATTCATTTTCGACCCAAAATGGTAACCTTCATAAAACACCCAAACTATCCAAACAATCCTATACGACGACATGCAAGAAATTCACCATGACAACAATGATCAGAAACACAACAACATACTAATCATATTCATCAAATCCCTATGGGGTGAAGGAATCCCCTCTACCCAATTCATGCAATTACCAATTCCAATCAGTTTCTCCCCCCTTACCTCGATTGATTGCTTCGATTGATGAAGAACCCCCAAGAATCCGACAACCTTAGCCTTCTTCCTCTTCCTCTTGTTCTTCCTCCTCAATCTTTCTCTCCACTTGATTGAGTTCTCTCTTCTTCTTTATCGTGTTTTCTCTCCCCTTCCAAAAACTCCCTAATACCCCTCTTATATCTCTTATTCCTTATTTATTCATTTAACCTCAATAATAATACAAATAATAATAATAATAATAATAATAAGAAGAAGAATAAGAAGAATAATAATATTACTATTAATTATCAAATTATTATCATTATTAATTATATTATATTAATATTAAAGTCCATAGTTCATTAAATAATCTCCACAAAAGACACGCTGAAATAAAATAATACCAGAAAGACTAAATAATTAAATGGGTGTTACAACTCTCCCCCACTTTAATTATTTTCGTCCTCGAAAATTACCTGATGGAAACAATTCCGGATACGCTTCCCGTATCCTGCTTTCCAATTACCAAGTCACACTGCCTCCTGCAGCACCTCCCCAAGCCACTTTCACCAAAGATATCTCCTTCCCTCGGAGTTGTTTCATCTTACGATCTTCGATCCTTAACGGCATCGTCTCAACGGTAAGATTCTCCCTAACTTGAACTTCATCTCTCTAAATCACATGAGATGGGTCCGTGACATACTTTCGAAGTTGCGACACATGAAACACGTCATGTAAATTCGACAGTTCAGGCGGCAACGCCACCCTATAAGCTACAACACCAATTCGACAGTTCTTGGACTTCAACGCATGACCCACACCAGTCACTGGGCTAACTCTCAGAAACACGTGAGCACCTTCACTGAATTCCAGTTCTTTTCTTCGGTTATCATGATAACTTTTCTGCCTACTCTGAGATGCTTTCATTCTCTCACAAATCATCTGAATTGTCTCAGTAGTCTGTTGCACAATTTCTGGTCCCAATACTACATTCTCACCCGTCTCATACCAACACAGAGGAGTTATGCACCTTCTACCATATAAAGCTTCAAATGGTGTCATTCCGATACTAGAATGGTAACTGTTGTTGTACGTGAACTCGATCAACAGTAAATGAGTATCCCACGTACCACCCTTTTCCAACACACAAGCTCTTAGCAAATCTTACAGCGACTGAATAGTCCTCTCTGACTGACCATCAGTTTGCGGATGGTAAGTTGAACTCAGCTTCAACTTAGTACCCAAGGCTTCCTGTAAACTCCTCCAAAATTCTGAAGTAAACCTAAGATCTCTATCCGACACGATACTCGACGGAACACCATGTAGCTTCACAATTACCCGAATGTAAATCTCTGCTAGCTTCTCCAACGGGAAACTGATATTGATCGACACAAAATGTGCAGACTTTGTAAGTCGACCCATAATTACCCAAATAGCATCAAATCCTCTCGTTGTATTCGGAAAACCCGTAACAAAATCCATAGTTATACAATTCCATTTCCAAACCGAAACTTCCAATGGTTGCATAAATCCAGAAGGTATCTGATGTTCCACCTTCGATTTCTGACATGTCAAACAGGCGTAAACAAATTGAACTATATCTCTTTTCATACCGGACCACCAAAATATCTTCCTTAAATCGTGGTACATCTTCGTAGCTCCCGGATGGATACTCAAACAACTACGATGTCCTTCACTCAGAATTGACTTCTTCAGCTCGTCATTATTCGGCACATAAATCCTGCCTCTGAATCTCAACACACCTGTACTATCCAACTTAAAATCACTATCGGAGTCACTTCCTACTCCAGGCATCAAATCCACTAACATCATATCTAGCTTTTGGTTCTCTCTAATCATATCCAAGAAATCATTGTTCACTTGCAACTTGCCTAACATCATGCCACCTGCCGTAATTTCACAAACCATGCTCAAATCTCTAAACAGCTCAATTATCTCCATTTTGTTTACCATCAACGCCGACATATGAATTGTTTTTCTGCTCAAAGCATCGACTACTACATTCGCCTTTCCTGGATGATAACTCAAGCTGAAATCATAATCCTTCAAGAATTCCAACCATCTTCTCTGTCTCATATTTAGCTCCTTCTGGTCAAACAGATATTTCAGACTCTTATGGTCACTGAACACCTCAAATCTCGAACCACACAAATAGTGCCTCCAGATCTTTAACACGAAAACTACCGCAGCCAATTCAAGGTCATGTGTAGGGTAATTCCTTTCATGTGCCCTTAGTTGTCGCGAAGCATACGCCACTACCTTACAATTCTGCATAAGAACCCCGCCTAATCCCATCTTAGACGCATCACAGTACACCACGAAAGGTTCACTCGGATTTGGCAAAATTAACACCGGTGTCGTAGTCAATCTCTTTTTCAGTTCCTCAAAGCTTTCCTCACAAGCAGCATCCCATACAAAAACTTGATCCTTTCTCGTCAACTGGGTCAACGGCAACGCCAAACTAGAAAACCCCACAATAAACCTTCGGTAATAACCTGCCAAACCCAAAAAGCTTCTAATTTCCGTTGCTGTCTTCGGCAGTTCCCACTGCAGCACTGCACTCACTTTCAATGGGTCCACTGCTACACCGTCACCAGATATCACATGCCCCAAGAAACTCACAGTCTTCATCCAGAACTCACACTTTGATAGTTTAGCAAACAACTTATTATCTTTCAGCACTTGCAAAGCAATTCTCAAATGCCCTGCATGCTCTTCATCAGACTTAGAATAAATCAGTATATCGTCAATAAACACAACAATAAACTGATCCAAATAAGAATGGAATATTCGGTTCATATACTCCATAAACACTCCTGGCGCATTATACACTCCAAAAGGAATTACAATATATTCATAATGTCCATAACGGGTTCTAAATGTCGTCTTCTGAATATCACCTTCTTTCACTTTGATCTGATGGTAACCAGACCTCAAGTCAATTTTGCTGAACACACGAGCTCCCACCAACAGATCAATCAAATCATCAATCCTTGGAAGAGGATATTTATTCTTAATGGTCACTTTATTCAACTGACGGTAATCGATGCACAGGCGCATACTACCATCCTTCTTCTTTACCAACAGCACAAGAGCTCCCCACGGCGACACATTCGGTCTGATAAACTTTCTATCCAATAATTCTCCAATCTGAGATTTTAGTTCAGCCAATTCCACTGTCGACATCCTGTACGGTGCCATAGATATAGGTCTCGTACCAGGAACAAGATCAATGCTAAGTTCAACTTCTCTTGTCGGAGGTAATTCTGTAATATCATCAGGGAACACTTCGGGAAATTCATTCACCACCGCCAACTCTTTCATTGACGTCTTGCTGTCAACAGATAATGATGCAAATAAAGCAAACATTTTAGCTTCGTCCTCTAACAAGGTCCTCAATTCCTTATTAGACAAGGAATCCGCCAATGCTTCCTCTTCTGGAGTAAGGAACAACAACACCTTCCAAAAATAATCGATGTAGACTCGGTTGAACTCTAACCAGTTCATACCCAGAATAACATCCAGCTTACCAAGTGGCAGACAAATCGGATCCACTCTAAAATCCCTACCGAAAATAGTCAGTGGACACTTCAAACACACCAAAGAAGTAGTCACTGAACCAATAGAGGGAGTTTCAATAGTCACCCGTTGCTCAAGAGTGAATGGCATCAACCCTAATCTCTTCACACAATCAACAGAAATGAACGAGTGGGTTGCACCCGTGTCAATCATAGCAGTCAAAGGAATATTATTGATAAAACAAGTACCTTTGATGGAACGCTCTTCACTGGCAGATTGAGTCCTTACCACTGCAAACACCTTACCACTAGTCTGAGACACCTGAGACTTCTTCAACTTCTCGCAATGTGTACTGATATGACCTTTCTCACCACAGTTATGACAGGTAGGCATAGAGGCCCGGCAATCAGCTACCACATGGCCTGGCTTACCACACTTGAAACACTTCTTCACCTCATTAGGACAATCATTAGCACGATGCCCCGCGCCATCACATCAGAAACATTTCACACTAGCAGATGCTTTCCCTTCTCTGGGCTTCTTATCAGAAGAAGCCTTATGTTTTCCCTTATCAGCAGGAACACTGTAAGGAGTACCACCAAATCTCGGCTTACCCTTACGGTCATTTACAGCCTTATAGTGTGCAATCCTGGCCCGATTGTCATTATCATAAATTTTGCTTCTGCTTACCAGATCAGGATAATTCCTGATCTTCTGACAAGCGATCCCCATCTTAATCTCTGGACACAGCCCATTTTCAAACTTCAAACACTTGGAAGTCATCGCCGCTTTAGTATTGTAATGAGGACAATACTGTACCAGCCCTTCAAATTTAGCAGCATACTCTGCTACAGTCAGATTACCCTGCTTCAGCTCCAGAAACTCTATCTCCTTAGCACTTCGTATATCTTTCGGAAAATACTTTTCCAGAAAACCAGTTCGAACCACATCCCAAGTAACCGCAGTTCCTGCAGCCTCCAATCTTTGGCGACTGTTGTCCCACCAGGCCTAAGCTTCACCTTCTAGCATGTGAGTACCAAACCTCACTTTTTGCTCATCATTACAACCCATCGTCCTGAAAATTTTCTCAATTGCCTTCAGCCATTTCTATGCAGCTTCAGGATCCAAAATTCCTCCTTCAAACGTCGGTGGCTTGTTACTCTGAAACTGTGCCAAATCTCTGAATTGCGCACCCGCAGCTTGGTTCTGATTAGCAACCACCTGCGCAATCGCTTGCATAGCAGCAGCCAAAGCGGCATCATTCCTTTCTGACATACTGCTCAACCATAACAACACTAGGTTAAAAGGTACACAACCTCTATTCTACGGACAGACTCAACTACTACACTGGCTGAACGGACCGACCTGCTCTGATACCAACTGTAACACCCCACTTTCCCAATTTAAAATAAAATATGATTAAATCAAATAAATATCCGAGTTTCCCTTCAATAGTGGGATATCACATCATAAAATTCAACAAAACACTTCATTAGATGGTTTTCAAAATAAACGGCGGAAATCATCATTAGTACATCATTCTCGGCCATCCGTCAATTTACATAAAACATCATTCATCATCAAGGTTCACCAAAATAAGATACGTCACAAGAATAAACAAATTTATAGTAAAACAAATAAACTCCCAAGTCTCGTGCTACGTATCAGAGCATCCTAAGACTCGACTCGCACACCATTATCCAAGCTAGCTATGTACCTGGATTATCTGTACTTCCGAAGAAGCACAGACCACAACAACAACAAAGGGGTGAGAAAACATGATCAAAATTATCAGCAATAAGATACATGAATAAAAAGGCAGTAATTATACAAATCATCACCCCACTAACATCAACCACGACCTACTGTCCAAACATCAAGACAACATACAATAATGCAAGAATGCAACTCAACACCATGATATGCGGTACCGACTCATTGGTTCATTTAATCGAACCCCAGATAGATCACTTACGCTCCTCCTGAGACATGATCTATCCCCACCATTATCCACAAGGGAGTACGGGTGAATCACTTACGCTCCTCCTGAGACATGATTCAACCCCACCAAAACACCATGATATGCACAACACCAAATGCACAACACACAAACTCAAGCACACTAAGTGCACACGATCCTCCTGATCACAACACCATACATCATATATATATATATATATATATATATATATATATATATATATATATATATATATATATATATATATATATATATATATATATATATATATATATATATATATATATATATATATATATATATATATATATATATATATATATATATATATATATATATATAGACACACACACACACACCAATCAATTATGTCAATTAAAATGAATAATAGGGAAATCACAATCGAACACCAAATATACACTCTTCACCCTTCACATCATTCCTATACTCACCACGACCAAAAGGGGCCCTACGGAACGAAAGAACAAATCAAAACAGTATAAAATCACAATTTGTTGTCATGCTCGCTGGCCCACTCGCCTAGCGAGGCCTCAGCGAACGCTCACTGCCTCACTCGCCTAGCGAGGGCAGACAGTGGCTACTGGAAGTGTTCACTTCCCAACTCGCCTAGCGAATTCCTAGCGAATGCTCGCTACTAGCTCACCTAGCGAAGGTGCTGGCGAACGTCTGCGATTTCACAAAACCCTAACTGTCCAGAAATTCATCAGAAGCTCAAAAATCCTCTGATTCTCACCAAACCAGTCCCTGTAGTCTTATCCTAACATTCTACTACTAAATTACATGGCTTATTCCAGATTTTACCCGATAAAACACAATTTTACCGATCAATTCATTTTCGATCCAAAATGGTAACCTTCACAAAACACCCAAACTATCTGTTGCGGTGGAAATAGGATATCAAGCTATTAATTAGTTTGAATCAAAATTTTTGATTCACAACCGCTCTTTGATTTATCCGAAGGAAAAGGTCAAAAGAGGGAAAACCTATTTTTGCATCATAAACACAATGCGGGGAGAGACCTAGGTAAGGGGTTGGTTAAGCTTAGGGAAGGTACTAGCGTCCTAAACTTCTGTAGTGCTCTACAGGAACCTTTTGTTTAATGTATGCTTTTTTATTTTATTATCTGTTTTAATATATATTGAGCTAAGGGATAGAGTGACCTAAAAACCTAAGGGTTATTCCTAAGTTTACTCGGCAAGACGTCGCATCTTGTGCCTACGTATCCTGGATAGGGAATGGAATCAGAGTAATCATAGTTCCCCTCGAAAGGGAGGTTAAAAACATCTTGACTATGGTCAAGGTTTCAATAAGAGTAAGCGCTTCTTAAGGAACTGCTTACGCGGAGTTTTGAAACTCCTATTTCTACGTTAAATTGCAAGTTGAAATTAGGGTTAAATTAGGTGTTCCACGGCGAGAAACCCTAAAACAGAGTACGGAGACTCTTTGACCTAAAGCTAGGGTAAAGGGCATTTAAGTCCACGCCGGGACGCCTAGGAAAATTAGGGTTTTGAAGGGTTAAGACTATTGACTTGGTGGTCAAACGGCTAGACCTAGTTCCTTCGGAGGGGAAAATAACAGTAAAAAAACATGCAACCGACAAATATTATCATACGGAAAAATTAAAGGCAGAAAGTAAAGAAAGTTGTAAAGAAATAAGTGCAATGCGACGATAGCCTCGCGTAAATTACAAATTCCCAAAATAAAATGACCGCCACCATGGCCTCGCGTAAATTACATCCATGGAACAAGAACGAACAAATGATATGATAAACTGAAACAAACAAATTAACAAAGGGATAGACGAAAATGAAACGGCCAGAACAATAACTTTAGTTTTGCATTTTTGTTAAAAGAAAGGTTAATTGAAGGAGGAATTATGCCAATTTGATGTTTTTATTTTAAAATGTTTTAATTTAAATAAAGAACATGTTTTTTTATTTAAGGTTTTATTTTAAGAAAATTTTGTGTTAGTTTTATTAAGGAAAATGGTTTTAATTTTAGTGAAAAATGTTTTAACTTCACTGCTTCTAATGAAGGAATTTGACTATTTAAAAAATGAGTTTAACTTCAAAGTTTTAATTACATAAAGGTTTTAGGCCTAATCATGGTTTACTTAAAATGGTTTAATTAATCCTAATCCTACTGAGTTAATAAAATATAAAATATAAAACGAAAAGAAAAAATGAATGAAAAACAAAGGAGAACATGGATTCCGTTGGCCCATCATTTCCAGGTTTCAAAGCCCTTTTCTCCTTCCCATTGGCTCGCCGGCGGCGCCCTCTTCCCTGCGGAATTCATCTCCCTCAACTCCACACCGTCCGCACAACTGCAACTCTCCTCCACCCACGGCAACGGATCCCTCGTACGACAATGGCGGACATGTCTCGCGGCCACCCTTCGACATGCTCTCCACCTTTCAAATGCAAGCAAAAACCGTAAAATGGAACAAATTGAGAAATTAAAATCACTTACCGATGGCGAGAGGTTATCAGGTAAGTTGTTGTCTTCGATTGTCTCCTTTTATGAACCCCTCTTCCGTTCTGGCCGTCCCCCTTTTGTTTTAGGGTTCCAATCCTTTTATACTGTCGTTTAAAACCTTTTTCTCTCCACTATTGTTGGGCCTGAATTCGCTTTTTTTTAAGATTTTAATGATGGATTTGTTGCTACTTTTCAGGATTTTTAGTTTGACTTGTTTGGAGCAGAAATCTGGGCTGACTTTGTTGCGAACTTTATGGCTGAGGGTTAGGAATGGGGATGCTTGCGTTTTTCTCTGCCGCCTCCATGTTCAACGTTTTCAAAAGTATTTCGACCTTGAAACTTTCTGGTTTTTGTGATTTGTGAAATTCACGTCGAATCCCTTTGTTGCGCCTACTGCTTGACGATGATAGTTTCTGCCGAGTTTGTTAGGACTTAAGAGGTATGAACAAATCCGTGTAACTCTTCGACCCCCTCATATTTCTTCCTCATTTGAGCTTCTCACTATTGAAATAATGACTATGACAACATCTTTTCATAGGGTCATCAAGGTTTCCCGATACACACAGGAAATGATTTTGCGTAACGAGCTTGACGTCAAGTTGTCAGCTGAAAGAGCCCTCATATGTTGAAGCCGGATTCACCATTGTTGATATCGTCGGGAAGAAAATCATGAGTATCACCTTGCTGTACATAAACATTCGCGGTTGCACCACTTGCTTTTGAGATAACAGGTTTTACACCAGGAACTTTGCTCCTGATGAGGTCAGCCCCCAGTAACATGATCAGCATGAACATATATGTTCAAAGCATACACAAGCTTCAAACCCAATTCTTGAATGAGTGATAAGTCTCTATTCACCGAGGCAGATTGGTGCTGCTCTGCCTAGGCTTGCTAAGGCTGGTGAGGTGAACAATGAAGTTGAGTCAGTTGCTGCTAAGGTTTAAGCGGACGAGGTATCGGCTGCTATTTACTGTCGTGATGTGCCTGGTAGGGAAACACCTCTTCACCTGGCAGTGCGTCTTAGGGATCATGTTTCTGCTGAGATAATGACGATTATTGGTGCAAATTGGAGTCCATAAAATGAGAATAGTTGGAGTGCTTTGCAAGAGGCGGTGTGTACTGGAGCCAGTGTTTGCTTCATATCCTCGCAAACCATCACAATATTCTGAGGCATGGAGAAACTATTTTGAGGTAACAATTCTCCATTTCCATTCGGACCTGTCACATAATCAAGACTTATTCCACCATGATCAAATGTATCAGATGAATTTGAATGGATCACATATCTGATACGTTCATTGGCACTTGGTAATGATGAACCTGATGAATCTTAATTGCTTCCAACTTGACAATATTTCACATCAACATTACAGCTTGTTACTTTAATTTTGCAGGTGCACAGAACACAGAACCACTAAGATCCTCACCAATTTGGAGCCTAGCGCCAGGGGCTGGGATGATATCCTTGCTAGACTCATGTTTTTGTGACTTGGTCAACTGTTTATCCTCTTCAATAGATGACTTGTCCTCTATTAAACTCATTGGATTTGAACAGGTTGAAAGACTACACACTCGGCTATTGGTACAATCAATGCTACGATTCTATTGTGTTCTTCCCCCGTGGATGATGAGTTAATCATTCAAACTCTGGCTCGCTTAGACAGGGGTAAGTGTTCATATTGGTAGCATTCCTCTTTTGGGATTTTCATATATATTCTGCAAACTTTGATAGGCATTCTGAACACAAGCATTATTGGTTTTCCTTGTCCTGTTTGGTTTCCTTTCCTTCTTGCCCATTACAGCCTTCATTTCACGATTAAGGACTTTGTTTAACTCGGTTTCATATTTAGAGCCCTCAATAGTCTCAGATTGTTCAGAACCATTTCCACCAAGCTAACATTTGAGACAAATGCAGATGAATTATTATCATTGGAGCCAAAAAAGTCATGTGATTTATTGATATGCCTTATCAACTTCAAAGACAAAGTATAGGTGCTCGACGAAACGGAACCCTCCAACTCGTGCAGCAACATCAAATGCTACAACGTAACTCCAATCAAGTTTATAGATATAGGGCCAACAATCAAAATGGCTTGAATACTTCTGGAATGTTGCCCGAGACATTTGATGGTCCGGTAGTTACTGCAGCCTCTATTGATAATCAGCGTCCGAGGTCCACATCACTTGCATTAGATTTATCTTCTGCTCCACCAGAAAAACAGCGTATGCTACTGGATGTTTTTGTTTGATAGTTGGTATAGGAAAACATGTTCTGAGAATTGAAAACACCAAACTTGGAAATGTTGGAGCCTTTGTGGCAGAAGATCTTCTGAAATGTCCCCTTAACAAGCCCGTTGGTGGAGTTCAGCTTGCAAGAATCCATAAAGAGGAAGTCACAGGTTTTTCGATGTGCCAATGCATCACAAGCCGGCACGGTAAAGATGTGAGCGGGTCTGATATATGCAAGACAAATTGGAAATTTCTCCGCCAGAAGATAAGATCATAGGTGATGGTATTCCTTGTGGTTGTTGTAATTCATCCTTCGTAAGTGTGCACTGAACATAGATAGTGTTGGTGCTACTCCATATTGCCCGAAGTGTTAGGAAGACGTGAAGATATTGTACTTGCTTCCATTTTTTGTATAATGTAATAAAGAAATATAGAATGAATAAATTCCATTTTCTTTAATAATTGAATTCGTTTCCGCTCAAATCTCCGCATAAACTCGACCAATTAAAATAAACTCCAATTCATTTATCCAAATAAATCAACTGATTAATTTCCTCAAACGAGGTTTATTTAATTAAGCTATGACATTCTCACCCCGACCTTTGCAATTAATCCTAGCACCTGACGTAACTGAGCTCAAACAAGTCATCTTGCAAATTACTTCGCACCAACATTTCACCATTCCTGAATCCACTGACTCGGAGACGTAAACCTTCGACCACTCCATGACCCAGCTCCATAAATTGTCAGCAAACTGTCAATCCCTTGCCATTTTGCCCTTCATAAGTTAAAGAGCGCACATGCGATTATTTCCTGTAAAAACAAACAACTACATACCTGTTAATGATTAGTTAAATGCAATGCCTAAATGCAATGAAATTCCAGATGAAACGACAAATATTAGGGAAAAATTGGGGTATTACAGTTGCCCCTATTTAAATAGCTTCACCGGATGATTTGAGCGACCGAAAATTTTGCCCTTAGATGCAGTGATATACAATGCTATGGACAAAACGGAAATAAACTATAATGCTGACGATGCCATGAATCTAATATGATGTGAATGATGGAATGAAGAGTGCAAAGATGCAGACGACACGATGACACAGGGGACAGATGTGACCAATAAACACAGTGGGGAATATGACGCACTGGGGAAACAGCACGACACGGGGAATTCTAAAGTGATGGCCAATTGGTGCAAGCGCGACCAATTGTTACTTTTAGACAAGGAAAGGTAAGAAAGAGATCCACAATGGAGATGGAACCGGTGAGACGACCTCCACTGGGGAATACCGAGAGTAATTGTTCAACAGGTTCAGGCGTGACCGGCTGACACTCAAGAGTAAAAAGTAAAACTAGGATCTGCACGACTGTAGGATCGATTGACAAGATGCTGGAGCATTGAGCAAAGAATAACATCCGAGCTTCTGGAACCTCTCCCTCGTGATAGGATCAGACGAAATTTTCGGAAATCTGTAGAAGATATACAGGGTAAAAACTGGTTGTATGCCAAAATAAATGGTCTTAAATGAAACGCCCTGATAAGCTTTCTCGAGAGAAAACTACCACTTATCATTGGAAGGGACTTAAATGCCAAACTGGATAAGCTCTCAAATAAAGAGGTTGTAGCTTATTTGTGAATAATAGATGAAAAATTGATTGATGAGCTTCGCTGGAGGGATTGTCGCTCATCTGATAAATAAACCTCTTCATATCTAAGGTCGGCACCCGGAATACGATTCAGATTCTTCTTTTACTAAAGGATAACATGGACTTCTTCATATCTCAAGGTCGGCGCCCTGATCACGATTCAGCCCCTTCTTTTACTAAAGGATAAAATGAACTTCTTCATATCTCAAGGTCGGCGCCCTGGACATGATTCAGCTCCTTCTTTTACTAAAGGATAAAATGGACTTCTTCATATCTCAAGGTCGGTGCCCTGGACCTGATTCAACTCCTTCTTTTACTAAAGGATAAAATGGACTTCTTCATATCTCAAGGTCGGCACCCTGGACATGATTCAGCTCCTTCTTTTACTAAAGGATAAAATGGTCCACGGCGGGAGGCCCAAGAATGAGTACGACAACTCACCGCTTTGAAGTTTTCGGAATAGATATGTCCACAGCGGGACACCCAAGCATGAGTATGGCGACTCAACTTCTCCAGGTTTAGGAAAGGATATGTCTACGGCGGGATGCTCAAGCATGAGTGCAGCGACTCAATGTCTTAAGGTTTAAATGATATGTCCATGGCGGGACGCCCAAGAATGAGTGCGGCGACTCAACGTCTTAAGGTTTAAATGATATGTCCACGGCGGGACGCCCAAGAATGAGTGCGGCGACTCAACATATTAAGGTTTAGTGTAGGTGATAAGCTCCTTGGCTGGGAACTGTCGCTTGTCTGCAAAGGATTGTAGATGCTTTCCTTGAAAGATAGTGCAAAATAAATGCACGTCTAGGTAGGTTCAATGACCGACGGGACCGAGGTTCGATCTAGAATTGGGCTAGAAAGAATCAACAAACAAGACTCCATTGAGGAAATGAACTCGAATGGGGAGTACCTTATCCTGGCACGGAAAAGTAACGGAAATAACCATCGTCCACGAGGGTTGAACTCTGTGGGGAAACTGGAAACAATCGGTATTTTATGCTTAGGGCTGATGATCTACTTGGAGATAGCGGAACAACCCAGTTACTCGGAGGTACAACAAGGGACGACGACGAATAGCAAAACAAATGTAGATGATAATGCGCATGCCAAAGCGTATACTAATGTGTATGTTAATGTGTATGAAAATGTCATGCAATGAGTATGCAATGCTTAGGCTCATGCATATGCTGACAAAACAGACGAGAGGCGGAAACATGAGATGAAATAAACATCTCGACGGGGGTACCCGGGGCCTCTGCACCAATACATCTATTGAGGGATAAGAAGAGTTGATGATATAACCAAATCTTGCTTCAAAGTTATAACTTCCCTGGGGAGAAGATATCGTGACTTCCACATAGGGATATGATACGACTTCCCTGGAGAGTACGATACCATGACTTCAACTTGGGATTGCTATCACGAACCATAATCAGCCCAAGAACTCTTAGGGTCAGAGACTTCCGAGGATAAAATAAATATTTGTGGTATGGGGAAGATATGGAGCTAGGCAGCTTCACGGAGATAGAGTAGCAACTTTCTGGGAATAATACCTCAGCTTCCTGGGGAAAAGGTACATCCGACTGGGGATAAAAGATATCAAACTTCCTGAGGAGAGTTCATCAGACTAGCTGGGGGGAATTCAACAAATATTCCTGGGGAAAGCATCTTGACTTCTTGGAGAGAATTGAAATCTCCTGGGGAATATTCCTGTGGAAGGTAATGCAATTTCACTGAGGAGCAGATGCTTCCACTGAGAATGGGTCTTCAAGAACATATATCACTTGGAAGATACCGGGGATATCCCTGCAGTCTTGAGAGTCACTGGGGATTTATCGGATGGATCCCAAAAGTGTTGACAGCTTAAAGTCTCGCTGGGAACTATCGTTGGGAAGATGCTGGTAAGATCTCTGCTGTCTGGGAAATTACCGGCTCGGTGCAAAATGTCGTCGGCTTAAAGTCTCGCTGGGGACTGCGTAGAGGCAATGGTTAAGACGTAGATTTTGCAATGATGAGATTTACTGGGGAATGAAGACCGCCGAGAGTAAAATCCATCGGGCACATGAAGAATGTCACGAAACAAGCTAGTTTTGATCTTAATGGACTTTGTAGTAGTCGCCATTTTGAAAAATATCATGCCCCAAAGTACCTGCTTTGTAAGAAATTCATCTCGAGAGGATTTTACAGAGAACATAGGGTTCGATTGCCCCATTGTTTTCAAACTCTTGGAGAGATATGTCAGATCTCGACGTAACTGGCTCAGATCGACGATGTCATGACCGAGTCTGCAAGAATAAAGCTCTTAAGAATGTCTGGCTTCCATCGGCACACGATTTGGAAACCACCTTCCCCTGTTTAGCAGGATCTTTGAGTTCCATTGCCGATGTTTATGTGTAAACTTCTAAGATGTTAGGCAAAATCGACATGCGCGAAATGCTATCCGGAAACTATCAATGCAACATATATCTGTCTTGAAGATTTTGTTTTTGTTTTTTTGAAAAAGATATCGCCCTAACTTGTGACTGGAGTCACTAGTTAGGATATAAGTTTAATTTGCAATGCCAACATGAATTTTTGAGCATAGCTTGTAGGAGTCAGGAAACATTATCTCGTCGAGTATGCTTTCAAAAGAATTCATACTTCAATTAGGTCTTTTAATGGTTGTATCGTGGCTTGGTTCACGGTTTAAGAAACAAAGGATAAAGGCCCAAAATTATTTGTACCCACCCATTCTTCGTGATGTTCTCCAATCCTAATTCAGTTAATCGACACGAGCACTCATACCTAAATTGAATTTGATATGGTCGAGAACCCTTCAAGGCTTTGGACATGGCAGTCACTCACCTATTGTCTCTTTCGATTGATCACACGACTGTGTTCTTTATTGGGGATTCTTTATTGTAATCCCTTATTTTGTTTATATTTTTTTCATTCCCTAACGTTTGCCTAGACGATGTCTTTTGGATTTGACTTTGGAGTCCAGCGGGATGCCCCAGTTTTGCCTAAGTCTCCTTCATAGGTTTTGACTTAACGGGCTGTATGTATATTTTTTTTCCGACTAAGTCGTGTGACTCTTTTGAAGGCCTGTGGCTGCCCCACCCTTTAGGTAGTATAAGGATATTCATTGACTTCTAAACTTCCTAAGATGTTAGGGATAGGTTCTCGAAGGTTCGCTCCTCCTTTTTGAGAGTCTGAGCGCTCGATCAATTTAGCTGAAGAACTACCCTGCCCCAGGTTAAAAATAAGGATTTTAATTTGGAAAAGAAGAAAACTCCTACTTCAAGGCTCAAAGGGGTTAAAGAGGTATTATCATCCTTATATCTCCAGTGTTTGGGATTTGAAACAATGCCTTACATCATCAGCAGGTTTCAATCGAAAGCATATGACAAGAGATCTGATGTTTTTGTTCATCATCCTCCTCCCAAAGCAAGAGCTCGGGTACCGTTGGCATTATAAGTTAATGAAAAAATATTTTGAATGAGTGAAACGAATGGATTTATTCAAGACAAACATGCATTGCATTAATTATTCAAAATGGACGAGTTCATACATGATAATTATACTTAAACAAAGAAAAGTACATATAAATAAACAAATGAACTGTCGGAAAATCCTTCAAAAAGTGTTTATGAATTCTTTGCATTCAAGACCGGCATGGTAGTAGTGGTTTCCTCTGGCGGAGCCTCATTGGAATGAGTTGTCTCGCTTGCCCCAGCTAGATCGGTCATTGCTTCATTATCAGTCTTCGAATCTTCCTTTAGACTAACTTTTCCAGATTCTTGGTCGATCGGGGTCACATCATCTTGAGGACTGCTGAAATGAAATAGACCAGGCTTCTGAATAACTACCGGGTTTGGCAGATTCACAGGAGAAGTAACTGGATGAGATATGTTGAAAACCTTGAGAGGAGTCTTGATCTTCGGTGGAGGATCATCGAAAGAGAAAATCTTCTTTTCCAACAAATCTCTGACAATGTTATTGAGCACATAGCAACCTTCCAAATCATGACCAGGTGCACCCTCATGAAATAAACAATGGGCGGCGGTGTTGTAGTTGGCAGGCAAAGGATTGGGAGGCAGATCCACAGCTCTAGTGGTAATCAAACCATGTTGCACTAAGAGAGGGTACAACTCGGTAAAAGTTATCGGAATCGGAGGACAAAGCTTATACTGTCTCTTACTCGGACCATTCTGACGAGGTGCTTGCTCCTTTGACGGTTGATTGGCAAAAGCATTGGGCGCTCGCTGACAGTTGATAGGAATTTGTGTAGACTGATAAACAGGAGGTTGTTGATAAACCGAATGCTGATAGACTGGAGCCGGTTGCACAGGTGGATATGTAGGAAATTGATGATTGAAGGGAGGTGCAACAGTAGCTACATAGGGTTGTGGAGCATACTGAACTAGATAACCTTGAACATAATTTTGCTGAGGTTGCCAAGGTTGGTGAGGAGCCATCGAGCGATTTGTCTGACGTGTAGGTCTTTTATGATGGTCAACGCTTGGAGTTTTGCGCTTCGGAGGAGTAACTCGTCGAACTTGTTGAGCAATGGTAGGATGCACCAAACTGGGTTGAAGACCATGAGGATGTATGTTCTCAACAGTAACAGCTGGATGAAAACCCACAACAGTGTTGGTAATCTCAGAAACAACAGTAGGTTGATTATCCATCTTAACCTTAAGGGCTTGCAGCATCTCCATAATCTTCCCCACACTTCCTCGAAGATCTTCGAGTTTATGGCTGACACGGTCGATCTCTTGAGCTTGTTCTTCCATCCTTTTTTGAGCTTGGGCTCTAGTATTGTACTGATGCGGAGGACCCAGGGTGACAAAACTGGCAGGCGAGAGAACCGAGAATAAGAAACCGGGAGACACATGTGATGCAAAAATATGATGCAAAAAATGCGAATGAAATGATTTCATGGAATTCAAATATTTACGAATATCGCAGAATACCAAAACTTTATTTATTAATTTGAAAACGGATTACAAATAACATTCTTAGAAAAGTCTTGGCATAATAGCTAAATAAAAGCTAATAATGACCCTAAGGAAGCTTCCTGCTCTGCCCCTTACTCTGCTCTTCGGGCTAGGCCTTTTTGAGGATGAGCCTATCTTCAAAAGGTAAATCGAGAGTTAGAGGAAAATAAATCATTCATCAAAACCAAGCAAGGGTACGTTGGAAAAGTATTCACAATTGTTGGTGATTAGTGTACTTGATGTCAGATAACTACTAGCATATGGCTTTAGCAACGGTCTTCTCATTTAGGGTCTTTCTCCAAGAAAGGGAACGAAGACTCCTTCAGAATAGGTAACCCCACCAATTGAGAGTACTCTTCTAGGGTAGGCAAGAGCTGGTACTCGAGGGATGTAAGGAAGAGATGTCTCGCGGCCACCCTTCGACAAGCTCTCCACATTTCAAATGCAAGCAAAAACCATAAAATGGAACAAATTGTGAAATTAAAATCACTTACCGGCGGCGAGAGGTTATCAGGTAAGTTGCTGCCGTCGATTGTATCCTTTTGCGAACCCCTCTTCCGTTCTGGCCGTCCCCCTTTTGTTTTAGGGTTCCAATCCTTTTATACTGTCGTGTAAAACCTTTTTCTCTCCACTATTGTTGGCCCTGGATTCGCTTTATTTTTAAGATTTTAACGATGGATTTGTTGCTACTTTTCAGGATTTTTAGTTTGACTTGTTTGGAGCAGAAATCTGGGCTGACTTTGTTGCGAACTTTATGGCTGAGGGTTAGGAATGGGAATGCTTGTGTTTTTCTCTGCCGCCTCCACGTTCAACGTTTTCAAAAGTATTTCGACCTTGAAACTTTCTGGTTTTTGCGATTTGTGAAATTCACGTTGAATCCCTTTGTTGCGCCTACTGCTTGACGATGATAGTTTCTGCCGAGTTCGTTAGGACTGAAGAGGTATGAACAAATCCGTGTAACTCTTCGACCCCTTCATATTTCTTCCTCATTTGAGCTTCTCACTATTGAAATAATGACTATGACAACATCTTTTCACAGGGTCATCAAGGTTTCCCGATACACACAAGAAATGATTTTGCGTAACGAGCTTGACGTCAAGTTGTCAGCTGAAAGAGCCCTCATATGTTGAAGCCGGATTCACTATTGTTGATACCGTCGGGAAGAAAATCATGAGTATCACCTTGTTGTACATAAACATTCGCGGTTGCATCACTTGCTTTTGAGATAACAGGTTTTACACCAGGAACTTTGCTCCTGATGAGGTCAGCCCCCAGTAACATGATCAGCATGAACATATGTGTTCAAAGCATACACAAGCTTCAAACCCAATTCTTGAATGAGTGATAAGTCTATTCACCAAGGCGGATTGGTGTTGCTCTTCCTAGGCTTGCTAAGGTTGGTGAGGTGAACAATGAAGCTGAGTCACTTGCTGCTAAGGTTCAAGCGGACGAGGTATCGGCTGCTATTGACCGTTGTGATGTGCCTGGTAAGGAAACACCTCTTCACCTGGAAATGCGTCTTAGGGATCATGTTTCTGCTGAGATAGTGATGATTATTGGTGCGAATTGGAGTTCATAAAATGAGAACGGTTGGAGTGCTTTGCAAGAGGCAGTGTGTACTGGAGCCAGTGTTTGCTTCATATCCTCGCAAACCATCACCATATTCTGTGGCATGGCGAAACTATTTTGAGGTAACAATTCTCCATTTCCATTGGGACATGTCACAGAATCAAGACTTATTCCACCGTGATCAAATGTATCATATGAATTTGAATGGATCACATATCTGATACGTTCATTGGCACTTGGTAATGATGGACCTGGTGAATCTTAATTGCTTCCAACTTAACAATATTTTCACATCAACATTACAGCTTGTTACTCTAATTTTGCAGGTGCACAGAACACGGAACCACTAAGATCCTAACCAATTTGGAGCCTAGCGCCAGGGGCTGGGATGATATCCTTGCCAGACTCATGTTTTTGTGACTTGGTCAACTGTTTATCCTCTTCAATAGATGACTTGTCCTCTATTAAACTCATTGGATTTGAACAGGTTGAAAGACTACACACTCGGCTATTGGTACAATCAATGCTACGATTCTATTGTGTTCTTCCCTCGTGGATGATGAGTTAATCATTCAAACTTTGGCTCGCTTAGACAGGGGTAAGTGTTCATATTGGTAGCATTCCTCTTTTGGGATTTTCATATATATTCTGCAAACTTTGATTGGCATTCTGAACACAAGCATTATTGGTTTTCCTTGTCCTGTTTGGTTTCCTTTTCTTCTTGCCCATTACAGCCTTCATTTCACGATCAAGGACTTTGTTTAACTCGGTTTCATATTTAGAGCCCTCAATAGTCTCAGATTGTTCAGAACCATTTCCACCAAGCTAACATTTGAGACAAATGCAGATGAATTATTATCATTGGAGCCAAAAAAAGTCAGGTGATTTCTTGATATGCCTTATCAACTTCAAAGACAAAGTATAGGTGCTCGACGAAACGGAACCCTCCAACCCGTGCAGCAACATCAAATGCTACAACGTAACTCCAATCAAGTTTATAGATATAGGGCCAACAATCAAAATGGCGTGAATACTTCAGGAATGTTGCCCGGGACATTTGATGTTCCGGTAGTTACTGCAGCCTCTATTGATAATCAGCATCCGAGGTCCACATCACTTGCATCAGATTTATCTTCTGCTCCACCAGAAAACCAGCGTATGCTGCTGGATGTTTCTGTTTGATAATTGGTATAGGAAAACATGTTCTGAGAATTGAAAACACCAAACTTGGAAATGTTGGAGCCTTTGTGGCAGAAGATCTTCTGAAATGTCCCCTTAACAAGCCCGTTGGTGGAGTTCAGCTTGCAAGAATCCATAAAGAGGAAGTCACAGATTTTTCAATGTGCCAATGCATCACAAGCCGGCACGGTAAAGATGTGAGCGGGTCTGATATATGCAAGACAAATTGGAAATTGCTTCGCCAGAAGATAAGATCATAGGTGATGGTATTCCTTGTGGTTGTTGTAATTCATCCTTCGTAAGTGTGCTGCTGAACATAGATGGTGTTGGTGCTACTCCATATTGCCCGAATTGTTTGGAAGACGTGAAGATATTGTACTTGCTTCCATTTTTTGTATAATGTAATAAAGAAATATAGAATGAATAAATTCCATTTTCTTTAATAATTGAATTCGTTTCCGCTCAAATCTCCGCATAAACTCGACCAATTAAAATAAACTCCAATTCATTTATCCAAATCAATCAACTGATTAATTTCCTCAAATGAGGTTTATTTAATTAAGCTATGACATTCTCACCCCGACCTTTGCAATTAATCCTAGCACCTGACGTAACTGAGCTCAAACAAATCATCTTGCAAATTACTTTGCACCAACATTTCACCATTCCTGAATCCACTGACTCGGAGACGTAAACCTCCGACCACTCCACAACCCAGCTCCATAAATTGTCAGCAAACTGTCAATCCCTAGCCATTTTGCCCTCCATAAGTTAAAGAGCGCACATGCGATTATTTCTCTGTAAAAACAAACAACTACACACCTGTTAATGTTTAGTTAAATGCAATGCCTAAATTCAATGGAATGCCAGATGAAACGACAAATATTAGGGAAACATTTGAGGTATTACACTATCCAAACAATCCCTATACGACCACATGTAAGAAATTCACCATGACAACAATGACCAGAAACACAACAACATACTAATCATATTCATCAAATCCCTATGGGATTAAGGAATCCCCTATACCCAATTCATGCAATTACCAAGCCCAATCAGTTTCTCCCCCCTTACCTCGATTAATTGCTTCGATTGATGAAGAACCCCCAAGAATCCGACAGTCTTAGCCTTCTTCCTCTTCCTCTTGTTCTTCCTCCTCAATCTTTCTCTCCACTTGATCGTGTTCTCTCTTCTTCTTTATCGTGTTTTCTCTCCCCTTCCAAAAACTCCCTAATACCCCTCTTATATCTCTTATTCCTTATTTATTCATTTAACCTCAATAATAATACAAATAATAATAATAATAATAATAATAATAATAATAATAATAATAATAATAATAATAATAATAATAATAATAATAATAATAATAATAATAATATTACTATTAATTATCAAATTATTATCATTATTAATTATATTATATTAATATTAAAGTCCATAGTTCATTAAATAATCTCCACAAAAGACACGCCGAAATAAAATAACACCAGAAAGACTAAATAATTAAAATAGGTGTTACACGGAGACCCATACCTCTCCTCGGGGCATTCAACATGTCCCGAACACGGTCCTAAAACAAACGAGAAAAACAAAAGAAAGGAGAAGGAAAGCTTACTATATTGCGATCTGAGGCGGAATGCGAGGCGACTGGCACGACGGAGATATCAGACGGTAGCGGAGCAGCAGTTCCTAGGGGTTGGGTGCAAGAAGGCGAAAAGTGGAGAATGAGCGAGGGCTCGCTTACTTATACCCTAGCACGGGACTCGAAGCGTCACTAGGCACTCGAGTACCCTAGGGTAGCCGCCCTAGCAGCCACCCAGCGCATGACACGTGGTGAAGGCTGACAGTCCCGTCCCTTCACATCTCCCCGCCAACATGTGTCCTCAACCCCGGACACCTGACAACGAGGAAGGATTCACGCGCTCGCATCCCTGCGGAAAGCGAGCGGGAGTCGTTTTCTCCTCAGGTTAACCTCTCCTCCCCGGCATAACGTCATCAAGTCCTCGCTCCCTCCCTCGGAGCTACGACTTGGGGGGCTCTTGTTCTGTCCTGGGCCCCGGCTTGACCGGGCAGGCCCACCCCAACAATATTCTGCCAAGCCCAATCCAGCTTCGGCCACAGCCGTCGGGCACAGAGTCCCCGCCGGGCAGACTATGTCCCTCCGCGGGCAGAACCTTCCTCATCTGTGTCGAGCACAAGACTCCCCGTCGACCAAACACTGCCCCCGTCGGGCAGAACATACCCTCCACGGGTAGGACCTTCTCCTCCTGTCGAGCAGAACAAACGTGTCCTTCACGCGTTCTCCACGTGTTCCCCTCCGCGGGGACACGTCATCAACCAACTGCCCACTTCCGAAAGAGCAGGTCAACCCACTTTTCAGAGTCCACGGAGCAGTTGAACTAGGGCGAAGACCACATTCCGGTCTTCACTACGCCACATAAGCCCTAGTAGTCACCTGGGTTGGGTCTGGCAATCCAGCCTAACACAAGTGACTGTTGGCCCAGTGCTGGGGTCTCTCTATAAATACCCTCTTCCCCAAGAGGGTCAGGTATTCTCTTCTTACCCTTTTCTGTACTTGTGGCCACTCTGCTCATACGCTTACTTTGGCATTGGAGTGTCTTGCAGGCACACCCCCTCCTCTTCTTCAACACCGGTGAACAGGCAGTAAGTCAAAGACGTGTGGCAGTCAGTGATCTCCTTCTGATCAGGTCAGATCAACTATGATCAAATATTTACAATAAAAATTATAAAGCTATATATTTTATGAAGTGATTTAAGTTAAATGTTTGTAATAAATTAGTGTTTTAATAAATGTCTCATTTAAATAAACTAGCCCTCTTAATTTAAATCTTTTCAGCACATGATAAGTTAAGTTTATTATACCCATTCAAATATGATGAACTATGTTTAGTCTACATGTCTTGAAACTCTATCTACATTTATTAAAACACAAGCATGTATTTATACATGTAGACCAGTCATATGGCTTAAAACAATTACATGTAGATAACACATTATTTTAGCCAGACATACACTTAATTTTCCTGCAATCTAATTGGTTTAAAAGATTAATGATATACACTCCTATAAAAACACCAAAAGGTTAATCTTTGTCCGCTACAGTATCCATCTGTCGCACCCTAATTTTTGACCCTAAAATCCCACTTCTATGTCCATCATCTTGCATAACATCTTTAGGTCATGAGGTTTTGTGTGTGTGCTTATCATCACTAACTAGCTTGTGCAGGTGCATTGGATTTCAAGGGGAGATAATACTTATTCTAACAGTCAGATATTTCAAGGCATGCCCATTTGATTCGGACTTAAGGACATCCTAGGGTTTCTACTTGATATGGGATCTACTTCTAGAATTCATTCTTCATCCTTGGGACATTCTTGGATGAAGACTTTGAAGATATTTTGGATGGAATTTCTAGCTATATCTCGTTAAATTTGATTTCGGAGCTAAGGCTACCTCGAGATCAAGATATTAAGGGAAAGAAAGGTGTGTGAAGACAAGAGATTTGCTTAAGGGGTAAGGCACGAATTATGTTGCAAAATTTGAAGTGGTGGGTACGTTGAGATTAAGGTCTTGTTGTTTTACAAAGTAAGATGGCTTGGATTCGGGATTAAGATTCAAGTACACTTCAAATTCAATATTCACAAAGTGACTAAGTGGTGATTCGGTTTGTGGCATCAAGGTTTAATTCATAATATTTGGAATTCAAATGATTCGATTGAACATGATCAAGAGGTAAACATGTTATGTTTAGGAAAGAAGATTCATGTAGGTTTCTTAAAGAAAATGCGAGTATCTAAGTTTCGAACCCAAAGTCCATGTTCCATTTTTTTTTCAAACTTCAAGCTATGATTCACTCAAGTTGCCATATTTTCTATTTTAATTCGTGAACTTTGATACATATGCAAGAAGCGGTTCAAGTCTCACCATGAAGAATTCACCTATTCAAATTCAAAAATCAAGATTTGCAAAGAACAAGTTTCACCAAGTTCTATTCCAAAAGTCAAGCCTAAGTTGATTATAAGATTCAAATTAATGCTCATATTATTAAATGTCCAAGATGGCACATCCTTTGCACCTACAAGTTTTCTTACAAAATTTCATTCTAGTCCTAAAGAGAAAGAGCATAAGTAAACGTCATAAAAAGTGTGATTTTTTCAACAATAGAAAGGATCTTGCGGCCATGGCAGTAGTTTGTATTAGGAGATTTGTTTTGGTGAATTAAAAGGCTAACCATATGGATGAACCACGTATCAAGATTTCACTTCCATTTATTCACAAGTTGAACTGAGCAAGAGCCAACGTCGTCACCAATATCCAAACTCGTCCTAACAATCACAAATAACAGTACTTTACCATCCCAACTCTGTTTGCTGCAAAACGAATGAAGGTGACGTTAATAAAGGCCAAACATAATCCAGTACAAATTTAAAGAAACCAAGATCACGTTCCATAAATAGCCATCAAACACTCCCAAAAATGTCTCCGACACGATTAAACGAGAAAGGGAAGTTCTTCAATGATTTCTACAAACACGCCTAAATAAGAAGATAATTCATCATTTGAAATAATCCAATTGTCAACTATGACATGTCTCAGACAATAATCAAATATAATCAGACAACATTCAAGGCCAAAATCAGGAGCATTTATCAAATTTCATCACCAGATCAGCATTCATTTTCAAAATCTGGGACTTAATCCAGGGAGACTATAAATGTGATTTACATTCAGAACAGAGGGGGGGTCTCACGAGTACTACAATATACACACAGAGGGCAACATAAAATTAAGAGAAAGAAAACAAGCCATAGCAACAAAACAAAAACAGGATCACAATGCATTACACACATATAGTTATTATGTACACTCACAGTCATTGCGGATAACACCGATATTCACATGAAAAAAATCAAATACACACACACACAAGCATCAGAGCAGTATGCACTATACACAGATACCTGCAGTGAAAAAGCACAGGTTGTAGACAACCAGTAGCATACACTCAAAGATTCACAAAAGTAGATCATACATATACACGAGCAATCATTCAACAACACCAATAACAGTTGACGTAGAACATCAACAGCAACAGAGAACCATTACAACTCGATCGAATTTGAAAAAAAGCATAAAATAGAATAAATACCAGAAGTTGTCATCCACGAGCCGCTATGCCGAAACCCTCAGAAGGTACGTACTAACGCGATTTTATTTTCAAATTTGTGAAATACGACCATGAGCTTCAATTCATGTTTTCAAACTGAACCCACTACATCGGAGTCGTTGAAGAGGCTTGATTTTTTGAAATTGAGACGAAATGGTAACACGTTGTTGAGAAGAATGGAGAAGCCACGAGGCAGAAGCAGATATGACAGAAGCAAAAACTGCCAAATTCAAAGTGGAGAGTGGGGGCACGACGAAGGAAGCTTTCACAGCCAAGATGGGTGAACGAAAAGGGGTATGATGTTTAGTGTGTGACATTGTTGTTGGTGTTTTTCGCAGAGAGGATCTTTGTTTTTAACTCTCCTCTCTTGATCCCTTATCCACCGGGTAAGCATTAATGCTTAGGCCCGTGTCCTTTTTTTTGTTTTTTTTTTGTGTGGAAAAAAACAATTTTTCTTTTGTACTCTCCTATTTACTTTGGGCCACAACGACATAGGCATGTTTCTTTCCACACTCCCTTTATTCAAATTTACCCTCTTATAGGTTGTTAGTTTCTTTTATTTTTTAGTTTAGATAACAATTTTATCTTAAATATTAATTGTTAGTTAAAAGTCTAATTATGAATTTTCTTAAAAAAATTTAATTAATCTTTTAGTTAATCTAAATTAAAGTTTTGATTTATTTGGATGTTAAATTTAATTAATTATTGTCAAGGTTTCAAGACTGTTAACTGAGTTTGATATATGCTCTGATGACTTTGACTCACCATATTCTCTTAGGTTAATGATTCAATTTTATTTTCAAACAGAGTATATCTTTGGTTTTAAACCATTGAATGATAACATCAGGTTAGACTTTCCCCTTTATCTTATTTTAGATTCATATTTCAAGATAGGCCCCCTTAATGAATTGTGTTTTTTTAGATGTTATTTGTCATGTTGCACTTAGATGTTATTTGTCATGTTGCACTTAATGAATTGTGTCCTTTTCTCATTTATTTTTGAAATATATGCATAAAATAGTTTGTAGATTTGACTTTTAGAAAATAATCTTTTGTAATTCATCCTATATATGGGTGGGTAATTAATTTTTGAGAATAAGTTTATGACCCACATGACATGTTTAGATTGTTTAGTGAAAGTAAACAATGGTCGTAAGTAGAAATAGTTCATTTACGGGTGGTTTACTAAGAGTTTGAACTAACTTTGTTTTGTTTTGTTATGACCCACATTACATATTTAGATTGTTTAGTAAAAATAAACCTTAGCAGTAAGTAGAAATAATATCATTTAGGGGTGGTTTGCTTAGAGTTTGAACAAGAGATTAAAAGAAGAAAAAAAAATTGTATTACATCAATAATAATTGATGGGTTCTTCTTATAAATATGATAAGCGGCTTACTTAAAACTTCACATAAAATACTATTTCACTTTTATGATACAATAATGGCTTTTAACTTCATTTCATTATCACAACAAATGGTGATTTGGGTTCTGTTATTTGTTGGATTAATATTGGTCCCTTCATACTCTTTTCCCCCCTATCAGGGATGGATCTAGGTGGTATTAATTGAGGGCATTTGCCCCAACTAGATTATTTATTGTGTTAAATAATTAACTATTTTAGTTTAATTTTTCTTAAAAATTAAATACTTTCCCCATAAAATGAATTAATTAATTTTAATTCTAAATAATTAAATAAAAAATAATTTAAAAGATAAGTTGTTAAAATATTATTTGACCACATACACATAAATATATATGTAATAATAGTGAAAATTAAAAAAAAAAACACACAATTATTCTGAATACCTAACTTAAAGATTAATTTGTTGTTTGACTAACTATTATATATTATTTTATCTTTTTCAAGTTTTTGATGTAGTACTCTAATGGCAACAATCAAGTACTAAATAAATTAAATTCACAAGACAAATATATAGTTATTTTAATAAATTTTTATGCTAAAATTTCTAATATGCAGTATGTAATATTTTAAATATGTGTACTTCCTTCTTCGCATAAAAAGTATCTCACTTTTATATTTTTTAATGTTTTAAAATAATTATCTCTTAAAAATAAGATACAATATTTATTATTATTTTTTATTACTATTTCTATTATTTATTAACTTTAATTTAATTCAACTATGTTATTTACTACAATTAATAAACATATTCTAGAAAATGACATTGATTTTTTTTATTAATATATATATATATATATATATATATATATATATATATATATATATATATATATATATATATATATATATATATATATATATATATATATATATATATATATATATATATATATATATATATATATATATATATATATATATATATATATATATATATATATATATATATATATATATATATATATATATATATATATATAATTATTTTTCTAAAAACTGTATTTGCTCAAATAAAATATTTTTTATGTTATTTCGCCCCTACTAATTAATATTCCTAGATCCCTCCCTGTCCCTTAAATAAAACTCCGTCATCTCCTCTTTCTCATTCTCCATCATCTTACCATCCAAATCTTAAGTATGCGATTCTTAAAAAACAAAAAAAAAACGGTCACCAACTCCGCCACCACCACCACCATCACAACTTATGACACCATTTGATTACTGGAAGTTGGCTGAAACATGGCCGATATCATTCTGCAAGTTTAACCTATGTCCCAAAACACCAATATTCCCCATGTTCACAATACACGGCCTGTGGCCGTCAAACAAAACCGATCCTCAGCCACGTAACTGCGGTGGTAATCCTTTTAATCTTGACAAGGTAAGTTTATTTTACTATTGTTGATGTTTGCTAGAGCAAAGTAAGTTTATTTTAATGATTTGTGTTTATTTTACTATTGTTGATGTTTGCTAGAGCAAAGTAAGTTTATTTTACTGTCGTTGTTTGATAGAGCAAAGTAAGTTTATTTTAATGAATTGTGTTTATTTTACTGTTGTTGATGCTTGCTACTATTATAATCATTATTACCTATATATTAATTAAAAATATTTTTTTTGGTTGTTGTTGATTTATCAGGTGTTTCATATAAAGGCTAAGTTAGACAAATTTTGGCCAAACTTAATGGGGATGGGATGAAACGATGGATATAGTTTTTGGTCAAAACAGTGGGAATTATACGGGAGTTGTTCATCAATGAATGAGCCAGAGTTCTTTAATTTAGCATTACAAATTTACCATAAAAATGAGCTCAAGACTATCCTTGATTTGAATGGTATTAAACCTGGTGGTACAAAGAAAGAAAAGATCACGGAAATATTCAATGCCATAGAGAAGGGTATTGACAAAAAACCACATATTCGATGTAAAATGTCTTATTTACTTGAAATTAGAGTTTGTTTAAATAAAATCATGTCGATTATACAGATTGTACCGGTCAACTTATTATCAATTATCCGGTTGAAGTATATTTCCCTTAACGATGATTTGTAATCTATAAACAAATAAATAAATAAAGTACCGGTTCTCATGCCTAAATAATGTTGTTGTTCATAAGCATTCTCAGAAATGGAACTCCTCATGCAAAATTTAATGCAGTTTCCCTCTTGGGACGTTTAATGCTGGCTTCCTTGAATAAGATAGATGAATACAGTGAAAGAACTCAAGCTAGTCAACTTGAATTTCATCTGCTAAGGACATGTCCCAGCCCATGAACAAACACCAGCCGATACAATAAATCCATCAAGCCATGCGAGCCATATAAATCCACGTCACCTGTAGAATACAAGTTTCAGCAATACATCACGTGAGAAAAATAATACGCCTCACACATCAAGTGAGCTGCAAAAATAAGTTGGAAACGACGTTGAGAATTTTCAACAAAGTCACACGCACAACACACACCAAATTGAAACGCCGCACAACACACACCAAATTGAAACGCAAGAAAATTACACAAACGGTAATTGATTCACTCTCATTATCATCTATAAGTAAGAACCACTACTCACTCATTTTCTCAAGCTTTTCAGCCAAACTCACCCTGTCAATTTGATTCTTGAAACCACCAATCACCCTTCATCATCTTTTTCGTCCATCAAAAAACAAAAAATACGCAAACAATTATTGATTTCACAACAACACACCATAAATCAGTAGCAGAAGAAGAAGAAGAAGGAGATTTAATTTCGCAGTTACATGAATTTCTGAAGGTAGAATTGGGATTTCCGTTGTTTTCGATCTACTTGCGTTGTTGCTCATTTCTTGAGTATGATTACACCATCGTTTTTAGCTTTACATTTCGATTGCAACCACGTAGGTTTTGTGTCCCGTCGCTTCGATTTGATGAAGTTTAGAATGATAGCTATGGCACCGTGAACAGTACCGCGTGACTTTCCAGAGGAGAAGATGATGAAACAATACCAGTTTCTGATTCTCATTTTCTTTTGGTCTTGTTTTAAATTGTACCTTTTGTTTTTTTTAATTTTCTCCTTCTTTACTTTTTTTTTTACTTTTGAAGTTGATGCTGCAGTAGCAAGAAGGCTATCGTAGGAATCTCTCATCTCTTGTATGTACTTTAGAAGCCTGAGAAAATTCGTCTAACTTCACTGAAGATTGAAACTCATTCTTCTCGTTTGTAACGCTTTTTTGAAGTGCAATTCTCTTCAACATGTTAAGCGAGGACCTCATTTTTGAAACCTAGGTAGAAATACAAAATGACATTGGGAGGGAACAGAACAGCAAAGAAGAAAGAAAGTTTGGAAGTGAAATTCACAGTATTGACGATGACATTGGAGGTGGTGTTTTGGAGAGAGGGAGCATACAGAGGTTCATGGCGGACGAAGCAAGGTTAAAAGAGGTGTAGTTGTTTATGTGGAAACTATGGGTGTTTACATGTTTTTTTGCTTTTTCCAGTTTTTCTACAGAGAGAGCTCCTAAACATTCAGCCCCTCACCCCTTTCAAATCATTCTTTCTTCTCCTTTTAAAACCATTAAACATCTTCTGTTTCCATTCTTGTATTGTTGCTGTTTGACAAGTTATTTTCCATGGCAGGTTGTGTTGCTTGTTGTTGTATGCTGCAGATCATTGTATTGGTGCAGTTGTGTTGTTATTTTATGCAGGTTCGACGTGCTTCATCTTTGGATGGTTGTGCCTTGGTTTGTGCTGGGTACGGTCTTTGCAGCAGTATAGAGTGTATAGTTTGCTTCAAGTTTGTGGCGAGGCTATTTTGTTTTGGTTCTTGCAGGTCACGATTTTGTTGGTAGCAGGTGGTGTTTGTTGTTGTTGTAAGATGCAATTCTGATGTACTTTTTTTCATATATTTTTGTTATTTTTGGTCATGGGCTGTAGTGGATTGGTAAACAAATTATTGGGCTTTTTGGTTGTAGTATTGGAATTTTTGTAGATTCTTGTATGGGTTTTATGGATTAGAAATATGGACAAATGAAGTTTTGGAGATGAATTCAAAAATGGGCATGAATATTGGATTTGGATATTAAAGAATGACATGAATTTTATTGTGAATGAATTTGAAAAAAAATATGGATTAAATTTGCAAAATGGATAAATGGTTAACCGATTTTTGAATCATGAAAAATGGATAGATATGGACTTTAGTGGATTATGAACTCAATTGAAATGATCCCAAAACCTATTTCAAACTTTTCACCAACATCCGATTAAATGCATACAGCACCAACGATCTGAATTAACCCACTTCTGAATTTCTAATCAAATAAATCCTGAATCCCATTTGGATTTTGTCTGAGTAAATCTTTGGGAAAATAAATCCACAGAAGAGCACAATATGAACTGATGGATCATGATAGACCTGATCATTTGGACATGAACCACTGCTTGATAACCTGATGAGTTCTACAATAATTTGATCTTGGATACACATTTTCTGAGAAATAACCATTGATGCAGGTAACTTGAAATAGAAGCCAGCTCTTGACGGTTTGACTAATATTAGGTTAAACTTATGTCTGATCTTAAGCACAACTGAATAACCACACACGCGACTTGAAGCTAAACCATTGTCCTTAATAACCCTGATCTTGCCAACAGCTCTTAAAGAATGTAAGCATGATACTTGATGATCTGATTCAGAGAAACTCCTAATCCCATGTCTACGAAGACCAATGCTAAGTATGATTATGATTTATGACCTAATGATGATGCAAATGAATGCGAAGTAAAATCCAGTCACAGTTAGAAAGAAAAGAGGGAAAATTTTGGGGTGTTACAGTATGTTGCTCAGAAGTCTATCAAGGGTAGCATCTTGTCAGATTACCTTGCAGATCAGCCGGTAGAAAATTATGAACCTCTGAAGTTTGAATTTCCCGATGAAGATATTATGTTGATAAAGAAGGATTATGAAGAGCCAGGCTCAGATGAGGGTCCCGAGCCCAGTTCCCGGTGGAAGATGATGTTTGGCGGTTCCTCCAACTACAATGGGCATGGCATAGGCGCCATTTTGATGAATTCAACTGGTGGTTACACTTAATTCACAGCTAGGTTATGCTTTGAGTGTACCAACAATGTTATCGAGTATGAAGCTTGTATCTTGGGCCTCGAAGCAACAATTGACCTTCGCATTAAAATTCTTGAAGTAAGTGGTGACTCGGCCTTGGTGATTTATCAGGTCAAAGGTGAATGGGAGACCTGAGACGAGAAGTTAATCCCATACAGAGATTACATTGTGGAAATGATCGAATACTTTGATGAGATCACTTTCAAACATGTCCCGAAGGCTGAAAATCACATCGCCAATGCTTTGGTTATGCTAGCCTCAATGTGGAAGGTCAGATTTGTTAATGAAGCGCTGCTTATCCAAATTGAAAGGAAGACTGAGCCTGCCTATTATCAAGTGGTGGAAGAAGAAACTGATGGGAAGGTATAGTTACATGACATCAAGAATTATCTGAAGAGCCAAGAAAATCCAGCTAGCACTACATTTCTTGATAAGAAAACTTTGAGGAGATTGGAATCTAAGTTCTTTCTTAGTAATGATGTGCTTTACAAGAAAAACCATGACATGGTCTTGCTTAGGTGTGTTGACAGACGAGAAGTAAAATTGTTAATGCAAGATATTCGTGAAGGAACATTTGGCACCCATGCCAACGAATATTCCATGTCCAAAAAGATTTTGAGAGCTGGATATTACTGGTTGACTATGGAAACCGATCCAATATGCCAGGAAATGCCAGATTTATGCAGATAATGTGCATGTACCTCCAACATTGCTAAATATGTTGTCATCACCTTGGCCATTTTCTATGTGGGGCATCGACATGATTGGGGAAATTGAGCCGAAGGCTTCCAATGGACACCAATTCATCCTTGTTGCTATTAACTACTTCACAAATTGGGTTGAAGCTGCATCTTATGCCAACGTGACTAAACAAGTGGTTGTCTATTTTATCAAA
Source organism: Lathyrus sativus (assembly GCA_963859935.3). NCBI lineage: Eukaryota > Viridiplantae > Streptophyta > Magnoliopsida > Fabales > Fabaceae > Lathyrus > Lathyrus sativus. The sequence goes on from OZ012738.1 coordinate 77,399,325, forward strand.
AGGGAGATTATCTGTCGATATGGAATTCCAAGACGAGCCATAACAAATAATGGAACTAATCTAAATAACAAGATAATGAAAGAGTTATTTAATAGCTTCAAGATCGAACATCACAACTCTTCTCCCTATCGTATGAAGGTGAACGGAGCTGTTGAAGCTGCAAACAAGAATATTAAGAAGGTTTTGCAGAAAATGGTGAAGACTTATAAGGTTTGACATGAGATGTTTCTATTTTCCTTACACGAATATAAAACATCCGTTCGCATTTCGATAGTGGCAACTCTCTTTTCATTGGTATATGGGATGGATGCAGTTCTTCCCATTGAAGTTGAGATGCCATCTCTGAGGGTTCTGATGGAAGCCAAACTTGATGAAGCAGAATGAGTTAGAGAAAGATTTGATCAACTAAACCTCATTGATGAGAGGCGCATGACTGTGATGTGTCACAGTCAGTTGTACCAAAAGAGGATCAAGAGAGATTTTGACAAGAAGGTTCGTGTTTGAGAGTTCCAAGAAAGGAAGCTTATACTCAAAAAGATCTTGCCAGTTCATAAGTACATGCGTGGGAAGTGGATGCCTAATTATGACGGCCCATTTGTTGTGAAAACAGTCTTCTCAGGAGGCTCGTTAATTCTCACAATGATGGATGGTGAACAACTTACTCACCCGGTGAACTCGGATATAGTACGAAAATATTATGCCTAAAGAACCCGATAAGTCGAAAAACCAAAAGGGCGGCTTAGGCAGAAAATGGGTATCCTAGTGGATCATAACATATGAAGGAGATCCAGGAAAAATTAGGGATAAAATGAAAAATGAGAGCTCGCTAAGTCGAAAACCTAAAAGGGCGGCTTAGCCAAAAATGAGCATCTCGGTGGATTGAAAACCCGAAAGGGCAATCCAGGAAAAATTTAGGGGGAAAGGTATTTCACTGCATCATATGGTTATCACCACTGCAAAAGATTACACAAGAAGTTTGTTTCAACCGTTCTTGTCATAAGTGAGGTTTTAAGAGCTCTTAGTTAGTAGGGTTAGATTGTCATTGGATTTAATGTAACCTTTTTCCTGTTGTTGTTTTCAAATTGTAAATGTTCCATGGAGCTTTGTCATTTGTAAGCTACCATTCTTGAATAAAATCAGATTTCGAACCATTCATTTATTTGCAATTTACTTTTTTCCTTATTTTTCTTTGTTATGCAAAACATCGTTTATTTGTTAATAATGGTTTTTGAAAGCAAAAGGTTTTGAATTTAAAACAGTTTTTGGAAACTTAACAAAACATTAAAGTTGCTTTGGCTCATGGAGGGATTCAATGGAAATTGTGTGTTCCCCATGAAGTCTTAAGGTGGCTGAAGCCTTGGTATGCTATCTCATTATGAATCCTCTTTGAAACACCAGTTGACTTTATTTGTTGGGTTGTTCCTTCGGTCATGTGTGCTTACCAAGATTGAGGACAATCTCCCCATCATCCTCTAGGTGTTACAATTTCTAATAGTGTGAAGACTCATCCTCAATGGAGTCATTCGGTGTCTCTACTGAAGTTACATTGCCATTTCTAGAAAGCTTACATAAGCTTTATATTTTCCCGAGTGGAGTGGGTTTATTTCCTAGAGAGCCTTTGGACACCTTTTTTCCTTGAATTCAGTATGATTCCTTGTTTCCCTAGCGAAGTAGATACGTTTATCTATCTTCCCCTTTGAGTCTCTGGATTCCTTGTCTCTTGTTAGAGTCAGCTCTTGCATATCATTAATCATCAGCATCATGCCATATCATGTCCATTTAGCATATTTCAGATCCTTGGTGTTCACTAATATTTCTATCCCATTTGTCACTAACGTGTTTTGTAGATTATGGGTTGTCACCTGTTTTTCCCTCGAAGTCTAGTTGTCACTAACACCTCTATTTGGTTATCCATCGTTATTGTATCGTTTGACTGGTAGTTACCAGTCTATTTCCCTTTGAAGTCTAGTTGTTACTAGCAATCTCCGATGAAAATGCAATTGTCATTGGTATGCGTTTAAAATCCAATCGTTATTAGTACTATTGTTTGGTCGTTACCAGTGTTTCCCTGGGAGGCTAGTTGTTACTAGTTTCTCGTTTTGATTCGTTATCTGGTTGTCACCAGCTTTTCCCTATGAAGCTTATCTTGCTAACTCCTTTGTTTAAATCCAGTCGTTACCGACATTGTTTGAAAGTCTAATTGTCACTAGAAATCTTGCATAAAAACCAATTTTTATTGGTATTGCTAACCTGGTCGTCACCAGTCCTCAGAAAAAGTCCAGTCGTTACTGGAATGGTTTTAAAGTTCAGTTGTTACTGGCATTATTTAAAAGTCCAGTCATTACTGGCATTGTTTTTAAATCTAATCGTTATTGGTATCCAAAGTCCAGTTGTTAATGGCATTGTTTTGAAATCCAATCGTTATTAGTATCCAAAATACAGTCGTTACTGGCATTGTTTTAAAAACCAATCGTTATTAGTATCCAAAGTTCAGCCGTTGCTGGCATTATTTTGAAATCCAATTGTTATTGGTATTTTTAGTCTGGCCGTCACCAGTCCACTTAAAGTCTATTAGTTACTAACATTGTTAAGTCCAATGGTTATTGCGATTTTTACCCAACTCTATTGCATTTTGATTGTTGTTTGTTACCAACGTCCCCTGTGAAGTCCAAATTTTATGGGTATTTTTGAAGTCCAATTCATTTGGCATATTCCAGATTTAAATTTGTCCTGTTCTCTTTTCACGTCGTTTCCTGAAGATCCCATTTGAACTATTCACTTTAAGGAAATTCCTTGTTTTGTTTGGTCTCTTGTTAGAAGATCATTCTTGTTTTGTTTGATTCTCTTACCATAATTCAACTCTTTGTTTAACTTGATCCTCAGTGGAAATCATGTTTCTTTCTGGTTTTGTTCCCAATAAAGACTCCTGTTCTATTTTCTGTTTCCTCCCTAGTTTGTCTGTCGATCATGTTTGAATCTGTTGACTCTGAAGTGGAGACCATCTGATTTAGTTATATGTATAGTGGAAAATTTTCCCTCTAGAGAATCACCCTGATCATGTATGAACCTGTATTTGACCACTATGAGTTTCCCCTATTTATCTCTTCCCCCAGTGCTTTGGTCATCCCCGGTGGTTGTCACCGCTGGCTATTGGCTTTTGTCCTGTCTGTTTTGATTTCGTCTGTGTTTTGAATTTACCATATCATCATGTTAGAGTTCATGGAAAGTCAGCCTTTACATAGTCTCTATTTGTCCTTTGCATAACATCGCATCTAAGAGCAAAATTTTATGTTTGCTATATTTAAACACCTTTCGCCCCGATTTTATGAGGATTATCATCCCTTATACCGTCTGGTGAAACCATTTAAATAGGGGAAATTGTTATACCCTAAATTTTACCCCTTAGATGTCATCATCTTTTGCATGAGCATTCTAGGTCAATCATCCTTGCATCACTAACCAAGTCATCAATCTTTGTTATTTTTGTTTGTTTTGAGGAATTAGAGTTTGTAGAGGAGAGGAGAAAGCCCTGACTAATCAAGAGTTTAGTAGGAAATCAACCAAAGGGGTATTCATACACTTTATGGGTCCCTAAGAGGTCATTTGGTCCAAAGGAATCCAATTCAAAAGCTTCCTAAGTGGATAGGAGAGGTATTGACTTCATCTGATTCAAAAGTCAACTGAGGCATCACAAAAGTCAACTCTTGAGTTTTGTGTTCAACCATAAGCTTTACAAGTCTTATTCTATGATATCATGTGGTTGGATCATCAAAAATCAAGGTGGAACAATAAAATCAGGAGATTTGAAGAATTAGGGTTTCTTGGTGAAAATTTTCTAAGTTAAAAGTCAACATTTTAGAGTGATTTTCAAGGCCAAATTCAAGATTGTTCCAAGCATAATTTTCCTTGGCCATCAACATGAAAGTAGTAGATTATCTCCTAATATTTATTTTGATACCAAGAACTGAAGAGCTTTCTTAGAACTCAAGTTATGATGATTCAAAGTGGGGGTCAAAGTATGTCAAGATTGGCAAGACTTAGGGCCGCATTTTTGCAAGAACTTCCAGCCAAGGCCTCATGGGTTTCTTGACCTCAAATCAAAATTTATAAAACATTAAATTTATTCCTCTTGATCCAAGCTTTCCAAGAATAGAAAGAACTCTCCCATTGGATCAATGAGTGAAACTTTATGGTGTCTCAAAGTTTGAGGATTTTGGGTACAAGTTGGGCAACTTGCCCTAGTTGCCAAGGCACCACAAGGCATGATTTTTTCTCATGTTGATTGCTTTATTTTTGGCATTTCTAAGCTTCAAATCCAAAATTGTACAACATCAAAGTTGTTCTCCTCCATCCCAGCTTTCCAAGCATATAGAGAACTCCCCCATTGGATTCTTAGAGCTCAAGATATAACATCATGAATGTAGATATTAATCCTTGACAAAAGTTGCCCAGGTCACATGCAGGCTTGCCACGACCAGGTGATTGGATTAGTTTTCTTGTTTCATTTTCATCATGATCCAAGCACAATCTCAAGAAGATTGAAACATGAAAGTTGTAGGGTTACATACCCTATTTCCAAAGAACCCAAAACCTCATCATTTGAACCAATAATTATGGAGTTCTATAGTGCCAAAGTTAGCTATGAACCATGCCTTGCCACCTTGCTAAGCCATGGCCAGATTTCACATCAAAACTTGCCAGCGCTTCCTAGTATCTAAGGCTTTGTTTCTTATGCACCTACCCCTGCAAGTCTCAATCCCAAACATTGCCTCTTTTAGCTCTTCTTTGCTTGACCTACCAAAAGCATTTTGTGACACAAACATAAGAAAGATGCAGGACAAACATCACGAATCATACCATCTGACTTTTTCTCTGCCTAAGCTACTCCTTTGATCATAACACAATAAAGAATACCACTGCCCAGCCATCTGAGCAAAAGCCCTAGCCGAGCCATCACTATCATGGTCAACTTTTCAATTTTGGCTCCAAAAGCATTATTTAAAAAAAAACTAAAACCCTAACATACCAATTGATAAAAAGGAGAGAAGAGATACTTAAAGGGACACATTCAAAACCTCACCTTCAAATCAAGACACCATAACCTTGTTTCTTGTAAAATCTCTGAAAATAACCTTTCCCCTCGGGCAAACTAGAAACAACCTTTGTAAACCTTCACCACACATAATAACCAACCCATTCCATCCATCCAAAAAGAGTTTTAACCTCTCAATCACTATCCACCATTCTTAAACCTCCTTTAAAATTCATCTATCGGGTTTGGAGTTGAGAGGTATTTCCAAGCAAGTCATTGGTTTCCATCCACTCTCTAAGGGTCAACAAGGTTGAGGAACATCATTTCTCGCTTCAGTAATCACCATTGAAGGAGCCTTCGACTCTCTCCAAGAGGTAATCCTTCTCTTCTCTTAAACTCTCAAGGTTCATGTTTTTGCTGCTTGGTTTGTGAATGAAAAGTGTTCTCATTATCATTTTCCATGTTTATGAATCTTGAAAATTCTGGCAAGCACACGATGGATGTTATTCCCAAAGTTATAAGATCCATTGTGACATCTGCTACTTAACAGCTAATACTCAGCAATAATAAAGGCAGTAAATAACACAACAATTGTTTACCCAGTTCAGTGTCAACAACACTTACATCTGGGGGCTACCAAGCCAGGGAGGAACTTCACTATTAGCATAATTAATTCAGAGTCAAACAACACAGTTTTCACTCCTCACCTAAAACCTACCCAATGACAATTCAGCCTAGAGACACTCTAGACCTGAGTATACCCACTCACTCCCCCTCAATCACATATCAGTGATATCAAACAATTACAAAATTCAATACGAAGAGACACTTCATACACACCTTGATCTTGCTTCACAGCTTTGATCAAGGAACTCACACACTCTTGCTTCACAGCTTTGAGTGAGACATAGCCTAGAATTTACCTATCCAATGCAAATCATCAACCAGACAATTGCTTGGAGTACAAGTATTCCTAGACAGAAATCACACGTGTAGACTAGCCTTCTTCACTTACAAGGACTCTGCAATCTGCACTCTATACTCTTCTTCTGTCAAGAGCTGCTCTTCAGGATTGCTCCTTATGATCTTTATAGCAGCTGTCAGTCCTTTTGGGCCTTGGTGCATTAATTAGGTTTTATCCATAACAACCTTGTTCTCAAAGATCTGCACACTTGCCACTTATTTCAAGGATATTCTAGTTCGCTTAGGGATTCTAGAAAGTCTCCCGATATCCAGCTTGAGCTCCTATTCTGTTTCCTGGTTCATAGATACCAGAAAAACAACCTTGCCCGCTGGATGTCATACGTTCAGTGTTATGACATTCTGTATGACATTCAACTTAACTAAGTTAACTTATAGTTAACTTACCCTGCATATACATCATTAAGTAAGTCCTAACATTTAGTATGACATACATGCACACTCTAAAGTTTTGCCACAAAATGAAGCCAATCAAGAGCACTTACAAACTCCCCCTTTGGCAAATTTTTGGCTAAAATAACCTGTTAACATATCAGAGTTTACACATAGCAGAAGACTTATGATGTGTCTTGTCATGCAGCTAGTTCCTAGCTCAAGCCACTCTGAGTCCTCACAGTTAGCTCTTACTGTTAGCTCACTCTGTTAACCATCTTGTAGTTATCACTACAGATGTCACATCTATTTGAGTAACACTCGGGTGTTCTCCCCCTCAACTAATCAGATCAGTTGGGCACACAACCTGCAGATCATTCTACAGTCTGCTCTAGATGTCTTGACATTCAGGATGACTTCCTGAAGTCACACACACTTGTGCTACTTCCCCTGAAGTGTTGTACAAGACTCTCTGCTACTACTATCACGCATACATACACAAGGTTAGCTCCTAGCTTCTTCAGCACAGAGCTCCTAATTCTAACAAACATTCCTACTCAAGCTAGGATTTCACATATCACATAGTATTAGCACAAGCACACTACTATACTAATAGCACTAAGCAGTTGTTATCACACACACATCTCATCAACACTTACAACTGTGGCCATACCCTGCAAGCATGCACGTATAATATCATATGCACAATTAGCCAGTCTTCAACCTGTTCTTCCACCTACTGTACCTGTTGTTTTCTATTACCTTCTCCCCCTTTTTAGCCACAAATTAAGATCCAAATAGCATAGCTCATCATAGGTACCATTACAATTGTTAGGGGTTACTTTTCAACTAAACTGCTCTTTGGGGAGCATTACAAATTCAAGTTGTCAACCACATTTTAAGGAAGTCTAACTGAAAAAAAAAAACAGTAGCACCTCTTCCTTATCAACTCAGCAACCAGCAGTCTGAGCCACACAGTCAGGTTATCACCACATCAATGGAAGAACTGGAACTAATGTTATTGACATTGGTTGGGACATTCTCACCACTGTCATCAACCTCTTCTTCTGACACAACTCCACTATTATCTGCATTTCTTTCAAGCCTTTGGATAAGAGCTTCTAGCTTGATTTTTCTGGCAGTAGCTGTACTGATGGTTTCTCCTAACTCCTTACAGGTGTCCTTCAATTCTGCAATCATCATTCTTTTGGAGATCTTAACTGTCTCAGCAGATGTAAACATCATATCTGGGACATGTCTTCCTTCAAACATTTTGAAGTGAAGTGACAGTTCAGGCTCCCTCTTGCTGACAGCATCACTTGAGTTTAGAATTCCAGGATGTTGATTCAGGATGATCTCACAAATGAGGGAGGGAAATGCAATAGGTAACCTGATAGCACTGGTTATGGAGTGCTTGACAGTCTGATTAAAGATGTATAGACCAAAGTCAAAATTAACTTTGGTACCTATGGCATGAATTATCTTGCCTAGTCCAACAGCAATGGAGGATGTATGATTGGTAGGCACCCAATTAGTAGCTCCAATTCTATGAAAAATGGAATACTTTACACTGAGCAGTGCTGCAGACAACTTCCCTTTGGATGGCCATGTTGTGACTTGATTTGCAGTGATGATCTTGCAGACCTGGTTGTCTGAAGTATCCAATTATGTTGTACCATCATTTGCTCGCCCCAGATACCTGTTGATCACAGCAGGAGAGAATTGCACACACTTTCCTCTAACAAATACCTTCATGAACTCCTTGTTGTTTCTGCTAGAGATTGAGTCAGGTATGTTTACAATGAACTCCTTGACCAGTCCCTCGTAGCATCTGGAAAATCCAGTGACTATTTTAAGTAGTCCAGCCTTGTCGATGAGTTCCATTACCTCCTTGATCTCCATGGCATCCTTCCCTAATTCTCTCTCAAGGGCTATTCTCCTTTGATAGACATATCTACATTTGGTTACACTGTGAATGGAGTGAAAGGATATGTTGTCCAAAGGAGCAGCTGACATGGGTTTAACTGGCCTCTCTTCCAATGAATGTTTGACATTGATGATGTTAGCAACATCTGTTATGACATCACCTTCAGACTCAGGGCTACTCTCAATAACCTTCCTTTTCTTGGAGGCATTTTTGCTCCTAGATTTGGAGGACCCAACATGAGCTATTTTTCTCTGACTTTTGAGAGAGTTGTCTTCCAGACTAGGTTTGCCTTTCTTGGTCATTAGTGTCTGAGCTATTCCCAGAGAAACATTCTTGAGGAATTCATCATCTGAAGATACATCAACATCATTGGCAGGAGCTTTATTCAGATCATCATCCCGTCCTTCCTCCTGTACTGCATGATTTGCTCGTTTTTCTGTGGTAGGGTTAGTCTTCTCAGAGGAGAACTCAGAATTGTCCTCAAGGTTCTTAGTCAATATTGGAGAAGAATCAACCCTAGGCAGTGGAATGGTGATTCCATGCACATTATAACCTTCTTGGTCTTCATGTGAAGTAGCTGACGACTGGTCTTCACTCCTTCTCCCAGAAATCATATCAAGAGGGCTCACATTCACCATAGAGGTACTCTTGTGCTGAGCCAGGTCGGGCTTGGTGGGGCTGGAGATATGTTGTTGAGACATTGTAGAGGACTTAGGTTGTAACGAAAGAGGGTTTCTGATGGGGTTGTGTGAGATAAGGCAGGAGGTGGATTGAAAGACGAGAACGGGTTTAGACGGGTTTACTTGTAAAAGAGGAGGGATTTCAATATTTTGACCAATCCGAATGTGATTATTTTTCAAAATATAATTCCCTATTAATTTCTAGAATTCATTATTACTAGAGGTCCTCAATTTTGTTAGAGACTTTTTAAATTAAGACTCCTTGACACTTCTTGAAATCATGTCAGTACTGACATAATTACCAGGTTTAGCACAACCCTCTTGCCATTTACACAAGTTACCCATGAGCATGTCTCCCTTGAACTCATCAGAGCTTGTTTGGATGGTACTCTTGATGTCACAGAACAAGGTCATGACATCTGGAGTGACATTGCTGTCTTTATGTAGGCCAGCTTCCATGGACTCCATCTGGTTCCAATACACCCTATCTAGCTTTCCCTGATGACCAATCTTTGGGCATCCCTTCTTGGCTTGTTTCTCCTCATGACTTCTCTTACATCCTTTCCTTCTTTCTGAAGCACACTTTGCAGATCCACTTGCTAATGTGTTGGACCTGGTCCTATCCCTCTTTAGTGACTGTCTTCCCTTCTCCAGCCATAGTTGGTCCTTATTTTCCTTATTGACCAAGGCATTGAGGTTACATCTAGGTTCCCATAGATAATAGTTATTCTTGGATCTAGTACCCCTTATTTCCTCCTTACCTTCTTCATTGATAACCACACACTTGTCTTTGGAAAAGTGGACTTTTAAACCTTGATCACATAGTTGACTTATGCTTATTAGATTGACAGTCAGTCCTTCAACCAACAATACATCCTTCAATTTTGGAACTTTAGGATTGTCAAGTTGTCCAACACCTGTGATTTCTCCTCTAGCTCCATCACCAAAGGTTACATGACTAGATGAATGAGGGTTGAGTTTAATCAAGTGATCCTTAATTCTAGTCATATGTCTGGAGCAGCCACTGTCAAAGTACCAATCTTCATTGGTAGGCATCCTTGGAGAGGTGTGAGCTATTAATGCCACAGTCTTTGCCACCCATTGTCTTTTCTTATAGGGAACATCATTCTTGGGTTTAGCATGATACTGTTTCTTGACTTGATGCTGCCATTTTCCATGATGCTGCCTTTTTCCATGCGTACCCTGTTTGGTTTTTCTTTGGCTAGGGAATCCATGCATCCAGAAGCACACAGCTTTAATATGCTCAAGTTTTCCACAGTGGTAGCATCTATGCCCTTGGAATTGTCTCTTGACTTGATTCGAATTTCTGTGTGGAGGATGTTGTGACATTCTCTTTAACTCCTGAATCTCGGGTTGTAATCTCTTGAGTTTCAAAACTGGATTCTGTCTATCAACACATCCCAGTCCAGACCTATTTCCTGAGTTCTGGCCACTCTGCAGAATCTCTTTTAGAGTGTCAGTCCCAGGATTTAGCATCCTTATGGATTTTGCCATCTGCTCCATTTTGGACTCCAACAAGTTAACCTCACTTTTGAGTGAGTCTATTGTTGCTAGTTGCTTTATCTTCTCAGCCTCTAATTCCATTATGCACTTCTTATGGTGCTCTCCTTGCTGATACAATTCAATGCTTTTGATGGATAGCTTCTTATATGATTCTGCTAGTTCATCATACATTAGCTCCTCTTCACTTGAATCACCATCAGAAATACATACACTGTTAAGAGCAGTGACATGTTTAGCTGACTCTCCTTCTGATTCACTTCCTGAGTCTTCATCAGACCAAGTGACAGTTAGGCATTTTCCCTTATTTTTGAGGTATGTGGGACATTCCCTCCTAACATATCCATATCCTTCACACTCATGACATTGGACTCCTTTGCTTTGGCCAGCTTTGTCTTCAGCTTTGCTGATGTCAGAGGAGCTGTTTTGGACATAGGGCTTTGACTTCTGATCTATCCTTTTGATTAGTTTACTAAATTGTCTTCCAAGCAGTGTTATTGCTTCTGATAAATTTTCTTCCTTTTCACCATCTTCTTCATCTGAATCAGCAGTGTTTGAGACTAGAGCTATACTTTTGCTCTTTTTCTTCCCAGACTGATCACACATGCCCATCTCAAATGTTTGGAGAGAATATATAAGTTTATCCACCTTCATGTTGCATATGTCTTGGGCTTCTTCAATAGTTGTTACTTTCATAGCAAACCTTTTAGGTAGTGACCTTAGAATCTTTCTTACAAGCTTCTCTTTAGTCATCTTTTCTCCCAGAGCTCCTTAGGTGTTTTCCAGTTCAAGAACATTCATGTAAAACTCATGAATGGTCTCATCTTCCTTCATTCTCAGGCCTTCAAATTTGGAGGTCAGCATTTGAAGTCTTGACATTTTGACCTTGGAGGTTTCTTCATGAGTAGTTCTGTGTCCCAAACATCCTTTGCTAGTTCACAGTGGTGTACCAACCTGAAGATTTTTTTATCTATGCCATTGAACAAAGCATTCAATGCCTTAGAGTTTCCAAGAGCTAAGGCCTCTTGCTCTTTGTTCCATTTCTCTTCAGGAATCAACACATCTACTCCATCCTTGTCAGCCTTCACAGGATGTTTCCAGCCAGAGTTTGCAGCTCTTCAAGCCATGCTGTCTAAGGATTTTAGGAATGCAATCATCCTTGGTTTCCAATAATCATAATTAGATCCATCCAGAATTGGAGGTCTATTGGTGAATCCTATATCTTTATCCATTGTACCAGAACTTATTTTCCCTAGATCTCACCCAGATTTAAACAGGCAGCGTGCCTGCTCTGATGCCAATTGAAAATTCTAGCAAGCACACGATGGATGTTATTCCCAAAGTTATAACATCGACCGTGACATCTGCTACTTAACAGCTAATACTCAGTAATAATAAAGGCAGTAAATAACACAACAATTGTTTACCCAGTTCAGTGTCAACAACACTTATATCTGGGGGCTACCAAGCCAGGGAGGAACTTCACTATTAGCAGAATTAATTCAGAGTCAAACAACACAGTTTGCACTCCTCACTTAAAACCTACCCAATGATAATTCAACCTAGAGACACTCTAGATCTTAGTATACCCACTCACTCCCCCTCAATCACACATCAGTGATATCAAACAATTACAAAATTTAATATGAAGAGACACTTCATACACACCTTGGTCTTGCTTCACAGCTTTGATCAAGGAACTCACGCACTCTTGCTTCACAGCTTTGAGTGAGACATAGCCTAGAATTTACCTATCCAATGCAAATCATCAACCAGACAATTGCTTGGAGTACAAGTATTCCTAGACAGAAATCAAACATGTAGACTAGCCTTCTTCACTTACAAGGACTCTGCAATATGCACTTTATATTCTTCTTCTGTCAAGAGCTGCTCTTCAAGATTGATCCTTCTAATCTTTATAGCAGCTGTCAGTCCTTTTGGGCCTTGGTGCATTAATTAGGTTTTATCCATAACAAACCTGTTCTCAAAAATCTGCACACTTGCCACTTATTTCAGGGATATTCTAGTTCGCCTAGGGCTTCTAGAAAGTCTCCTGATATCCAGCTTGAGCTCCTATTCTGTTTCCTGGTTTATAGATACCAGAAAAACAACCTTGCACGCCGGATGTCATACGTTCAGTGTTATGACATTATGTATGACATTCAGCTTAACTAAGTTAACTTATAGTTAACTTACCCTGCACACACATCATTAAGTATGTCCTAACATTTAATATTACATACATGCACACTCTAAAGTTTTGCCATAAAATGCAACCAATCAAGAGCACTTACAAATCTTCACATGTATTGTATGAACTGAGGATTTGATGTTCTTCATTTGTTTTGTGTTTTGATGTCACATGGATTAACCATATTTGGTGAAGTTTATGTTTAGTTTTAGGTCTTAATATTGTTATATCATTAATCCTGATGAAAAGCAATTGAAGTTTGGTCTTTACTTTTTTTTCTTCATGGTGAAATGAATAAGTTATGGTGAGTTGAAGCATATGTTGTTGTTGTGTTGGTACGAAGAAAGAAATTCTGAGAAGAGTAAATGTTGAAGATGAAGCTGACGTGGTTTGGAATTTTTACTGAGTTTTCCATTCAGTTGTGTTTTCAAAATATATTAGATTGGGGTTTGCTTATACAACTGATTTATAGCCACCCTAGTGGTAGAGGCAGCGCTTTATGATCTTGGGGGTCTAGGGTTTGAATCCCCCTCGCCCCAAGCCCTTTTGTTTTTTAATTCATTTTAGTCACTTTTTTTCCCACATATAATAACTTGAATCTATATTGTTAACTGAGGTGCACAATGGTTGGGTTAGTAAAGGTTTTGACCTAAGAGTAAGGTAGTGTGGGTTCAAACTCTCCAAATGCAGTTCCCTTTCTTTTTTATCACTTATTTTATGGTTTTTCTTCACAATTTTTAACCATCACATCTCTTTGATCCCAAGGGCTTTTTAGCCCATTCTTTTTGCCATGACCTGATTTATGTACTTATTTTATATTTCTAAAAAGAAAACTTCAAAAACATTTATTTTTAATGCACTTTTGTATGTTCAAAGTTTGTGTTTTATTTAGGGTTTTAAGTTGTACTTTTTGATTCTTTTGATTCTTTCTTGAACTCTTATTTGTAAATATGAGTTGTATAGACATCAAGTACATTATAGGAAACTTGTTTGATAATTTAAACTTGATCCTTTTCATTTATAATTTGTTTTGACGCATGTTTTATGTGCATATCCACATATGAATGTACTTTGGACTTCACTTGCGTCCTTGATCTATTAATTGATCATTTGCATTTGTTATTTGACTCATTTTCCATGTTTGGTTGAATGTCATGTATGTTTATGTACCTTCATGTGGAATATATCATGTTTATGTGCATTCAATTCATGATTTTCATTTTAACATGTCATTTTGTGCATGCTTGTGGCTATGTTTTGATATGAGTTTTGCTTATAGTTCTTGATGCCATTTGACATTTTATTATGAACTTGCTTCCCTCCCTTGATTGTTATCATGTTGAGTCTTTTGCTTTTATTTTACTTTGTGCCTTGACTAGGGTTTCATCTTTTGTTGTATGCTATGTCTCTATTTGCTTAAGTGATTGACATGTCCCTTTGTTTTGACCATTGACTACTTGTTATATCATGAGTTGATCATCTTGTTTTAACATTGATATGCTTATGATGTTATTTGTGCATTTGATTGTTATTATTTGCCTTTGAGTTTCGTCAGTACCTGTTGTTACAAGCGGGTGTCTTCCCTAATTTCCAAAGGAAAGGAATATATGTGAACTTCTATGTCATCTCCCTTTTAGGACACTTATTCTACCTCCTACCTCACCTTATGATCTTATTAGATTCATTCCCTTGGCTTTATTGGAGCCTTATTTTTCCTCTTAACTTAACCTTAGGTTAGGGTTTGTTAACCTTATGAAAGTATTATTGTTAAGTACTTACCTTCTTCTATTGGTCTTGTTAAGTACTTACCTTCTTGTAAAGTTTGTAAACTCTATGTGAGTATCATTGTTATGAGTACTCACCTTCTCTTTTGACTTCTGTTAAAGTCAAACGCTAGTTAGTCTTTCAACTCAGGCTTAGAGAGTTTGTTAACACTATGTAAGTATCATGGTTATGAATACTTACTCCCCTTGGAACCTTGACCATAATCAAGAGTTCCTCACCTCTAGTCAGGTGAACTACGAATGCTCTTATTTGATCTTAGTCAGGATACGTAGGCACGAGATGCGATGTCTTAGTAAGCATACTTAGTGTATATACCCCTAGGTATTTACCTTAGCATAATTCCCTTAGCAAGAAAACATTAGCATAACAAAAATACTAACAAGAGGTTCCTGTAGAGTAATACAGATACTTAGGACGCTAACACCTTCCCTAGTATAACCAACCCCCGAACCTTAGATCTCTAGTTGTGTTGTTACATAGCGCACTTAGGTTTTTCTTTGATATTTACCCTTTCCTTTGGATAAATGAAAGCTCGATGGTGAATTTCATTGATTTGTGATTCAAGTTAATTCAATAGTTTGATATCGGATTCTCACCGCAACAGACATCTATGTTATGAGATAATATTTATACATTCTCCTTATCAAAAGGCGTCAACATAATTTATGAATCAAATCCCACTTTAACATAAGACATCAACATATTTTATTTATTAATAAATTTATATTCTCGCCTTATCAAAAGGCATCAGCAGGGCTATCAAATCATAATAAAAAAAAATCAAACACAATTATCCAAATTCCACTTTTTTGCCTTAAGGTTAAACCATCAATACTCAACAATAACAATAACATATTACATACATCAACATAATCAAAATGAAAATGAAATTCTGGTATACATATTTCAGATGTCCTAGACATATGTAAGGACATTGATCTCTGCTAAAATAGAACAAGGACAACACATGAGCATTTTAATATTCTTTCAAAAATAACAGTGTCATGACATCTGTTGTAACATCTGCAGACTGACAGAACAATTTATCTAACCATTTAAATTGAGCAGAATGTTAAATGCAGAAAGATAAATAACACAATGAATTATTAACCCAGTTCAGTGCAACATCACCTACATCTGGGAGCTACCAAGCCAGGAAGGAAATCCACTATTAGTAGAATTAATTCAGAGCTAAACTCCCAGTTTACAACTCCTCACTTAATCTCTACCCAATGCAATTTCTGCCTAGACCAAACTAGACAAGAGACACCTCTCACTCCCCACAAATCACAACAATGATATCAATTTAACACAATAAAAAGACTTTAGAAGACACTCTTCAAAGTCACAACTTGATTTTGCTTAACAGCTTCAATCAAGTACAATACACTCTTGCTTACAAGCTTTGAGTGAAAAATTAACAATTAATAATTAACAACCTAAATATGTCTACCACAATGCATCAAAATATACAAAGGGTGACTTACAAAGTCACACAAAAGACACTCAAAACACTAAGCCCTTATTTTGCACTCAAGTTTTTCTTGTTGTGAATGCTTGTCTCCAATAGGGTTTTCGCCTCCTTAAATAGTAATGCAGTCTGGGCTTGGGTTGTGCCAAAAATAACAGCAGGAAGAGAAGATTTCAATCTTCATAAATTGCAACAGATTTGATTTGATCAATCAAATCTAATCATATCATTCTTCCAATCTTCAATCAATCTTCTGATAATAACTCCATATCAAATCCAATCTGATCCATAAAAGTGTATCTGAAACGTCTTTAGAAAACCACTAAAAACACACAGGTTCTTCACCAGAATAGTACAACCAGCTTGCACAAAAAGATATGGAAGTAACCTGCTGATCCTGACAGACAGATGTCACGACATCCTGTAGGACATTTTGTGATTACACCTAGTTTTACCAAAATGTCTGCCAATCAAATCAAAAATCCAAATCTTCTCATTGTAGATCTTCTGCAGAATCTTCTTCATAATTCTCATTGTAAATCTTTTCCAGAATCTTCTTCATAAAAATAGAAACAAATGTATTATAGTTTCCTAAAAAGTTTCAAAGATCCTTTTTATGAAATCCAATAAAATCTGCACTTTGTTCCTAATAAATCTCTTTGACCTGCACATAATGATGAGGTATATCCAAGAGGATCTCATCAAAACAAAACACCTCTGTCAAGAGATATAAAATAGCAGCTCCTGCTGTACCAGACAAAGATGTCCTGACATTTGTCTCGACATCTTGTTTGAAACACATGACAGCAGTACTGTCAAAACATTAGATGAAGATGTTATAACATCTTACTTAACATTAGTGTAGAATCATGTTTTACCAAAATTTAGCCAATCATAGAATCATGGAACTAACAATATCCCCCTTTGGCAAATTTTGGCTAAAACAACCAAGACATGATAAATCAGCAACAACAGTAGTTTTATCAAATACATCCAGCCTCATAAACTATCATGCTCCCCCCTTAATTGTTGCATCCAATAACATTAACAACACTTTACTCCCCTTTTTTTTAGCCAAAAAGTTGACAAAAATTGGAGTAAATGTACACACATATAAACTCAGATGCATACATCAATCAGAGCCAAACCCAAAAACTGAAACAGAATCATCATACTTCAAAGCAAGACTCAACTGACAAACTTCACATGGTGTCCAAATATCCAGTCTGACATCTCACAACCTCCCAAGTGATACAAACTACTTGATCCTCTATCAGTATAAAGACTGCACCACTGCCGCAACAATCCATGGGCTTAAACCCCTTTGCTGAACTCACTCAAACATAGTAAAATCAATCCTGATTCCAGCCCATCATGTATGACATCAACTCTTTTACCACTCATCTTGGTTCTTAAGACACCAAACACAAGACTTATTATTTCCATAGTAGTCCATACATTTGATTAGGATACACATGAAGGTTTCGGAGTGCCTTAACAACAACAACTTAGCAGATCATCAAAAACACCAGAGAATCATAGAGAGAAATAAACTCTCATGTAGCTTCCTCAGAGACATAATGTTCAGACATCCTGTCTAACATTACAAAACCAGTAATTATTCTTAAGCACCTTAATAAATGATTCCTTCATCAGTCAAGCACTAAGTCATGGACATAAACTACTTCTCCTTTTGCACAGATCCATCAATATCCAGGACACAATGATTCTTCACCATGACCCCTTTTCATGACAAGTAATCATCCATCATACTTCATCATGATGAGAAACATCCTCCACAGTATAAACTCCACATAGCTTTACCCTATGAACATAGTCATTGAATCTTGAGTTCTTGCCTTGTCTGAAGCTGCACCTTCAGAAGTGACACTTTTGACATCACCAATTAAAGGATAATCAATTAAATACTTGCTAAGTAACAATTGATTTTAAATACCCAATTTGAGACACACAAATATTCTGCAGAGAAAAATAAATTCTCCCAGACAATAACCAATGTTGTTTCCTATGCCATTCAAGAAGCAAGCACATTCCTAGTTCAAACCAACAGCCTCACAAGGCCAGACCCATAATCACATTGTTAGGGTAAAACATTACACCATACATCATAATGTCAGGACATCTTGTCTGACATTACGACCTCACCAGTGGTCCAAGAACACAAGCTTGCCTGAGAATCAGCAAACTTTGTACAAGCTACATCAATGCAGCTACATATCATACAGGTACACAACTCTCCCTGCCATGCATAAACAACACTCCCCCTAAAAGAGAAAACCCAAACACATGAAGACTTACTTCAACATCTTCATATTCACATACTGGAAGCACATGAAACTTTACACACCTTGATTCACAAACCATAATAGGACAGATAGCAGAAGTAGTTGCAGGATAGACATAACTATCTGTAAGATTACTCATATTCCTCTAGGATGTCAGGGTGAATTTCCTTCCTTATGCACAAGATCAACGCTGATGGTGTCTTGATCTTCATCTTCACCAGTCATACAAGACAAAACACTTGGGTAAAGGCCCAAAAACCTGATTTGATCCATTGATACCCAATGACAGAACAAAAAAAAAATTCACTGTCCGGTTCACCATGAGCTAGAGCAGTAACATAATGTCACAACATCTTGTCTGACATACCACCCTCATAGGGACATATAATCACAAACTGCTTGAAACCATAACCAATCTTGAGAAATAACTGTACTATTGCATCAACTGATCCTAGATAGAAGTATAACTCCCCATATCAAGGATAACTAGTGCTCTTTTTTGAGAAAAACACCTTAACATGAATGGAAAACATAAGACTCAACTTCATGTCTTCAAGAGCTCACTCCTTGTTCAACATACCTGCTGGACACATTCACTCACTGCTTGAACCACAAGCAACCTGTGTATCACAATAGTACCCCTATCTTTTATAAAAATCGCTCCTTTCAGCAAGAAACACCCAAGATCAACACATTGTCTCTCATGACCAACTCCATGCTCATATAGTGAGAAGGCACCAAACTGATCCACTTATTTCTAGAGTTATTTGCAGCAGAAGAAACCACTTCTCCACAAGAATTGACCTCAACATGAGTCAAACAACTAGATAGAAACCTCATAATCCAAGACAGTCTTCGTCTCATCATTCTCCCGTATGATAAGATGGAACACTTCTGAGTTAACTGGTGAATATTCACTTCCATATGCAATCAACCAACGATCCACTCCGGTTTTGTACAATACCTTCACATCATACTCCAAGACAGTCTTTTTACCTCATCATTCTCCCGTATGACAAGATAGAGTACTTCTTAGTCAAGATGTGAATCACAAGTTCCACAATAGAACTTTAAGTCCAGCAAACAAAATGATGTTCTAACATTAGTTAGGACATTGTATCACATACATCATACATTTTGGTTCTTGATACAAAAACCACTTGGACTTCCTATCTGTACAGTAATCCAATCTGAGCATCTTCAGAGAACACAACTCCACCAGCTTGATCAACAAGAACTTCAGACAACCAAAGAGAGAAATAAACTATCATACATCTCCAATAAGAAGGTAATCTTCCATAAGAAACTTTGGGCTTCTACCACGAGCTCCAATATATGAATAGAACCAGAACCTCCTTTGGTCTTCAAACAACTACCCTTCTGCACAAGAGTAATTTTCTTCAAGCACACTTCTGCCACTGTTTGATTAACTTAGCTTCTTTCAGAGCTCTAGAAAATATTTTAATCCACCAAGCAAACTTAATCTTCAAGTTACATATTCTACTTTCTCCATAGCAAGGCATCTTAGATTCACCAAGACTTGGATCTTTAACATCTACTCCTTCTCGCAGCTCCCGCAAACAGCATGATATAGACCTTTTTGAAGCATTAATTCCATTTATTTATGAGATGATCAACTTATCTTACAATGATGTGCCACAACATCAATTAAGGCCCTGAAGTTTCTGCTTGATGTCACAACATCTGATCAAACATCCAACTAGAGAGTTCAGCTTTCATTTTGCCACTTAGAATAACCTCCTCCATATAGCAGAATAAGAGTTTCGTGATCTCATAGACTTGGGTAATGATTTTGAGTAGACAACCTTCATCCTGTATTTCTGTACAAACACCTTGAAGGGTATTTTCTTTAAGAACTCATCTTCAGAGAAAACATACCAAAACTTGATTAGTCACAAAAGATCTTTACAAAAGGACTCCCGCTTTCCTTAAGTAGAGACTTCTTCAGAAAATCAAAGATAACCGCCACTTATCCTTGACACCTACTGCACTCCATTATACCTAGATCAGAAATAAACTGATCCAAGGTTAATTTATCAAGATGATGAAATCTTCAACATTACTTCTTTAGACAAGTTTCTTGATAGGAAACTTTCTAGATAAATTGTGTGCCTCTTGTAGGTCCAAGCTGAGGAAGAATGCAAACACACACATGTAAATGGTACCAAGATCATGATCTATATCTCCTTTACTTCAGAGAAACACTCTTTGAATCAACAAGATTTTGCAGAATCTCTACTCAATATTTGGTTGAACATTGTATCTTTAATGTTGAAACATCAAGGCTGACACCTGTTGGTAGACAGTGGTTAAGTGTCGGGTTTTTGTTATTGTCTCCACAGGGAATATGAGATATTGTCGCAGTTCCGCAGTTATCGAGTTCTTAACTTTTTAGTAACAAAAGGGGTTTGGTTTTTAGTAATGGTATCTTTGCATAAAAAGTACTGAATCGCGGTAAAAGATTGATTTTACGATTTAATAAAGATTGCCAAAGTTAGGGTTCGGTAATCATTTTGCTTGTATATGTCCGATCAACAATAAGCATAAACTTCTTTAGATGATAAACACATTCACAACATCCTCCCAATGTGATTATCTCTAACTCACATTGTGATTTTTCCCATTTTGATCCATTGTTGATTTCTCACACAATCTATCAACATGACAACATTTAGGTTTAACATGTTTTGTGAACAACCACATTCGAAACTATCTCTAGCTTAAGAAAATAGAAGGATGAAAACCTAGGTCAAGAGTTGGAAAATATCTTTCGATCACAAACCAACACAAAGAGTTAAAGATAAAGCAAGGTTTTCACCATATATTCATCATCCAAGAGTTTACAAATGAAGATCATC
Source organism: Lathyrus sativus (assembly GCA_963859935.3). Lineage (NCBI taxonomy): Eukaryota > Viridiplantae > Streptophyta > Magnoliopsida > Fabales > Fabaceae > Lathyrus > Lathyrus sativus. Next base: position 77,420,470 of record OZ012738.1, read on the forward strand.
CATATACTTACAAAGCTTAATGATCACCTACATCTAACCTTGACAAAATGAAGAACTTAGCCACTCATTTTCATGGTAGCTTGCAAAAGAAGATTCGAAAGAAGGTTGATGAACATCCGAGTCAAAGAATCCAACTTGGATGAGAATCCACCTTCTTTTTGTGGATTGATGTTTTGAAATGAAGAAAATAAAGGATAGAGTGTTTTTAGGTCACAAAATCTCTTATGCAGCAAAACAAAGTAAAAATATGATATCCTGTTCAAAAAGTACAAAGGCTATATATATAGAAAAAGTTGTTGTCCTATCACGCTCGCGACTTCATTCACCTAGCGAGCTAACAGCGAACGTTCGCTACAGCTTCGCTTAGCGAACATGCTAGCGAGGGCTGAGGAAAAGATTCTAGAATGCTTCGCTACTTGCTCACTAGGTGCTCGCCTAGTGAGTTCTTCGCCACCTGCCTCGCTGCCAGCGAATAATGCCATTTTGGTTCTGCCCAAGTCTGGGAGTGTTCGCTAGCAGCTCGCTGGATGTTCGCCTAGCGAATAACTCGCTGCAACACTCGCCAGATGTTCGCCTAGCGAACATGCTTTTGCTCTTGATCTTTCTTGATTCCTTTGTCAACTTTCTTGTGTCTTCAATTTTTGCTCATTCATGCTCAAATACTGCACAATAACACACAAATTAAAAGGAACAAGAAAATTTCACAACATATCGCATATCAACAAAAACAAGGCAGTTTTGAGCCGAAATTGAACAAAAAGGAGCGTAAGATGCCCACATTTGATAGCTCAAATAAGCACAATTGGGCATCTAACAACTCTCCCCAACTAGAATCTTGCTTGCCCTCAAGCAAAGTATGCTTCTCGCAGAACAAGAGGATTCGCTTAAAGAAAAAGGTTTTTCCGAAATTGGATCAAATGGCTCAAACACAAACAACTCAACTAGATACAAGTCTCCAATGGTTAGAACAACACAATACACAAAAACTAAAATCTTAAAGCAATGCAAAACATGTATCAATCAACAACAATGATATCCTGAATTAATCACTCTATCACTCCTCTTCGAATAAGGATTGAAGAGATCACGCGTTTACAACCGCGGGTGCAATCTCACTCTCCAACAAACAATGCCAAACTCAATTCAATTCATACAATGTCTAACAATTACAAATGAAAATGCGGAAGCACAAAGATCACTAAGGTCTTTTCCGGTTGTAGCTTGGTCAGGTTAACAAACAAGGGACATATCTAAAGCCATTGAAAACGAAGTTGCCGATGCAAAAGAGACATTCACTGTACAATTATTCACACATCTCAAATTCATCTTACTTATTTCTCATTTGAAACCTTCACAACTCTTATTCCACAACTCAAAATATTTTTTCAATATTTTTCTTCCAAGCAAACATTCATTTTCATTCTTTTCTTTTGATTATATACATTTTTTCTTCACACCGTATTTACAAAACAAGTGTTTCTCTTTTTTTTTTTTAAAATTTATTTTCAATGCTTGCTTGGCTTTTCGAGAGTTGTGATAAACTACCAACTTACAATTTCGTTCTCCCCAACTTATCTTCTACTTCCTTCTTAAGTGAATGCTCTTTACTTTTGACGGCAAAAGAACAATAATAAAAAATTTTAGGTTTTCAAGAAAAAGATTTTTGAAATCTCGCTTTGTTTCAAGTTGAGATTCAACAGTTTAGGCTCAAGGGGGTTAACAAATACTCTCTGCTCACGGGTAGCTTGTGTATGGAACTGGTTGTGCTCTAAAGAAACAAGTGCCTTGATCATTTCTAATTGCTTCCACAAGTTCACAATAATAAAAGACAAAGCATGAACAAAACGAATCAACACAGTTCATTAGAATCCATCATTTATTTGAACAATAGAGGTTTCCTCACAATTTGTGGTCTTAAGTACTAGGTGAATCATTCATTCAATCATGTTGCAAAAAGAACAATATTCAATTACAACAAGAATAAATTTCTTCATGCATTCTAAAGTTCTAACCGAAGGTAACCATGTACCTTAGCCGTATTCGCTTGTTTATTTTTATCATTGCCATCCAAGCTCGGATGCACCTTCATTAGATACTTCTTTCAGAGAGCAACCAATCTAGAAGGTTTTGACACCCAGCAACCACAAAAATCATTAAACAGAATAATTTAAAATAAACACAATAATTTAAACAAAGCATTAACCAATAAACTAAAAATAGTGTGCGCGGGGGACTGAACACCCCAAAAGTACAACCACAATAAATAAATCAAACAGAAATATCCGAAAATAAAACAAAATACAATAGTAAAACTGAAAACAAAACAACTCAGTCCTCTTCGGACTCAGACTCCTCCTCCTCAGAACCGTCATCATCATAATCCTCCTCTCCCTCAACATCATCAGTCTCATCATCATTGTCAGCATCATCATCAACAACAGGACCACCAGCACCCGCCCCCTCTCCAAAAACAGGCCTGTCCACAGGCCAGTTCGCGTGCTGCAAGAACTGCTCACGCGTCATCATAGGACGCTCAATGGAGGGGTCTCGAATCTGAAGCTGCAAGACCTGCATAGAATCATGGATATCCATCATAGCCCACTGCGATCCCGCCATCCAATCCCTATTATAGTTGCACACTGCTTGCTGAAAAGGGTCGAACCCTTGAGAAGAAACACCAGAACCATCAGTAGTTCTGGCACCAGCAGATGCACCACCCCTGTAGTTTCTAGACCTACATTACTTGTCCACATACTTATCATCAATGGGGGCCGGGATCTTCACCAAACTGCGGGAAGGAATCTTCATCCTCGACTGAGTGCATAAGGCCATAATGAGGCAGGGAAAAGTAAGGGGGCAGTTAACACGCGACCCTGACTTAAGACCACTCTCAACAATGGACTTCATCTCATTGGCAATAATCCTGGCCACATCAATTTGGACATTGGTGAGAATGCTATGGACAAGGCGTGCCACTGGGATCGGCACGGTAGATGTGTGGGATTTTGGCATGATGTTTGTAAGGACCAGAAGTAAAATCAATTGAGCTAAAGGAATCATGTCCTCCCTATGATATCTCAAAGGGTGACCAGCATGGTTTAACTCAACCGATTTCCCGTCTATCAACAGGGCAGCGAATATGGTTTCGGTGTCTCTATGCAACCTCAGGTCTTGTGTATATCTGTCCAATTCATTGGCTCCCAAATGGAGCGGTTCACCTAACACTCTGTTGATGGAATCCCTGTCGAAGGTCACCTGACAGCCCATCACTCTTGTAGACCATGTGAAGGGTTCGTCATCATTTGGCAGCGCGTTCGCGTAGAACTCGCGAACCATGTCTATGCTGTAGTTTTCGAGAGGGGAAACCAATCTGGCCCACCGCTTACTGTTGATCAGCCCAGGAAAAGTGTTGTACTCGCCTTAAGGGTGTATGATGAACTTCTTCTCAGGGAGGATCTTCCTTTTCTGCAGTGTCCCAAAGCGTACAACTTGCTTTGCCCCTATGAACTTTTCTGTGTCGAATTGAATCGGGACCGTACGGGAGGTGCTGGCAACCTTTCTTTTCTTGCTGTGACTACTTGAGACCATCTGCAAAACAAACACAGAAGACACCAACAAACAGCAGCACAAGATCACCAGTAATCAAAAATAAAAACCAAGTTCTGTCACGCTCGCTGGCTTGCTCGCCTAGCGAGTCCATAGCGAATGCTCGCTACTTACTCGCCTAGCGAAAGAGCTAGCGAGCACTGCGAAAATGCTAAAAACAGCCACTGTGTTGGACCCCAAACATCCAAAATCACACATTTGATGAAAACAATTCAAGAACTACATGATTAAACATGAATGGAATCGTTCTTGGTAAACATGCAAACCTAAAGTTTCACAAATCTCTAACTATCAAAATCTACCTAAACCCTAATGTTCCTACTATTACAAAAATGAAGAACAAAAAGAGAGGAGATTGCTCAAACCTTACTGCAGCAGAGAGATTAGTGAACATGAATTAGGGCTTGCAAGGAGTAGAGAGGAGAGCTCTGGTGCTTTGTGTTTTGATGTGAAAGTGTGAAAGTGAGAGTGAGTGGGAAAGACTTAGTTTCAAAAGAAAAACTGATTTTGGGCCTACAAGAGTGGCCCACTAATAACTAAAAGTTCCAGATACGTGCCCATTCGCCTAGCGAACAGGTAGCGAAGGCTCACTGCATGCTCGCCTAGCGAACGTGCTAGCGAGCATGACAGAATTTTCAAAAAAAATCAGGACAGCAGCCAAAGTTCAATTTCAGCATGCTTCTTCATGTAGACTCCCACAAATCATAACCAATAAACATAAAATACTTACAATGTTGAGGTGCCTCTCAACAAGCGCTTGTTTAACATAGGATAAGCTCGACGGTCCAAGATGCTCAAACCAGAACATCCAGAAGAAAGGCACAACTGTCTCGATCAATTAGGCCGCCAAGATACACCTTTAAACGTTGGCCATTTACTGTCCAACTGTCCTTCTTTGCCAAGTCTTCAATCACAACAACCCCAAAAGTTTTCACTTCTTTCACACGAAATGGCCTGGACCATTTTGACTTCAATTTTCCAGGAAAAAGTCTCAACCTGGAATTAAACAACAACACCAACTGCCCGGGCACAAATTCTTTTTTCGGAGCTTTTTGTCATGATATCCTTTAACTTTTTATTTGTACAACCAACTTGAGTGATATGTGGCATTGCGCATCTCTTCCAACTCAAGCAGTTACACCTTTCTTTTTTCACCGGCCAACTCATTATCAAAGTTCAAAAATTTTAAAGCCCATAAGGCTTTGTGCTCCATTTCGACTGGCAAATGGCAAGTTTTACCAAAAACCAATTGAAATGGAGTTAGCCCAATTGGAGCTTTATAAGCAGTGCGGTATGCCCATAAAGCTTCATCCAATTTTTGTGACCAATCGTTTCTCGAGTTAGACATGGTTTTTTCAAGTATTCTCTTGATCTCCCGATTAGAGACCTCAACTTGACCATTTTCTTGTGGGTGATACGGAGTTGCCACTCTATGTACTACACCGTAATGTTGCAAAACTGTTTCCAACGGTGCATTACAAAAGTGTGACCCTCCTTCACTGATCAACACACGGGGGGTTCCGAAACGGGAAAAGATGTTTTTCTTTAAAAAATTTATGACCGTTTTAGAATCCGCCCAAGGTGACGCAATTGCCTCAACCCACTTCGACACGTAGTCAACTGCAACCAGCAATTATTCATTTCCAAAATAGGGTGGGAATGGTCCGACAAAATCGATACCCCAACAATCAAATAACTCAACCTCTTGAATGTTTTGGAGAGGCATCTCGTCTCTCTTACCTATCCCACCACTTCGTTGGCAACTGTCACAACTTTGCGCATGGGCATTTGCATCTTTAAAAATAGAAGGCTAATAAAATCCTGATTGAAGGACTTTATTTTCCGTTCTTGCCCCATTGAAATGTCCGCCATAAGGTGAGTTGTGACAATGCCATAGAATATTTTATGCTTCATCAGCGGTAACACACCTTCTCAAAATGTTATCACCACCCAACTTAAACAAGTATGGGTCATCCCACACATAATACTTACAATCCGAGATGAATTTCCTTTTTTGGTTCGGAGTTAGGTCGGGAGGCACAAAACCACTTGCCTTGTGGTTTGAAAAGTCTGCAAACCACGACCTAACTTGAACTTTAAGAAAAATTTCATCAAGAAATTCTTCTCGGATTTCCTTTTCAAAAGATGTAACCTCCATATTCACAAGGCGAGATAAATGATCTGCCACCAAATTTTCCGATCCTTTCTTACCCTTAATTTCAATATCAAATTCTTGTAACAAGAGGATCCAACGGATGAGCCTTTGCTTCGAATCCGGTTTGGTAAGCAGATATTTAATCGCCACATGGTCAGTATACACAATCACTTTAGAACCAATAAGATAAGACCGAAATTTTTCTAGCGCATACACTATCGCAAGTAGCTCTTTTTCGATGGTAGCATAATTAATTTGCGCCTCATTTAAAACCTTACTTGCATAGTGTATAGCATGAAAAAAAATTTCTTCCCTTTTTCCCAATACCGCTCCAATAGCATAGTCGCTCGCATCACACATCAGTTCAAAATTCAAATTCTAATTCAGAGCGACTATAATTGGAGCGGTAACAAGTTTTTCCTTCAAAATTTTAAAAGCATGTAAACAATCTTTAGTTAAGAGAAATACCTGGTCTTTGGCGAGCAAATTACTCAAAGGCCTAGCTACCTTTGAGATGTCTTTGATAAATCGCCGGTAAAAACCGGCATGCCCAAGGAAGCTTCGGATTCTCTTCAGATTAACCGGAGGAGGCAACTTTGCAATCACGTCAACTTTTGCTCGATCCACTTCAAGCCCTTTTGAAAAAACTTTGTGTCCGAGCATTATCCCCTCAGTTACCATAAAGTGGCATTTCTCCCAATTAAGCACGAGATTTGTTTCCACACACCATTGAAGCACCGTTTCCAAATTTTCCAAGCATAAACCAAAAGAACTTCCAAACACGGAGAAGTCGTTCATGAACACTTCCATCGTTTTCTCGATCATGTCGGCAAAAATGGCTTGCACACATCTTTGGAAAGTCGCCGGTGCGTTGCATAACCCAAAGGGCATTTTTCTATATACGAAAATTCCAAACGGACATGTGAAAGTCGTCTTTTTATGATCGGCTGGATCAACTGCAATTTGGTTGTACCCGGAATAGCCATCAAGGAAACAATAGTATTCTTGGCCTGAATGTCTTTCCAACATTTGGTCCATGAACGAAAGTGGAAAATGGTCTTTTCGAGTTGCAGTATTCAACCGCCTATAATCAATACACATTCTCCACCCCGTCGCCACCTTCGTCGGAATCAATTCATCTTTTTCATTTCGAATGACGGTCATTCCACCCTTTTTCGGAACCACATGCACGGGACTCACCCAAGGGCTATCTGAAATTGGGTAGATCATTCCCGCATCCAAAAGCTTAACAACTTCTTTCCGAACAACCTCCTTCATAGTAGGATTTAAGCGGCGTTGAGGTTGAGCTACCGACTTAAAATCCTCTTCCATTAAAATCTTGTGCATACAATAAGAAAGACTAATTCCTTTAAGATCGGAAAGAGTCCATCCCATTGCTTCTTTATTCTTTTTCAACATATCAATTAAACGGGATTCTTCGTTTTCAGACAAAAGGTTGCTTATGATAACCGGCTTCTCTTTGGTTTCATCAAGGAATGCATACTTCAAGTTCGAAGGTAGCATTTTCAATTCAATGGGTGGTTTTTCTTCATGGACCTCCTTTTTCAACACTTCCTCTTCGACTTCCCATGGTTGCAACTGTTTAAAAATATCAAGTTCTCGTAAACATTCCTCAAGAGCTTGCTCTTCTTCAATGGTGAAAACGTCAAAAGAGTCATCAAGGGCTAATTCCATAGGTGAGGTCACATGAATATGCTTAGATAATTCCAATGTTGCTTCTTCAACCACATCAATTCGGAAACTATCACGATTATCTTTTGAATGCTTCATAACTTCAAAAAGATCAAAAGTGACTTCTTCATTTTGGACTCGCACTTTCATCAAACTATCATCAACATCAATCATCATTCGAGTGGTTTTCATGAAAGTTCGGCCTAAGATTAGCGGAGCATCATCATCCTGTTCCATGTCAATCACAATGAAATCAACCGGAAAGAAGAATTTGTCGACTTTAACCAATACGTCTTGAGCTAACCCATGAGGATGGGTAGTCGACTTATCGGCCAATTGCAACGTCATCCATATGGCTTTCATTTCAATGTTTCCAAGCCTTTTCACAATAGACAGAGGTATTAAATTAATGCTTGACCCCAAATCAATTAGCCCTTTCCCGACATATTCATCACCGATAGTAACCGGCAAAGTAACTCTTCCCGGATCAACCTCTTTTCTCGGAAGAGTCCTTTGGATGATGGCACTACAACTAGCATCAAGAACAATTGTTTCCGGCTCTGTATACCTCCGCTTTTTAGTTAGTATGTCTTTCATGAACTTGGCATACTTTGGCATTTGTTCCAAAGCTTCGGCAAACGGAATGTTTATTTGTATTTGTTTAAAAATATCCATGAACCGGGCGTAATGCCATTCATTTTCCCTCCTAGATGGAGCATGCAGATATGGTAAGTTTTGGACCGGAGTAGTGCTCACTACCTCCTTTCCTCTAGACGCTCTAGAATTCCTCTCTTTTTTCTTCTTCACTTCCTCCACCATGACTTTTTCACTTGTATTATTTTCAAGTTCTACACTTGTTTTATTTTCAACTTCACCATTTTTCTCATTCTTTTCAACTTCACCATTTTTCTCATTCTTTTCAACTTCATCCTCACTCAATATTTCTTCCTCAACTCTACCATCAAGTTCATCATCAATTTTTTTCTTCTCATCCTTTTTCTCTACCTCTCTTTTTCACTCTCGTCAACCAACTCTTTTCCACTTCTCGTCTTTATTGCCTTACAATTCTCCTTAAGATTTGTTTGCGTGTTTGCCGAGAAAGATGATCCGGATTGTTGTTTCCGCTAATTGCTTAGCAAGTTGACCAACATGAGTCTCAAGATTTTTGATTTCCGCGTCATTGCTTTTTTTATTAGCCATTGACATTTGCATAAATTGCGTCAATGTCTCTTCCAACTTTGAAGTTACGACCGACGGTTGTTGAGGTTGATAAGGATTTTGACAGTTAGAAGAACCACCCCCATAACCTTGGTTATGTTGATAGTTACCTCTTGGTTGGTACCCTTGATTTCCTTGATAGTTTTGTTGTTGTTGATTGTGAGATTGTTATTGATACGGTGGTTGTTGTTGCCTTGGTTGGTAATCTCTTTGATTTTCCATGTAATTCACATCTTCAAACCCGGGAGGTGGACAAAATCTGGTATCATGTTCACCTTTGCAAAGTTCACAATAAGATATTTGTTTAGCTTTTGAAGGCTCTTTCAACTCTTTTATTTGTTGAGTTAAGAGTTCCACTTGTTGCGAAATGAGTTTGTTTTGGGCAAGAATAGCATCATTTGTCCCTAACTCGAGCACACCCGGTTTTCTTTGAGTCACTCCACAGTTATGATTCCCTTGATGATCATTAAGTTCCATCTTATCAATAATTGCAATTGCATCATCTGCACTTTTTGACATCAAAGAACCTCCCGCCGTAGCATCTAATAAGGTCTTGTGAACTGAAAGGAGTCCATTGCGGAAAATATGAACTTGAGTGAGCTCGTCGAAATCGTGTCCCTTGCGCTTTCTTAACATAGATTTGTATCGTTCCCAAGCTTCGTTTAGTGATTCACTAGCTCCTTGAGAAAATACCACAATCGCAGTTTTAGCCTCCATGAATCGGTTATGTGGAAAGAAACGTTCAAGAAACTTCTCTTCTAGAAGATTCCAATCCGTCATAATTGTTGTCGATTGATCAAGATACCACTCCTTCGCTTTCCCAATCAAGGAATGAGGAAATAGTCTCCGAAATAATGACTCTTCGTCAGCTTCTGTTGCTCCCGTTGCACCCGCAATCTCATAGAATTTTTTAAGATGGGTGAACGGATCCTCATGGTCTAGTCCCGTGAAAGGATTTTGATAGACTAGAGCTAGGATTCCCGTTTTCATCTCAGCTTGTCTTCCGTTTTGAATATTCCGTGCGAACTGAGCTGTATGTCTTGGACTGTTCGTGCATGGAGTGGAAACTGGAGGTGGTGGTGGAGGATCCATAATAGGTATAAAATGAGGTGGTGGTCTTGTAGAAGAAATTTCTCCTTGTTCTTGTCGTTGTTGAGCAAGTTGCCTCCTCCGTCTTGTTCTGCTATTCAGTCTCCTTGCGGTTCTATCGATCTCGGGATCAAAAAGAAGTTGGTCCTCAGGAATCTGTCCTCGCATAAAACGAAAGCTGCACACTAAACCAAACAAATTAACAAGCACAAGTCAAAATTTCAAGAGTTAACAATTCAACAACTATTGCGATGCTCGCAATATCAATTCATATTCCACGGCAACGGTGCCATTTTGTTGGTAGACAGTGGTTAAGTGTCGGGTTTTTGTTATCCTCTCCACAGGGAATATGAGATATTGCCGCAGTTCCGCAGTTATCGAGTTCTTAACTTTTTAGTAACAAAAGGGGTTTGTTTTTTAGTAATGGTATCTTTGCATAAAAAGTACTGAATCGCGGTAAAAGATTGATTTTACGATTTAATAAAGATTGCCAAAGTTAGGGTTCGGTAATCACTTTGCTTGTATATGTCCGGTCAACAATAAGCATAAACTTCTTCAGATGATAAACACATTCACAACATCCTCCCAATGTGATTATCTCTAACTCACATTGTGATTTTTCCCATTTTGATCCATTGTTGATTTCTCACACAATCTATCAAAATAACAACATTTAGGTTTAACATTTTTCGTGAACAACCACATTCGAACCTATTTCTAGCTTAAGAAAATAGAAGGATGAAAACCTAGGTCAAGAGTTGGAAAATATCTTTCGATCATAAACCAACACAAAGAGTTAAAGATAAAGCAAGGTTTTCACCATATATTCATTACCCAAGAGTTTACAAATGAAGATCATCCATATACTCACAAAGCTTAATGATCACCTACATCTAACCTTGACAAAATGAAAAACTTAGCTACTCATTTTCATGGTAGCTTGCAAAAGAAGATTCAGAAGAAGTTTGATAAACATCCGAGTCAAAGAATCCAACTTGGATGAGAATCCACCTTTGTTTTGTGGATTGATGTTTTGAAATGAAGAAAATAAGGGATATAGTGTTTTTAGGTCACAAAATCTCTTATGAAGCAAAACAAAGTAAAAATATGATATCCTGTTCAAAAAATACAAAGGCTATATATATAGAAAAAGTTGTTGTCCTGTCACGCTCGCGACTTCATTCGCCTAGCGAGCTAACAGCGAACGTTCGCTACAGCTTCGCTTAGCGAACATGCTAGCGAGGGCTGAGGAAAAGATTCTGGAATGCTTCGCTACTTGCTCGCTAGGTGCTCGCCTAGCGATTTCTTCGCCACCTACCTCGCTGCCAGCGAATAATGCCATTTTGGTTCTGTCCAAGTCTAGGAGTGTTCGCTAGCAGCTCGCTGGATGCTCGCCTAGCGAACAACTCACTGCAACACTCGCCAGATGTTCGCCTAGCGAACATGCTTTTGCTCTTGATCTTTCTTGATTCCTTTGTCAACTTTCTTATGTCTTCAGTTTTTGCTCATTCATGCTCAAATACTGCACAATAACACACAAATTAAAAGGAACAAGAGCATTTCACAACATATCGCATATCAATAAAAACAAGGCGGTTTTGAACCGAAATTGAACAAAAAGGAGCGGGAGATGCCCACATTTGATAGCTCAAATAAGCACAATTGGGCATCTAACAACACCCTTGACTCAACTTGCCTATGACTTCCTCTGTTGATAGAACCCTTGCAAATCATGAATGGTGAAAATAAACCACCTCCCATTATAACATCTATCAGCACCAGAGATCTTCAGAAATCCATTTTCAGCATGAGAACCAGATTATCTTCCTGAAAGAGCTCTTCTCTTCAAATTGACTTCAAGGTACATGATAAAACCAAACTTCCAAGTAAGAAGTCAACAATAACATATATCAACAAACAACTCTCTTCATTCCATTGCTCCCGAGGTTGGAATGACTAGAGCTTTCAGAAGCGTTGATATCTTCAAGAATAACAAGACTACCAGAGTTCTTCCATCAGAAAAATATGCAGCGGAACCACCAAAAGAACATCTTCAACATGCCCTAAACAAGATGTCAGAACATCTTATAGGACACCATACAGAAGAAGAAGCCACTCCTCCTTGAGTATATCAGAATGAATGATCTGATCTCTCCAAAAAGAACATTCAACAAATCACAGAGGCTCCTATATCAGAGAGCACAACAGCAGATACACAGAATCCTTCAAAAGCAGGAGCACACACAAACTCCCCCTTAACTCCATAAGCAGCAACTCCTCAAGAACCCATCAACAACTCAAATATTTAGCAAGATTAGCAAATCAGCTACAACTTCTCCTTGTTTAAAACACCAGAAAGTATGTCCCAAGATCTCATCCAGAACAGACAAGATGTCTGCTCTGATACCAATTGAAATTCTGGTATACAGATTTCAGATGTCCTAGATATATGTAATGACATTGATCTCTGCTAAAACAGAACAAGGACAACACATGAGAATTTTAATATTCTTTCATAAATAACAATGTCATGACATCTGTTGTAACATTTGCAGACTGACAAAATAATTTATGTAACCATTTAAATTGAGCAGAATGTTAAATGCAGAAAGATAAATAACACAATGAATTGTTAACCCAGTTCAGTGCAACATCACCTACATCTGGGGGCTACCAAGCCAGGAAGGAAATCCACTATTAGTAGAATTAATTCAGAGCTAAACTCCCAGTTTACAACTCCTCACTTAATCTCTACCCAATGCAATTTCTGCCTAGACCACACTAGACAAGAGACACCTCTCACTCCACACAAATCACAGCAGTGATATCAATTTAACACAATAAAAAGACTTTAGAAGACACTCTTCAAAGTCACAACTTGATTTTGCTTAACAACTTCAGTCAAGTACAATACACTCTTGCTTATAAGCTTTGAGAGAACAATTAACAATTAACAACCTAAATATGTCTACCACGATGCATCAAAAGATACAAAGGGTGACTTACAAATTCACACACAAAAGACTCTCAAAACACTAAAACCTTATTTTGCACTCAAGTTTTTCTTGTTGTGAATGCTTGTCTCCAATAGGGTTTTCGACTCCTTAAATAGTAATGCAGTCTGGGCTTGGGCTGTGCCAAAAATAACAGCAGGAAGAGAAGATTTCAATCTTCATAAATTGCAACAGATTTAATTTGATCAATCAAATCTAATCATATCATTCTTCCAATCTTCAATCAACCTTTTGATAATAACTCCATATCAAATCCAATCTGATCCATAAAAGTGTATCTGAAACGTCTTTAGAAAACCACCAAAAACACGCAGGTTCTTCACCAGGTTTGTTGGTATGTCCCTCAGCAGAGTTGTGATCGTATCTTCCAAAGTTGTTCAAAGTTTTTTCTCCCCAGCATGGAGCTGTGGTATTCAAACATCAGTTTTTACGTTGAGTATTCAGGCTCCGGTCAGTACGTTGAGTGTTTAGACTCCGGTAAAATCAAGCAAGGGTCTAGAACCCTATTAGTGTTCGTGGCTATTCCGTCGAGTATCCAGGCTCCGGTAATCTCCAGTTTGTATTGATTCTTTCTCTCGTCAAGTATCCAGACTCCGGTAAATATTTTGTAAGGTGACCTTGATGAATATTTGTAGTATTCTCTTTTCGTCCGATTTTCTTCGTCGAGTATCCAGGCTCCGATTTGTTTGCTTCGTCGAGCATTCAGGCTCCGATTTGTTTGCTTCGTCGAGTATTCAGGCTCAGATTTGTTTGCTTCGTTGAGCATCCAGGCTCCGATTTGTTTGCTTCGTCGAGTAACCAGGCTCCAATTTGTTTGCTTCGTAGAGTATCCAGGCTCCGGTGCGTTTTCGTTGAGTGTTCAGACTCTGATTTGCTGCTTCGTTGAGTGTTCAGGCTCCGGTGTGTTTTCATTGAGTGTTCAGACTCCGATTTGTTTGCTTCGTTGAGTGTTCAGACTCCGGTGTGTTTTCGTTGAGTATCCAGGCTCCGATTTGTTGCTTCGTTGAGTATCCAGGCTCCGATTTGTAGCTTTGTTGAGTATCCAGGCTCCGGTGCGTTTTCGTTGAGTGTTCAGACTCCGATTTATTGCGTTGAGTGTTCAGGCTCCGATTTGTTACTTCGTCGAGTATCCAGGCTCTGATTTTTTTGCTTCGTTGAGTGTTCAGGCTCCGATTGGTAGCTTCGTTGAGTATCCAGGCTCCGGTGTGGTTTCGTTGAGTGTTCAGGCTCCGGTTTGCTGCTTCGTTGAGTATCCAGGCTCCGGTGCGTATTCGTCCGTCGAGCATCCAGGCTCCGGTTGCTGCTTCGTTGAGTGTTCAGACTCCGGTGTGTTTTCGTCGAGCATCCAGGCTCCAATTTGTAGCTTCGTTGAGTGTCCCAGGCTCCGGTGTGTTTTCGTTGAGTAGTCAGACTCCGGTTTGTTGCGTTGAGTGTTTAGACTCCGGTGTGTTTTCGTTGAGTTGTCAGACTCCAGTTTTTTGGCGTTGAGTGTTCAGACTCTAATGTGTTACGTTGAGTGTTTAGGCTCCGGCTCCTTCGTTGAATATCCAGATTCCGATGAAATTTCCAATTTGTAACATTTTGCTTTGTCCGTTGAGTGTTCAAACTCCGATGAAGGTAGTTGGGTATACAGATCCTAGTAAGTGTTGCGATAATACTCTCTCTCCGTTGAATGTCCAGATTCCGGTGAATGTTCGGTTTGTGATGTATTGTTTCGTCCATCGAGTATCCAGGCTCCGGTAAATCCTCAATGAAATCACCAGTTACGTTGAGCATCCAGGCTCCAGTCAGTGCGTCGAGTATCCAGATTCCGACAGATTTTGATGTGGCCCTATCGTGCGTTGAGTATTCAGATTCCGACGATTCGAAAGATTGTTCTTTGGCCCATGTAGTGTTCAGACCATGGCCAGTTACGTGCTTCCTAAAGCAGAGTTACTTGATTAAGTTTCTATTTCCCTCGACGGGATGTTCAATATGTTCATTATGTTTGTTTTCTTCGGAGATTCTATCCCAATCAGAGTTTGCAGTTTACTTCTGCGGTTGGCAAATTTCCAGGTTCTTTCGGTATTCAACCGTCTTTTACCGTGATTGATTGAAATGCGTTCGCTTTTCACTCATTCAGATCCAAGTCGCTTGAATAGGGGCAGCTGTTGCACCCCAAAATTTGCCCAACCTTTTCCTTCTTGTTTTTGCATTAGCATAACATCATCATAGCATTATCATAGCATTGCATTAGCATTTATGCAGGGGATCAAGTGTGATATACATAAAGAGAGGCCTATCTAGAGGTTTTATTCGAGCTTGAGGAATCACTAAAGTCACCAGGAAGTGGTTCATGCCCTTGAGAAGTTCAGATGCTTGTGTGGGATTCATCCCCTGACTTAGAGGCCAACTGAAGATTATCAATGAGTTGGAAAACTATGATTACAGGTCATAAAATTACAGGTCAAGTTCAATACTCTGCATAACTCAAATGGATTTTTTTCTAACATGAAAGTTGCTCCAAATGGGGTCATTTGGTCAACTAAACTTCAAGGTTTTAATGGGTTAGCTCATGGTTGAAGATTGATGAAAGTGATTTTGGTGAAAACATGTGAAAAGGCATAGTTTGGTATTTCTTCAAAATTTAATCAAACAAGTCCATATTTGTACTCATTTTGAATGGAAATCATGTTTTAAGAACAATGCCATTATTACATTTTTCATTTGAGGATTTTATCATGAGCTATTTCAAGATTTCTTACAATTCAAGTAACACTTTGGATTTTTGCCTTAAGACTAGAAACAAGGAACTATTTTTGGCCTTGGAAGTTTCTTATGATGCATGAAATGTATATAAACCAGAATCAAGGCATTTGCGTTTCTTCTTCCACCATTTTTTCATTTTCCCACAATTTTCTACATTTGAAAAATTGATTATTCAATTCCTTTTTCTCTCCACTTTTTTGATCCTTTTTCATTGCAAATACATTCAATATACTCCATAGAATTTTTCCATCAATTTTTGAGAAGTTTTTAGTGCAACACCATGGTTGTAGTAACATGAAAAGGAAGCTCCAAGTGAAAATTGATTTTCATTTTCTTCACCAATTCAAGCATTCTCCTTCATCCTAATACCTCTACCATGGATTGTTGAATGTTTCTACATAATTTTCCAAAGAAATTCGTGCTCCATTGAAGCTCAAAAGAGTCATTTTCGGAGGTATAAAGAATTCACCATAACTCATGATTTATGAGTCTTTCTTGCATTATTGTTGTTGCATTACATTGCTCTCATCTCCTACATGGATTCTAGTACAAAAAAGATGGTTTTATGACAATTTGGTGTTCTTAAAAGTTTGAGATTCATATACGGTTTTTGAGTTAGAGGCCATTTCAAGGGAAAATAATGGTATATTTGGATTCCTCTCGAAAAATCCAACAAGATTCATCAAAAGAACATCTCGATTGGTTGAGTTATGAAGAAGATACGGTCATGAGGGAGTCCGCCGGAACCACCCCCTCCGCCGCAAATGGGTGCTGCATTTTCGCTCCCAGCCGGCGTTCAAACGGAGAAGAAAAAGTCACAGCCGTCGGATTCGGTCCAAGGCTTGACTTCGTCCACCGATCGGACGCCCATCATGCTTCCACGTCGTGCGCTAGCGAGCTCCCAGTCAGCTTCATTAATTGACAGGGCGCGCCAACTCAGCCAGCCGAACCCCTTGTACCTCTGTTCGAATCCCAGCCATGACATTTCTATTTATTCACTTATTTCCTTATGTTTCTCATATATTCATGTTCTTCTCTTGTTCTTTTATTTTTCTTTCTTTTACATGCTGACTTCTAAATATCATAAAAAATAGGAAAGTTAGTCTTTTTGATCCCCATTTTTTTCTGCGTAATCTTCAAGATGTCTAGAATTTTATACAATTGGAACCATATTTTTTCAATTTTTCTTAATTTTATTAGATGTTTTTACATTTTAGTTGTCAAAAAAATAGCAATGCTGGTGCTATCATGTTGTGAATTTTCTTTGAGGCATCAAAATTACATATTTTTGCCTAACCTTTTGCAGGGATCTCACCCACATGTTGCGGTATTGTGATATATTTTTGTGGGAATTTTATTGTACCATTTTAGTTGGTTTTGGATGCTTTCTTTAACATGCTCCATTTTAACCTTTCTTTTGGTATACATGACATAGTTTCAACTTGTTCGACCATTTCTCTTTGGATATTTTTGTTGTATCTCTCACCCCTAGTTTGTGACTTGATGTAGGGAATTGGAGATTTTTATTCAAATTTTTTAGCACCTTTTGCTATTTTTTCCATATTTTTGTATTCGGACTTGTAATATGGACATTCGAACGGACTTCGGTTTTATTTTGGCTCCAACGGCCTCGATTTTGTTTGTGTGGTGAACGCTAGGGTTCCTATTGCTTATTATAGACATTATATAGGATGTGTAGATCATTGATTGGCTGGTTTTATCATACATAATTGCCCATTAGGTTCCATATTTCCATGATAGCGCGTTATGATTCCAAATTGTAGTATACATATGTCATTCGTAGGTTTTATTGCCTCGTATCACTTTATAATCACTTGTGGCCAAGATTGCATGTTTATAACGGGCCACCTTCCATTCATTATGGGCTTGAGGTTGAGATGACTTACTCCCTCACTTGCATTCCATGTTTACTGTTATGAATCCGCATTTCTTGTATGCTGTTTACTTCATCTGTTTTCTGTTGCTTCCTTTGCCTTTCCCTTAGGATCTCCATTCTTCCTTGTTCAAGGTAGAATGTGATAGACATTAGGCTTTGCAACCATGTATGACAACATTAGGGTAGTCTTCCCCTTTTCAAACTTCAACCTTAGGACGAACTTGGCATGATAACGTTAGGATTAAACCAGTCTCCCCGTAATAAGCCGAACTACGGCTGCTCTAATCTTTCATACCAGATGAAAGTACGTAGGCACGAGATGCGATATCTCGGTGAGCAACCTTCCCCCTTTTTACCCGTAGTTAGGCGAACTACGTTGACTCTGATTTCTCGTTCCAGACGGGAATACGTAGGCATAGAACTGCTGTGTTCTGCCGAGTCACTTTTCTTTTCTTTTGTCCTTAAACCATTAGCATAGATACTAAACCCACCCTTTTTAGATAAACAACAAGCGTGGATCCCATCGAGTATGATGGACGTGAGGGGTGCTAATACCTTCCCCTTGTGTAACCGACTCCCGAATCCAGGACTTGGTTGCGATGACTATTCCTTTTCCCTCTTCCGTTAGGTTTTCTCTGAGTGTTTCCTTTCCCTCCTTTGGGATAAATAAAGCACAGTGGCGACTCTTCTGTTATGCCGGCGCCGATTTTTCGCAGTAGCGGCAGCTGGCGACTCTGCTGGGGAATTGCGATGGTTCCCTATGCGAGTCTCGCCTTGGATTTTCTTCCTAGCTGTCTGGGTCATCCCCAGCAGCTGGCGACTCTGCTGGGGATACTTTATAGCTACAGGGAAATTTTCCCATCCCCTACGCTGGGACCGTTTCCCATCCCCTAGGTGAGTCAGTCCTAGCGCTTGTTTGTTTATCTTGTGGGTTTTGTACATACCTATTGTATCTTAGCTTTACTTTCCCGCATTTTATTTTCCCGCAGTTTATTTTCAGCATTATGTTATATCCTTATTATGCTATTGTGGGAGGGGATTGATTCTGATGAGAGATAAGCCGGACCTGGGCTTGAGTTTGCACATGGACTTAGAAGTAGAGAGTAGTGGTTAGCCTGCTTACTTAGCTCGCACCAGCTAGCCGCGAAATCTGCGCTCGGACGAGATTCTCTTTGATGCTTCTTGCCTGGCCCTTAGGGCTTGACAAGTTGTCTGACCCGAGGATTGTCGACTCTGGGGACCTATCAATTGGGATTCAGCTAAGTGAGGCCGCTTCAAGGGATGATGATGCCACACCTTCTGGGTATCGTATCATCGCTCTTGAAAGTCTGTGACGCTGATGAACGCATAGGATGTCGTACCTTATCAGTGGATAGGTCCATACCTGTGAGAGGGATTGGGTTATGCAGGAAACCATAGCTCCAGATCACCCGGTTTTCTCTACAGTATGAACTTTTGGGTTTGATATCAGAGGTCTTCAGTATCAGTGATCTATGTCATGCAGTGATATATGTTATGCAAAGGCGAAACTCTGGTTATTCTCAAGCTACAGCACACTCAGCTTCTGATTATTATTGCTACAGCACATCACAACTACCTTGATCCCCTATAGCATCCTTGCATTTTTGCATTTCTCATCTGCATTGATTACATGACATTGCATTAACATTGCAGGTGCATATTCCCTTTGATTCTAGCTATCTCGCTTGCCGTCATTCGTGCTCAGATACTTGTGCTTGTAACTACCTATGTGGTCTTCCATCTGTATATGAGGAGTTTTTTTTACTATTGCTGTCTGAGGGGTTTCCATTGTCATGTGTTTCACCCGGAACTAGAATCAAGGGAAATATTCCATATGCATATATACATTGTTAGCATTTTGCATATTTTTCTTTGTGTTTGCAGGTACCTTCTTAAGCCTCGTTCTTATGTTCTGTTGTCTTTTCAGAGTTGTTTCAGGATTGCTGACCAGAGACTTCACCAGTATCCTACTAGAAACAATCTCAAGAAAGCCATGGATCACGTTCAGACTGAGATGCAAGAGATGAGGGAGCGCATGACTCAGCTCATGGAAGTCATTGAAGGTATGGCTCAAGGACAGGAGCAACTGAGAACAATGGTCCAGCCCCTGGTAGCTAGGGTTGATCTTAATGGAGTTCTTCACGGAGGTATTGCTGCTAATACTCCCCGCAACGATACAGAGATTCCTAACGCCACTGTTGTGCCTACCGGATGCACCCCAACTGCTGCAGGGGCCGGGAATGGTAGTGATGTTGGCGTCCGCCACGCTGGTCTGGGTAATGCTGCTGGTAATGCAGGTTTGGGTAATGCTGGTAATGCAGGTCTTGGTAATACTGTTAACTTGGGTTGTGGTAATGGTGCTCATAATGTTGGGTTTAGACCTGGTGCTGCTAACCACGGTCTTGGTAATGCTGGGTATGGTTACACCGTCAATCAGAACGTCTATGGTCCGGAGGACGGCTATGCAGGGTATGGAAATGGGGACCAACGATGGAATGAAGATCGTTAGGACGACGTGTTCTCTATGAGGGATGTAGGCGATGAGTTGCCTGCTGAAGCTGACCGTAGATTCAGAATGCTGGAGGAACAAATGAGGAATATAACAAATCAGAACTCCATGGGGCTCGACATGGCCAATTTAGGGCTGATCCCTGATTTACGAGTGTCGTACAAGTTCAAAGTTCCTACCTTCGATAAATACAAAGGTGTCACTTGCCCAAAGGTGCACATCGTTCATACTACAGAAAAATGTCAGCCTATTCAAATGATGAGAAGATGCTCATGCACGTTTTCCAGGATAGCCTATCAGGGCCGTCGCTCGAGTGGTATATGGGTTTGGAACCCTCTCAGGTTCGCAGTTGGAAGGGTTTGGATGAAGCATTCGTGAAGCATTACTAGTAAAATAGTGACCTTGCTCCCAACAGGGTCCAGCTTCAGAATGTCGTCCAGAAGAACGCGAAATCTTTCAAAGAGTACGCCCAGAGGTGGCGTGAGCTTGCAGCCAGAGTGCAACCCCCGATGGTAGAGAGAGAGAGAGTTGATTGACTTGTTTGTATCGACGTTATCTGGGATGTACTATGAAAAGCTCGTCAACTGTATGTCCGGGAGTTTCTCCGACCTTGTCATCACTGGTGAGCGTATAGAAAATGGCATCAAGATTGGGAAAATTCAGGCCGTAGAAGTACTTTCGTCAGGTGGAGGAAAGAAAGTGTTCGGAAATAAAAAGCGTGAAGGCGACGCTAATTCTGTATCAAGCTCTCGGGGTAGAGGCAGAGGTAGATATCAAGATCAGTGTCATCATCATCAGGCTGCAAGTGCTATCATTCCGATACCACCACAACAACAACCACAACAGCAGCAGAATCAATAGGGCTACAGGAAGTACCAGAATTCGAGGGGATCAAATAGAGTATTCGATACGCCGCCAATGCCGTACTCCCAGATGCTTCAGACGTTACTACAACTGCAGTTAATCCAGAAGAGAACCTTGGCCCCACTGACAGGCCAACCACCACCTGGCTATGATGCAAATGCCCGCTGCGAATTCCACTCGGGGGCACCTGGGCACAACATTGACGATTGTAAGGCTTTTAAGCACAAGCTACAAGATTTGATTGACAGTAAAGCCATAAACTTCTCGCATGAAGCGCCCAACGTGGTACGGGATCCTCTGCCAAACCACGGACAAGCCGGAAGCGGTTGAGTCGCCCACAAGTCAAGATACAAGAAGCCTAGTTCTCAGAAGCTGACAATCTGCATTTTGCATGTCATTGCTTTACATTTGTGGTTTCTTTCCTGTTAAATTGCACATTTCACTTGTAAAGCTTGTTGTTTTCAATTGATATTGATAAATGAAATAAATATGCATGTTTTGAATTAATCCATTCGTGTTCACTTTATTGCTATCTTTTATTTCAAACGCTTGTTTAAGTGGAATCCGGGGAGGATGACGAAATCGAAGAATGCATGAGCTGCCGATTGTATGCTCTTGGATAGAAAAACCTGTTGACGATATACAGGCATTGTTCTAAATCCATAAACACCGGAGATATAAGGAAGATAATCCCTTGTCAACCCCTTTGAGCCTTGTAGTAGGAGTTTCTTTCTGAAAATGAAAAACCCTCAATCTTAACCTGGGGCAGGGTAGGTGTCGGTTAATTTGACCAAGCGTTTGAATTGCAAAAGGAATGTCCGTTCAATGATAAATCACACCTGTATAGGTCGTGCCTAAAGGACCACAATGGTTAAACCTTGCCGATAAGGAGTGAAACAGTCACAATCTCTTTTAACAAGTCAGACAAGCCGGTGTCACATGATTTGTTCAAAAAGAAAAAATCAAAAGAAAAAGCCCGCTAAGTCGAATCTTGGGAACAAGCGACTTAGGCAAAAATTAGGGTATCCCGCTGGACTTCAAAATCAGAAACTCAAAAGAGTTAGTCCAGGCAAAAATTAGGGAACGGAAAAAGCGAAAAAAAAAACGAAAAGGATTACAAGAGAAAAATCCTCAAGCAAGAACGAAATCGTGTGACTCCGGGCACTACAAAGACGGAAAGGGAATGACTGTCACTTCAGAAAGCAGGTGGTTTCCTGAACCATCACTCCTATCATTCCACCTTTGAAAGGTGAACGCTAAGGTCGAATTAGCTGAACATAGGATTGGAGAACATCAAGGAGAATGGGTGGGTTAAAATGAATTTTGAGCCTTATATCCGCCCTTGTTAACCGTGCACCTGACCATGTTACAACCTAAAAAAGTCCTAATTGAAACAGGTTTAGTTCGAGAGCATACTTCGGTAAAGATTGCATCGAAACTGACTCCAAAAAGGATTCCTCTTACAACGTTGTATTAATTTTGACACTTTGATAATTGATTCGTTCATTATATGTCATAAGATTTTCCAGTGAACGGGATTGGGTTTTTGAAAAAACTGTCATATGCATTGCATTTAATATATCTTTTATGCAAAACAACTTGTTTTACTTGCGAGTAAGCGCTCGACCGCAGGAAAGTTTCCACAGTGGAAAGTTTGATCAGGATAGAATGTAGAACGCCTGAATACTCCGTTGAGTTGTGGCCAACTATTATCAAATAACCCCCAGTAAGGTCATCCATCCAAGAATCAGTTAATATGGGGCAGTCAGGTCGAGATTTGGTAAATCTCTCGCAATCGGGGGTACTGCTCCACGAATCAGTCAATCAGAGGCAAAGCCATTACAAGGCTGGGGCATGCCACCCTATGAGGAAAATAATTTGTTCTTCTCCATACCTCTAGAGCTTATCCGAACTGTTCAACCAAGGATCCTCTCACGGTCCAGATTTTGGGGCAAGCCATCTCGGGGTCGTCTCATGGCAAGCTATTTTCTTCTTAGTGTAGACCTTCCCAAGAATCAGACTGGGGCAGGGGCATTACGCTTGGGGCGATTTCTCAGAGAGATTCGGATGAAGCTCATTTTTCCAACAATCAAAGATCTTTGCCTAGAAGATGGAAGTTGCACCTTTACCCCCAGCAGTAGGTCAGGCGTACCTCTAATCCCCACAGAGTACGAGTATGGGTTTGTTCCCCAGTGAGTCGAGATCAGATTTCTCTCCACTAGGCATGTGTGGAATATCCTCCGACAAGTCGTTCGCGACCCTAACAGTGTAAGATGAGTTCCAGAGAGGTCATGCAGGACCTTTACCCCGTTCCTCAGCAAGAGTTGCTCATCCCCAGCAGAGATCTGTTCATCTCCAGTAAAATTTGTAACTCCAGGTTTGTTGGTATGTCCCTCAGCAGAGTTGTGATCGTATCTTCCAAAGTTGTTCAGAGTTTTTTCTCCCCAGCATGGAGTTGTGGTATTCAGACATCAGTTTTTACGTTGAGTATTCAGGCTCCGGTCAGTACGTTGAGTGTTTAGACTCCGGTACAATCAAGCAAGGGTCCAGAACCCTATTAGTGTTCGTGGCTATTCCGTCGAGTATCCAGGCTCCGGTAATCTCCAGTTTGTATTGATTCTTTCTCTCGTCAAGTATCCGGAATCCGGTAAATATTTTGTAAGGTGACCTTGATGAATATTTGTAGTATTCTCTTTTCGTCCGATTTTCTTCGTCGAGTATCCAGGCTCCGATTTGTTTGCTTCGTCGAGCATCCAGGCTCCGATTTGTTTGCTTCATCGAGTATCCAGGCTCCGATTTGTTTGCTTCGTCGAGCATCCAGGCTCCGATTTGTTTGCTTCGTCGAGTAACCAGGCTCCAATTTGTTTGCTTCGTAGAGTATCCAGGCTCCGGTGCGTTTTTGTTGAGTGTTCAGACTCCGATTTGCTGCTTCGTTGAGTGTTCAGGCTCCAGTGTGTTTTCGTTGAGTGTTCAGACTCCGATTTGTTTGCTTCGTTGAGTGTTCAGACTCCGGTGTGTTTTCGTTGAGTATCCAGGCTCCGATTTGTTGCTTCGTTGAGTATCCAGGCTCCGATTTGTAGCTTCATTGAGTATCCAGGCTCCGGTGCGTTTTCGTTGAGTGTTCAGACTCCGATTTATTGCGTTGAGTGTTCAGGCTCCGATTTGTTGCTTCGTCGAGTATCCAGGCTCCGATTTGTTTGCTTCGTTGAGTGTTCAGGCTCCGATTGGTAGCTTCGTTGAGTATCTAGGCTCCGGTGTGGTTTCGTTGAGTGTTCAGGCTCCGGTTTGCTCCTTTGTTGAGTATCCAGGCTCCGGTGCGTATTCGTCCGTCGAGCATCCAGGCTCCGGTTGCTGCTTCGTTGAGTGTTCAGACTCCGGTGTGTTTTCGTCGAGCATCCAGGCTCCAATTTGTAGCTTCGTTGAGTGTCCCAGGCTCCGGTGTGTTTTCGTTGAGTACTCAGACTCCGGTTTATTGCGATGAGTGTTTAGACTCCGGTGTGTTTTCGTTGAGTTGTCAGACTCCAGTTTTTTGGCGTTGAGTGTTCAGACTCTAATGTGTTACGTTGAGTGTTTAGGCTCCGGCTCCTTCGTTGAATATCCAGATTCCGGTGAAATTTCAAATTTGTAACGTTTTGCTTTGTCCGTTGAGTGTTCGGACTCCGATGAAGGTAGTTGGGTATACAGATCCTAGTAAGTGTTGCGATAATACTCTCTCTCCATTGAATGTCCAGATTCCGGTGAATGTTCGGTTTGTGATGTATTGTTTCGTCCGTCGAGTATCCAGGCTCCGGTAAATCCTCAATGAAATCACCAGTTACGTTGAGCATCCAGGCTCCAGTCAGTGCGTCGAGTATCCAGATTTCGACAGATTTTGATGTGGCCCTATCGTTCGTTGAGTATTCAGATTCTGACGATTCGAAAGATTGTTCTTTGGCCCATGTAGTGTTCAGACCATGGCCAGTTACGTGCTTCCTAAAGCAGAGTTACTTGATTAAGTTTCTCTTTCCCTCGACGGGATGTTCAATATGTTCATTATGTTCGTTTTCTTCGGAGATTCTATCCCAATCAGAGTTTGCAGTTTACTTCTGCGGTTGGCAAATTTCCAGGTTCTTTCGGTATTCAACCGTCTTTTACCTTGATTGATTGAAATGAGTTCGCTTTTCACTCATTCAGATCCAAGTCGCTTGAATAGGGGCAGCTGTTGCACCCCAAAATTTGCCCAACCTTTTCCTTCTTGTTTTTGCATTAGCATAACATCATCATAGCATTATCATAGCATTGCATTAGCATTTATGCAGGGGATCAAGTGTGATATACATCAAGAGAGGCCTATCTAGTGGTTTTATTCGAGCTTGAGGAATCACTAAAGTCACCAGGAAGTGGTTCATGCCCTTGAGAGGTTCAGATGCTTGTGTGGGATTCATCCCCTGACTTAGAGGCCAACTGAAGATTATCAATGAGTTGGAAAACTATGATTACAGGTCATAAAATTACAGGTCAAGTTCAATACTCTGCACAACTCAAATGGATTTTTTTCCAACATGAAAGTTGCTCCAAATGGGGTCATTTGGTCAACTAAACTTCAAGGTTTTAATGGGTTAGCTCATGGTTGAAGATTGATGAAAGTGATTTTGGTGAAAACATGTGAAAAGGCATAGTTTGGTATTTCTTCAAAATTTAATCAAACAAGTCCATATTTGTACTCATTTTGAATGGAAATCATGTTTTAAGAACAATGACATTATTACATTTTTCATTTGAGGATTTTATCATGAGCTATTTCAATATTTCTTACAATTCAAGTTACACTTTGGATTTTTGCCTTAAGACTAGAAACAAGGAACAATTTTTGGCCTTTGAAGTTTCTTATGATGCATGAAATGTATATAAACCAAAATCAAGGCATTTGCATTTCTTCTTCCACCATTTTTTCATTTTCCCACAATTTTCTACATTTGAAAAATTGATTTTTCAATTCCTTTTTCTCTCCACTTTTTTGATCCTTTTTCATTGCAAATACATTCAATATACTCCATAGAATTTTTCCATCAATTTTTGAGAAGTTTTTAGTGCAACACCATGGTTGTAGTAACATGAAAAGGAAGCTCCAAGTGAAAATTGATTTTCATTTTCTTCACCAATTCAAGCATTCTCCTTCATCCTAATACCTCTACCATGGATTTTTGAATGTTTCTACATAATTTTCCAAAGAAATTCGTGCTCCATTGAAGCTCAAAAGAGTCATTTTCGGAGATATAAAGAATTCACCATAACTCATGATTTATGAGTCTTTCTTGCATTATTGTTGTTGCATTACATTGCTCTCATCTCCTACATGGATTCTAGTACAAAAAAGATGGTTTGATGACAATTTGGTGTTCTTAAAAGTTTGAGATTCATATACGGTTTTTGAGTTAGAGGCCATTTCAAGGGAAGATAATGGTATATTTGGATTCCTCTTGAAAAATCCAACAAGATTCATCAAAAGAACGTCTCGATTGGTTGAGTTATGAAGTAGATACGGTCATGAGGGAGTCCGTCGGAACCACCCCCTCCGCTGCAAATGGGTGCTGCATTTTCGCTCCCAGTCGGCGTTCAAACGGAGAAGAAAAAGTCACAGCCGTCGGATTCGGTCCAAGGCTTGACTTCGTCCACCGATCGGACGCCCCTCATGCTTCCACGTCGTGCGCCACGCGAGCTCCCAGTCAGCTTCATTAATTGACAGGGCACGCCAACTCAGCCAGCCGAACCCCTTGTACCTCTGTTCGAATCCCAGCCATAACATTTCTATTTATTCACTTATTTCCTTATGTTTTTCATATATTCATGTTCTTATCTTGTTCTTTTATTTTTCTTTCTTTTACATGCTGACTTCTAAATATCATAAAAAATAGGAAAATTAGTCTTTTTGATCCCCATTTTTTTCTGCGTAATCTTCAAGATGTCTAGAATTTTATACAATTGGAACCATATTTTTTCCATTTTTCTTAATTTTATTAGATGTTTTTACATTTTAGTTGTCAAAAAAATAGCAATGCTGGTGCTATCATGTTGTGAATTTTCTTTGAGGCATCAAAATTACATATTTTTGCCTAACCTTTTGCAGGGATCTCATCCACATGTTGAGGTATTGTGATATATTTTTGTGGGAATTTTATTGTACAATTTTAGTTGGTTTTGGATGCTTTCTTTAACATGCTCCATTTTAACCTTTCTTTTGGTATACATGACATAGTTTCAACTTGTTCGGCCATTTCTCTTTGGATATTTTTGTTGTATCTCTCACCCCTGGTTTGTGACTTGATGTAGGGCATTGGAGATTTTTATTCGAATTTTTTAGCACCTTTTGCTATTTTTTCAATATTTTTGTATTCGGACTTGTAATATGGACATTCGAACGGACTTCGATTTTATTTTGGCTCCAACGGCCTCGATTTTGTTTGTGTGGTGAACGCTAGGGTTCCTATTGCTTATTATAGACATTATATAGGATGTGTAAATCATTGATTGGCTGGTTTTACCATACATAATTGCCCATTAGGTTCCATATTTCCATGATAGCGCATTATGATTCCAAATTGTAGTATACGTATGTCATTAGTAGGTTTTATTGCCTCGTATCACTTTATAATCACTTGTGGCCAAGATTGCATGTTTATAACGGGCCACCTTCCATTCATTATGGGCTTGAGGTTGAGATGACTTGCTCCCTCACTTGCATTCCATGTTTACTGTTATGAATCTGCATTTCCTGTATGCTGTTTACTTCATCTGTTTTCTGTTGCTTCCTTTGCCTTTCCCTTAGGATCTCCATTCTTCCTTGTTCAAGGTAGAATGTGATAGACATTAGGATTTGCAACCATGTATGACAACATTAGGGTAGTCTTCCCCTTTGCAAACTTCAACCTTAGAATGAACTTGGCATGATAATGTTAGGATTAAACCAGTCTCCCTGTAATAAGCCGAACTACGGATGCTCTGATCTTTCATACTAGATGAAAGTACGTAGGCACGAGATGCGGTATCTCGGCGAGCAACCTTCCCCCTTTTTACTCGTAGTTAGGCGAACTACGTTGACTCTGATTTCTCGTTCTAGACGGAAATACGTAGGCATAAAACTGTTGTGTTCTGCCGAGTCACTTTTCTTTTATTTTGTCCTTAAACCATTAGCATAGATACTAAACACACCCTTTTTAGATAAACAACAAGCGTGGATCCCATCGAGTACGATGGACGTGAGAGGTGCTAATACCTTCCCCTTACGTAACCGACTCCCGAATCCAGGACTTGGTTGCGATGACCATTCCTTTTCCCTCTTCCGTTAGGTTTTCTCTGAGCGTTTCCTTTCCCTCCTTTGGGATAAATAATGCACGGTGGCGACTCTTCTGTTATGCCGGCGCCGATTTTTCGCAGTAGCGACAGTTTTACCAAAATGTATGCCAATCAAATCAAAACTCAAAATCTTCTCATTGTAGATCTTCTGTAGAATCGTCTTCATAATTCTCATTGTAAGTCTTCTGCAGAATCTTCTTCGTAAAAATAGAAACAAATTTATTATAGTTTACTAACAAGTATCAAAGATCCTTTTTATGAAATCCAATAAAATCTGCACTTTGTTCCTAATAAATCTCTTTGACGTGCACATACTGATGAGGTATATCCAAGAGGATCTCATCAAACCAAAACACCTCTATCAAAAGATATAAAATAGCAGCTCCTGTTGTACCAGACAAAAATGTCCTGACATCTGTCTCGACATCTTGTTTGAAACACATGACAACAATACTGTCAAAACATTAGATGAAGATGTTATAACATCTTACTTAACATCATTGTAGAATCATGCTTTACCAAAATTTAGCCAATCATAGAATCATGGAACTAACAGAAAATATCATCATTTATTCATCTTAAATGTTTTGCCCAATCTTTTTTGGGCAGAAACATCAAATACAAAGATAAAGGAAGGAAGAAGAAATGAGGGTAATGACCCATCACTATTCCTTTGTTTAACCACCTGTCGCGGTGAGAATCAGAGACTATAGGTATTGAGTTAGCTAAAATTCACAAATATTGAATTCACCACCGATCTTTAATTTATCCAAAGGAATGGAAAAAGAACGAATGAACCCATAAACATGAAATGCAATGCAATAAATAGAATCTAAGGTTCAGGGGTTGGTTATACAAAGGGAAAGTATTAGCACCCTAAGTATATATAGTACTCTATATGAACCTCTTGTTGAATTGTGTTTTTTTTTGTTTGCTAATTAGGTTTGATTGGTGAGATGAGAAGAGAAATGTTTTTTATTGTTTTTGTGTTTGGCGAGACACAAAGTCTTATGCCTACGTGCCAATAAAAGATCAAAACCTCGTAGTTCGGGCTACAAATTGAAAAGTGTTTGTTATGGTGGATTTTAATTGAAGAAGAGGCAAGTTTTCATCCAAGGGCGAATACTCATCTAAACCACCATATACATATGGAAAAGGTATCTTTGCTTCACATTAAGAGAAGGGCTTTTAACTTGGATATAGAATTAACAAGTGTGCCACATACCTCTCTCAAGTGGAAAAGAGTCAAGCGCTTTCTCAATCATGTTATGAGGTAGGAGATTTAGCTCTTAACTACATAGATGACTCATGTATAATATATTTGAAAAGGTTTTAAAGTTGAAAAGCTAAAGTGGCAAAAAGTTTGGATAAAACTTATGTTTTTTGTTCTTTTGAAAGAAGTTTGAATATGCTTAAGTGTTTTGAAGCATTTGATTAAGAAAAGAGTTTGAAAAGATCAATAACCAAAAGTCAAGTTTTTTTATGAAATTAGTTGTGAGTTGTAAGAGGAGAAAACCCTAATTGAGTTGTCTAAGTTGAAAGGTAATCCTAAGGAAAACTTCCTAAGGGAGAGCAAGTTCTAGGATTACAAAGGGAGATATATACAAGAAGATGCAAAGATGAAAATACAAATGTAAAATGACAAAAATGTAAAAAAAAAAGTCCTTCCCTTGGGAATGCATAATAATGATCACATGAACATGATTGGACAAATTGATGAACATGATGAACAAAACATAGCTTTAAACATTGAAACATGGTGAACATTGTCGCACCTTGAAAATTCATTCTAACAATACGACCCTCGCGCTAAAGGCGCAGAAATGCGGTTCGATAGAGTCGCCACCGAACTTTATTTATCCCAAAAAGGGAAAGGAAAATATCGAAAAAACCTTTTAAAACAGAAGGACAGGAACATGGCCGTCGCAACTGATGTTCCGGGTTCTGGAGTCGGATACGCAAGGGGAAGGTATTAGCACCCCACACGTCCGTTGTATTCAACGTGAACCTCTTAATTCGAATTGAGATGAGCGTTAGCTAAGCTTAGTTGTTTTCTTCTTAATAATAAATGAGAATTGGTACGATAAAAGGATAACGACACTAAGGGAAAATGGATGGTTAGAGGATCGGGTGCTCGGCAAGGATTGGAGCCCTTGTGCCTACATATGCTCATTCGGACGAGAATGAGAAATCAGAGCTGTCGTAGTTCGACTACAGGAAAAGGTTAGGAGGGAATCAGAAGATGGAGGGAATATAGATGGAATAACAGAGAAAGATAGAAGTGTGCTCGCCAAGATTATCGCAATCTTGTGCCTATGTATCTTACATTCAGATAAAAATGAAGAATCAGAGCGTCAAACCGTTCAGACGAATATGCTCGCCAAGGGTTTTTGATAGTTTATTATGAAAAG
Source organism: Lathyrus sativus (assembly GCA_963859935.3). Lineage (NCBI taxonomy): Eukaryota > Viridiplantae > Streptophyta > Magnoliopsida > Fabales > Fabaceae > Lathyrus > Lathyrus sativus. The sequence goes on from OZ012738.1 coordinate 77,451,026, forward strand.
CCACCTGACTTTGGATCAAGGGTTTGACTTATATTTACGTGCAAAACTGTGGTGGAATGGAAGTTGGTTTGAAAATGGCTCGACGACGAGTCAAGGGTTTGGTTGAAAACGAAACCGCCTTGATAATGAATCAAGGGTTATATTGTGAGAAACGATACTTATCCCCGAGGGTGCTCCTAATATCGAAACCACGATGAAATGTGAAAGTGTGTCCAATAGGTTGATGGCAAATGCGGATGAGCACTCGACTTACAAGGGGTGTTTGAAAATGGCTCGATGACGATTCGAGAATTAGTTTGAAAATAGTTTAGTCCACGCTAGTCCCTAAGGGTGCTCCTAGAAGATAAACCACAATCGAAGAAAATACGAATGCGTAAATCGGAATGGGAGAGGGGTACATGTAAGTTACACGGGATTGCACGAAATAAAAAGGTTCATTGTCAGGTAGCCCAAGAGGAAGTCGTGTGTGTGCGAGGTATCCTAAAATAAGCCTTGAGCAAAAGTCGGACAAAACTCCAAGCTAGGGTTTCTGACAAAGTCCAATGATCCAACAGTCCACCAATTTAGGATTTTATTGTTTCGATAATTGTTAGGTGTTCTCGGATATGTGTGAATAAGAGACGAACAATATGAATATGAATAGGAAGAATTATAAATAATATGACAAGATAATATAACAATATTATCTTATCCACAATAATATGAACAAGATAATATAATTGAGATATAATGACTAAAAATTGTATATTTGACAAAAAAGTAAAACAATAATATATTGACGGAAAGTAAAGTTAGTCGTTAGTTGATTTGTAAATTGAACCGGGACGAAATGTAACGCTAAACCGTCATAGCTCGACTTATGGTGAAAATCGAACTATATGAGGTCGCGCAAATTGATATTCGTGCTAAAAACAAGATAGATAAATGATACTGAGGATTATTCTCCAATTTAATTGTGTCGCACGAGCCAAAAGAAAGGGGGATCTTATCTTACTCATAAACTCATGTCGATTAATAGAAGGTAGCCTATCATGATCCCAAAGTATAGAAGATGACCCAAATGGTCATTTTCCACATATTTGACATAATGAAGGTTATCGACTTCGATAAATTGATGTTTACGAATCTAAGGACTTCATCAATTGAAAAATTAAAATAAAATCGAGATGAGATATGGAGAAGGAAATGAAAAGATAAAAAAGAAGTGGTCTCGTATTAATCACCATTTATCAATAATTTGACTAGTAGTGATTTTTTAATTTCTTCATCGACCCAAAAACGAAATAGAAAAAAAAATCAAAACTAATGCTAAATCAAAATAAACATGAATAAAAGTGATATACCAAATAAAATCGAGAATGATTTATTTACGATAAAATAAATATAAATTTACCTATTAAAGTATCTAACAAAATCACTAGCACAATAATAAAAACTTCATATAAAAAAACTAACAAAACTTAATAATAAAAGAAGAGGGGGCATGCAAAAATTATGGTTGATTTGGGATTTAAAGTTGAAGGGAGTTGTATGGATGTTGTGGATTTGAAGAGAAGGAGAAGGTTATTGATATTTGGGTCGCAGAAATCAAAAGATGAGGGGAATAATGGCTTTTCCTATGAAACAGATTGAAGGGAAAGGTTGAGGATTTGGGATTTAGGATGGTACGAGTCGTGTCGAAAATGACGAAGGTTTTTTTTGAAGAAATCATTTTTTAGTGGAATTACTGAGGTCTGTATTTATGGTTTTCGGGAGGAATTTGTGTCGTTGCTGATTGTTGTTGATGTAGGAAGTGAAAGTCGTTGCGTTGTTGTTTTTTTGTGTGCAAGTTTGTGTGTTTTGAAGAATGAGGGTCTCCCCTAGAACGAAAGATGTTCTTCCCTTTTATGCGTGTCGCAGGGGAAATCATGTAAAGAGGAAGAAATAAGCTGCAATTGGTGATGTTACCGTACGGATAAAAATGGTTTTGTGATTTACATTCCCTCCTTCTTGGATGAACAAGTGAAATGATTTATGCATCGTCGCAGCAGCTCATGTTGTGCATGGAAATGGTATTCATGTCAAGGATTGGTGGATGCATTTGGGTGGGCCGCTTGGGTGATTTTGATCTGTTATGTTGTGATAGCCTTCCGTTTGAGGTTGTATGTGTTTATTATGGCTGTCATAATATGGGGTCAGAGAAATTCATTTTGTACAAATTCAAGTTTAGTCCTCTTTATTGTGAACTCTTATGACAGGCTTTATATTGAAAATAAAAGTGGGTTCCTTTCTTGCACTCCCTTTTTTATTTTCCTGTCATGTAAAAAGATGTTGATGGGCCTAGCATAGCTTTTTGTAATATAATGGACTTAAACCCTTTTTATTTTATTTTTGTGAATTGTGGCAGACTTGAAAATGGTATGGACATATAAACAATGGGCTTTTGCTTGTGTTCTTGTTTTTGTAATGGTTTTTTTTACTTTATGGTAATGAAAATGGACTTTGTTGTAGAATTGATCGCGACTTTCTATGTCTAACTGAACTAACTGCAAGTGCACAGTCTATCGCGTAGTAATAAAAGATATCGATCCCACAGGGACTCGTAATCAAGCTAGTATTTTCGGGTGTTATTGTGTTTAGCTAGGTTGGTATGGTTTTAGGGGAATAAAAGAAAAATAAGTGTGTAAACTATAGGGGCACTAAAAACGTTACTTAAGGTATAAATGCTTGAATCGGTATGCAATATGTTGGTTCTTCAAGGATTCGACAAGTCACAGGTGTTTTGGGTGTTTTCAAAAATAGTTTAAGAAGAAAATGACGGTTTAAAGACCTTTGTCTCACTATGGTTGTTGACGCTAGTCGCAACTCTAAGGCGGAACGTATGCTGTCGCTATCCCGTTCGCGGTTAAAATTAATTTTTGAAAACCATTAAGCTCTAATCCTTTTTAAAGCGATGTCGCTAATTTTAAAACAAATGCTTAGTTTTTACTATCTGGACCTAACCTCAGCTGTCGCTTGTTGGTTCGTACCTTTGTGAATTTCCCACTGTCGTGGCAAAACTGCTTTTAAATAAGTTCTCGTTGTCGCGACGAACATTTATTTTAGAAAAATCGGTTTAAAAACTAAAGCCATAAATAAGTTTGAAAAGGAAAGTATACACCGGTTAATTATCGAATCCCATCTGACTACTTATTACATACCAATTACTTAAATTTAGCCAGACATGGAATATAAATTAAAAACACGTAAACAATGGCAGAAAATATAAATATGCATTATAATGGGAAATAGAAATCAATTAACGATTATAATAAGAACCTGTAAATAATTTGATTGGCTTTTGGGAAATCCTCCAAAATGTCGGCAGGATTTAGTCTTTGTGCCAATTACTCGTACATAATAGAATTTGGAAAGTAAAACAACAATTGCAAGGAAAGAAAGAAAAAGGAAACAATAAACGATAAGAAATAATGTGGAAATACCCGAAATCGGAGTGAAACCAGTCACTGATTAGTAAAAATGTATGTCATTATATATATACGATTTCGCGTTATCAAACTTCCCTAAACTTGAATCATTGCTTGTCCTCAAGTAAAGGTATGAAAATTTAAAATTTTGCAAGCACGCGGCACGCTCTTCCTTTGATAAGATTTCTCAGACGTCAAGTTAGGAAAGCCGGGGGTCCAATGGAAATAAAACATATACGGCAATGACACTGGATTGTAAGTCTTCGAAGGCTCTCTTTTATGCAAGCCAGTCTCAATCATGTTACTGCAGCTCGGCTTCAAGCTTCTCGCAACAAATTTTACCCAGTTTCGTTCTGGCGCAATCACATTAAGCTCGTTGTCCATACACGTTCATGGAAAGAAAACCTATTGGTGACTATGATCTCTTTGCTAGTTTGATTTTTCTTCGCACATATGCTCATTCTGTTATAACTTTGCAAGAGTTTCGTACCGTTGGGCTAAATGCTCGGGCGAGGAGCACCTAACTTAGAGGGAACACGTTTCTATATTCAGGCTATATGGATTTTCTCTTTTTTCAGGATTATTCATTTCATACTAGAGATCACACACTTATTTGCATCGGTTTCTTACTTAGAAGTGTTTAGGATGGTGCTGACTGCTCGTATAAACTACTGGGGGCTCCGTTTGAGTCGAAACTTGAGGCTTTGGTACGAGTAAGTAGTGAGACTGACTCGCATAAACCAGAGGTCTAAGGTATCAGGGCGGTAGTGGCTTTGTTAGAATTTTCTTCTCGGAAATTCCAAACTTGGTAAGGCTTAGGCGTGTCACGTGATGCTTTGGAGAGGATAAAAGTTTCTTTGTATATGTCGGATAAAGTGCGGGGAGTTCACGTAACGGAGGGATATATATAAATGAGCTTTATTTTCCAAAATTAAAAATACTTTAAATTGAAAAATTGAATGAAAAGTACAATCGGAAATAGGAGATAACGGGGAAAAGGGAAATAACGGTTCGCTCCCACACTATCTCAATCAGTGTCCTCACTGATTTGAAAGAATGCGGAAGGGAAAAATACAAAGGAAAGAAAAAACAAAATACAAGAAATGAAAAATACTACTAGTTCCTTCCTCTTCCTCTGTCTCTACCTCGACCTCTGGCTCTTCCGTCGCGTGCCTCGAGGTTCAAAGCTCCAGTGTGGAAGATGTACTCGCGGAGGCCGTCGACTCGCGCAGTGAGGTTGGCCATGTCATCGACCAGGACGGATTGGACGTCCTGGATCTGCTGCATAGATGTCCTCATGTGACCGGTTTGTTCTCTCTGCCAAGCCTCGAATTGTTCAGCCCGTCGATTCTGCTATTCCATCATAAGCATCATCTGATTCTGATGTTCGATGCAGCGGAGGAGAGCCTCGGATGTGTCATCGGTTTCAGGACGGCGACGGCGGCGGCGGCGCGGGGAAGGGCCTTCGGCAGCAGGTTCTTGTGATGGCTCAGCCTGGTCGGCTCTATCCAACTCCTCTTGAACTTCATCCCTGGGCTCTTGATGCGTCCACAAGTGCACGGAAATATCGAAGTAATATAAAAGATTGTCGAACCCACAGAGACCAATGTCAATCTACCGTTATCTATTATTACGGCGTAAAGCTAAGGCTAATGGAATTAGGAAAGCTGTATGCGAATGAAATTAAATGCAAAGGAAATAAAGGTAATTGGTTTAAAGAAAAAGAGGTAAAGGGATATCGGTATGCAAGGAATTAGTTATCGGGGATTCGACAGGTCGCCGGTGCTTTTTACTCTTTGCAAACACTTTTCAGGAGAAAATACTCGTTTAAAGACCTCTGCCTCGCGATGGTTGTTGACTCGGGTCATAATTCTAAGGCGGAATGTACGCTCTCGCAGTCCCATTCGGGGTTAAAACTACTTTTTGAAAACAAATAGATTCTGATTTCTTTTAAAGCGCTTTCGTTGTGTTTAAAATCAATGCCTAGTTTTTACTATCTGGTTTGAATCCCAGCTTTCGCGTGCCGATTCGTGCCTTAATGTATTTCCCGCTGTCGTGGCGAAACTACTGTAAATAATTTCTCGCTGTCGCGACGAAGGTTTATTTAGAAATTAAGATTAAAAACTACGGCCAGAAAGGTTGTTTGTAAAAAGGGAAGGTGTCGGTTACTATCAAATCCTGTCCTACTAATTCGGTTACATACCGATAAAACTAATTTAGCTAGACATGATAATTAATGCAAACATAAATAAACAATAGCAGCAAAATAATATAACACGCATACTGACAAAAATAAAATAATAATTCAATTAATAAAAACCTGTAAATCGTACTGATCTCGAATCCTTGAGTAGTCCTCCACATTGTCGGCAGGATTCTACTTTGGCGAGAATTAAAAGGTACAGGAACAAATAGGGCGATACAAATGAAATAAAAGGAAGAGAAATGGAAAATAATGCAGGAAAGTAAATTTGGCTTCAATGGGAATTTTGGCAGCACTTTGATACATCGAAGGCTCCCCCTAAAACTGTGAATCTAAGGCCTATTTATAGGAGATAATTCACTCTTCAACTTCCAGAGATCATGGGTGAGTTATGGAGGGAGTGGGAGTAACTTCCAGTAGTGGGAAGTGAGTGGAGAAAGTGTAGGAAGAAATTAAGTTGAGATTTATCGTGGCTGCTTCTGATTTGAACGTACTGATATTTTGTCTGCGTGACGGTCGTCATGAAATGTGACGGTTGTCATACGCATGACGGTCGTAATGGACCTGTGACGACCGTCATATCAGCAAAATCCATTTTTTCTGTTTTTCTTCTCTCTTTTCCTTCCATTTCTTCTTCTTTTCTTTCTTTAATCTAAATTCTCCCCAATTTGCAAAACGAAGTAAATTAATCATATAATAGAACGTAAATCAAGATAAATTAATAATAGTCACAAATAAATGCATGTAAATCAAGCCAAATAAACTATATGATTTCACGTTATCAGCTCTTGGGCATTATCCTGAGTTTGGGCAGCAGGAGCATTTGGATCGAAGAGCCAGTTGGCTCTGTCCTGCGGGTGCATTCGGGTGCAAGAGGGCATGATGATGCTCTGGATAGTGTGGCCTTGCACTACCGGATGATATTTCCCATCTGCGCGGGATCTGATTAGGTAAGAGGCGCGACAATGGTCGGTGTCTAGGAAGACAGTGGGCATCTGGCGAAGGGTCTGGAGGTGGTCACCAAGACCGAGGCCTAAGGCGATAGATGTGATGATGCCACCAAAATAGAATGGTTTTGAGCCACGGTTGTAGTTGGCTTGAATGTGAGCCAAGAGGAATGGGGCGGCGTTAACGGGTTCCAAAGCAATCACGCAACGGAGAAAGAACAGCTCCTTCGAGTTGACTTTGTGGTTATTGTCACGAGCGAAAATGATGTTGCTCAACACGCGATGAAAGTAGCGGATTGTTGGGTTGTGGATGTGAGTGGCATTCAGAGTTTCCCAACTTTTAACAGTGGTGCCGGTTAGTTGGTTCCATATAGGGAAAGCTTCTTGGTAGAACTGATCGGAGGGGCGGCGATGAGCATCGTCGCCGTGAGGAAACTGTAACATGACGGCGATGCGATCCTGGGGACTTGATATTCGGTGCCGAACAAGCGGAAGCAAGCGGCGCCGGTGAGCTGGTTAGTATTGCCGGGTGAAGTCACGTACGCGAAGAAACTCAGAAAATCCAGTGTGAGTTGCTCGTAGGTGGGTTGAGGGTTGGTGCAGAGATGCCAAATGCCGGCCCTCTGTAACATCCAAGTGACGCCATCTAGAATTCCCAGTTTTGTCAAAGAATCTAGGTGAGCATAGCGGGTCGGTTGAAGCGACCGTTGATGGAAAGCTATGTAGTTGGTCCTCTGCCTTTCGCCGGCGTCACCTTCTTGGAAAGTGATATTGCTCAAGTTGGGGTTTTCACGATTTTGCCGAGCCATTTTTTCGTGAGAGAGGTGCAAAGATGGAGAATAGATAGTTTCTTTAGATGGAGAAGTATAGGAATGCATAGGTCAATATATAGGAGTGAAATGGAAGTTGAAATGGTGGTGGATTAATGGCGAATTTGGAAGGTTGTAGTGGAGTTTAAATGTGTGAAAGTGGGAAATTTGGAGAGTGGAGGTGGAAGGGTTCGTAACCCCTGTTTTGACAGAATTGGGGTTTTATTCGCGTGACGACCGTCAGGGGTTTGTGACGGTCGTAATACGCGTGACGACTGTCAGGGGTGTGTGACGACCATCACACCAGCAAATTCTGCAGAATTGCAGAAGTTTGCTGAGGGGGTGTTTTCCACAGTGAGTTTTATTCTATTTCAGATTGAGAGACTAGTTACAAAATAGAAGATAATAGAAAACAAAATTAAGGGAAATACCGGAATGAAATTAAAGTAACATTGAATCAAAAAACGAGTGTAATATAATACAATATCCAAAAAGAAACAATTGCAAAATTAAATAATGGGAAACAACGTGAAATGCAGTAAACTAGACTTAAAAAGAAAACTAAAACATCACTCCTTTGGTTGTTTCAAGTTGTTTATCTGCTGAATAACGTCATCAAATTGGTCGCTAACTACGTCCATGTAAGTAACGAAATCCATGTGAAGTTGCGTTAATTCATCTTTTATAGTGATTAGTTCCAGCTTGAAATCGTCCATAGTTCTCAGAAGAGTGTCCAACTTGTCTGTATCTTGTTCAGGAGTAGGATCAGGAAAGTTATGGTAATTAGGAGGGGTCTCAGGATCTGTCTCCACTTCGGACTCATAATCTTTGTAGTACATATAGTCATGTGCTTCTGATATGTGATCACTGTCGTACATGTAAGCCTGGGGTGTGGAGTGAGGTGATGGAGGTCCCATAGGCTCGTCCAATTCATAAAGCCAATTGTTTCTGTTGTGGATACTCGTTAGCTCGTGGTTGGGCAATGTGAAAAGGTGGACATGTTGATCAGCTATAAGGTATTCGTAGGCTCCTGGTCCTAAGGTACCTAAGATACGTCTGTTGAAGCAAAATTGGATGTCCATTGATCTGAGGTTGCCGAAACGAACTGCTCTGTTCAGGTGGTACCTTAGGCCAATTTCGTGGGCAATCATGGTGACTAAGCCTCCTATTAAGATGGGTGAGTGAGGTTCCTGATTAAGGCGTATGAATGCCCTCATCATAAAAGGGATAGCATTGACAGGGCGACCTTGTGAAGCACAGAAAAGGATGAACAACTCTTCCTTTGAGACTGTTGTAATGTTTTTCTCCTTCCCAAAGAGGGTATGGGCTAAAATCCTATGAAAGTAACGGAGTGCTGGCTTATGTATCTCGTTGTTGTGCATGTCATTAGGTTCAGGGTGATAGTTACCTGTGATGGTACCCCAGAATTGGTCTAACTCGAGATCAAAATCCTCTTCAGTGTTGGTAAACACAAAAGGCCCGCTAGGGAAGCCTAGGATGTTAGCTAACGACATACGGTTGTGGGTGTGGTCCATTCCAAACATTCTAAAGGTTATCAGCTCTTTGGTGGATCCATAGCCATGTTCGGGTAAGTAGCTTAAGGAGCTAAGGAATTTGAACGTGAGTTCGTGGTAGGTAGCAAATCGGGTCTTTAGAGCAGTTTGCTCCCAGCCTAATTGGTTAAATAGATACTGAATGATATCCTGGATTCCTAGCTTATCCATGGTGGATCTATCGTAGTACAGAGTCGAAGCAAAGCTTCTCTGAGTCAGTGCCTCAAATCTGGCCTTGTGAGCTAGTCCTCTAAATACAACGGTCGTAACGTCGATGTCAGCCATACTTGGAGGTTAGTCGAATAAAAATGGGAGAAAAGTAGAACGACTTTAAAATCCTGGAAAAGTTGAAATCACATTTACTCAGATTAGATTTTTAAGAAGCAAAAGGTGATAAAAGAAAGAAAAATGAAATAAATAGTAGAAAATAAGAAAATAGAAATTTATGGAAATTATTAGTTAAAATGAAAACATGGTTTCAATAAATTTAGAAGGGAAAACGGGAAAAATTAGGTTGCCTCCCAATCAGCGCTGTTTTTAACGTCAAAAGCATGCCGATAGCTTGGCTGCAAGCTATTCAGGGGTTTGAGCGGGAAGCTCGGGAAATTTCATATTGCTCACGTGGTGGCTGTGTTCGTTTTGATTATAATGCTTCAAACGCTGTCCATTTACTATAAACGGTAAGTTGATTTGATTTCTAATTTCAACAGCTCCACTTTTAAGGATTTTGGTTACCTCAAAAGGTCCAGACCAATTAGATTTTAATTTTCCAGGGAAAAGTTTTAATCTTGAGTTGAATAGGAGCATGATGTCTCCCACACTGAATTGTTTCCGGATCAAACATTTATCATGCCATTTCTTGGTTCTTTCTTTATAGATGCGGGCATTCTCATATGCATCCAACCTGAGCTCTTCCAATTCGTGGAGGTTCAAGATTCGTTTCTCTCCTACCGCAATGTAGTTGAAGTTCAGCGTCTTAATAGCCCAAAAGGCTTTATGCTCTAATTCCACTGGCAGATGACAGGATTTTCCGTAACTAATTTAAATGGTGTGGTACCTATTGGTGTCATAAAGGCGGTCATGTAGGCCCATAAAGCTTCGTTTAGTTTTGATGACCAATCTTTCCTGGAGGTTGCGACAGTCTTTTCCAAAATTTACTTTATTTCTCTATTCGAAACCTCCACTTGTCCACTAGTTAGTGGATGATACAGTGTAGCTACGCGGTGTTTGACTCCATATTTGGAGAGGAGTTTGTCAAAGATTTGCGATATGAAGTGCGAACCACCGTCACTAATGACGAGTCTGGGCACACCAAATCTAGGAAAGATTGTGTTTCTAAAGAGTTTGACGACTACTCGCATGTCATTTGTTGGAGCGGCAACGCCTCTATCCATTTAGATACATAATCGACAACTACGAGTATATATTTGTTTCCAAAAGAAGACGGGAAAGGTCCCATGAAGTTTATTCCCCAGACGTCAAAGATTTCTACTTCTAAAATTCCTTTCTAAGGCATCTCATCGCGTCGTGAGATGTTGCTAGTGCGTTGGCACCGGTCGCATTTGAGTACAGCGATATGGACATCCTTCCAGAGGCTGGGCCAAAATAGGCCAGATTGTAGAATTTTAGCGCACGTCTTTGAAGTACTAGCATGACCACGATAAGGTGCTGAATGGCATTGGGAAATGATGTCTTCTATTTCTTCCTCTGGGACACAGCGACGGTATATGTTGCCGGCGCCTCATTTGAAGAGTAGAGGTTCGTCCCAATAGTAATGCTTTAAGTCGTGGAAGAATTTCTTCTTTTGTTGATAAGTTAGGTCTAGTGGAAGCACGCCTGCGGCTAAGTAATTAACGATGTCGGCAAACCAAGGTAAAGTGGCTTGGGCATAGACAACTTTCACGGCTTTTTCAAGTTCTGGTTCTTCCGAGGTTGAGTTGGACATATCGCTTTCCAAGTTGGCTATTAGACGTTCGTAGGGGAAATCGTCATTGATAGGCACTGACTCTTGTTTAATGCCCTCTATTCGGGATAAGTGATCTGCAACTACGTTCTCGGTCCCCTTCTTATCTTTAATTTCTAAGTCAAACTCTTGTAATAATAGGATCCATCTCAATAATCTTGGTTTGGCGTCCTTTTTGCTTATTAGGTACCTAATGGCAACGTGATCTGTGTATATGATTATTTTGGCTCCTACCAAGTAGGAACAGAATTTGTTAAGTGCAAACACAACTGCTAGAAGTTCCTTTTCCGTCGTGGCGTAGTTCATTTGGGCAGGGTCTAAAGTTCTACTGGCGTAGTAGATTGCGTGAAGCTTCTTGTCTTTCCTTTGTCCTAGAACTGCGCCTACAGCATAATCACTCGCATCGCACATGATTTCGAATGGTAGTCGCCAATCTGGGGGTTGCATGATTGGTGCGGTGATGAGCGCTGTCTTTAGAGTTTCAAATGCTTCTAAGCATTCTTTTTCGAAAACGAACTCGACATCTTTCATTAACAAACCTGTCAGAGGTTTTGTGATTTTCGAGAAATCTTTTATGAATCTTCGGTAGAATCCAGCGTGTCATAAAAAGCTTCGTATTTCTCGTACGGTTTTCGGAGGTTGAAGATCCTTTATGATCTCTATTTTAGCTTTGTCAACTTCAATCCCTTTTTCAGATATGACGTGTCCTAAAACGATGCCTTGTCGGACCATGAAATGGCATTTCTCCCAATTAAGGACAAGGTTCACTTTAGCGTATCTTTTGAGTACCGTTTCTAAATTTGACAGGCAGCTTTCGAAGCTTTGTCCGCATACAGAGAAGTCGTCCATGAACACTTCCATGATGTCATCTATGAAATCCGCAAAGATTACCATCATGCATCTTTGGAAGGTTGCTGGAGCATTACATAACCCGAACGACATTCGGCGATAAGCAAAAGTACCATAAGGACAAGTGAATGTTATCTTTTCTTGATCATCGGGGTGAATAGGAATTTGAAAGAATCCCAAATAACAATCTAGATAGCAGAAGTACGAATGTTTCGCTAGTCTTTCCAACATTTGGTCTATGAAAGGTAAAGGGAAGTGATCTTTCCGAGTCGCCTTATTCAATTTTCTGTAATCGATACACATCCTGTTTTCGGTCACAACTCTTTGGGTTATCGATTCGCCTTTCACATTCTTCACTACAGTAACACCTCCTTTCTTTGGAACTACGTGTACTGGGCTGACCCATTGGCTGTCGAAGATCGGGTATATGATTCCTGTGTCTAGTAACTTTTTCACCTCGTCTTTGACTACAATGCTTAGGGTCGGGTTTATCCTTCTCTGATGTTCTCTTGAAGTTTTACAGTCTTCCTCTAGCATGATACGGTGCATACAGATGGAAGGACTTATGCCTTTTAGATCGCTTATATTATAGCCTAACGTAGTTGGGTATTTCCTTAGGACTTCTAGTAATTGTTCAGTTTCGGACTGTCCTAAATTTGCGTTGACTATTACTCGTCTTTTGAATTCTGTATCTAAGAATTCGTACCTGAGGGTTTTAGGTAGTTCTTTAAGTTCTAAAGCTGGGTTTTTCGGACCTGGCATGTGATTTAGGGTTAGTGCTAAGATCTCGCTCAGACTATCATCTTTGTATGGTGCACGCCAGTCGTCGTCTTCATGAATAGCAGGGATTTGGATCTTCATGATTTCAGAATATGTAATTTCTTCCTTCTCTAATTCTCGTATGCATTCGTCAATGACATCTACTATATAACATGTGTCATCTATAGCTGGTGCCTTCAAGAACTTAGTAAGGATGAACTCTATCTTTTCTTCTCCTACTTCGAATGTTAGCCTTCCTTTCTTTACGTCTATGATAGCTCCAGCTATCGCTAGGAATGGTCTTCCTAGGATAATTAGGGTAACAAAGTCTTCTTTGATGTCCATGATTATGAAGTCGGTTGGGATATATAATTGGCCTATGCGTACTGGGACGTTTTCCAGCACACCGACAGGGTATTTGACTGATCGGTCAGCCAATTGCATGAACATTTTAGTTGGTCTTAGTTCTCCCATATTCAGCTTTTTGCATATAGATAAGGGCATGACACTTATACTGGCTCCTAGATCGCATAGAGCTTTGTCTATAACGAACTTTCCTATGACGCAAGGTATGGAGAAACTACCTGGGTCTTTTAGTTTAGGAGGCATGTTGTTTTGAATGATTGCGCTACATTCGACAGTAAGTGTAACTATTTCGTTATCCTCGATTTTCCTTTTGTTAGACACGATTTCTTTAAGAAACTTAGCGTATGACAGTATTTGAGTTATCGCTTCTGTGAAAGGAATAGTGATATTTAGTTGTTTCAGAAGTTCAACGAATTTCTTAAATTGTCCTGAAGTTTTGGAATTTATGAATCTTTGAGGATAAGGGATCAGTGGTTTATATGGCGCTGGAGGCACATATGGGTTTTCATCTTTGGCGGCCTTTTGCTCGTCACATTCCTTCTTTTCTGTTTCAGACTCCTTTTCTGTTGGTTTATCAGTTTTCTGATGCACGACTAAATCTTCATTCCTAGGATCTATTGGGCCTTCCAATTCTTTTCCACTTCTCAATATGACAGCGTTTGCATGACCTTTCGGATTAGGTTCTGGCTGACCTGGAAATGTCCCAGCTGGTGCGGCTGCAGAGGCTTGTTGTTGAGCCACTTGTGATATCTGCGTTTCCAGCATTTTATTGTGGGTGGCTAAAGCGTCTACTTTTCCAATTAGCTGTTTAATTTGCTCGCTAGTGTGTATGTTTTGATTCAGGAATTCTTTATTTGTTTGAGCTTGAGAAGCTATGAATTTTTCCATCATCACTTCGAGATTTGATTTCCTAGGGGCAGTCTGGGCAGCAGCGGCTGGTTTCTGATATCCTGGCGGAGCAGCTGGTGCTTGCAAGGCATTATCGCTTTTGTAGGAAAAGTTTGGGTGGTTCCTCCATCCTGGGTTGTAAGTATTTGCGTAAGGATTTCCTTGAGCGTAGTTAACTTGGTCTGGTGGAATTCCTGCCAATAATGGGCACTCGGGCGCATTATGAGTGACGATTCCACATAACTCGCAGTTTGGAGTTACAGCAGCTATGGTTGCAGTTGGGGTAACGGTCAGACTGTCGATTTTCTACGCTAGAGCATCTACCTTAGCGTTGAGCTTTTCAAGACTGCTGATCTCGTACATTCCACCTTTCGCTACGGGTTTCTCTGCTGGAGTTCGTTCACCTCCCCATTGGCAGTGGTTCTGAGACATGTTTTCGATAAGTTGATAGGCTTCGTCGTATGGCTTATCCATAAGTGCACCGCCTGCGGCGGCATCTACCTTTAATCTGATGTTATATAGAAGCCCATTGTAGAAAGTATGGATCTTCACCCAGTCTTCTAAACCGTGGTGAGGGCATGCTCTCATCATATCCTTGAACCTTTCCCACGCTTCGTAGAGAGATTCAACATCTTTTTGTCGAAATCCGTTGATTTAAGCTCTGAGCATAGCAATTTTGCTTGGCGGAAATTATCTTGCTAAGAAAACGTTCTTCAATTGTTCCCACGTCGTAACGGAGTTGGATGGTAAGGATTGTAACCAAGTCCAAGCTCTATCTCTAAGAGAGAAAGGAAAGAGACGAAGTCTTATTGCATCTGGAGTTACTCTGTTTGCCTTCACTGTGTCTGCATATTGCAGAAACTTCGTTAAGTGTTCATTCTGATCCTCAGTTGCATTTCCTAAAAATTGATGTTGTTATACAGCTGACAGCAATGACGGTTTCAGTTCGAAATCGTTCTGATTGATAGTTGGAGCAACAATGCTACTTCAAGGTTCCAGCTGAGAGGGTGTAGCGTAGTCCTTCAGTGGTTTGTTCTGAGGTCTGTCAACCATCTTTGATTCTTCAACAGGAGGATGAGCTAGAAGATCAGGAATATTGTGTTTTCGTTGATATTCGAGGATGCGCCTTCTTAAATGTAAGAAGCGCTCTAGTTCGGCGATTGTAGGTTGTAAGATGTCGCCTTGCGAGCGAGTACTTGGCATACAACCGAAGAACGAGTAGAGGGAGAGAGAATAGTTAACCTAGTCTATACTGTGTAACAAAGGATTATACTATTGACTTAACGGGTCCCCGGCAACGGCGCCAAAAACTTGATCGCGACTTTCTATGTCTAACTGAACTAACTGCAAGTGCACAATCTATCGTGTAGTAATAAAAGATATCGATCCCACAAGGACTCGTAATCAAGCTAGTATTTTCGGGTGTTACTGTGTTTAGCTAGGTTGGTATGGTTTTAGGGGAATAAAAGCAAAATAAGTGTGTAAACTATAGGGGCACTAAAAACGTTACTTAAGGTATAAATGCTTGAATCGGTATGCAATATGTTGGCTCTTCAAGGATTCGACAAGTCACAGGTGTTTTGGGTGTTTTCAAAAATAGTTTAAGAAGAAAATGACGGTTTAAAGACCTTTGTCTCACTATGGTTGTTGACGCTAGTCGCAACTCTAAGGCGGAACGTATGCTATCGCTATCCCGTTCGCGGTTAAAATTACTTTTTGAAAACCATTAAGCTCTAATCCTTTTTAAAGCGTTGTCGCTGTTTTTAAAACGAATGCTTAGTTTTTACTATCTGGACCTAACCTCAGCTGTCGCTTGTTGGTTCGTACCTTTTTGAATTTCCCACTGTCGTGGCAAAACTACTTTTAAATAAGTTCTCGCTGTCGCGACGAACATTTATTTTAGAAAAGTCGGTTTAAAAACTAAAGCCATAAATAAGTTTGAAAAGGAAAGTATACACCGGTTAATTATCGAATCCCATCTGACTACTTATTACATACCAATTACTTAAATTTAGCCAGACATGGAATATAAATTAAAAACACGTAAACAATGGCAGAAAATATAAATATGCATTATAATGGGAAATAGAAATCAATTAACGATTATAATAAGAACCTGTAAATAATTCGATTGTCTTTTGGGAAATCCTCCAAAATGTCGGCAGGATTTAGTCTTTGTGCCAATTACTCGTACAAAATAGAATTTGGAAAGTAAAACAACAATTGCAAGGAAAGAAAGAAAAAGGAAACAATAAACGATAAGAAATTCTAAAACTCAAAAATAGCTCTGAAAGTAAATTGGCAGCACTTTGTCTCTTCAATGCGGCTCCCTCTTTCTGGTACCAGCTCCCCTCGTTTTATAGATGGAATTTCCAACGGTTAATTTCCTCAGGAAGTGGGATTGATCTCAGAAAATGTAGGAGTTAGTGGTCCACTCCTTTTGGTATTTGAAAGCACTCACAGCATGTGCAGCATTTCTGCACTTTTTAAAGCATGACGGTCGTCATGGATGTGTGACGGTCGTAACACGTATGACGATCGTCACATCAGCAAAATTCGTATTTGTTGTTTTTGGCTTGTTTTTCATCTGTAATTGCTTGTTTTCTTCATCTTGCTCCATTTGAGCATGAACTTTGAATACCTGCAAAATACTGGACAAATAATGTGGAAATACCCAAAATCGGAGTGAAACCAGTCACTGATTAGTAAAAATGTATGTCATTATATATATATATATATATATATATATATATATATATATATATATATATATATATATATATATATATATATATATATATATATATATATATATATATATATATATATATATATATATATATATATATATATATATATATATATATATATATATATACGATTTTGCGTTATCAAGAATCCATGGGCTTAAGAAATGAATTGGACTTTTATTGATTGGGAATTTGTGAGTTTCATGATTTTTTATATGTTTTTTTGTTGGAGGATTGAATTTCTAACATAGAAAATGGCAATGGACTTCATAGTTTGCTTTCACACCTTTTATGGAGCTTATTTTGATTTGATAATTTGGAAATTATAAAGTATTCTTGGTAATGGGCCTTAAGAAAACTTACTTCCACCTCCATTTGTACCCTTGAATTTAATCGCGAGAACCTTGAATTCCAAATAGTCTTCTATTCTTGATTAAAACCGTGATACTTAAAGCTTCAATGAGAACCAAACTCCAACATTCTTGACTCCTTCGCTTGAAGATGAAATTTCCAAAATAATTCCTGACAAATGAAACAATATGTGAATCTACCTTTAATTTCAAATGAATCAGAATCTTAGATCAACATGAATCCACTGCTGAATCAATTTTTGGACTTTGTCACTTGCACTGATGAAAATAATCCCTTTACCATGAACCAGATGAGTAATAAATGATTACACTCCAACCACGCAAAAAACTCTAACTGCAAAGCATGGGTTCCACATGAAATAACTGAACTTTGCACATCCTGATATTTTGATCCATACACCAACTGGCTTGAATTGGCATAGAAACCCTAAATGGATCCTCAGGCACACCTCAATTAGACCCAAGCCTTGATTTTGAAACTAAACTTGTCTGACCAAGCTTAGGTCAGACCTAACTGGTCTTTAATCATCATTGAGCCCAGACACTCAACTTATAAGACTCAGATGAACCTCAATTAAACTAAACCCAATCCTGTAATATCCTGAGTTTGGACCATGAGCAGAAGCAACATATTTTTTTGGATTTTTGAATAATTATTAGTGGACGAATGTACAAAATGAAAGCTATACACGTAGGACAAATTTGGTGTAGGATAAATGCTCCTATCTAATTGGCTTAAACCGAGTAAGATGAAATGTTACGTCGTTCATTCTGTCAAGGAAGCAGACAATTAGATACGAAGAAAACCCTGAATTTATCTGAAAAGAAAGAAAGTGTTTGGAAAGTGGAGTAACGAATCAATGTCAATCCTCGAGTAGATGCTGAATAAACTGCGGCATTCGTTATCACCAAAAGGATGACAATAAAAACAATCTGACACCAAAAGGATGACAGACCTATCACCAAAAGAATGATAGAGCGACTCACACACATAGCCCTGACACCAAAAGGATAATGGAACTCGCACAATCTGACACCAAAAAGATGACAGACCCATCACTAAAAGAATGATAGAGCAAACTCATACGCACAGCCTGACACTAAAAGGATATATGGGTCCATTACCAAAAGGATAATGGAAAACACTCGCACAATTTGGCACCAAAAGGATGATGGAGCGACACACGCACACAAGTCACTACCCCCAAAAGGATGATAAGACGACACTCACACAATCTGGCACCAAAAGGATGACAAACCCATCACCAAAAGAATGATGGAGCGACACACACGCACAAGTTGCTATCACCAAAAGGATGTAGGAAACACTCACACAATCTGGCACTAAAAGGATGACATACCCATCACCAAAAGGATGATAGAGCGACACACACAACCCTGACACAAAAAGGATGTAGGGAACAATCGCACAATCTGGCACCAAAAGGATGATAGACCCATCACCGAAAGGATGACAGAGCGAACTCACACACAAATCCCTGACACCAAAAGGATGTAGGGAACACTCGCATAATCTGGCATCAAAAGGATGACAGAACCACCACCAAAAGGATGATAGAGAAAACTTACACAAGTTACTAACACCAAAAGGATGATAGGAACTTCCTAAATTTGAAGGTGACCAACACCAAAAGGATGCAGGCTAGGTTGAATCGGCGAGGCTTTGGCTATCACCAAAAGGATGATAGTGAGGCTATTGACAAAAGTCAAGTTTGCTGGAGATATGATAAGTGATGCTTATTTGAGACATCAATAAAAGGTTGAAGCAAAGAAGTCACTGAGGAACACCATCTTTGTCAACAAAAAGTTTAAAGGAGACAATCCACTAGGGAACTCCCAAGAGGAAAGTTGAATTGAAACAAATCAACAAGGAACGCCCACTGACTCAGAGAAAAGATGCCACTAGTTGAGCTGAGGACGCCAACTTCAACAATAAAAGGTTGATAACACAATTCAATGAGGAATGCCTACTAACTTGCTTGGAGATCACATCTTTGACCATAAAAGGTTGAAATAGTTTGATGAGGACCGCCCATGAACTTAGAAGGAAATGCCCCTGACTGCGCTGAGTTTTGCTTTGAATCTTGTCTTGATCAACAAAAGGTTGAACAACTTTGTGAGGAACACTCATGGATTTGCAGAAGGTGCCTCTGGTTGGGTTGACTGTTGCTTTAAAGCTCTAATCAACCATAAGGTTGAAACAACTTTGTGAGGAACGCTCATGGTCTTGGGTAAACTACCCCTAACTGAGCTAAAGATCGCCTTGGAAAACTTGAACAACCACGAGGTTGAAACAACTTCGTGGGGAAAGCCCATGGTCCTGAAGAAGATGCCTCTGATTGGGCTAAATACGGTCTTGGAAATCTTATCAACCACAAGGTTGAAACAACATCATGGGGAACACCCATAGTCTTGAAGAAGATGCCCCTGACTGGGCCGAATACGCTCTTGGAAATCTTGAGATTGATCATGGACCTTGACATGCATATACGAACGCTTGATGTTGGTAATGACACTCCATAACAAACGAAAATGAAAATGCAAATGCTGACGCACGGAGATGCAAGTGTTGGGGAAATGTGATATGGTTTAGGGATGCATATGATGTAGATGATGCTTATAATGTCGAATGTGATGCGTATGACGCATATGATGCACATGACTGCAGACGGGTGATTGGATATGCAAGCGGGAGGTGCCAACATGGTGGACTTTTAGTAGTTACCAATACGGATTGGACTTTGGATGGTGGGAGAGATTGATTTCCTCGACACGTAGTTTGTTGAATAAACCATGATTGAAGCAGACAAAGATGCTCCTGATACCCCAAGTCTAATCACTTGGTAGTTTGTTGTGAACTCGCTCTAGAAAGGATCACAATTTTGTGCTTGATGGTCAGGGTGACCTGGTCTTTCCCCCGTATGAACATGGTAACAGTCTGCCCCTGATTAACCCATTCTGAAGTTGAACTGAACTTTGATGTTTTGTGATGGCTTGCCCCTGATCGGGCTGTTGAAGGACTTGCCCCAGCCTGTGGGTTTTGAGGTAGCCTTACTTTGTGTCAGTTATTGAAAGTCAAGTTCCTCTTGATTTCCCCTTGTTGGAGTGTCTTGGATGTCTAGCACTGATTTACAATTAAAATTGTACATTCAAAAATGATAATCTTATTACAAAGTTCATGCAAGTTTTGAAAAAGTATCGTTTATTGAAGTGTCGTGACAATGTGAACCAAATGGATCGTTAATCCAAACATTGTGCTGATTTTGGTAGGTGTGTGAAAGATATAGCAGGGAAAATGACACTAATGCTAATGATAGCAAACATATGAGAAGTTAGTTTACGAAACCTTGCGATAGTATGCTTTCATAATAAACCTCACCTCAATTAGGTCTTTCGAGGGTTGTAACGTGGTTTGGTTCACGGTTATCAAACAAAGGATATTAGGCTCAAATTTTGATTTATACCTACCTCTTCTTCTTGATGATCTCCAATCCTACGTTCAATTAATTCTGCACATGTCTATCTTGACGGTGTAAGCTTGATGACTCAAGGTATGCTTGAAATAACAGTCACCTTATTTTGATTTTGATGGATGTTAGTGACCCTTTTGATTTTGATATGGTGGCCACTGAATCTTATTTGTTTTTTGTTGAGGATTTGAGGGCCTCTTTTGATTTTGTTTTGATCCCTAACTTTTGCATGGATTGATTTCGCTTGTCAAGTCCATCGGGATTGCCTTGATTTTGGCCTAAGTCCCCATAGAGGTGCTTGACTTAGCAGGATTTTGATTTTATTTTTATTTTTCGGAGGGTTGTGACTGCCAAGTCATGGGTCTTTGAAGAACAACCGTCATGTCTTTGTATTTTTGCTTAGTGATTTGAGTGCGATATTGGATTAACTGAACACTACCCTACCCCAGGTTGAGTGTAAAGGTTTGAATATCCGAAGGAAATTGCTACTTCTAGGCTCAAAGTGGTTAACTAGGGAGTAACTCCTTGTATCTCCAGTGTTTGGGGATTGAAACAATGCATGCACATTATCGACGAGATTCTATCTGAAAGCATACAGTTTGCAATTATGGGTATTTTGTTGTCATCATCCTCCCTCCAATCATGTTAAACAACAATTGATAAAGAGTGAAGTGGACAAAATGTGTGTTTGTGATTCGTGGTAAATGAGTGAATACGACATAACTAATTCGAAACATGCATAATCAATACATTAATAAAACCAAATACGAATGGAAATGTTCAAAGCATACAGTACTTAAACAAATAAAGACAAAATACAAGAATGCTAAAGATGAAATGGCAACATGACTGCCTTCTTCGAGGAGATGAACTTGACTTGACTTAATTTGATTTGACGCTAGTACTAGCTTGACGGCGACATAGGATTGTTGATGAAGTTTGGAGTCTTCCCATTGAAGTTAATAGCATTCCTATCAATCATGTCTTGAACCTTGTGCTTGAAAGCTCGGCAGTTCTTGATTGTATGCCCTAGAGCACCTTTATGAAACTCACAATGGGGGTTTGTATCATAGTCGGCAGGAATGACAGTTGGGGGAGCTAAATCTCTCGAAACAATGGCCTTTTTCCAGCAATTGTGAAAATATATTAGCATATGGCATTGGCAAACGATCAAAAACTCTATCTGGCTTCCACGTCCTCTGTTGATTAGGTTGACACTGTTGGCGAGCAGCTTGCTATTGTTGCTACTGAGGAGGATACTGATACCCTTGCTGATTGTATGATTATTGTGTAGGAACCTGTTGCTGAGGCATTTGAGCTTGAACAACTTGAATATCTGGGGGATAAGGAATTGAAGCGTATTGTGCAGCAGAAACATATGGATAATGGTAGTAAGGGATTTGATAAGGCATAGGAACGAGAGCTTGTTGATGAGCTTGCCCTTTGTGCACAGTGACTGAATTTTCTTTGCCCTCTTTCTTCTTGTATCCGTTGAAAGGTTTCTTGGCACCAGCCTGGCTGCTAGAACCTCCTTGAATCTTTCCACTATTCTGACCTTCTTCAATTCTCTCACCAACAATCACTAAGTCATAGAATCCAGTCGAGACACTACCGATCAGCTTTTCGTAGTATTGGCCTTGCAAGGTGCCCATGAATATGTCAATCAGTTCATGGTCAACCAATGGTGGATGCACCCTTGTAGCTAGCTCTCTCCATCGTTGCGCGTACTCCTTAAAGGATTCACTATCCTTTTGAGACATACTCTGAAGTTGCATACAATTCAGAGCAAGGTTGGTGTTGCATTTGTACTGCTTGACAAATGCATCAGCTAACTCAGCCCAAGTGTGTACACTGCTACGCTCGAGCTGCATATACCACTCGAGTGATACCCCAGACAAACTGTCTTGGAAGAAATGAATCATTAGCTTCTCGTCTCTGGCATAAGCAACCATCTTGCGAAAGTACATCTTCAGATGAATGTTTGGGCAACTGAGGCCTTTGTACTTTGAGAATTTTGGTGCTTTGAACTTGGGAGGAATGATAACATATGGTACCAAACAATGTTCCAAAGCACTAAGAGGGTTGGAATTGTGTCCCTCCATGACTCTGAGTTTTTCAGCTAGATCACGACACATTTGAATGGCTTTTGAATCCTGAGCATTAACAGGATTGGAAATGGGGATAACAACATGATAGTTTTGAACATCATCATATTGGTCCAACATATTCTCTTCAGCATGAGGAATGGGGATCTGAACGACAGTAGGTTGAGTTTGCGGGATAGCTCTAACTGTAACGCCAGGCGCTGGGATTTGTTGAGAAGTGGTTCCTTCAGCTACGGTAGTGAAGTTCATTGGCATTCCATAGGGATTAGGAATGGGAACGGAGAGTCTTGAGGTAGACCCTTGCACCTGACCATTGTTGTTGACAATAGTGGCTTCACGCAGCTCTTCTTCCTTTCTGGCTGTGGTGATGGCTTCGAGGATCTGATCAATCTTTCCTTTGAGGGAGTCCAACTCTTCTCTGAAGGAAACTTGTTCTTGCTGAGTCTGCTCCATCATTCGTCTTGTGTTAGCTCTAGTTGCGTACTGGTGTCGAGGAATCAACTTGATTTACTAGAAATGAAGGAAGGAATGATGAGATTCTGCCGAAGGAATAAAAATGCTAGATTCACAACAGATGCAATGCCATACAAATAATATGCAACGTAAGATGCAAGATCCAGGATCGCAAGATCACAGATTCAAATAGTTTTGAGGTTGGCCGGATGAACGGGTCAAGAACCATAGTCACTGCTCAAAGAAACCCCACGGGTAGGAATCTAAAACAAGTAAGTGCCTAGAGTCATGGATATCTTTCAAATATATTATAGCCATAACAAAGCCTCATCACAACAATGCTATCCCCAAAAGGATCTCCTCTAGGTGAGGTTTTCATATCTTCGACACGAGAAAGACTTCTCGGAGGCGTCAATTACACAACCATCGACACACGGGTTCTAAACAGGTTCTCAGAGTCATAGATCGAGGTTGAAAATATTAATGTCAGGAAGTAATACGTTCAAGGGATCTCATCTGATTGAGGCGTTCGTATTAATCCAAAAGGAATTAACACTACAAACCACCGTGGATAAAACAGGTTAACGGTCCTTGGGATCAACGATTCAGGCTCGAAAACATTATTGCTATGGAAAAGATTTACCACAACAACAACATCTCCAAGGGAATCTACTCCAAGCAGGGTTTCCACTTCGGCCTTACGTGGAAGAACCCATGCAAGTCTCTATTACATAACCACCATCCTAATCCTAGGGTTTTACTCAGACTCGGGTATAAAGTTATCTTTCAAAGTACCCACAAGCATAGCAACCCAACAATGCCATAATAATCATAAGAAACAAACACAAGGATATGAGAGCAAATAAATAAATGAGAAAACGAGAAGAAGATAACTAAGCACAACTAACAAGCTCACAATTCGAACTAAGATAGGCTCAACTCTCTCTTGCATGGAGCAGCTTTCCTTAGTAGAGTCGCCATCTGCGCACCTCGAAAATTCATTCGGACAATATGAACCTCGCGCTAAAGGCGCGGAAATGTGGTTCGATAGAGTCGCCACCGAACTTTATTTATCCCAAAAAGGAAAAGGAAAATATCGAGAAAAACTTTTAAAACAGAAGGACTGGAACAAGGCCTTCGCAACCGAGTTCCGGGCTTGGGAGTCGGTTACGCAAGGGGAAAGTATTAGCACCCCTCACGTCCGTTGTACTCAACGGGGACCTCTTAATTCAAATTGTAATGACCGTTAGCTAAGCTTAGTTGTTTTCTTCTCAATAATAAATGTGAATCGGTACGATAAAAGGATAACGGTGCTAAGGGAAAATGGACTGTTAGAGGATAGGGAGCCCGACAAGGATTGGGGCCCTTGTGCCTACGTATGCTCATTCGGATGAGAATGAGAAATACGATTTGTCGTAGTTTAACTATGGGAAAAGATTAGGAGGGAAACAGAAGATGGAGGGAATGTAGATGGAATAACGGAGAAAGATAGAAGTGTGCTCGGCAAGATCATCGCAATCTTGTGCCTACGTATCTTATATTCAGACGGGAATGAAGAATCAGAGCGTCTGTAATTCGTGGTAACGATCACGAAAGGAGAAAGGGTTGAATTGAGTTTGAAGTTTGGCTAGAGGACGGTTACTCGAAGCTTAAGAAAGGCTCCTCAGGCCCAAGTAATTAGGAGAATGAGTCAAAGGCGTGACTCTCTCTCTTTTTCATCTTGAAAAGGGGTTGTGTTTGAAAGGTGTTTTTGAATGATGAGTGGTTGAAAGATGGTTTGATGTTGTCGAGTTGAAGATGTTTTAGAGGTCTGAATTGCTCACACACGAGTAAGATAAATCGCATCCAAATAACTGAAGGGAGATCAAAGGCTCAATCCCCCTCTTTTCACCTTGAAAAGAATTAAATAGTTGTTAATTGTTTTTGATAGTTTATTGAGAAAATCCACCTGATGTTGGATCAAGGGTTTGACTTATATTTGTGTGCAAAACTATGGTGGAATGGGAGTTGGTTTGAAAATGGCTCAACGACGAGTCGAGGGTTTGGTTGAAAACGGAACCGGCTTGATGGCGAATCAAGGGTTAGGTTGTGAGAAACGATACTAGTCCCTGGGGGTGCTCCCAATATCGAAACGACAATGAAATGTGAAAGTGTGTGCAATAGGTTGATGGAGAATGCAGATGAGCACTCGACTTACGAGAGGTGTTTGAAAATGGCTCGATGACGAATCGAGAATTAGTTTGAAAAATGTTTACTCTACGCTAGTCCCTAAGGGTGTTCCTAGAAGATAAACCACAATCCAAGAAAATACGAATGCGTACATCGAAATGGGAGAGGGGTACATGTAAGTTACACGGGATTGCACAAAATAAAAGGGTTCATTGTCAGGTAGCCCAAGAGGAAGCCGTATGTGTGCGAGGTGTCCTAAACTAAGCCTTGAGCAAAAGTCGGACAAAACTCCAAGCTAGAGTTTCCGACAAAGTCCAATATCCAACAGTCCACCAATTTAGGATTTTATTATTTCGATAATTGTTAGGTGTTTTTGGATATGTGTGAATAAGAGACGAACAATATGAATATGAACAATTATGAATATTAAGACAAGATAATATAACAATATAATCAAGATAATATCCACAATAATATGAACAAGATAATATAATTGAGATATAATGACTGAAAATAAAAAAATTGTATATTTGACAGAAAAGTAAAACAATAATATATTGACAGAAAGTAAAGTTAGTCGTTAGTTGATTTTTGAATTGAATCGGGACAAAATATAGCGCTAAACCGTCATAGCTCGACTTATGACGAAAATCGAACTATAGAAGGTCACGCAAATTGATATTCGTGTTATAAACAAGATAGAGAAATTATATTGAGGATCACTCTCCAATTTAATCGTGTCGCATGAGCCAAAAGAAAGGGGGATCTCATCTTAATCATAAACTCGTGTCGATTAATCGAAGGTAGTCTATCATGATCCCAAAGTATAAAAAATGACCCCAATGGTCATTTTCCACAGATTTGACATAATGAGGGTTATCGACTTCGATAAATTGACGTTTACGAATCTAAAGACTTCATCAATCGAAAAATTAAAATAAAATCGAGATGAGATATGGAGAAGGAAATGAAAAGAGAAAAAAGAAGTGGTATCATATTAATCACCATTTATCAATAATTTGACTAGTAGTGATTTTTTAATTTCTTCATCAACCCAAAAACGAAATACAAAAAAAAAATCAAAACTAATGCTAAATCAAGGTAAACATGAATAAAAGTGATATACCAAATAAAATCGAGAATGATTTATAACGATAAAACAAATATCAATTTACCTATTAAAGTGTCTAACAAAATCACTAGCACAATATTAAAAACTTCGTATAAAAAAACTAACAAAACTTAATAATAAAAGAAGAGGGGGCATGCAGAAATTATAGGGTATGTAGAATTCAAGAGGGTCATATGGGCTTTGTGAAGCCCATCACCTTTCAAAAATATGAATGTCATAAAAATCTGCAAAAACAAAACGGGTCAAGCAGTGGAGAGGGAGAAGCACCGTTGGGCTTTGAAGCCCAAAGACAAAACCATCCACACATGATGACTCAGTAAACACTCCTCAATATCACTTTCCTTAAACATCATCAACAACAGCACATAGGCAATGGAACTCCTACACCCAATCAGTATAATGTCCTCTTGTTTTTTTCAAAACCAAAGAAAAAAAAGAAAAAAACGAAGAAGGAAAAAAACCACGCGAAAATCATAGAAAAGTGAAACAACAACAGCAAAATTGATCTCGTTCCAACCTTCTTCGCACGAATTTCGCTCCTCCTTCGTCTCCTGCTTTACATCGTTTCCGCGATTCATGTTCGGTTTTATTTTCGTTTTTCTTTTCGCTTGCACTCCCTTCCTCAATCTCTCTTCATCTTCAGTTCTCTCTCTAATTTTGTTCTATTTCTGTGGTTGTTGGGTATTTGTTTGGATGAACATTGTTAGTATTATTGAGAAAGAAGATGAATAGGTTTGTGGTTTATTTGCAATTTAAGGTTGAAGGGAGTTGTATGGGTGTTGTGGATTTGGAGAGAAGGAGAAGGTTACTGATATTTGGGTCGTAGAAATCTAAAGAAAGGGGGAATAATGGCTTTTCCTATGAAACAGATTGAAGGGCAAGGTAGAGGATTTGGGATGTTGTGGTGCACGTATTGTGTAACGTGACATGAGGTTTCAGATGAGAGTGTATTGAGATTATGGCTTATTATACTGCAAATTCAAGTTTAGTCCTCTTTATTGTGAACTCTTATGACATGCTTTATATTGGGAAAGAAACAGTGGGTTCCTTTCTTGCACTCCCTTTTTTATTTTCCTGTCATGTAAAAAGATGGTGATTAGCCTAGCATAGCTTTTTGTAATATAATGGACTTAAACCCTTTTTTTTTGTGTGAATTGTAGTGGACTTGAAAATGGTATGGGACATATGAACAATGGGCTTTTTTTTGTGCTCTTGTTTTTGTAATGATTTTTCTTTCTTTATAGTAATGAAAATGGACTTTGTTGTAGAATGCATGGGCTTAAGAAATAAATTGGACTTTTATTGATTGGAAATTTGTGAGTTTCATGATTTTTTATATTTTTTTTTTGGAGGATTGAATTTCTAACATAAAAAATGACAATGGACTTCACAATTTTCTTTCACACCTTTTATGGAGCTTGTTCTGGTTTGATAATTTAGAGATTATAAAACTTTCTATTCTTACTTACACCTCCATTTGTACCCTTGCATTTAATCATGAGAACCTTGAATTCCAAATAATCTTCTATTCTTGATTAAAATCGTGATACTTAAAGCTTCAACGAGAACCAAACTCCAACATTCTTGACTCCTCCGCTTGAAGATGAAATTTCCAAAATAAAACACACACATGTGACAACATTCTTGACTCCTCAAACACAACTAAAACACATGCTCTTGAATTTAAAAGGGGTTAGTGAAAACATAAAACACACACATGAAATGATGCTATGCAAAATGATGCAAATGAAAAAGGTTCTTAGGGTTAAAAATTAGGGTTTGACACCACCCATATATCAATAAGTCTCCTCTTACCTCAAATTGCAGATCAATGGAGTTCTTTCCCTTTGGAATCTTTCTTCATTCTCCTTCCTAAGCTCTCTCTAGGTTATACCTCTTTGCCACTTTCTCCCAAAATTTTCATGTAATGTGAAAAATTCCCCACAACAACTTATCTATTTATTTACCCTAGTTTAACTCATTCTCCTTTCACCATTCAATTCTCCTTACACCCTAATATTACTATTTTCTATTTTATTTTAATTGTATATTATCTATTATTACATTATTTAAATTAAATTATTATTCTATTTCAATAATTTCCTCAACTCACCACACCCTCAAATCTTACTCAATTTACCAATCACTCTCTAATTTAAATAAAATTATATTTTCTCCCAACTTTAAAATATCTCTAATTTTCTTAATATTTTTAATATCTAATTAAATTAAATAATTAAACTAAAACTCTCCAGAACTCTAATAAAAATAAAATATTAAAATTGGGATCCTATAATACTTGGAAGGGTCTGCTCTGATAAGATTTGTAATGTCCTAGAATGCTTTCAGGATTACCAACTAACCCCACAAACCAACATAGATCTTTTCAACATGCTTTGTTCTCACTCACACGCTTTCTTGGAAATTTCCAAAAGGTCACCCATCCAAATACTACTCGAAATTAAGCATGCTTAACTATGGACTTCTTATTTAATATGCTACCGAAAATAATATGCATCTTGTTGGTATATGTAGTACCAATCAATCTTTATAAGCCTTCCTTCAATCATGCAGTTTCATACCTGCACAACCTTATGATCCTCTTATACTGATGTGAATCTGAGTGGACACTCCCCACCCTCTTTGGCCTCGGGTGTTACAACCACTATTCGCCCTCTTCAATCTCGGGTTATACATAACTAGTTTCATAAAAATCTCAATCGATCGCACTTTTGAAAAATGCTTTGAAATTATGAACGTTGCAAACTATGGAACATGTTGCACAATTTTGTCAAAGGGTTGCACTTTTGAAAAATCTTTGAAAAGACATGGTCAGACCCAAAATGCAATCATTTGTACCTTTTATGCAACTGGTTGCATTATGGTTAAAAAGTTTGGGCAGA
The DNA here is from genome assembly GCA_963859935.3 of Lathyrus sativus. Classification (NCBI taxonomy): domain Eukaryota; kingdom Viridiplantae; phylum Streptophyta; class Magnoliopsida; order Fabales; family Fabaceae; genus Lathyrus; species Lathyrus sativus. The sequence goes on from OZ012738.1 coordinate 77,480,183, forward strand.
GGTAAAATCCAATCGATTGCACTATTTATGCAACTGGTCGCATCCATAGAAAGTAAGATATTTTTTTTTCACTTTGAAACTTCATGAAATGAAAGTGTATGAAACGAAATGATTGAAAAACTTTAGTGCATAATGAGATGAAGTTTCTTGAGCATCTAAAGATTATATAAATATTTGTATTTACCTTGACCAATTACCCAATCACTTAATTTCAAAGCTCATGCAACTTGATACTTTGATTCCAATCATTGTCTTATTTGATCTTTCTACTAAGATAGACTTTTGTCTTCATCAAGACCAAATCATGATTGGTTATGAACATCTTCTTCACCAGAATATGATAGTCAAGTCTTATGGTGATCAAGTATCACAAACCCTAGTATATCTTTAGGTCCGAACCTTTGGATTATTCTCTTGTTCATGAGGCCTGGACACTTAGGAAAAATATATATATGTTGAGACTAGTAGTATTAAAGTTGTAGAAGTATAATTTTCCATGTCTTTTTTTGATACCCCAACTAGAACCCATTATGATAACTTGTAAACTTATACCCTTTTCTCCATGATGGTTGCCACTTGGGCTATCAATATGTTGAGACTAGTAGTATTAAAGCACGTGTGTAGTACACATGTTATGAAAGATAAAGGCTATCAATAGTCGTTTATGTTTTATATTTTGGGTGTGGTTGATTTCATGTAAATCCACCAGTGTATCTATTTTCTTTTGTTCCATTGTAAAAATTTCTTTGAGGTGGTTTAATATTCCAGAGCATCACATATGAAACTAAGTTGTAAATGTTATATGTTAGTTTCTAAATAACTAATTTATGATTTTAAAGTTGTCGACTATGTTCTGTCATTTTTTAATGAGAGTTGATATTCTAGTGAGACAAACATAGAAAGATAATTTTGTATGGTTTATTATTCTAAGAGTTTGATAATATGTAGATGTTATCTAAGGGTTCGAAAACTCTTCGTAACACCTTGGAATTGATTAATTCATATATTAAGAGGATGAGATATTGAATCATAAATGTTAGAAATTAGAAAGTGTTCTTATGAACTTGTTGAACTAATTTTTTGTAACTCATTCATAATCTTTTATTGAGACTCTTGATTTGTAGAGGAAGAAAAAGTTTCTCTCCCTCCATAGTAAATCAATATGGATTGAGTTGGATAAACAATTTTTGGTGTGTTGATTCTCATTTTTTTATTATGTTTTTGTTAATTTGGTTTTACTATCACATTTCATTTGGTAGATTATAATTGTTTGAACTTGTTTAGTGTGTTTTCCTATCTTCTTCGTCTCACACACCATATTTTTTTTGGTGTGTTTGAATCCTCCATTTTTACAACAAGTGGCAACCATCATGGAGCAAAGGGTATAAGTTTACAAGTTATCATAATGGGTTCTAGTTGGGGTATCAAAAAGTTTTTTTGAGACAACGAGTTCGGTTTGTGGTAAGTAAATAATTGAGCAAATTTAATTCAACAAAAATGTGCACGAGCATTGAAATTTGACGCATTAATGTCGGCAAGCCTCACAGAAGCATAAAATGCAAAGATGGCGGTGAAGGGAAATTACGAGAAAAATGCAGTGGATATATATAAACAAAAATTTCTTTGGTGAATCCTTACAAGTGGTCATGATCGATGATTGAATGATTACCTCTTATAGTGACGAACTTTTGAAATTAAATTCATAAAGAGATCACGAGCATTGTATGGACGATAACATATCTAATCATTCCACACAAACATGTTACAATCAATCAAAGGTCGACAACTCTCTCTTCATAAAGACAATTAATTCACAACAATTCTCACTTACGTTGATGATATACTTCTTTCAAGGAATGATCTTTATGAAATGGAATGTCTTAAAGAGTTTCTTCTTAAGTGCTTCCACATCAATGCTCTTGGATATTTGAAATATTTTTTGGGAATTAAATTATCTCGTTCCAAGAAAGGTATCTTCATGTCTCAAAGAAAGTATGCACTATACATCTTGCAAGATTCAAGACCATAAGCATTTTTCCTGACAAATTTCCAATGGAACAAAATTTGAAACTTACTGTCATACCCTAAATCTTGACCTCTATATTCCATTATCATTCTAGGAGCATCAAGCATTGTTTCCGCACCCTAACCTTGTTTGAAGTTTGTTGTTGTCAAGATCATCTGAATTAGGATTTTGCATCTGTGGAATCAAGAGGACTATTGCTTGATAAGTCAATGTTTTGGATTGATCATCACCAAATCAAGGTTCCCCCACATTCAAGGAGCTTATATTCAACAAGAATCAAGTGTTAATTGCTCTCACTACAAGTCAATTAAAGCCCAATTTCATCTGGCCCTAAATTAGGGTTTTGTCAGGAAAAGTCAACAGTGCCTTTGACTTTTGATCCAAACATGACGCCAAGCGTTGGGACATGATTCAAGATGTTCATACACATCCTTGAAGACTACTCATGATGTTTGAGAAGTTCCAAGTGGAAATTTCATTGAAGATCACACAGTTGAATTCATCTGATTCAAAATTCATTTGACAAAGTCAACTCTTTGGCTTTTAGGGTTTTTGGTTCAAGTTGGAGCATCCAAGCCAAATTTCATCAAGATATGTTCAATCCATGAGTTTGATCATGAGAAATAAATATTTGAGAAGTTTCTTGCAAAAGAAGAATACTTGGATTTTTTCTAAATGTGGAAAAACCCTAATTTTGACGCCAATTTTAAAAGGCCATAAACTTGGATAAATGTTTAGATCTCCTCATGTACTACAAAAGTGTCCTAATTACATATGAGAAAAAGATGCTTAGATTTTTAGTTATGAAGCTTCAAAGTTTGGAAGAAATTCAAAAACACTTAGAAATTTTTCAAGACAGCTTTGTTAATCCAATTTTCAGTCAACTTCAAGCCAAGTTTTCACCTAGATTCCTTGAGATCCAAGAATTTCACAAAACACGAAAGTTGTAGAGAATGTTTAGGGCTTTCCAAAAAGTATAGGAAATGCTTCATAGCATTTGTGAGCTAGGAGTTTCGAAGAGAAGAAGTTGGGGTCCAAAACCTGATTTCTAGGTCATTTTCATGCTAAGATAAGTTGCAAAACCATCTAAACCTGCAAGATCCTTTGATGGACAACCTTGAGACTTGCATATCTACCTATAATAAGAATATTTCACTACTTTTGAAGTCACTACACAAAGGATTAAGCCATGATTCAAGTTTCATACCATTTATGGAAGTTTTGGCATAAAGGTGTGACTTCCATTTGCATAAAGCATGGCCTTTCCACAAAATCAGTTTCTTGAGCCTCTAAACTATCCTCTCTGCACTCAAGCACTCTTTCAAAGCCAGAAGGATCTCAACCACTCAAGATACTCTTGTACCTTGCCTTGGAACCATGAGAACTATCCAAACCACCAAGTTGGATTTCAACCAAACCAAGTTACAACATGTTACAAATTATGTTTCCAACCTTTGCCCTATAAATAGAGGTGCAAGTCAAAGTTCTAAAGGAGAGGAATTAAAGAGAAAAAAACACACTGCAAAGCTCCCATATCAGATTTGGTCTTCAAGCCACCATTTGTGCCAAAAACGTTCATTTTGCATAAAACTTCTCCAAATCATTTCCAAATACGAAACCACCAAACAAATCACTCACACATCACAAAACATGTGTTGAAGGTGTTCAAACCATCACAACCATCAAAAGACCAACAAATCCAAAAGTCAACTCTAAAACCTCCAACCTTTGACTTTTTGCATTTTGACATCCAATACAATGTCCAAACCATTTCCAAACCTTCAAACACTTCATACACCTTCCATAAATCCCCCCTAAGTTGTCCAAACCATTTCCAAACCTTCAAACACTTCAAACACCTTCCATAGGTCATTTTTCACATCTTTGCAAGAAAAAGGGGTATCCTGCTCTAAGGGTTTCCACTTGATTCCAAGCATTCAAAGAGGTTCCTAGAGGTGTATTGAAGTTTTCCAAAGCATCACAACAGATCTGTAGCAGCTATCTTGGATTTTGGCTTTGTACTTCAAGAGGTAAGTTTCACTTTAACTTGAAACTTTCAAACCATGCAATGCTTTGAAGTACATTGATCACATACATGCTTGTTATGTTGAATATAATATGTATGAACCATTTATTATTGCTTATCATGTTTGAATAAAGCTGTGTTGTTGAAATTGCAAAGTTAGTGTCATTTTAATCCTACTATCGCTTTTTGAAATAGAAGTGTTGTTTGAAAAAACTAATTGAACCATTGTGTTCCTTGTGAGATTGTGAGTAAGTTTGATCTTTGGATCATTGAATTTCATGAAGAAATGAGAGAGTTATGATTGCTCATGCAAACTTGAGTTTTGAGCTTGCTCAGCTAGCCATGGCGCATTTTCTAGGCCTCAGATCATGTTGTAGCCTTATTAATTAATTGATGGGGGTGATACAATGGATGTATCACCAGCCCAATGGTTTACCATGCGCTCTCAGTACTCTCCTTGCCTTGCCAGTCCTAGGTTCGATCCTGCGGATCAACCTTTTGATCATTTTCATGGTATTTTAATGTTTTGATATATATTGTTTTGTTTCCCTTGGATTCACAAAGCGCGGAAATGGCTGGTTTTGTAATGTTTTAACCTTTAAGCTTATGTGGGTGGGTTCAAGTTCCATGGATTGCATTTCCTTACTTTTTTTATCACTTATTTCCATGATTTTTCTTTTCAATTTGATTTAATCATAACTTCTTTGATTTTTGTTATTTTGACCCCATTCTTTTGCATTTTGACCATGATAATGTCTATTTTCATTTGCATCAAGAAATTTACAAAAATAATTATTTTCCTTGAATTTGTGCATACTCAAAGTATGATGCTTTTTTTAAGGGTTTTTATGAGATTTCTCTTGATTCTTTTGAATGATTCTCTTGATTCTCCTTGCACATCTTGCTTGCATGAACCCACCTTGATTTTATGAACCTTACTTGATGTATGAATTTTCCCACTCTTGTTGTTACTTGATGGTCTTTACCTTTTTCAAGCTGATTTTCACATATGAATGTATGTTTGAATGCATATTTATCTCTTTGGTTGTTACCTTACCTTGAGTGTTCTCATACACTTATTGTTTTATCTTTGAAACATGTTCAAGTGTACATGATTTCCCATTGAGATGTTTCTCATCATCATTTACCAATCCTTGATTGAATGCTTTGCATGTTTGGTTGTTACCTACTTGTCTAACATGATTCACCATAAATCACATGATTGTTCACACACATGTTCAAGTTGTTTTGGTTGTTACCTCTACTTGATTTGTATCCATGATAAGTAATTTTTTGACTTATACATGTTCCATGCTTGAATATTATTATGATTTGTGCATGTTAATCTTGATCCTTTGTTATAAGTAATGTTTTGACTTATACATGTGCCATGCTTGAATATTGTTATGATTTATGCATGTTGATCTTGATCCTTTGTTAAAAGTAATGTTTTGACTTATACATGTTCCATGCTTGAATATTGTTATGATTTATGCATGTTGATCTTTTAACTTTGCCATGGTAAGTAATTTTTTGACTTATGTATGCTTCACCTGTGCTTGTGATGTTTGGTCTTGTAAGAACCTTACTTCATGCCCTTGTAGATGTTGTAACATTTATTTTTACCTTTCGTTGTAACCATTTGGTTTCATTCTAAACTTCCTTGAATGAATACTTGGTTATAATCTTGCTATTTGCATGATGTTGTCACATGTTTGCCCTTATCTTTCTTGGTTGTTACCATTGGTTTTATATCTTTCTCTTTTTTTTACCACATTATCACATCTTCATCATGTTTGAATGAATGTATGTGTGCTTTGTCAAATTTCCCCGAGTGATGTAGCTTGTTAGCTCTCATCCTCAAGTATTGCCCCATGTCCTTATTCCAAAGGAAAGTCTCTCTATTGACTCAATGTCATAGATAGCTCATCATGTGGAGGCAAATCGCCACATATCACACAAGTCTGCAAGACATTGGCTAATGCAGGTTTCGATGATGAAAAATTCCCCGGATAGACTGGAAAGTATGAATTCCAGATCCACTAAACCAGATGCAACGTATCACCCACCATATCTTTTTTTACGCTTGTCTTAAAACTTCTGAAATGAATATACTTTGTGTTGACAAAATGCAATCATGACTAAAGGCATGAAAAACTTCAAACTAATGAATTTTTGCAGGCTTGCAGGACATGGGTCGACCATAGGGTCGGCGTATTCATCAAAAAAATCCAAACCAGTCAGCGCACAAAGCATGCGTCGACCATAGGGTCAGCGCATGAAGGAATAACATTCCAGTGGGTCAGCGCGTAAAGGCATGGGTCGACCATAGGGTCGGCGCACAAAGGAAATGGATTTCAACGGGTCAGCGCACGCCGACTGTATGGTCGACGCACACTGATGAAAATTCCAGAAATCCAAAAAAGCACAGGCCATGCATCGATGCACAAACCTGTTACGGTCGACCGTTCGCGCGGAAAATCTGTTTTAAAATACTTCCCTCTCATATTTGAAATACTGTTATATCCTGAATTATGTTGGCACTATATATACTTGCTTAAACACTTGTGTCTACTAACATTTGATATTCTTTTGATTCATGTGTTCAAAAACAAGAAAGAGTGAAATAGGTGTCCAAGATTCATCATCTTCATCTTCAACATCTCACAACATTTCAATTACACCCAATCATTTTTGAAATGCAATTTGTGAGAGATTCAAGGTGATAAGGTTCGAGGCTTAGATTGGAGAATAAAGCTCGGGTTGAAGATTGCGACAGGTTCTTTCTTGAATAAAACCATTGGGGTTTTGCCCTCCAATATTGGTTCTAATTTTAGGGGTTTTTGGAGGAGAATCTTCATCAACGATCAATCGAGCGAAGGTGATTGTGAAGAGGTGTTCTTCACAAGTCTAGTAGCGGATTCAGCGGTTTTGAAGGGAAGATCTCGGGTTCGATTTGGTGCTGTTGAGATCAGCCGGAGCCAAAGGTTTGACCAATAACGTGTTATTCAATAAGGTGGCTGGAGTCGGAGGTCCATCAACACAAATTGAAGAACTTGATTCAGCTTGAATCAAGGGGTAAGGAGTGAAGGCAACTTTTAACACATTGAGATTTCTGTTGTATATTTGCTGCTCAATCCTTGTATAAACTATTCATTCAAACAAGTGATATCTATAAAATATATCTCAATTCTAGTTTTAGAATTGAGGGCAGACGTACCCCGAAGCGAGGACGACGGGGGAACTGCCTCACCAAATTACTTGTCTTCTCTATTTTCAGCATTTACGTTATAGCTCAAATAAGTAATTTTTGTGTAAGCTCTATTGTCAAAATTTTGATATCAATTGAGTAAGAGGTTAAAACTCTGTTTTTTAACTCTAAAGTACAACAAGACATTGTACTAGGCTGGTTGAAATCACTTACTCAACATAAATATCACTTGGAGTGTTTTTGCACACCAAGTGTTTGACATATTGCTTGAACCAAAATTATCTTACTTGTGTATCTAGTTTTGGCTTGATTTTGAATCATTGGAACTAGGAATCCTTACAACTGAAGTAAATAAATTGATAAGTGGAATTAGTGTTGTGATTCTATTTTTCCGAATTGTCATTAATCCAAAGGCTTACGTATATCCGGTTTTCCAATAACCGTTCGTTTTAGACTATATTTTTCCTCGGCCGCTTCCGCACTTAACACATTTTTAAAACCAATTTTAAATTGGTAGCACCGACTCAAATTTTAATTGGGGATCTATTCAACCCCCCCTTCTAGATCCGTGCCATAGTCTAACAAGTGGTATCTAGAGCTCCGGTTATTCAGTGCTTCAAATACAACGTAGATAGAAAATGGCAAACGAACCTAAAGGGGCGTACAATAGGGCTCCCGTTTTCAACGGTGAAAATTATAGTTATTGGAAAGACTGTATGCGTGTGCATATAAACTTCATAGACAGAAAAATATGGAACGTTATCCTTAATGGTCCAATAGAAATTACTATGACCAATGCGGATAACGTAGTTGTGCCAAAGCCTGAAGCACAATGGACCGATGACGATGAGAAAAAATACAATTATGATTGGAAAGCTAAAAACATCTTAATCTCCTCATTAGGTGTAGATGAATACTATCGTGTATCCCATTGTCCTACCGCTAAGGCCATGTGGGATTCACTACAAATAGCCCATGAGGGGACAAACGATGTTAAGTTGGCTAGAATCAATACATTGACACAAGAGTTCGATCTCTTTTTTCATGGAGCAAGGGGAAACCATTGCTGACATGGAAAAGAGATTTACTCATCTCATCAATCGTTTACATTCATTAGGTAGGCCTGTTTCCAATGATATTGCTACTAATAAGATCTTAAGATGTCTTAACAGGGAATGGCAGCCTAAAGTGACCGCCATCAAAGAAGCACATGATCTTACCTTATTAGATTTAACAACATTGTTTGGCAAATTACAAGAGCATGAACAGGTACTCTTGAGCTTAGACCAACGCGAAAAGATGGAAAAGAAAGACAAAACGAAGGTGAGTGAAAAGAAGTCGATAGCTCTCAAGACTTCCTCCTCGAAGTCTCAAGAAAAAGAGCAAAATGATTATTCCTCGAGCAACGAAGAAGAAGAGGACACAAGCGAAGATATGGGGTTGTTTGTTAAACGGTATAACCGTTACGTGAGAAAGAACGACATCCAACATTCCGAGAAGAACTTGGTAAACTTCCGAAAATAATCGAGGCACTCCAAGGATGATTACTCGAAAGGTAAAAAGACTAGAGGGACGTGCTACAAGTGTGGAAATCCCGGTCACTACAAACCGGACTGTCCGATGAATAAAAAGGGAAAGGACAAGGAATCATCAAAGTCACACAAGAAATCATCAAAGCCTAGGAGAGCGTACATAGCGTGGGAAAGTGACAGCGACTCTTCCTCCTCTGATGAAAGTTCTAGTGATGAAGAAGAGTCCGTGAATCTATGCCTCTCCGCTAATCAGAAAAATAAGAAAAAACAGGTATGTCACTCTAAATATGATAAATCCTCAAATATGTGGCATTCAGAATTACAAACCGCATTTAATGCCTTACATAATGAAGCAGTTGAAGCCTTCAAGAAACTTGCTTCTAATAAGAAAATCTTTACGTATTTAGAGCATAAAGTTAAAGAGTCCGAAAAGAAATTAGAGGACCTTAAGGCTTCCATTGTGAAAGGCAATGAATCGGATTGTAAAGACGATAGAAATCCTTTCAACTTCGGGTGTGGTACTTGTCATATTTGGCAAGGTGAGGATAGAAACCTCAAGGCCAAATTAAACAAGGCACTTGAGCCTAAAGTTACATTTGCTATTGATAAAAAGGATTTTAGAAAAAGTATGATTAACCCATACCAAAAATATGCATATGTAATTAGGGATCAAGCAAGTGAAAGTGTCTCTAAAGTTGATTTTGCTTGCTTATATTGTTGCAAGAAAGGCCACTCCATTGGTAAATGCCGATTTAGGAGATTTCTTGTTCCTAAAGGCATCTACCAATGGTTGCCCAAACACAACCATTTTGTCGCTAACCTAGTAGGACCCAATATGCCATTGGGTACCTCCTTGTGCTAATTATATTTTGACAGGTGAAATGTGTCGAGACCACCGAGAGAAGATGGGTTCTCGATAGTGGGTGCTCAAGACACATGTCTGGAGACATATCCTTATTCATAGAGTTTGTGGCTAAGAAGAAAGGGTATGTAACTTATGGTGATAACAACCGCAGAGCAATACTAGGTAAAGGTAGTGTAGGTAATCCCGCCTCTACTATGATTTCCGACGTATTGCTTGTCGAAAACCTTAAACATAATCAGCTTAGCATTAGCCAGTTGTGCGACAAAGGATACAATGTATCCTTTTCAAAAGATTGTTGCAAAATTGTGCATGAAAATGATAAGAAGAATATGTTTAATGGTTTTAGAGTAAACAATGTATATATGCTTGACTTAAATGAAGTATCATTAACAAGCGACAAATGCCTCATAACTATGAGTGAAGACTCATGGCTATGGCATAGGCATTTAGCGCATGTTAATTTTGACTTACTCAATAAGGTAGTCTCAAAAGACCTAGTCTTAGGACTTCCCAAAATAAAGTTCACCAAGGATCACCTTTGTGATGCTTGTCAAAAGGGGAAGCAAACGAGGATCTCATTTAAATCCAAAAAGATAATTTCAACAACGAGACCTCTTGAACTTCTACACATGGACTTGTTTGGGCCGTCTAGGATCAAAAGTCTAGGAGGAAACTATTACGGGTTCGTAATAGTGGACGACTTTTCTAGGTTTTGTTGGACCATCTTCTTAGTAAGTAAAAGTGATACATTCGCCGCTTTTGAAAAGTTTGCTAAGCTTTCCCAAAATAAGTTAAATACAAACATAGTGTCCATTAGGAGCGACCATGGAGGTGAGTTTGAAAATCACTTATTTGAAGAATATTGCGGTAATCATGGTATAGATCATAACTTCTCCGCTCCACGCACTCCTCAACAAAACGGGGTTGTGGAGCGCAAAAACCGTGTTTTAGAAGAATTGGGAAGAACAATGATTAGCGAAAGTGGTTTACCTAAATATTTTTGGGCTGACGCCATTAGTACGGCGTGCTATGTTTTGAATAGGGTACTTATTCGCCCCATTCTAAACAAAACACCGTACGAGCTTCTAAAAGGGCGAAAGCCGAATGTTTCTCACTTGCACGTGTTTGGATGTAAATGCTTTATATTAAACAATGGAAAGGAAAACTTGGGCAAATTTGATTCCAAAGCCGATGAAGGTATCTTTCTCGGATACTCTCACTCGAGTAAAGCATATAGAATATATAATAAACGATTACTTGTTGTAGAAGAGTCTGTGCATGTTACCTTTGATGAGTCCTACCCGATAAATGTCGGAAAGGATAGTGTTGTTCATGGTGCAGGTACATCCACTGAAGACATACTCAAAAGTGGCGAGACGGGGATTGATCAACCTGACAAAGCCAAAATTGAGGAGGATAAGGATGCACACCGTGATGCAACAGAGGAAGTTCATCCGCCTTCAAACGACGATCTTCCTCAAGAATGGAAGTCATCTAAAGACCATCCAATTGAAAACATTATTGGAGACATCACAAAGGGTGTAACAACTCGAGCTAAGCTAAGTAATTTCTGTTATTACTTCGCTTTCGTGTCACAGATGGAACCTAAAAACCCTAAGGAAGCCCTACTCAATGAACATTGGTATTTGTCAATGCAGGAGGAACTGAATCAGTTTACTAGAAATGAGGTTTGGGACCTTGTCCCTCCTCCACGAGGTCATCGAGTAATCGGCACCCGATGGGTGTTTAGAAATAAACTGGATGAGAACAGAGTAATAACTCGCAACAAAGCGTGTTTAGTCGCGCAAGGGTATAACCAAGAGGAAGGCATCGACTATGAGGAAACTTATGCGTCGGTTGCCCGACTCGAGGCTATACGCCTTCTACTTGCTTTCGCTTGTGCGAAAGATTTTAAGTTATTTCAAATGGACGTCAAAAGTGCGTTCCTTAACGGGTTCATAAATGAAGAAGTCTATGTTGCTCAACCACCTGGTTTTGAGTCTCATGAGTATCCTGATCATGTCTATAAACTGAAAAGAGCTTTGTACGGTCTCAAACAAGCTCCTAGAGCTTGGTATGAGAGACTAAGCAAATTCTTACTTGATCAAGGCTACTAAAGAGGAAAGGTTGATACTACTATCTTCATTAAACGTCAAGGAAAACACTTAATTCTTGTAAAAATTTATGTTGACGATATCATATTTGGATCCACTAACATGAATCTCGTAAGAGAGTTTGCTAAGCTTATGCAGGGTGAATTCGAGATGAGTATGATGGGTGAACTCACATATTTTCTCGGGTTACAAATCAAGCAACTGAAGGAAGGAACATTCGTGAGCAAAACAAAATATTGTTTGGATCTTCTCAAGAGATTTGACATGGCAAATGCAAAAGCCATAGACACCCCTATGCCAACATGTGAAAATATGAGTAAAGATGAAAGTGGCAAAGATGTTGAGGTAAAAAGGTACAGAGGTATGATTGGCTCACTTCTCTATCTTACTGCTTCGCGTCCCGACATTATGTTTAGCGTGTGTATGTGTGCCAGATACCAATCATGTCCTAAGGAATCCCACCTAAAATCTGTCAAACGTATACTTCGATACCTATCTGGTACTCCGAAGTATGGATTGTGGTATTCTAAGGGTAATGATTGTTCATTGGTAGGCTTCTCCGATTCTGATTTTGCCGGTTGCAAATCGGATAGGAAAAGCACCAGTGGTACATGTCACTTATTTTCAAATTCCTTGGTTAGTTGGCACAGCAAGAAACAAGTGTCTGTTGCTCTGTCAACCGCCGAAGCGGAATACGTAGCCGCCGGTAGTTGTTGTGCACAAGTCTTATGACTTAAACAACAACTATTGGACTTCAATTTGAAACTAGAACGTGTTCCAATATTTTGTGACAACACCAGTGCTATAAATCATACCAAGAATCGGGTGTTACACTCGCGTACCAAACACATAGAAATTCGACACCATTTTCTTAGGGACCATGTAGAGAAGGGTGACGTTGTCTTTGAACACGTCGATACTAAAAACCAACTAGCGGACATTTTCACAAAGCCGCTAGCCAATGAGCCCTTCTTTCATATCCGTCGAGAACTTGGTATTCTCGATATTTCTGATCGGGTTTAACAATTACTACGTTCAAATTTAATATATTTACAACTTTGTTTTTGTACCACTAACAATTGTTTTGAGTTTGTTGCAAGTACAAATCTGTGATTAACAAGAGTGGTCGGTATAGAGGTGATATTGCTCCTTTCTCCTTCTTTTTCTTCTCTCTCTCTTAGCATTCATGACTTGAAAATAACTATATCGTTCTACAATCATGGTACTTATATATGTATATGACTGTTGCTGGTTGATACTATGTGTGTTGAATGCATGTCATATTGTGAAAAGATGAATAGGCATGATAAACATGCAAGTGTGACATTTTGCATAACGTAAAACTGACAATTTTGAGTTTTTTTGAAGGTTTGAGTCGACCTAAACAGGACAATGGTCGACGCATGCTGTAAACTTTCAAAATTATCAAAAACTGTATAGTATGCGTCGACTCATGCAGGGGCTATGGTCGACGGCTCGCTTAAAAACCCATAATTTTTCTCTTTTGAAAAACGTTCCAAATTCCCTCTCCCCTACATTTACTGTGCAGACAACTCTTATTATGCTTTGATATGACATTCATCTTGTAAGTTGCATCTAGACACCTAATATGTCTCCTTGTCTCCTCCCTCTTCCCAAAAACCCTAACACCTCTCTCTATTAAAGACCTAAGTATTCTTATTCTCCAACATTATTCCCAAATCACTCTCTTCAAAGTTCAAAGTTCATCTTTACAAACTCCTCCAAAACTCATCATCAATGGCTTCCTCTCTCCGCAAAACTACCGGTAAGAGATCAAGAGCCTCTTCATCCTCTGCTTCAGTTCCGGTTATTGTTGTTTCACTTGTCCATCCTCCTCCTGTTGAAAACTTCAACAAAAGTCTCAGCAAAAGCGCCATAGTTCCATAACATGCTTTCTACCATGCAACAAGTGAGCGCTTGCATCTCACCCGGATTCTGTCCCTGTTGGACTTTCAAGGGTTCGTCAATTTCCTGGAATGTAATACAAAGTACAGTGAGGATTTGGTCAGGGTATTTTACACAAATTTGCAAGGTAACTTTCAAGATCAACACTTTCACACTTCTGTAGGAAATAGACTGGTGAATATTAATTCTGAAGTATGGAACAAATATTTTGATATGACTGTTGATGCTGATGCACCACCTCTTCATGAGGTAACTAACACTCGTACGGTGTCGGGTTATGAATTTAAGAGGGCTCTGAATGGAATGCTTAAACGACCCTATCCAGATGTAATTGTCAACAACGATGCTTTTCCTCGATCGATCACATCCGGGAAACTCAATACAGGGGAGCGCATCCTTCAGTGGATCGTCGCTCGTATACTACGACCGAAAAAGGGTGGCCTGTCGCGTGCCGAACAAGCTGAGGTACATCTCATCTATATACTGCAAAACAGGATCAAAATAAATTGGCCTTACTATATTGCTAACAGGATGTTTGCTCTGAGAGACTCAAGTAGAGGCACTGCTTTAGCATATGGGTCGTTCATCTCGGAAATTCTGGCTGCTGCGAATGTTGTGTACCTAACATTTCCATGTGTATCAGTTCCCTCGGATAAAGAATTTAGCACCAAAACCCTTGCAATGATGGGGTATTTTTGGTGTGCTGAACGACGTTCATACAGATTTGTCCGACGGGCCAATATTCCTCCGGTGCCTCGTAACAATTCTGGTGAAGAAGAAAGCGAAGAACAAGGTGAAGAAGAAAGTGAAGAGGAAGGTGAAGAAGACGATGCAGAAGACAACACAGATGCATAGATACAAGAACCTATCTATGGGACTCAAGATTATCATCAATCTCCAGTCCAAGATACGGCTACAAATACCGATTGGGTCCAGTACTCATATCCATCAGAAGAACAAGAAGGCAACTCTACCAATCAAGGATGGGGCGATTGGAAATATACAGGGTGGACTACCTTGGGTAGATTCTATGACCCATATCACGGCTACCCTCAAGACTATCAACCCTCTCAGCACTCATCACCTCCTCCGCCTTCAGACAACTCTGAAGTCATTAATATGATGCAGTCGATGCAGTTAGAACAACAAAACTTCATGAGGCGTCAAGACACTCAGATGGAGCAGATTAGAGCAGAGCTCCATGCCCAAAATGAAAGGTTCAATTCATTTTCTACTCGGATGGACGCCCGTATTGACTCTCTGGTTGAATCATATGAGCGGCAAGATTGGGAAATCACCAACTCTCTTAGTCATATCAACATGTCCGTCGAAGCCTTTTTGGACTTCTCAGATCCTTACCACAATCCAGATGCTGCATACTGAGGGAGAGGACGAGGACGGGGTTGTGGTTATTAGATTCATAGTTGCATATTCCATATTTGCTTATTTGTTTTCATCTGTGTACTTTTCATTTGTTTGTATTATGTATGCCTGAACTTTCATTACATGTTTTCGCCAGCATCTATTAATTCAAGATATTTTTTGTTCATTATCATGCTTGTGTGTGAAGTTTGGTAATTAATTATCACCTACTGTATGTTCTCTGTTAATTGATGCGTTCTTCTTCTCATTTTTAATGGTGTCAAAGGGGGAGAAGACAATGTAGCAAGCAAACACCAAAGCCAAGTCAGGAGATTAACAGTTCAGGATATTAACAACATTTGATGGCTGTTTGTTCTACAGCCTTATAGTACAAAAGAAAGGGGGAGCTTGTGTATACTTGTGTGTATACATTGCATATTTGGTGTTTTAGTTGTATACAGGTTGTCATCATCAAAAAGGGGGAGATTGTGGAGGCAAATTGCCACATATCACACAAGACTGCAAGACATTGGCTAATGCAGGTTTCGATGATGACAAATTCCCCGGATAGACTAGAAAGTATGAATTCCAGATCCACTAAACCAGATGCAACGTATCACCCACATATCCTTTTTACGCTTGTCTTAAAACTTCTGAAATGAATTTTTGCAGGCTTGCAGGACATGGGTCGACCATAGGGTCGGCGTATTCATCAAAAAAATCCAAACCAGTCAGTGCACAAATCATGCGTCGACCATAGGGTCAGCGCATGAAGGAATAACATTCCAGCGGGTCAGCGCGTAAAGGCATGGGTCGACCATAGGGTCGGCGCACAAAGGAAATGGATTTCAACGGGTCAGCACACGCTGACTGTATGGTCGACGCACACTGATGAAAATTCCAGAAATCCAAAACAGCACATGCCATGTGTCGACGCACAGACCTGTTACAGTCGACCGTTCGCGCGGAAAATCTGTTTTAAAATACTTCCCTCTCATATTTGAAATACTGTTATGTCCTGAATTATGTTGGCACTATATATACTTGCTTAAACACTTGTGTCTACTAACATTTGATATTCTTTTGATTCATGTGTTCAAAAACAAGAAAAAGTGAAATAGGTGTCCAAGAATCATCATCTTCATCTTCAACATCTCATAACATTTCAATTACACACAATCATTTTTGAAATGCAATTTGTGAGAGATTCAAGGTGATAAGGTTCGAGGCTTAGATTGGAGAATCAAGCTCGGGTTGAAGATTGCAACAGGTTCTTTCTTGAATAAAACCATTGGGGTTTTGCCCTCCAAGATTGGTTCTAATTTTGGGGGTTTTTGGACGAGAATCTTCATCAACGATCAATCGAGCGAAGGTTATTGTGAAGAGGTGTTCTTCACAAGTCTAGTAGCGGATTCGGTGATTTTGAAGGGAAGATCTCGGGTTCGATTTGGTGCTGTTGAGATCAGCCGGAGCCAAAGGTTTGAACAACAACGTGTTATTCAATAAGGTGGCTGGATTCGGAGGTCCATCAACACAAATCGAAGAACTTGATTCAGCTTGAATCAAGGGGCAAGGAGTGAAGGCAACTTTCAACACATTGATATTTCTGTTGTATATTTGCTGCTCAATCCTTGTATAAACTGTTCATTCAAACAGGTAATATCTATAAAATATATCTCAATTTTGGTTTTAGAATTGAGGGCAGACGTACCCCGAAGCGAGGACGACGGGGGAACTGCCTCACCAAATTACTTGTCTTCTCTATTTTCAGCATTTACGTTATAGCTCAAATAAGTAATTTTTATGTAAGCTCTATTGTCAAAATTGTGATATCAATTGAGTAAGAGGTTAAAACTCTGTTTTTAACTCTAAAGTACAATAAGACATTGTACTAGGCTGGTTGAAATCACTTACTCAACATAAATATCACTTGGAGTGTTTTTGCACACCAAGTGTTTGACATATTGCTTGAACCAAAATTATCTTACTTGTATATCTAGTTTTGGCTTGATTTTGAATCATTGGAACTAGGAATCCTTACAACTGAAGTAAATAAATTGATAAGTGGAATTAGTGTTGTGATTCTATTTTTCCGAATTGTCATTAATCCAAAGGCTTACGTATATTCGGTTTTCCAATAACCGTTCGTTTTAGACTATATTTTTCCTCGGCCGCTTCCGCACTTAAAATATTTTTAAAACCAATTTTAAATTGGTAGCGCCGACTCAAATTTTAATTGGGGATCTATTCAACCCCCCCTTCTAGATCCGTGCCATAGTCTAACACATCACTCTTTTAGTCAAGACCTTGTTAGAGTCATTAGGACTTTAGGAGAACCTATTCCCTTTTGACTTTGTTAAGTCAAGACCTTTAGCATACCTTGTTAAGAATCCTACAACTTAGAACCTAGGACTAGAGTTTGTTAACTCTATGTGTATACCATTATTATGGGCACTCACCTCCCCCTTTGGCTTTTGTTAAAGTCAATCCCTAGTTAGTCTTTCAATATAGAATTAGAGAGTTTGTTAACTCTATATAAGTATCATTGTTGTGGATGCTTATTCCCCTTGGAACCTTGACCATAGTCAAGTGATCTATCCCCAGTAGGTCTTCCAACATAGACTTAAAGAGTTTGTTAAATCTATATAAATATCATTGTTATGGAGGATAATTCCCCTTGAACCTTGACCATAATCAAGTGTTCTCTCCCTAGTTAGGAGAACTACGATTGCTCTAATTCCATCCTTGTTAGGATACAAAGGCACGAGATGCAACGTCTTGGCGAGCATACTTAGTATACAAACCCATAGGTCTTTACCTTAGCATACAACCATCAGAAAACAGACATAAACACAAACACAACTACCAAATAAGAGGCTCCTGTAGAGTACTACAAATACTTAGGGTGCTAATACCTTCCCTTAGCGTAACCAAACCCTGAACCCCTTGATCTCTTAGTTTCTTGTTACGTAGCGCACTTAGAGTTTTCTTCGATCTTTACCCTTTCCTTTGGATAAATCAAAGTTCGGTGGTGATTATTTAAATATTTTAAATTCAATTTAATTAATAGTTTGATATCTGATTCTCACGCAACAGAAATGACGACTTCACTGGGGATGCTTGAGGGTTAACCCCACCTTATTTGCAGTTGTGTTTTGTTTTGTCTGTTTCCTTTATACATGTATATTTATGAGTATCTATATATTATACCTATTGTATTTCATATGTGCATTGGGTTTCTACCTTGAGAGGTGAGATAAGTCCTAGCCCGGACTTGAGTGTACACTTATGATAGGATTGTGGTAAGATCAATAGTTGACGGTTGGGAGTAATCCTAACATGTTTGACATATGATGTAACCGCGCTCAGTCGAGGCCCCTTTGGGATTACTGATGGAGTATGAGTAGTCATATGTTTATCACTTTTTCTGACCTGGGAGTCCGTGACACTGAGAGACCTTTTAGTTACCAACTTACCCCACTTGGCCTTTTAAGATGTAGTGCAATGACTGTGAGGGAGTAGTCCTGAATGGTTGCTACGCGATACTACACTCAGATGAGTTTATCTTAAGAATATTTTTAGCCCACATGAGTAGTCATGTAGGTTGATAATATCCAAAAGATTTATCCATGACTCTGAGAACCTCATAGAACTCGTTGTGCAGGTACAAATGAACCATAATACATATCATTGGGGAGGGTATAGCATGGCTCTGTGCTTGTAAACCAAACCTAGGACTCTTGTTTTTTGCATATGCGTTATATATATGTGACTATGTGAATACTTGTGTATGTGTTGCTTGTGCACCATCTCATTATCCCATCATAAGCATTCATGCAGTTGATTTTGATAAACTCAGTTGTTTTATTTATTGCAAAAACCTTAGGTCATGGATTTTGGAAAAAGAAACACTAGGAAGTACAACTTCAAGAGACCAGATTTCACATAATTAAGGAAATTGGTGGCCTTAATGTCTTGTCCTGAAGATTTCGGAAAAAGATATGGAAGATTATTTGGACTTGTCAGGATCAAGATACAAGAAGGAGTTCTCAACACTTTTGTGCAGTTCTATGACCCCCTATATCATTGTTTCAGCTTTCCTGATTATCAACTCGTCCCAACCTTAGAAGAGTAGTCATATTACATTGGTCTACCAGTATTGGATAAGAAGTCGTTCAGTGGTTTAGAGAAGTTCCCTTCACCAAAGGACATTGCAAGTGCCATCCACCTAGAAGCTTCTGAAGTCAAAGCCAATCTCACTTCTAAGTTTGGACTCAGAGGTCTACCAGCTGAATTTCTGATAAGAAAAGCTACTCTCTTTGCCAAAGAAAATAGCCTAGATACTTTTGAAGCAGTCATTGCATTGCTCATCTATGGTTAGGTCCTCTTCCCCGAAGAAGAAAATTTCATTGACATCAACGCTATCCAGATCTTCATCATTGGTAACCCTGTACCTACTCTGCTTGGAGATATGTACCATTATATTCACTATAGGACTCTCAAAGGAGATGGGACTATATTATGTTGTGCTCCTCTGTTGTATAGATGGTTTGTTGCACATCTGTCGAGAACAAATCTTTTCAAGGAATATCCAAATGGACTAAGGTGGTCTCAAAGGCTCATGGCTCTGAATCAGACCGATGTACATTGGTATGATCCCGCTTATGACAAAGGAGTGATCATTGACAGTTGTGGTTCATTTCCCAATGTACCTCTTCTCAGTGTACGAGGAGGAATCAATTACAACCCCGTCCTTGCTAGACGTTAGTTTGGGTTTCCCATGAAGGAAAAGCCTAGCAATATCCTATTGACAGGTTTCTTCTACCTCAATGCAGAAGCTAGTATGAGGTTTAGAGATAGTGTTGCAGATGCTAAAAAGATCATCCACAAGAAGACCAAGATTGATCTAGGAAAGAAGAACTGTGTAGCATTTGAGCCTTTAACGCAGTGGGTTCGTGCTAGAGCCCGTGATCTCAAGATGCCTTATCTCCCAGAGAGACCTTTGCAGATTGTTGCCGCTTCTTCCTCTATCATTCTTGTTGAGAAAATGGAGGAATACCAATAAACTTTGGCTAGATTGAAGCTTGAGCGAGATACTTGGGAAGGAAAGTACCATGTCATTCATTCTGAACAAATGGAAATGAAGAGACAACTGAAAGAGAAGGATGATTTGATTGAGCTGCTTGAAAGGAGGGTTATCGATAAATATGTGGCATAAGAGAATTTATTTTTCTCTAGTGTTCAACCCGTGCCTAGTACCCATGAGTACTCTGACACCTCACCTGCATCCGATGCTTGGAAGGGAATCGTCGACAAACTACTATTGGAGAATGGAGAGCTGAAAAGAAAAAAAGAGGATGCACAAATAGGACCTTTCTAGCTAGACTCCGTGGAGACTTAAGGCCTAGTCTATTTCCTTTGTATTTTAGTCTCTTGTATTGTACTTTAAAGTTGTAATTTTTTCAAATATTAATGAAGTAAGATTTTGTGCCAAAAAGTGTTCCTTTTACAAATCAATCTTTTGAGTTTCTTAAAACCAATTGCATTGCATCTCATTGTTTTGATTAACATTCAAAGGAGCCCTAACTTTCTTTGCAGACATTGTAATGGACTCAAGAAAGAAAACGACTCCAAAATGCACATTCAGAAACCTAAAGTTGGATAATCTGAGGATACTAGGAAGCCTAGTGGAAGATCTTTTGTCGTTTAGCAACAAGTATGGAAATCTACTACCTCAATTGGAGCTCCAAGCAGATGAGGAGATGTTAATGGTGCTCGTTCAATTCTATGACCCCATTTACCATTGCTTCACGTTTCCAGACATCCAGTTGCTACCGACGTTGGAAGAATATCCTGGTTTGATGGGATTATGTGTCACTTCTCAACCATTCTCTGGGAGAGAAAGAAGATTAAGTAGGAGAGTCTTGGCTGAAGCCTTACACCAAGAACCATCTGATCTTCAAATTTATTTGGATGTCAAAGATGGATTCTCTGGTTTGCAAGCAAGACCTTTGATGAAAAGAGCTGAGGCTCACGCTGATAAGTAAGACACATAAATATTTGAGGCTATCTTGGCGTTATTAATTTATGGGCTCCTTCTGTTCCCAAGTGCCGACAAATTCATAGACTTGAACGCCATCAACTTGTTTCTAATCAGGAACCCTATCCCCACCCTGCTAGCTGACGCATTCTTCTCCATTCATATAAAGAATTCTCATGGAGAAGTCCAAATTACTTGTTGTACCATTCTCCTTCACAAGTGGTATATTTCGCACATGCCAAGGAGGGTCTCTTTATGGAATCTAAAGAACAATATGGCTTGGAAAAAAAAGCTTCTATCTCTCAGACACTATGACATCCATTAGTACAATCCCATGTATGGAGGGGTTACCATGATTCCACAACTGTGGAGATTTCCCTAATGTGCCTCTCCTTGGCACAAATGGATGTATTAGTTACAACCTCATCCTAGCTTGCCGCCAGCTAGGATACCCTGCAAAGGAATAGCCTAATCTAGTTTGTTTAGAAAGATATTTTCTTGAAGATGGGAGAAATCCTGATCTCAAAGAACGAATTGAGTATGCTTGGCGTCGCCTTAATACCCAAGGGATGACTGCTCTGGGGCATTCAGATTGTACAGTTTCAGAAGTGTATCTTCTTTGGTCTAAAGAGATAGCCTTAAAGATGTTCTACACTCGCTTCGAGTCCACTTCGACAACTCCGAAAGAACCTTTCTCTATGGAGAATTGAATGGTGCTTTAGTCAAAGCTAAAAAGGAGAAGAAGATGTGGGAAGATAAACACTTCATGATTGTTCAAGAGAACGAAGAACTCTGGAAGCTGCTCTGTCAGAACAAGAAAGAAGAAATTGCAAGAAAGATGAAGCTTCAAGAAAGGGAAGGATCTTCTTGTCAGAAAGATTAGGCCTCTCAGTTTCAACTTTCAATCTTGTAATTTGTGTCTATACTTGGGCTTTGGATGTGTATTTCTTTTCCTGTAAAACTTTCATTTGTTAATGAAAAGTTATTTTTCTATGCTATTTCCTCCATTATTAATGTTTGTAAACGTAATTTTGGGTTTTCTTTAAATGTTAGCCTTGCATTTAGCATTCCATGAACATTGCATATGCATTCTCTTGTTATGTGGCTTATTCTGTGTTGTTTTACCTCCAGTCAGTCACACTGAATCCTCCATATCCTTACAATACAAGAGCTCAAGCCCAAAGGAGAATGGCTGAGCAAGATCAAGAGTTTGATAGAGTCAACAATGAATTGGATGACATACGAGGAAATATGGACCAAATGATGGAAATGTTGCAAGTGATCCGTGCAAAAATAGACACTCAACCAACTGTGGTTTCTGATATCAATACCACCGTGATAGAACTAACACCAGTTATAAATATTGCCACCAGTGATCCACCCTTTGGATTACCATTTAACTTTGTACCACCACCAGTCATTGTGAAGACTACTCAACAGATACCTCAGCAAACTATTCCTCTGAATTGTGATTTTCCTCATGTTAACCCTATTTACACTCCAGCTGCTGTGCAAACACAGGCACATCCGTACTTCAACAACCAACATCAGGTTTTTGATATCCCTGACCAGTCGGAAGAAGGAGATGAGTGCCATGAGAAGATGAGAAAAGACTTCGAAACTATGGTGAGAAAATGAAGGTTATGGAAGGTAATAACATATTTGGGGCTGATGCGAGGGACATGTGTTTAGTCTTTAGACTAGTGATTCCTCCGAAATTCAAAATCCCAATATTTGACAAATATGAGGGGGCTAATTGTCCCAGGACCCACTTGATCATGTACTATAGGAAGATGGTGGCCTATGTGGAAAATGATAAGTTGATGATCCACTATTTTCAAGACAGTCTCAAAGGCGCTTCCGCTAAGTGCTACTTGAGTTTAGACCAATCAAGAATTCATAATTTT
The DNA here is from genome assembly GCA_963859935.3 of Lathyrus sativus. Lineage (NCBI taxonomy): Eukaryota > Viridiplantae > Streptophyta > Magnoliopsida > Fabales > Fabaceae > Lathyrus > Lathyrus sativus. The sequence goes on from OZ012738.1 coordinate 77,503,192, forward strand.
CAAGACTTATCTGATGCTTTCATCAAACATTACAAATGCAACATGGATTTGGCACCAAATCGGAAATAGTTGTTAAGTATGGCCCATAAAAGTTCTGAATCCTTCAAGGAGTATGCCTAATGATGGAGGGAGACTGCCCCCCAAGTGGAGCCCCCTATGATTGAAAAAGAACTAGCTGATTGGTTCATAGACACAGTAAGACCGGAATTCTATGAGAGGATGATTAGCAGTGTGAACGCTAACTTCTCTGACATTGTAGTCGTGGGAGTGAAAGTGGAGTTGGGATTGAAAAACGCAAAAATGACAAGTATCGTTGGCAGTACAAGTGGAAGTACCACTAAGAAGTCCTTTGGAAATGTCCATAAGAAAAAGGAAGGCGAGATCCAATGCCATTTCTGCAGAAAGAAGAGGCCAGATCAGAAAACCTTAGCGCAAACAATAATTTCGATAACAACCATCATACCCAGTGCAGTATACTCAACAACCCTATGTGGCAGCCATAACACCTACCTTTCACAATCAAACTTTGGTTTTTCAATCAAATCAATAGCCACCCTCATATCAGTAAGGCCACCAGCAGGCGCCCACCGCCTTCACCTATCAACATCAACAACCTAGGGATCTGATCCCCAAACAGAATGTACAAAACAGAAGACCAGGGGGAAGACCTCCTATTCCACCAATTCCAATGAGCTACACTGAATTGTACCCATACATGGTACAACAAGGTCTGATTACCACTAGAAAGATGGGACCTCCACCAGATCCTCTTCCACCATTCTATAATCCTAATGCCCGATGTGCATTTCATAAAGGAGGAGTTGGACATGATTAAGAAGGATGCTTTGCTTTGAAGCATATTGTTCGAGAACTAATGGAGAAAAAGATCCCGTCCTTTAGGGACTTCCAACCCAATGTCAAAGACAACCCATTACCTAACCATGGAAGCGTCAATGCAGTCGAAGACATACTTGAAATGGCAATTTATGATGTCATATCAATCAAAACTCTGCTCCAAGCTCTCCATAGAAGATTGGTCGAAACCGGTATGATTGAGAGTACCAACTCAGAATGTGAAGAGTGTGCTGGGATTCCCAAGTGTTGAACTCTAGTCCAAGAAGACATCCAGAAATTGATGAATGACGGACTTTTGCAAATTTACTACCAAATGAAGAAGGAAGAAGTATCAGTGATTAAACCTATCTTCAGCATGCCAGAGGGGACTGAAAAAGTGCCCATATTCAATCTTCCAAATATCATCTCAACAGATTCAACATTCAAACCATAGTTTAATGTTGAAAAACCTTCCAAACCAGCGGCTAGTCAGCCAAAGCCGATCAATGCTAAGAAACCCAAGCCATTCTTTTTCAAGAGTACTAAGGCAGTACCTTGGAGATACGATGACACATGGAGAAATCCGAGATCTGGTAAAGATGTTCAGAATGAAAAGACGAAGAGTAAACATGAAGATGTCTCTAATATTGCTGGTACGAGTAAAATGACTCGAAGCGGTCGAATCTACCAACCTAAGATAATTGTGATCCCTCTTATGGAAACTATCTCTATGGAACCTGCAAAAACCAAAGAAGTACCAAATGAGGAAAACGAAGAGTTTTAAGGATCATCAAAAGAAGCGACTACAAAATCATAGATCAGCTACATCTGACTCCTCCAAAAATCTCTATCATGTCTCTCCTATTGAGCTCTCCTGCCCACAGGTACGTGTCGCTACTCGAAAAATACGCGCAACGACGGGGAAGGCGAAAAAGGAAAGGACAGAAGAGTCGCCACCGAATTTTATTTATCCCATGAGGGGAAAGGAAAATATCGAGAAAACCTCAAGAGAAGAACGGATAAGATGGTCTCGCAACCAAGATTGGGTTCGGAAGCCGGTTATGCAAAGGGAAGGTATTAGCACCCCTCGCATCCATCGTACTCGATGGGAACCATTTGTTTGTCGTGTGTGATTTATTTGCTTAAAAATTATGCTATAAAAGAGTGTTCCAAAGGATAGAGGGAAAGGTTAGAAATTGGGAAAAGAGAGATAACAGGGGAAGGAAGAGAAAGAATGGACTCGGTAGGACTTCGCGGTCTTAGGCCTACGTATTCTCGACAGATATGAGAAAATCAGAGTCGGCGTAGTTCGGGAAACTACATATATTAGGGGGAATGTGCTCGACAAGGATTGTGGCCCTTGTGCCTACGTATCTTTACTTGAACGAAGTAAAGAATCAGAGCAGCCGTAGTTCGGCCTACGATTTGTTGATGTTTTTATGGATGATGCTATCTTACGCATTCTAGCAGTTAGGTGTATTGCTGCTCGCTCGTTGGAGACTTAGGCATTACCTGTTTGCGGTAGAACGGACGTATCATATCCTTTTCGAAAGATAAGTTTTCTCCATGCAAGGCAAGATGTCACGTTTGATTTGTTGAATTATTTTTTAGGGGCGAGATAGGTCCTCGGATAGTAACCCCTACGGGTAGTACCCAATTCTTTATCTCAAAGTTTTTGTTATGAAAAGCTGTGGCGAACATAGCGTCTTCGTATTGAAAGACGAGTATCAAAACCACACACACTACAGTGAGCATCTCGACACTCGGAGAGGAAGAAGTCTACACTTAATCCTCTCTCTTTAGTTCAATACAAAGAGAACTTCATTCTCTTATTAAAGTGTTTTTGGTTTTGAATGGTAAGTGCTTTTGTGATAGAGAACCCTACGGTAAACGTCAGCACTCGAGATAGGAGAAGGCCTACGCCTAACCACTCCACGACCATTCAAATTTTTGTTATGAAAAGAGTTTAAAAATGCGCTCGGTACGGGACTGAGGTTTTTAGGTGACAAAGGTTACGGAAAGAAGTTGTAGAGGGAGATAGGTGGCGGATAAAGTCACGTCTTCGTATTGAAAGACGAGTATCGAGACCACCCACACTACAGTGAGTATCCAAACACTCAGAGAGGAAGAAGTCTACACTCAATCCTCTCTCTTTAGTTCAATACGAAGAGAAATCGGTTTATTTATTGCAAGTGATTTGAAAATGCACTCGGTACGGGGCCGAGGTTTTTTAGGAGAAAAAGGGTACGGAAAGAAAACATCTTCGTATTGAAAGACGAGTGTGAAAACCACCCACACTACAGTGAGCATCTCAACACTCGGAAAGGAAGAAGTTTACACTCAATCCCTTCTCTTTAGTTCAATACAAAGAGAACTTTACCCTTTTATTAAATATGGCGAATTGGCTTAACAATCGTTTGAGAAAATTCGCTTGACGTTGGGTCAAGGATTTAATTGTTTAAAAAAGGTTTGAGGTGAAGCGAGCAAGGTCGATGGCGGACGCACAAGGCGGCCGACTTACAAGGGTTAAAAATGGCTCGATAAAATCGAGAGTTTGCTTTTGAAAATGGTTTTTGGAATCAAAAGTCACCAAGGACAATAGCAACATTCATACTAAAATCATACCACATATGCCAATATTTGAAGTCATAACAAACTGCACAAAGCCATAAATTTCTCATTTTTTTGCAAGTTTTGAAGTCATGAGTCGACCATAGGGTCAGCGCATGACTTTCAGCCTTTTCCCACGGCCCGTCGCATAAACACCATGCGCCGACCATACACTCGGCGCACACCATTGTGATTGACTGACGGGTAAGCGCACGCCGACTCATGCATCGACGCATACTGTAAGTTTTTTTTAATTTGTCTAGAAATGAAGGCTATGCGTCGACGCATAGACCTGCTATGGTCGACCGTTAGCCTGTCAAAACAGCCAAAATCCTAACTTTTTCTACGTTTTCTTTCGTTTTCGTAGTTTCTTGACAATGGTTTCTTGGTCCCTTATGGGACCTTACATGATATATACAGTTCAACAACACATAAAAGAGTAAACAAAATGAATATAAGAGCAAAGAAATAAAGAGAGAAAAGTTTGAGAAAATGGATACCCAAGAGTTTCTTCTTCTTACAAGTCCTCCTTGGTTCTGGATGAATGTGCTCCACTCCTCACTCTATGTTGTGAAGGCTCTTGCTCTTTAGTGGTTTTTTGTTCTCTCTATTTTTTCTCCAAAATCTCTCTATCTCCAAAATGTTGTGTATGTGAATGATAGTGAATGATCCTTTTGTGCAGCCTCCAAGCCTTCTAATCTCACTTTTTCTGCTGTACCAAAAGCATAGCTCTTGCACAACTTTCAATCTTCAAAGTTTCCATTTTTGGCAACAATTATGGCCACTTTCTTGGTGCAGCCCCACTTTTTCCACTTCTAGTATGCTGCTTTTGCTGTATTTTTTCTGCAGCACTCCACCTTTCTATTCATCCTTGTACCCATGGGTTGGTTGATTTGTTTGGACATACTCATGTAGTCAATACACTACCTTTTGGACATCATTTTCAAATTCTGATTTTTGATGTGTAGATGTATCAACATAAGCTTATAGCCTTGGTTTTGTGACATAAAATGATTTTGTAATATGATACACATTGCCACTTCTTGCATGGGGTTGTTTTGGATTGCATTCATATTGCTCATGGTTGAACATGCCTGGTATTGATCTTGAAATATTCCAACATTGAATTAGCTCTTAAATATTTTCCTTGCATGCTTGTAAGCACAAAGAGGGTCATGTGGACTTGATGGAGCATGGGGGATACCATGACATGAAGTTATTTTTAGAAACTTGAATTAAGACTAGAAATAGCTTAATTTCCTAAGCATTACCAAGAGTTTGGATTTTGTAACAAATGTGACATTCTTGCAAATGTCATGAAATTTCTCTTTGTAATATTCTTGAATCTAGCCTTGAATTCATGAATCTTGAATTTGGAATGATGGGCTTCCCTTATGTCATTGAATTTGAAGAAATGAGTCAATCCTTGAAAGAGGGCAAATTTTGGGGTGCAACAGTACGCACTACAGAAACTGCTAGCACAAGCCAATGTAACCAAGGACATAACAGTTGTCAATTTGATTCAGTGATTGCCAACATCACTGCCTATAATACCTTAAGTTTCAGCGATGATGAATTGCCTGCCGAAGGGCGTAAGCAAAATCGTGCCTTACATGTATCAGTAAAATGCCAGGACGATACTCTGGCAAGGGTCCTGGTAGACACTGGTTCCTCTATGAATGTGTTACCCAAGAGGACGCTGGCTAAATTAGCATATGAAGGGACTGACATGAAACCCACTTCTTTAATTGTCAAGGCTTTTGATGGTTCCAGAAGGATGGTAATAGGCTTAGTGGATTTACCTGTTATGGTTGGACCTCACATATTTGACATTACCTTCTAGGTGATAGATATTAACCATGCATACAATTGTTTATTGGGGAGACCGTGGATCCATATTGTTGGCGCAGTGACCTATATTCGTCACCAAAAGATGAAATCTGTAGTGGATGACAAACTGGTGGTCGTCCATGGAGAAGAGGATCTAATGGTGAGAAATCTATCATCATTCTAGTATACTGAAGTTGATGAGGATGCTTTGGAAACCTCTTTCCGAGCTTTAGAAATAGCTAATGTCGTGTTGATTGAAGAAGCCTTGGTTGAGAATAGTTTATCTTTTGCATAGGTTCAAAGCATAATATCCGCATTGAAGAGTGGCACTCCTACAGGATGAGGGGGAGGTCATTAAAGTAGAAGCAAGATCAAAGAAGAACCGCCAAGGGTTGGGTTACAAACTAACTCATGACAAGATTCAAGAGTTTTCCAAGAGACGATCGAAGACCATCAACAAAGTGTCATCAGTGGAGGCATCCAAATCAACATCGTTGAGGGGGATTTTAAGGACGACTATGTTGATCAATTGGTATATCATGATGTGGCCGCTCTAAGAAATTGGGCGGCTATTGAGATTCCTGTCATCTTTCCTGTGACAAAGTAATTTGCTTGTTTTGTTTTGTAGTTTCCTTCAAAAGGTTTTCCATAACCCTGCCCAAGGTTATCGGATTATTTTGTATGGGCCACATGCTTTCAAATTATTATAATTAATGAAGATGTTTTTTTTTTAAATCCTCATTTGTTTGTTTACTGTTTTTTTATTTTTACTTTTAAAGAAAATGGCATTTCTTTTGAAAATTAGCAAAATATATTCTTTTTTTATGTGAATTTGTCTTTATGTGGTTTAATAAATCAAGCCATTCCAACATGCAGTGAAACTCTAAAACCCGTTGAATCCAATGACTATGCTTTCCTTTCTGACTTATTCATCCATAAATCAAGCTGAAGACGAAAACAAAAAAGATTTTGAGATTCCGGATGAGTTGGCAAGAATGTCTGGGTACGAGTACACTGACCTACAACCTCACCAAGAATAGGTTAATGTTGTTAATCTTGGCACTGAAGAAAACAAGAAAGAGGTCAAGGTTGGGGAAACACTAGGGGAAAAAATCAGACAGTGACTAATGAAGCTTCTAGAAGAGTATATGGATGTATTTGCTTGGTCATATTAAGATATGTCTGGTTTGGATACCTCCATAGTGGTTCACAAATTACCTCTCCGACCAGAGTGTCCGCCTATCAAACAGAAGCTCAGAAGGACTCAACCCGATATGGATCTCAAGATCAGAGATGAAGTCAAAATGTAGATAGATGCAGGTTTGCTGGTAGTAAGTACCCATAATGGGTGGCCAACATTGTGCCCGTACCTAAGAAGGATGGAAAAGTTAGAATATGCGCAAACTACAGGGATCTGAACAAAGCCAGTCCAAAGGACGACTTACCTCTGCCACATATTGATACCTTAGTGGACAACAATGCTAGATTCATTATTTCTCTTTCATGGATGGTTTCTCAAGATACAATCAGATAAAAATGGATCCCGAGGACATGGAAAAAACCACATAGATCATACCCTAGGGCACTTATTGTTATAAAGTCATGCCTTTTGGTTTAAGGAATGCTGGCACCACTTATCAGAGAGCTATGGTCACATTATTTAATGATATGATGCACAAAGAAATTGAGTTGAATGTCGATGATATGATAGCCAAGTATCAAAGTGAAGAAGATCATCTAGATCATCTGTTGAAGTTATTCATAAGGCTCAGGAAATACTAGTTGAGGCTAAATCCTGTAAAGTGCACTTTCGGAGTAAGATCTAAAAAATTACTCGGCTTTATCGTAAGTCAGTGGGGGATTGAAGCAGATCCTGACAAGGTTCGAGCTATCCAACAAATGCTAGCTCCGCAAATGGAAAACCAAGTCAGAGGTTTCCTAGAGAGACTAAACTACATCTCCAGATTTATTTCCATCATGACTCCTACTTGTGAGCCGATCTTCAAGTTGTTATGAAAAGATCAGACTGTTGTTTAGAATGAAGACTATCAATAAGCCTTCGACAAAATTAAAGGTTATCTCCAAGAACCTCCAATCTTGATTCCTTCTGTACCTCGAAGACCTCTCTACATGTACATGACTTTTCTTGAGGGATCAATGGATTGTGTATTGGGTCAACATGATGAGTCTGGACGAAAGGGAAATTCCATCTACTATCTTAGCAAGAAGTCCACCGATTGTAAAAGTCGTTACTCACTCTTGGAGAGACTTGTTGTGCTTTGACTTGGGCTGCCAGACGTCTGAGGTAGTACATGATATGTCATACCACTTTGTTGATTTCCAAGATGGATCCGATAAAGTATATTTTTGAGAAACCTTCTCAGATAGGAAGGCTCGCTCGTTGGCATATGCTCTTGTCAGAGTATGATATCTAGTACATTGCTCAAAAGTCCACCAAAGGTAGCATCTTGTCATATTACCTCGCCGATCAGCCAGTAGAAGATTATAAGTCTCTCAAGTTTGACTTCCCAGATGAGGACATTATGATAATCAAGAAAGACTACGAAGAGCCAGGCCCGAATGAAGGTCCTGAACCCGGTTCCCGATGGAAAATGATGTTTAACAGTGCTTCAAACCAAAAGGGGCATGGTATAGGTGACATATTGATGAACTCGGCTGGTGGGTATACTCCTTTCACAGCAAGATTGTGTTTTCAATCTACTAACAACATTGCTGAATATGAAACTTGCATTTTGGGACTAGAAGCAGAAATTGATCTCCGCATCAAAATTCTAGAAGTGAGTGGTGACTCAACATTAGTTATCTACCATGTCAAGGGTGAATGGGAAACCTGAGACGAGAAACTAATCCCGTACAGAGCTTATATTGTGGAAATGATTGAGTACTTTGATAAGATAACCTTCAAGCATGTGCCAAGGTCTGAAAATCACATCGCTGATGCTTTAGCTATGATGGCTGCTATATGGCAGGCCCATTTTGTTAATGAATCAATGCTCATCCGAATTGGGAGGAAGACTGAGCCTGCTTACTACCAGATGGTGGAAGAGGAGTCTGATGGGAAACCATGGTTTCATGATATTAGACAATATTTGCAAAATCAATAATATCCTGCTAACACCACTTCGCTCGACAAGAAAACTTTGACAAGGTTGTCATCCAAGTTCTTCTTAGCAATGATGTACTCTACAAAAGAAATCACGACATGGTCCTGCTTAGGTGTGTCAATAGACGAGAAGCAGAGTCGTTAATGCAAGATACCCATGAAGGAACATTTTGCACCATTGTCAATGGATATGCCATGTCCAAAAAGATTCTAAGAGCTGGATATTACTGGTTGGCTATGGAAACCGATTGCATCCAATATGCCATAAAATTTCACAAATGCCAAATTTATGTGGACAAGGTGCACGTACCTCCGACATTGCTAAATGTTTTATCATAGTCGTGGCCTTTCTCTATGTGGGGCATTGACATGATTGGGGGAATTGAGCCAAAGGCCTCCAATGGGCACTTACTCATTCTAGTCGCCATAGACTATTTCACAAAGTGGGTTGAAGTTACATCCTATGCCAACATGACCAAACAAGTAGTTGCCTGATTCATCAAGAAGAAGATTATCTGTCGATACAAAATTCTTATCCTTATTGTCACGCCCCGATTTCGATTGTCTCTTTTATCAAATCCCTACTTAATTTAATTGGACGAATGTTATTTTTGATATGGAATTTGTGTGGAAATATGTTAAGTTTACATATTATTCTATTTTAACCGATTTTGAGAGTTTTCGGGGAAAATAGTTTGGAGGGTATTTTGGACATTTCCTATTTAATGATAAGTGGGATATTTTATGGGACAATGAATTAATAGATGTTTTGGAGAAATAATGAGAAGGCTATTAAAAGGGAAATAGAAGAGAAAAGAAATATAAGAGAAAAGGAAGGAAAGAAAAGAGAAAGAAGGAAAAGGAAGAGAAAAGAGAAGAAGAAGAAGAAAAGTGTGGGATCATCAAGAACAGCTCAAAGCTTCGATTAATCCAAGGTAAGGGTGTGAAATCTTACTATCTAAATCAATATGTATGATTATGTATGTGTATGGTTGATTGAGTTAGGGTTTTGGAGAGTTTCCTATAATTTCTGTTTTAGGTCGAACTTGATTCGATCGGTAGAAATCTAGCTTTGTTTAATGAAGATGAGAATAAGTGGTAGGATTTATGTCGGGAAACGTTAGGTTATGATTACTGGAGCAAGTGGGGAATTATCGGGTGAATTTATCGGCTGTTTCGAATTCTGAACAGTGGGGAGAAGTTCTGTTCGCAGACGCTCGCCAGCAGCTCGCTAGGCGAGCAGGTCGCGAGTGTTTGCTAGCATCTCGCTAGGCGAGTGCGTAAGCGAACGGTCCCAAACTTGGGACAAAATGGTATTGTGGTCTTTCGCTAGTAGCGAAGGGAGTAGAGAAGAGCTCTCTAGGGGTTCGCTGTGGCGAACGAGGTAGCGAGCAATGTTGGAGGTTCTGTTTGCACTCGCTAGCAGTTCACTAGGCGAGGAGGTAGCGAACGTTCGCTAGTAGCTCGCTAGGCGAGCGTGTAACGAACGTAGCAGAATGAGTTTCTCTCCTATTGTGTACTGTTGTGGCTTGGGACCCTGATTGCGATCCACCTTCCCTCGATTTAAAAGCGGATAGGCTGGCCCTTGAGGTGTTGTGGGTAGCCGAATGGCGTGAATCCTAATTTATGGTTTGTGAAGCGTGAGTGTGGCCGATCGGCAATTTTATGCAATCGCTAGATCGAATAAGATTGCATGATGAGATGATCGAGTTCGTTGTCGTTGGCATGATAATATGAATGTATGAGAACATAATAGGATTATGTGGGCATTGAGTAGTGAACGTAGTGTCGGAGTGGATTACACTAGGGTAGAATGATGTGATATCATTCCTAGTTGCGGGCTCATTTGGGTAGGATGCCGTGATATCGTTCCTAATGAGGCACAAACAATATTGTAGTGCGTTAGGAGTATTCCGAATGAGGTGTGATTGATGGGTGCACTAGGGTAGAATGATATACATCATTCCTAGTGGCTATGTATTTATATTTGATCCCGTGTAGGATCTGCAGAACCTCGCTTGATGCGATGGTTATATTTGATCCCGTGTAGGATCTGCAGAACCTCGCTTGATGCGATGGTTATATTTGATCCCGTGTAGGATCTGCAGAACCTCGCTTGATGCGATGGTTATATTTGATCCCGTGTAGGATCTGCAGAACCTCGCTTGATGCGATGGTTATATTTGATCCCGTGTAGGATCTGCAGAACCTCGCTTGATGCGATGGTTATATTTGATCCCGTGTAGGATCTGCAGAACCTTGCTTGATGCGATGGTTATATTTGATCCCGTGTAGGATCTGCAGAACCTCGCTTGATGCGATGGTTATATTTGATCCCGTGTAGGATCTGCAGAACCTCGATTGATGCGATGGTTATATTTGATCCCGTGTAGGATCTGCAGAACCTCGCTTGATGCGATGGTTATATTTGATCCCGTGTAGGATCTGCAGAACCTCGCTTGATGCGATGGTTATATTTGATCCCGTGTAGGATCTACAGAACCTCGCTTGATGCGATGGTTATATTTGATCCCTTGGAGGATTTGCAGAACCTCGCTTGATGCGACGGTTATTTGATCCCGTGGAGGATTTGATAAGTGATAGGTTCATAGGAGAATCTGGCGGACGAATGAGTCGGTCCCTATGAGTTGTACTATCATCTTCAGATGATGAACGAAGAATAATCTCTAAGAATATAATAGTATATATGTATGTATGGTCTGATAGATGGGGGGATGACGTTGAAGTAAGCGTGGAGGAGTTGTACTCACTAGGGTAGGATGGCAATGTGTCGTTCCTAGTGAGGAAGTTATCGGGGTAGAATGACTGAGATGTTGTTCCCGGTAGGGCATGAGCGATATGCCCATAACCCGGAAAGAGGATTGAGGATATTAGATGAGTATTATACGGATCGCACGGCATGGTTGCGGTTGTTATATGTAATATGCATGCGTGCAGGAATTGATGGGACGCGGATAGCGAATAAATGGATGTGTAGGATATTGACTAATGGATGCATGGTTTAGTGTGAGTGTATACGTCTAAGTGTATTTGATGTGGTGAGAATTTATTATTACGCACCGTAGTGAAAAGCTGTAGAATATAGGCATTCGGTACTTGTGTATTTCTATATATGTATATATATATATATATATATATATATATATATATATATATATATATATATATATATATATATATATATATATATATATATATATATATATATATATATATATATATATATATATATATATATATATATATATATATATATATATATATATATATATATATATATATATATATATATATATATATATATATATATATATATATATATATATATATATATATATATATATATATATATATATATATATATATATATATATATATATATATATATATATATATATATATATATATATATATATATATATATATATATATATATATATATATATATATATATATATATATATATATATATATATATATATCATGCCTTGATTATTACGGTAATGTTTCTCACCCTTCTGTTGTTTTATAATGCCCTACGAGGCATTGCAGATTAGGATCCGCTGGAGGTTTCCTTTGGAGTATAGTCTTTTCCCTCGTGTAGGTCGCTCTGATATGTAACTTTGGGTAGATAGGCTTGTAGAATGTCTTTTGTTGTTTTGTTTGTATGTGAATGAAGCTGTGAACAACCAGATGACATGTAATTACGTTTTGTCATGTCTTAAGTGAATATATATATGTTTTAGTCTTCCGCTTTAGGAGAAAACATGAATATGTAATTCGAAGAATCATGCGTTTATTTTTAGTTGAGATTTACCCCTTTTGAGTTAATTCTTTTTAAACATTAACATTTATGTGGTCGTTTCGTGAGTATTGTGACGCACTTCTTTTATACCTTAATGAAAATATACTCTGATGAAAATAAAAATACTTGTATTAGTGACTATGTGATTTGATATGTGTTTATTTTGGGGGTATAGAAAGGGGGCGTTACAAAGTGGTATCAGAGCAGGTCGGTCCATCCGGCCAAGTGTCTAATGTTGGTTGTTCCCTTGTACGCGACATGTGTGTGAAGACACTGTCGGTACGCGTTTGTTGTTTAACCATTGTCTGCAGAAGTAAGAATGATCCAAGTGGGGGAGAACTTGTGGTTCTCCAGGATGCTACAAGTGTGGGGCTGTAGCTCGGTGTATTGTTGAACATCGGGAGCTTGTGTTATCCGTGTTGGAGGAGAAGGCGGTGTTATGTCACTGTGGAGAGGTTCGAGGAGTTTTGAGAAGAACTGTCAACAATTTGTGCTTTGGTTTTGTCGAACCCGACTAAACCATATGTTGCGTTTCATGATGCTTTGGTGGCACGCTGGGAAGATGCGTTAAATGCACACCAGCAAAGTTCCGAGTGTGCTTTATGGCAAATAGGGGTACAAGGAGAGTCATCTGAAGAGTGACTTAGAGTTGGTCGCGGTTGTGTGTTCGTGCCAGAGGTTGGGAGCTTCAATTGTTCAGTAAAGGTTTGAGGCGAGTAATGACCTTGAAAACCTAAAGTGTTTTTGCACAGTAAGGCCGATAATGGGCTAAAGAAATTTTTTATGCAAGATATAGCATGGGGGTTTGACCTTCTTTCCAATGTCAAGCCTGAGATATCAGTGCTATCGAGGGATGGTAAATGGATCAAACTTCAAAAGCCAAGGAAGAGCTACGAGGATACCATATGGACTATTTTGATCACTGTTTACTTCATGCATTTCGTGAAGAAGAATCAGGAAACATCAACAAAATCTGTGTGGGATAGCTTGAGTAAGAATAAGGATTTTAGTTACTATGAAGTTAAACCTTCGCATAATGATTTGTTAAACCATATGGCTTTAATGGGCGAAGCTACCACAAAGGATGTTGTCTTAGCAAAGTCCAAGCTTTTGCTCACAGTTCTGAAAGATAAGGATACAATGAGGAATATGATTTTAGTTAAGAGAATTCTGGGTTGAATAAGTGGATTGACCCTTTTTCTGTTGATGAGGATTAGTCATTCTAGGTTGGAACTGGTTGTAATGAATATCGTTGAGGTGATAAAGATTGTATGTTGTATCGTCGAAATATTGAGTCAGATGAGAATCTGAAGCCTTGTATGGCAGGGGGCGTAGGACTCCTTTGTAATAATATGATTCAGGCGAGAGTGTTGTACTCGGACCCGAGATTTGTGCGTGAGACGACTGAAGAGGATAGAGGATCCAAGAGAGGCCGTGTTTTGAGGGTTACAATAGTAACCGGTGTTAGTCGAGCTTGAAGTTCGGGAACACACTGTGTCTTGTTGAACCTGTACCAGAGTAGCCCGGCAGAAGAGTGGGAAATAGCATGTTAGATTGTTGCACCGCCGAAGAGAGAAGTCGGATTTGAATTCCGTTGATTCTATGGTGAGTGGGAGCGAATACTTTAGGATGATGATGATGGATAAAAGTTTGTATCCGAGATTCAAACTCATTGGGGGTAGAATGACTAGTGTGTCATTCCCGATGAGGTATGAGTGTTATGGTTGCGATCACTAGGGTAGAATGACTATGCGTCGTTCCTAGTGAGACGATCACCAGGGTAGAATGACTGAGATGTCGTTCCTGGTGGAGTGTATGTCGAGTGCCTGTAATCTCCAATGGAGATTGTGTAGATTGACGGTCTTAATTGAGTCACGCGGCATGACTATGTTTGTGGTACGGAAGTATGCACGTGGGCGATCATGTGCAACTTGAGAATTAGAGAGCGGACGCGATGTTACGTCCGGTATGGTTTGAATCAGGTAATATTTACGAGGACGAGAATTCCTAAGTGGGGGAGAGTTGTAACGCCCCGATTTCGATTGTCTCTTTTATCGAATCCCTACTTAATTTAATTGGACGAATGTTATTTTTGATATGGAATTTGTGTGGAAATATGTTAAGTTTACATATTATTCTATTTTAACCGATTTTGAGAGTTTTCGGGGAAAATAGTTTGGAGGGTATTTTGGACATTTCCTATTTAATGATAAGTGGGATATTTTATGGGACATTGAATTAATAGATGTTTTGGAGAAATAATGAGAAGGATATTAAAAGGGAAATAGAAGAGAAAAGAAACATAAGAGAAAAGGAAGGAAAGAAAAGAGAAAGAAGGAAAAGGAAGAGAAAAGAGAAGAAGAAGAAGAAAAGTGTGGGATCATCAAGAACAGCTCAAAGCCTCGATTAATCCAAGGTAAGGGTGTGAAATCTTACTATCTAAATCAATATGTATGATTATGTATGTGTATGGTTGATTGAGTTAGGGTTTTGGAGAGTTTCCTATAATTTCCGTTTTAGGTCGAAATTGATTCGATCGGTAGAAATCTAGCTTTGTTTAATGAAGATGAGAATAAGTGGTAGGATTTATGTCGGGAAATGTTAGGTTATGATTACTGGAGCAAGTGGGGAATTATCGGGTGAATTTATCGGCTGTTTCGAATTCTGAACAGTGGGGAGAAGTTCTGTTTGCAGACGCTCGCTAGGCAAGCAGGTCGCGATTGTTCGCTAGCATCTCTCTAGGCGAGTGCGTAAGCGAACGGTCCCAGACTTGGGACAGAATTGTATTGTGGTCTTTCGCTAGTAGCGAAGGGAGTAGCAAAAAGCTCGCTGGGGGTTCGCTGTGGAGAACGAGGTAGCGAGCAATGTTGGAGGTTCTGTTTGCACTCGCTAGCAGTTCGCTAGGCGAGGAGGTAGCGAACGTTCGCTAGTAGCTCGCTAGGCGAGCGTGTAACAAACGTAGCAGAATGAGTTTCTCTCCTATTGTGTACTGTTGTGGCTTGGGACTCTGATTGCGATCGACCTTCCCTCGATTTAAAAGCGGGTAGGCTGGCCCGTGAGGTGCTGTGGGTAGCCGAATGGCGTGAATCCTAGTTTATGGTTTGTGAAGCGTGAGTGTGGCCGATCGACAATTTTATGCAATCGCTAGATCGAATAGGATTGCATGATGAGATGATCGAGTTCGTTGTCGTTGGCATGATAATATGAATGTATGAGAACATAATAGGATTATGTGGGCATTGAGTAGTGAACGTAGTGTCGGAGTGGATTACACTAGGGTAGAATGATGTGATATCATTCCTAGTTGCGGGCTCATTTGGGTAGGATGACGTGATATCGTTCCTAATGAGGCACAAACAATATTGTAGTGCGTTAGGAGTATTCCGAATGAGGTGTGATTGATGGGTGCACTAGGGTAGAATGATATACATCATTCCTAGTGGCTATGTATTTATATTTGATCCCGTGTAGGATCTGCAGAACCTCGCTTGATGCGATGGTTATATTTGATCCCGTGTAGGATCTGCAGAACCTCGCTTGATGCGATGGTTATATTTGATCCCGTGTAGGATCTGCAGAACCTCGCTTGATGGGATGGTTATATTTGATCCCGTGTAGGATCTGCAGAACCTCGCTTGATGCGATGGTTATATTTGATCCCGTGTAGGATCTGCAGAACCTCGCTTGATGCGATGGTTATATTTGATCCCGTGTAGGATCTGCAGAACCTCGCTTGATGCGATGGTTATATTTGATCCCGTGTAGGATCTGCAGAACCTCGCTTGATGCGATGGTTATATTTGATCCCGTGTAGGATCTGCAGAACCTCGCTTGATGCGATGGTTATATTTGATCCCGTGTAGGATCTGCAGAACCTCGCTTGATGCGATGGCTATATTTGATCCCGTGTAGGATCTACAGAACCTCGCTTGATGCGATGGTTATATTTGATCCCTTGGAGGATTTGCAGAACCTCGCTTGATGCGACGGTTATTTGATCCCGTGGAGGATTTGATAAGTGATAGGTTCATAGGAGAATCTGGCGGACGAATGAGTCGGTCCCTATGAGTTGTACTATCATCTTCAGATGATGAACGGAGAATAATCTCTAAGAATATAATAGTATATATGTATGTATGGTCTGATAGATGGGGGGATGACGTTGAAATAAGCGTGGAGGAGTTGTTCTCACTAGGGTAGGATGGCAATGTGTCGTTCCTAGTGAGGAAGTTACCGGGGTAGAATGACTGAGATGTTGTTCCCGGTAGGGCATGAGCGATATGCCCATAACCCGGAAAGAGGATTGAGGATATTAGATGAGTATTATACGGATCGCACGGCATGGTTGCGGTTGTTATATGTAATATGCATGCGTGCAGGAATTGATGGGACGCTGATAACGAATAAATGGATGTGTAGGATATTGACTAATGAATGGATGGTTTAGTGTGAGTGTATACGTCTAAGTGTATTTGATGTGGTGAGAATTTATTATTACGCACCGTAGTGAAAAGCTGTAGAATATAGGCATTCGGTACTTGTGTATTTCTATATATGTGTATATATATATATATATATATATATATATATATATATATATATATATATATATATATATATATATATATATATATATATATATATATATATATATATATATATATATATATATATATATATATATATATATATATATATATATATATATATATATATATATATATATATATATATATATATATCATGCCTTGATTATTATGGTAATGTTTCTCACCCTTCTGTTGTTTTATAATGCCCTACGAGGCATTGCAGATTAGGATCCGCTGGAGGTTTCCTTTAGAGTATAGTCTTTTCCCTCGTGTAGGTCGCTCTGATATGTAACTTTGGGTAGATAGGCTTGTAGAATTTCTTTTGATGTTTTGTTTGTATGTGAATGAAGCTGTGAACAACCAGATGACATGTAATTACGTTTTGTCATGTCTTAAGTGAATATATATATGTTTTAGTCTTCTGCTTTAGGAGAAAACATGAATATGTAATTCGAAGAATCATGCGTTTATTTTTAGTTGAGGTTTACCCCTTTTGAGTTAATTCTTTTTAAACATTAATATTTATGTGGTCGTTTCGTGAGTATTGTGACGCACTTCTTTTATACCTTAATGAAAATATACTCTGATGAAAATAAAAATACTTGTATTAGTGACTATGTGATTTGATATGTGTTTATTTTGGGGGTATAGAAAGGGGGCGTTACACTTATTACCACAGATAATGGAACCAATTTGAACAACAAGACTATGAAAGAGCTCTATGATAGCTTCAAGGTCGAACATCACAGCTCTTCTCCTTATCAACCAAAGTTGAATGGAGTTGTTGAAGCCGTAAACAAGAACATTAAGAAGATCATGCAGAAAATGGTTGTAACCTATAAAGATTGGCATGAGATGTTACCATTTTCTTTACACGGATACAGAATATCCGTTCGTATTTCAACATGGGGAACCCCTTTTTCCTTGGTATATGGAATAAATGCAGACCTTCCCATTGAAGTAGAGATACCTTCTTTGAGAGTTCTGATGAAAGCCAAGCTTGATGAAGCTAAATGGGTCAGAGAAAGGTTCGATCAGTTGAACCTCGTCTATGAAAAGAGAATGACTGCCATGTGCCTGTCGCACCTCGAACATTCATTTTCGAACATACGACCCTCGCGCGAAAGCCGCGGAAATTCCGGTTCGATAGAGTCGTCACCGAAATTTATTTTTCCCGAATGAACGGGATAGGAAAATATCGAGAAAACCTCATAAATGCGGAAAGGAACACGACCGTCGCAACCATATTCCTGGGTTCGGGAGTCGGTTACACGAGGGGAAGGTATTAGCACCCCTCACGTCCGTTGTACTCAACGGGAACCTCTTAATTCGAGTTGTGATGGATGTTAGCTAAACTTAATTCTTCTCTTCTCGCTACTAAATGCTAAAGGATACTATAAAAGGATAAAAACACTAGGGGAAAGGGGATGGTTAGAAGATAGGGTGCTCGCCAAGGATTGGGGCCCTTGTGCCTATGTATACTCATTCGGACGAGAATGAGAAATCAGAGCGTCGTAGTTCGATTACGGGAAAGGATGAGGGAAATGGAAGATGGAGGGGATTGTGGAGAAAGGTAGAAGTGTGCTCGCCAAGATCATCGCAATCTTGTGCCTACGTATCTTACATTCAAGAGTGAATGAAGAATCAGAGCAGTCGTAGTTCGTGGTAACGACCACGAAAGAAACGGGTTTGAATTGGATTTGAAGTGGGTATGGATGACGATTACTCGAAGTTTAAGAAAGACTTCTCGGACCCAAGTAATCGGGAGAGCGAACCAAAGACTTGGAACAATCTCTTTTTCATCTTGAAGAATAATGTCATGTTTGAATGGTGTTTGAACTGATGACGATTACTTTAGCTTGAGAAAGATTTCTCGGACCAAAATAATCGGGAGGGCGAACCAAAGACTTGGAACACTCTCTTTTTCATCGTAAGAGAAGTTGTGTTTGAAAGGATGAGGTTGAAATGATGACAATTAATTGAAGCTTAAGAAAGAGTTCTCAAACTCCAAATAATCGGGAGAGCGGACCAAAGATTTGGAACACTCTCTTTTTCATCGTGAAAGGAAAGTTGTTTGAGTTGGAGATAGTTGAACGATGTCGAGTTGTTAATGTTATTTAGAGGCGTCAATTGTTTACACCCGAATAAGACAACTCGCATGTAAACAACTGAAAGCAAGATCAAAGACTTGAACCTACTCTTTACACCTTGAAAAGAATTAAATAGTTGTTAATTGATTGATGGTTTGTTTCGAAAATCCGCTCGACGTTGAATCAAGGGTTTGACTTATTATCGCGTGCATAGCATGTTGAAAATGAAATTGTTTGAAAAAGAGACTAACTTGACTTACGCATCAAGGGTCAAATTGTAATAGGTTGATGGCGAATGCGTATGAGCACTCGACTTACGGGTTGTTTGAAAGTGGCTCGATGATGAATCGAGAATTAGTTTGAGAATAGTTTGATCCGCTTTAGTCCTTATGGGTGCTCCTAGGAGATAAACTAATAATCAAAGAAATGCGAAACATACATCGGAAAGGGAGAGGGGTACATTTAAGTTACACGGGATTGCACGAAATAAAGGGGTCTCATTGTATGGTAGCCCAAGAGAAAGCCGTGTGTGTGCATTGTGTCCTAAACTATGCCTTGATCAAAGTCGGGCACAAACTTGATATTAGGATACCTGCGAATGACCAAAGATCCAACAGTCCACCAATTTGGTTTTTTAGCGGTTTCGATAATTTATTATGTGTTTTCGAATATGGGAGAATAAATATGAATAAATATGATATGATAATAATAATATGACAATAATATAGTAAGACAATATAACAATAATATCCACAATAATATTTGACGGAAATTAAATTTAATGGTTAGTGAATCGAATCGGGACATGAAAGAATGGATCTCGTCTTAATCGCAAACATAATGCCGATTAATCGAAGGTAGCCTATCACGATCCCAAAGTACGGAAAATGACCCCAATGGTCATTCACCATAGATTTGAAATCGAGAAGGTTATCAACTTCGATACGTGATGCTTACGAATAAAAGACTTCATCGATCCAAAAGTCGAAATAAAATCGGAGAGATAAGGTGATCTCGGATCCTTTGTTTCACGTCGATATTTTGACGGCTAAACGGTGGAAACTTCGTCATTGACCAAAAAAGGAAGAAAGTGAAATAAAATGCCCAATAATAAATAAAATTAAAATCTAACCTCTAACGAAATATCTAAAAGAAATTAAAAACTTTAAAAAAATAAAAAATTAAAGGTTAGAAAAATAAATAAATATAAAAGAAAAATCTATAAATAAAAAAAGTTGGAAATATATTATATAAATTGATCTACAAAAGATATGTTAATATATATCTAAATAAAAAATGTTACAATTTTTAAAGAAACAGGGGTTTATATAAAAAACAGAGGGTATGCAGAAGAGTTTGGTTTTAACAAAATATGGTTGGATCCACAAAGCCCCTCGGTTTCTTGTAAATCAAATCCCATTTTCCAAACACACATACGCAGCGAAACCGAAAAAGAATAAGGAGAAAAAAAATGGTCGACTTTAATCCAAACTGAGAATGCTACATGTTCAGAATCATCATCACATCCCAAATTGGAAAAAAAACAAGTTTTAGAAGACACAATCGATGATGAGGGAACCGGATCAACCTCTCTCCGTGTCGCAGTTCCGATTCAACTCCCTTGTGATTCGCCTCAGTACGATTCTCTCTATTCTATTACTGTTAATCTTGATTTGAAAAGGGTTAAGTTTGTGATTTTTTTCAGTTTGACGTTTGAAGGGTTTGAAGTTGGAAGATGAAGAGGAAGAGGATTTAAATCTCTGAGTTCTTGAAGGTGTTTGTTATTGAAGAGAGGATTTGGGTTTTGAAGATTAGAGTCGAAGGTTTTGATTGCTGTGGTGGCTTTCAAGTTTGAGAAAGGGGATTTGAAGGTTGTGTTAGTTTCCATGAGAATGGTTTATAGAGGTTTGAGTTATAGAAGTTGTTGTTTGGAGTGTGTTGGAAAAAAAATGTTGTTGAAGATCATCCATGGAGATTTCTGGGTACGTAGTTGGGAGGGAAGGGCGAGTTCTGTCGCAGGTTGTTAATGATGCTTGATGGGTGTTTATGTTCTGGTAAAAAATGGAGGAGGTTTGGAGGGAAATTCGGATTTTGGGTTGTTTGGTTATGGTGGAAAGTTTGAGAAAATGAAGATTGGGTGTTAATGATGAAGGTTGGATAATGAGGACTTGGAGAAGGTGGCGGTCATGGCTGGTTGAATGAATTCAGGTTTCTTATTTAGGGTTTGGAGGCTGAATGGATTAGGAGGCTGAGAGCTGTAGCGGCTAGGGTTCTCCCCCCTCTTTTGCTCTGAAAGCATATGGTTTTTATGCAAACTTTAGAGGGTCTTCTCAAAGCATGGTGGGCCGTGTGGAATGACTCCCACTCCATCTCCTCTTTTGTCTGTAGTGAGGTAAAAAAACTTCAATTGATTTTCACTGCGGTAACTCCCTCTTTCCGCTTTTTACTGTGGTAATTAATTTGTAACTACATTTGCAGGAATACGATTTTGAGAGGTGGCAAGTAACAACTCATGTATTTTCTTTCAATGTTCTTGCTTTGCTGACATCTTTTAGCAGGTAATATAAATCACACTTCATCTCATCCCTCTTTTTGAATTGATGTCCAAGCATATCACTCTGCACTGTGATTCTTAAATGGAATGATTTTTTTCTCTGGTGTGAATGTTTGCTGCAGGCCTCAATCGCGTAGCAGTTTGTCGTACACGAGTTGCTTTTTCAGTTGTGAATATTTTGCACCGATGGTGTAGTGGTGGCAGGGTATACATAGGTATTGAAGATGCCGGTTTTATAACTTCGAAAAGTTCATGTCGGCCTGTCCATCATGGTATTATGCTATGTTGCCTTCATTTGTCAATTTGCAAATTTGTACATAACGGTGGTTGTTGGTTTAATTTACAGGTCAAGTTTTGTTTCGGTGGTGGGTGTAGACAATGACGGTTTTTCCGCGTGAAATCCATTGCGTGAAGCCTGCCACTATGGATTTTGCGAACAACAGTTATAGGTTTTATGTGGTTTATGGATAACAGTTTTGATTCAAGGATATGGAACTAGTCACCACAGGTATCTTACTCTTTCCACTTCAACATTTTTAGTGATCTGAGATTCCTTTGGACACGGGAACATAGCCATCCTTACTCTTTTCATCTTTATTATCTTTACCAACTCCAGTGGCACAGGTTTTCATAGATGGGGTAGACCGCACAAAAGTGTCCTGACTTCCACCGCCAAGGGGTTTTCCATCTCTACTTGTTGAGCCTGGATTTGGTGGGACCTGCGTAGGAACCGCTTTTGAGGTACTAAATGGTGCACATGATGAGGTAGTCCGTGGAATCATACCAAAAGCTATAAAGCTTTTCTTACAATTTTGACAGACTAACGCTCTATTCTTAACATATGTGTAGAACTGGAACCTGGTATTACAGTGATTGCAAGCTGTCCAGAATGTCTGAAACTTCAGATTGGGTTCACATAACAATTTGTTTTATCCATGCTGCAGGAAATTTGTAATGTGGTGGAGAGGCCTGCGTGAATTGTGACAGCCCAAATTTCATTAAATAATTAATTGTAGTAATTAATTGATTTAGTGGGATTTTATGTTAATGTTGGAAATTAATTTTTATTAATTGGAATTAATAGAGGATTGAAAGGAAATTGGAAGGAAAGAAAATAAAAGGAATATATAAGTGAGGAAGAAAAGAAAAGAAAGTTAGAAACATTTGGAGAGAAAGAGGAAAGAAAGAAGAAAGAAGAGAAAGAGAGGAGAAGAAGAGGAAAAGTGGAAAAATCATCAAGAACCAATTTCGAAGCTCCGATTAATCGAGGTAAGGGTGAGAAACATTGCTATTTAATCATTGTATGCTATTATGTATGTTGGGTTTGGGTTTGTGGATGTTTCATCACTTTTCCAATTAGGGCAAATGTTGGATTAATCGGTAGATTGATGATTTAATCGGTTGGAACTGAGCAATAACGCTGTAGAATAGTCGGGTAACATGTATTGATGCTATTTGTACTGATTTGGATGTTTGAGGTTTGGTTGGTGATGGATTGATGAAGGAGAGGCAGAATAGGGTTCTGTTCTGCGCAGGTTCGCTGGCTCTCGCCAGGCGAGCGAAGGCGAAGCTTCGCCAGGCGAAGCCTAGCGAATGCTGGCGAGTAATTATGATTAAGTCCCAGTGGACTTTGCTGGCGAGTTCGCCAAGCGAAGTTGGATAGCGAAGGTTCGCCCAACGAAGGTGCTGGCGAATGGTGGCGAATGAAGTCAGTAGCTACTGACTTGGGCTCGCTGGGAAGTCTCTCCAGGCGAAGCCTAGCGAGTGTTCGCTGAGAGAGTTCGCCAGGCGAAGGCCAGGCGAAGGTTCGCTGCGAGGGTTCGCCAGGCGAATGAAGGCGATTGTGACAGCATTTTTCTTTTGCTGTGTTGTTCATGTGGTGATTGTTTGGTTGATTCACATAGGTTAATACCTCTATGATATGAATAAGTATGTGATCCATGGTGATGATATGTGTTGTGGGTAGCCTTTGGGCGTGAATTCTAGAGTTGTGATATGAATGATTAATTGTAATCGGTTAAAATACATGAGAACATGATAATGATTATGTGTGTATTATTTAATAATGGTAATGTGCGTATTATTTGATGAGTTTGTGAAGGTTTGATGTAGTGTACAATTAGGTAATAAGTATGCATGAGAACATTGTGGATATATGTGTGCATAGCTTATAATTGTATTATTGGTACTGTGACATGTATACCTTGTATGAAATGGCATGAGATGAATAATAAACATAATACAAAAAATGTATTGTGGATGTATATTGTTTATATGCGGTTGTATGTTAAGATACATGAAGAATGCATGAGAGCATATTGATGGATATGCGTGCATCGTTTGATAAATATGATATTTGTATTGATTGGATGCGATTATGTATGGACAATGCGTGAGAATATATCGTGAATATATGTACATTGCGTGATAAATGTGTTATGCGTGTAAGCATGATGTAATTCTTGTATGATGAATTACTTGAGAATGCATGAGAACATATTGTGGATATGTGTGCATTGTTGATAATGCGGTGATGATATTGAATTGTGAATGTATATTGTTGGTATATGGTGGTATGAATAGAATGCATGAGAACATGTCATGGATATGTGTGCATCGCTTGATAGATGTTGTAAATGCATATTGTATGTATGTGATTAAATGTGAATAATGCATGAGAACATATCGTGGATATGTGTGCATTGTTTGATAACTGTGAAGAATGCATGAGAACATATCGTGGATATGTGTGCATTGTTTGATAACTGTGAAGAATGCATGAGAACATATCGTGGATATGTGTGCATTGTGAGTGATAATGTGGTGATAGTGTTGAATTATGAATACATCGATGAATGTTATGTGAATATGTTGTGTGTGCAATCATTGTGTAATTCTTGAAGAGATGAATTATTTGAATGCATGAGATTAAGATGTCGGTCTTAAGTGCATTTGTTGTGGTTGATTGTAAATGCATCATTTAGTCAAGAGGCAATGTCTGTTAGTTTCGTGGAAACTAGTGGCTTGTCCCAAACCTAGAAGAGTGGGTTTGAAGGCTTAGAGGACGGGCCTTTGTGGTTATCGGTCTAGAAGAGTGGACCCGGTTTAATGTAAAAACCGAAAAAAGATAACGAGTTATCGGTCTAGAAGAGTGGACCGGTTTAATGTAAAAACCGAAAAAAGATAACGAGAGTCGGTACCGCATTGCATAAGTTGCATTGAGTTGTTGAGTCACATTAATATATGACATATGCATGAAGAGATGCTTATGTGTGAATGATGAGATTGTGAAATTGTGAAGTATGCATGTGAATGAGATGTTTGTTGAATACTTATGAAGCGTGCATGAAGAGATGCTTACGTGTGAATGTTAAGATTGTGGAATTGTGGATGTATGTATGATGTGAAATGCTTGGTGAATATTCATGTTGTATATATATATAAGTGACGATGTAAATGACTATGAGTTGAATTGTGGTGAGAAATAGGGAGTTAATTATATGATACCTATATATACGTAATCTTATGCATTGATTATTATGGTAATATTTCTCACCCTTCTGCTGTTTTATAATGCTCTATGAGGCATTACAGATTAGGTTGCTGGAGGCCTTTATGAAGTTCTGCTTGTAGTTCGAGGTCGCTACGTGTGTAGCGGTTTAATAATTATTTATGGGTCGAGTCATGCTCTGGTGGTGTAACACGGGGATCGATTGCTTATGTTTTAGGATTACATTATGTAACCTAAGTTATGTTTTCATATTTGGAGTAATTGAGATAATGAGATGTTGGCCTTAGTGCCTAGAGATGTTGATTTTATATGATGAAAATAAATGTTTCTTTTAAAGGATTTTCATTAATGAATCCGCTGCTAAATGGAAAGGTGTTTATGAGCATGACAGATTGTTTTAATGTGGTGCAAGTTTTGCGTGATGCCCTTTTATGGATGCATGTTAACTTTTACTCTGATTATGCATATATTATTTGCGGGGTTTAGAAGGGTGTTACATTAGTGGTATCAGAGCAGGTCGGTCCGTCCGGCCAAGTTGTCTAATGTTATTTGTTCCCTTGTATGCGACATGTGTGTGAAGACATTGTCGATACATGTTGTTGCTTAACCTTGTCTGGAGA
The DNA here is from genome assembly GCA_963859935.3 of Lathyrus sativus. NCBI lineage: Eukaryota > Viridiplantae > Streptophyta > Magnoliopsida > Fabales > Fabaceae > Lathyrus > Lathyrus sativus. Next base: position 77,528,780 of record OZ012738.1, read on the forward strand.
AGTGGGAATGATCTAAAGTGGGGGAGAAGTTGTGCTTCTCCAAGATGCTGCAGGTGTAGAAGTTGTAGCTCAGTGGGTGGTTAACACTCTTGTGGTTTGGTAAAGATAGTCTAGACTCCATCATGATTTTCAGCTGCCTATTGACAAATTGAGGAACTGATCACCCTTAATCTCTTGTTGATAGTAGTTGGAGTTCTGTTGGATGGGATGGACGTGTCTTGCAAGCTTAGGTGGCGTGAGTAGAGAATTGTTTGGAGCTAAGCCAGGTGCTTAAGAAGTGTGTTGATGAGTCGGCACGAGACAGTGAGGAGATGGTTAATTCTGATGGGAATTCGGGGTGCTAATGAAAGTGGGAAGATGGCGGTTTTGCCGACTAATTATATCTGTTTGGACAGTCGAAGAATTAAATTGATTGAGTAGTGTTGAGAATTATGTCTGGTGTGTGTGCTACGACAACAGATTGTGGAGTTGAGTATAAGGGTGGATAATGACTTCTAGTGATTACTAAAGGAAATGAGATGTGGAATACATGGTTAGTATAATTGGACCCTTAAGTATTTCAAGAGTTGGAGAGGTATTGGATGACCTTTAAGTGTGGAAGGGTTGTTTCCGTGATTTTGTCGTAACGGAAAACCGTAATTCGGAATGACGCAAGATTAGAAGCGTTGGAAGATATTACAGTGCTCTATGTGATGGGAAAGTAGTGACATGGAATTAAGTATTTATTGGCGAAAAATGTTTGGATGTTATGGTAAGCGCGGAGAGTGCGGTTTGTGTTATCACCATAAGTTCACAGTTGAGCGTCCGTTTGATATAATGATTTTCCACACTTGATTGAGAGAGTCAATGGTTATGTAACCGATGGTGTTTGGATATGTTCGGAGAGTATAGGGGTTCATGATGAGCGTCGGGAACTTGAGTTATTAGTATTGGGGAAGAGGCAGTGATGTACTACTGTGAAGAAAGTTCAAAGAGTTTTGAGAAAGCTGTCAACAGTTCGTGTATTGGTTTTGCCAAGTCCGACAGGATTGTCGTTGTGTTTTGAGATACTTTGTTGATATGATTAAGAGATGTGTTAAGTACAACATTAATGAGTTTTGGTTATGCTTGAAGGCAATATAAAGTACAGAGAGGGATTATCTGACAAGTAATTTGGAGTGGGTTGCTGTTGTGTGTTTGTACCGGAGTTTGGAAGCCTCAATTGTTTAGTTGAGATTTGAGATGGTTACTGACCTTAAGGTATTTGTTTTATTTGAGAGAGAGTCAAATATGAGACAGAGAAGTAATTGGAACTCCTGAAGGAGTATGGTTTTGGTTAAATCACCATTCGAATGAGACCAAGTGGTAGCTAAGATATCGAATCGGGAATTTTGGTATACGCTAATGAAGATGGTAAGGAAGTTAGAACTGATTAAGCAAATTCAGATATGAGTTCGGCCTGTGAAGAGACTTCTTATGGAGTTGAGCCTTGGATGTTGAGATTGACTTTTGGTATTCTGATGAGGTTCGAGGAAATCGGAATTCTGAGTTGAGTTGATAGATTAATTGAATTTAATGGATAAAAGTCAGAGGGCTTATTTTCGGATTAAGGGAAATGGTATTGTGAGATGTCGTGATGAAGTGTGTATTCTGAATAGTGTGAGTTGGATAAGAGTACTCAGGGAGAATTACATCGAGAAAGATGGAGTATCCGTGCAGGTACTAGGAAGATGCGACCGAATTTGAGAAATAGTTTTGGATAGCCATAGATGGAGAAGGAATTAATTGAGTTTGTATATGTTGATTAGACTTGCTGGGAATTGAAGTGTGAACATTAGAGATGGTTGGATCTGATACAACTGTTGAGTATTTCGAGTGGGATGGGATAGTATTCCCATGGGCTTTGTGCCGGGTTTTCTGATGAATTTGAGGAAGTATGATCCGATTTGGACAGTTAAGAATGGATTAACAAGAGTAACTCGTTGCCTACCAGTGAAGATGAATCATTCTGTTAGATGGGAACTCAAGTTTTTCGTTAAGATTATGGGAAAGATTGCGAAAGCGGTTGGGTGCCATGTTGAAGATGAACTCTGACTAGCGTCCGTGAATGGCATGGACAAACGAAGAAAACTATCCAGTATGAAGAGGACTCGTTGAGAGCTTGTGTGTTGGACCAAGATGGATCTAAGGGTAGTTAATTGTCGTTGATGGAGTTGCCTACAATAACTGTTGCCATTTCGTATCGGAAACAACATCGTATGAAGTTCGTTGGGTAAGAGGGTATGACTCCTTTGTGTTGTTGCATGTCCAACGGGAGTGTTGTACTCGGATCAAAGACCGTGCAAGGGACGATGGAAACGATCAAAGAATCCAAGTAGGCCGTGTTTTGAGAGTTATGGTAGTAATTGGTGTTGGTCGAGCTTGAAGTCTCGTGAGCACCCTGTGTTTTGTTGATCTGTATCAGAGTAGTGCAGCGGAAGCGTGAGGCGGATAGCATGTTAGACTGTTTTACCGCTGTCGCTTGAGAGGATTGCATGAGGTGTTCATATGTCTAAGTTGAAGAGGTACATTGATTCAGGTGGATGGTGTACAAGTGAGAGAGAATTTGACTTCGGAGGCGTGGCTAGTTCTAGTTGTTGATAAGAAACAACTTCGAAGTATAGAGATTCCTTTGGTGGAAGTAGTTATGGGAGAATTTGATTTGGAAGAATTGGAATGCGAGAGTCGTATCCAGAGTTGTTTGGATCAGATAACATTTTCGAGGACGAAAATTCCTAAGTGGGGGAGAGTTGTAACAACCCAAATTTCATTAAATAATTAATTGTAGTAATTAATTGATTTAGTGGGATTTTATGTTAATGTTGGAAATTAATTTTTATTAATTGGAATTAATAGAGGATTGAAAGGAAATTGGAAGGAAAGAAAATAAAAGGAATATATAAGTGAGGAAGAAAAGAAAAGAAAGTTAGAAACATTTGGAGAGAAAGAGGAAAGAAAGAAGAAAGAAGAGAAAGAGAGGAGAAGAAGAGGAAAAGTGGAAAAATCATCAAGAACCAATTTCGAAGCTCCGATTAATCGAGGTAAGGGTGAGAAACATTGCTATTTAATCATTGTATGCTATTATGTATGTTGGGTTTGGGTTTGTGGATGTTTCATCACTTTTCCAATTAGGGCAAATGTTGGATTAATCGGTAGATTGATGATTTAATTGGAACTGAGCAATAACGCCGTAGAATAGTCGGGTAACATGTATTGATGCTATTTGTACTGATTTGGATGTTTGAGGTTTGGTTGGTGATGGATTGATGAAGGAGAGGCAGAATAGGGTTCTGTTCTGCGCAGGTTCGCTGGCTCTCGCCAGGCGAGCGAAGGCGAAGCCTAGCGAATGCTGGCGAGTAATTATGATTAAGTCCCAGTGGACTTCGCTGGCGAGTTCGCCAAGCGAAGTTGGATAGCGAAGGTTCACCCAGCGAAGGTGCTGGCGAATGGTGGCGAATGAAGTCAGTAGCTACTGACTTGGGCTCGCTGGGAAGTCTCGCCAGGCAAAGCCTAGCGAGTGTTCGCTGAAAGAGTTCGCCAGGCGAAGGCCAGGCGAAGGTTCGCTGCGAGGGTTCGCCAGGCGAATGAAGGCGATTGTGACAACATTTTTCTTTTGCTGTGTTGTTCATGTGGTGATTGTTTGGTTGATTCACATAGGTTAATACCTCTATGATATGAATAAGTATGTGATCCATGGTGATGATATGTGTTGTGGGTAGCCTTTGGGCGTGAATCCTAGAGTTGTGATATGAATGATTAATTGTAATCGGTTAAAATACATGAGAACATGATAATGATTATGTGTGTATTATTTAATAATGGTAATGTGCGTATTATTTGATGAGTTTGTGAAGGTTTGATGTAGTGTACAATTAGGTAATAAGTATGCATGAGAACATTGTGGATATATGTGTGCATAGCTTATAATTGTATTATTGGTACTGTGGCATGTATACCTTGTATGAAATGGCATGAGATGAATAATAAACATAATACAAAAAATGTATTGTGGATGTATATTGTTTATATGCGGTTGTATGTTAAGATACATGAAGAATGCATGAGAGCATATTGATGGATATGCGTGCATCGTTTGATAAATATGATGTTTGTATTGATTGGATGCGATTATGTATGGACAATGCGTGAGAATATATCGTGAATATATGTACATTGCGTGATAAATGTGTTATGTGTGTAAGCATGATGTAATTCTTGTATGATGAATTACTTGAGAATGCATGAGAACATATTGTGGATATGTGTGCATTGTTGATAATGCGGTGATGATATTGAATTGTGAATGTATATTGTTGGTATATGGTGGTATGAATAGAATGCATGAGAACATGTCATGGATATGTGTGCATCGCTTGATAGATGTTGTAAATGCATATTGTATGTATGTGATTAAATGTGAATAATGCATGAGAACATATCGTGGATATGTGTGCATTGTTTGATAACTGTGAAGAATGCATGAGAACATATCGTGGATATGTGTGCATTGTTTGATAACTGTGAAGAATGCATGAGAACATATCGTGGATATGTGTGCATTGTGAGTGATAATGTGGTGATAATGTTGAATTATGAATACATCGATGAATGTTATGTGAATATGTTGTGTGTGCAATCATTGTGTAATTCTTGAAGAGATGAATTATTTGAATGCATGAGATTAAGATGTCGGTCTTAAGTGCATTTGTTGTGGTTGATTGTACATGCATCATTTAGTCAAGAGGCAATGTCTGTTAGTTTCGTGGAAACTAGTGGCTTGTCCCAAACCTAGAAGAGTGGGTTTGAAGGCTTAGAGGACGGGCCTTTGTGGTTATCGGTCTAGAAGAGTGGACCCGGTTTAATGTAAAAACCGAAAAAAGATAACGGGTTATCGGTCTAGAAGAGTGGACCCGGTTTAATGTAAAAACCGAAAAAAGATAACGAGAGTCGGTACCGCATTGCATAAGTTGCATTGAGTTGTTGAGTCACATTAATATATGACATATGCATGAAGAGATGCTTATGTGTGAATGATGAGATTGTGAAATTGTGAAGTATGCATGTGAATGAGATGTTTGTTGAATACTTATGAAGCGTGCATGAAGAGATGCTTACGTGTGAATGTTAAGATTGTGGAATTGTGGATGTATGTATGATGTGAAATGCTTGGTGAATATTCATGTTGTATATATATATAAGTGACGATGTAAATGACTATGAGTTGAATTGTGGTGAGAAATAGGGAGTTAATTATATGATACCTATATATACGTAATCTTATGCATTGATTATTATGGTAATATTTCTCACCCTTCTGCTGTTTTATAATGCTCTATGAGGCATTGCAGATTAGGTTGCTGGAGGCCTTTATGAAGTTCTGCTTGTAGTTCGAGGTCGCTACGTGTGTAGCGGTTTAGTAATTATTTATGGGTCGAGTCATGCTCTGGTCGTGTAACACGGGGATCGATTGCTTATGTTTTAGGATTACATTATGTAACCTAAGTTATGTTTTCATATTTGGAGTAATTGAGATAATGAGATGTTGGCCTTAGTGCCTAGAGATGTTGATTTTATATGATGAAAATAAATGTTTCTTTTAAAGGATTTTCATTAATGAATCCGCTGCTAAATGGAAAGGTGTTTATGAGCATGACAGATTGTTTTAATGTGGTGCAAGTTTTGTGTGATGCCCTTTTATGGATGCATGTTAACTTTTACTCTGATTATGCATATATTATTTGCGGGGTTTAGAAGGGTGTTACATGAATCGGTTTTGAGCGGGTATTGCCGGCTTAGAAGCTAGATGGCAAGTACATACAAAATTATTAACATCAATCCTTAATTTTCCATGCTTGCTATTTCTTTACTATCGTTTTGTTGCAAACAGGTGTGAAAGGATGCGAATTGCTTTTTCTGTCGGTGGTGCTGAAGATTGTTGTTGCTTCCTTTAAATTGTGTATCAATTCTTCACATATGGAGAAAGTGAGAGGGTGCTTCTTTTCAATTTCGTACCTGAATCGTGGTTGTGTTTTCGGTCTAGGAGATGGCTTTATGCGTTGCGTGAATTGAGGGCTTGGATCACATATGGTTATTCACAGGTTTTTTTGTGTGTTGAATTTGCACATTACAGAAAGTCTGTGGGGTCATGTATCAAGTGGTAAATGGCTGGTTTTTATGCAGAAATTAGTTATTGTTGGCTAAGACAGAGCTGGCTTTGAATTGGTTCAAGGCGTGGCTTGCGCAGCTGCCGCGAATCGGCGCTTGGGATAATGGAAAGGGCCTGTATAACATGGGATTTATGTCAAAGCCTCCAAGTCAAATCGTGATGCCTTTATGAATTTCTGTTTGAAATTTTTGCTGCAGGTACCGGTGTACGGCGTGCATGTACGATTGTGCTGGTGGTCTTTGGTTCAATAGCAGCAGGTCGTTTGGGTAATAGTTGAAGGCACAACTTCGAGTGTGGCGGATTTATGGTTCATCATCTTTGTGCTCTACAAATTTCCCTCATCTGTTGTGACAAAACCTTTATGCAGGTTGGGCCGTATCGTGTGCAGGACCATGAAACAGCAAGTTGGTGCATTACAAATTGCTGGCTGATTTGGGATCGAGTTGGGTGAGTGAAAGTTCTCTTACAATTCTGACTTCTTTTAAATCCTCAAAATTGACACAATTCTCCTTCCGCTTTTCTAACAGGTTTGAATTTGAAACTGGTGCAGCTGAATCATGAACACAATGCCGTAATGTTTGAGTACTTTGATTTATCAGACAATGTCTTCCTCAGATGAAAACCTCATCAACATTTTTCATATGGCTGCCATTTTAAATTGAACTTGGTATGTCACAGGTTTGCGACTTTGATAACGTCTACAAAGTGATATTCGACTCGTGGCTAGACCACATAATGACTTGCAGCGAGAATCGCGATACGGTATGTATTACATGACTCGTCCTTGTAACCTTGGTATCTTACTCACACTTTCCTGGTATTTAATAGCATCTTACCTTCATTTAGCAGTATGCAATATATGATGCGGCGAAGTTGAAGCTAGCAGTATACGCTCACGCGAATCAAAACTTGGTGCTCTACGTAATTCTGGAATTAGCCACCACGGGACCCCTAATTACTTCACTTGGCCATTAGCCATCCCTGCTAGCACACTTCCGTCAAAAACTCCCTAGTCTGTTGCTTGTAAATGAACTTGGTTGTGCGCGACATTGACGGTTTTGTTGTGTTGGTAACTTGGTGTATCCATGGTAAATTGCTCTTGTCTAACCTGCTCCATTGTTTTTTTCAAAGCTTTTTTCAATTGATTTATCTCATTTCTTTTTCATGCATGACCTGTAAATTCAGAGCAAGACTTGAACAACTTGGAAAACACATTCTTATGCGTGTCGGGTGCGGAATACATCGGCTGTATGGGAACTGTCACAGGTACATCGCCGGTGCCTTTGCAGTTAAATCAAGTCTCGTGTCGCATATTGTTCATAACTCGGTTTGTTAATCTTGTGTCTCATTATTGCAGATCACGCTACTGTTTTTGTAGCATTGAGACATTGGTGGATATAGTAAGCCCTCTGCAGAAGTCGGCACTACGGATTGACGAGAACATCAAAGTTGGCAAAATTAGCTTTCGTTCTTTTAACATAACTTGTAATACTGACTTCAAATGCTAGATTTTAATTCCAAATTCAAATCAAAACCACCATCACTGTCATGTTTGCCACTGTCATGTTTTCTTTTATGGAATGTTTGGATGAAGTGGAGCCAAAGGCTAGTAAGGTTTTAATACTAAAATTGATGTACTGATCAAGAACTGAAATGTAGCATCATAGCTACCACAATCATATGTGATACGTGCAATAAATGTACAACATCTGCTCTGCCAAAACGTTTGGCCCAATAGGCACCAGTATGCTTCACATGATTCTTTAATCAAATATTGGGAAGACTCACACATTTGTAATAACTTAAGATAAATCATGAAAATTCGTGGCTTGAAACCAATCCTTACAAAATTGATGCGTAATTAACTGATCTTTGCTCGTGACAAATTTAGATTGTGAATCTTGAATGCAAGTTAGTTATGTTTTGCAAATATACACTCACACTTGAAATCATTTTCCTTAATCTTGAACCAAAGTGAATCATGTTTGATAAAAATTGAGTTTCAATGTTGATGCCACTTTTGTATCGAAGCTAGAATCACTCTTGAAATTACTGAACAATGTTTCAAATTAACTCCTAGAAACATCCACAATCATGAACCTTCACCCAAGGCTGAATAAAGACATGATTCCACGTTTAAACAATCATAACCACTTGGTATAAGGAAATCTCAAGAGGTAGGACAAATTTGGGGTATGACAGTGCCACGGCCAACTATATCAAAAAAGGATCAAAATAGCCTTTGACAAGAAGGTCCGCATTCGAGAATTCTGAGAAGGAGATCTTGTACTCAGGAAGATACTGCCAACTCATAAAGACTCACGTGGAAAGTGGACGTCTAACTATGATGGCCCATTTGTTGTGAAGACAACCTTCTTTGGAGGTTCCCTCATCCTCACAACAATGGATGGAGAGCAACTTACACACCTTATGAATTCTGAAGCAGTACAAAAGTATTATGCCTAAAGAACCCGATAAGTCGAAAACCTAAAAGGGTGGCTTATGCAATAATGAGTATCCTGCTGGATCATAACCTATGAAGGAGGTCCAGAAAAAAGTTAGGGATGAAATGAAAAAAAATGAGCTCGCTAAGTTGAAAACCCGAAAGGGCGGTTTAAGAAAAAATGAACATCTCGGTGGATTGAAAACCCCAAAAGGGAAATCCAGGAAAAATTTAGGGGCAAAGGCATTTCACTGCATCAGATGGTTGTCACCTCTGCAAAAGATTACATGAGAAGTTCATTTCAACCACTCTTATCAGAAGCAAAGGTTTTAGAGGACTCTTAGTTATTAGTGTCATACCCCAAAATTTTCCCCTTGATTCCATTATCATTCTAGGTGCATCAAGCATGTTTATCCGACATTAACCTTTTTCAAGTTGATCTTTGTTAAGATGCAGATGGATTAGGGTTTTACACTATCAAAATCAAGGATCATGTGGACTGATCAATCAAGGTTTTGGATTGATCTTCTACAACATAAGCCTTCATATCATCAAGGGGCCCATATCATTCCAAGAACAAGTGCTATCTGAGGTAGTTACCAAAAGAACAAAAGTAGTGCAGTGCAGCACCCTAATTAGGGTTTCTAGTGGAAAAGTCAACTGAAGTTAGACTTTTGGTCTAGATGGGTTTCCAAAGCTTGAATCATGGTTCATGGAACTCCTATGACTTATTAAAGTCTCATCAAGAAGTTTGAAAGGCTAAAAGAACCCAGAACACTGAGGGTCGATCCTGAAGATTTCAGCCGTTCGGTTCGTCTGTCTAGAAAGTCAACTCTTTGACTTTTAGAATTTTGAACCCAAATTGAAGCAAGCAAGTCTTCCAACATCATTCTATTCCTAACTAGTGAGTTTGGTGAGGATTTAAAATAGGATTGGATAACTTGCAAATCAAGAAACTAGGGATTATGAAGAAAAAAACCTAATTTGAAGCCAACTTGGAGTGACCATAACTTCCCAACCACACATCCAAATGGAGTGGTTCAACGCTTGTTGGAAAGATATTGAGGATCCCTACAAACTTTTCCTATGTGGTTGAGGTCCAAGTTGTGAAGAATTTCAACACTTAGAAAATTTTCATGTTTCTTGGCTTGTAAGTCAACTTTTACAACAATCTTCAAGAGGATTTTTGACATAGTTCCCTTTGGATTTTGAACTTGCATAAAACATTAAAGTTGTATATAATGTTTGGGGATTTTTAAAAGTAAAAGATAATTTTCTCAACCTTTGTGGTTAGGGAGAATCGAATAAGGCAAGTTGGGCATTTTCCGTATCATAAAACCAAGTTCAGCATTGGCATTTTCTTGCATAAACCCTTCAAACCTCTCCTAAACCATTTATTAACTCTTTTTTTAATGCTTATGGAACCAATTTAGGAGATTAGAATGCATATCCACGAGAAAAAAAATTAGAATTTGATTAAATGGAATTGTTTAATCATGCAAGTGGATGCAAGTGGCAAGAAAGAGAAACATTTTGCAAGTTCTGTCACAACTCAGCAACCACATCAACTTCTCCCTCCCTATCATTTCAAGACCATTATTTTCATGCTACAGGTGATGATCAAACTCATAGAAGGTGTCTAAAACTCAGAAGAAAGATTTCAAGCTGGTCTTGCACATTTTGCCTCCAAAAAGGGAAAAGTTGGCAAGATGAGCCATTCTGCCCATACCAATTGATTTCCCAGCTTGCCTATAAATAGAGCCTTCTCCTCACTTCCAAAATACACCAGATTAAGCTAGAAACCAAGCCAAATCTCTTACATTTTTCTAATCCCAACCTTCTTGCAAGTTGAAAACTTGGTCACCTTAAGGCACAAAATCTGCCTTGGCACAAACCTTTCCAAGATTCATTCCAATTATCAAACACCTCTACCAAAACTTCACACACATCACAAATGATGTTTTGAAGCTGCTCAAACACTCACTTCCACCATAAAACCTCTCACCCAAAAATTCAACTGTCAAAACCACAAAACTTTGACTTTCTGCACTTTGAAAGCCACAACTCTGTCCAGCACTTTTCCAACCTTTCCAACACCTCAAAACCCTTCCATATAACTTGCTTGAGCTATCTAAATCATCACTACACTTCTGCGATATCATTTCCCCATATTTCACTTTGGAGATTTTTGGTCCATTCTTGCATAAAGCACCATTCTATCAAGACAAATGCTTGGAGGAGTTTTGGATCACTTGAACATCTCACTTGAGGTATTTTGTAGCTGTTTGCATCACCACGTCTCAACTGGACTTCCTATTTTGTGCATTCTCTTGAATAAGCTACAAGAGGTAAGTTCTCAAACTAGTTACTTTTGAAACCATGATAGATCTTGATGTTCATTGATGTTGAACATTTTTGATATGCATTATAGGTCATGTTTGAACCTTAACTTGTCACCAAACTTGTGTAATGTTGACTGTCCATATGTTCTTGCTTGCTAGCTTGCCTTAAGTTTCATTTTCATATACAACTCATAGATTCTGTTTAGGCGTAGGTGTGTGTTGGTTATGAACATCATTTGTATGTTTTATGTGTCATGTTTGAACATTTGGTTGCTGCTAAAAGCATGTAATTGTGACTGTCACCATTTTTATGCTCAAACTTGCCATTTTGGCCACTTCATGTGCAATCTGTTGATTGAGCCCTCCCTTGGTGTGTGATATTTGTAAACATCATCTATATGTTCCATATGTTGTGTTTGATCACTTACTTACTGCTTAAACCATGTACATATGACTGATCACATGTTCTTGCACATAACTTGCCATTTTTAATGATGTCTTCAAATTTTTTAAACGATGCATGATCTGATCAAACCACCACCACTATTGGATTACTTGTGAAAAAATAAACAATTTCATTTTTTATTTCACTCAATTTCATTAAGTTTTGAGCAAGTTATGACCCTTCATGCAAATTTGCCTAAAAGTTGCCTTACCATGACTTGATTTTTGCCTTAGTTTGCCCCATTTGGACCGCATTTTCAAAAGTGCATAACGTCTTTGATTTTTATCATTTTTGAGCCATTCTTATTGCTAAATTCTCCTTAAAATGTCTAGTTTCAATTCGTGGAGGAAGAATTCAAGATTTGTTATTTTTGAAACACTTTGGCTCACTTGAATCACATGAAATTTTTTAGGGTTTTTCACTTGTTTTCATGAGTTTTGTTTGTTTACCATTGATGAACTTGTTGTTGTCACACATGCTTTCATGCTTGCTTTTGTGATTGTTACCTTCATAACCTTTGAACTTTGCCATGATGTCTTGACTTATGTTTGAAATGTTTCGTATTGTAAGAACCTTGTTATCATCCCCTTTTAGATGTTGTTTCCTCTATGATTACCTTTATTTGCAACCATTTGGATTGATCCTTTCATTGCTATATACTTAGTTGTAATCTTGTTATGTTTACTTCATGTTCTTGCATGCTTGCCCTAATCTGTCTTGGTTGTTAGCATGCTATCATACCTTCGTCATGTTTGAATGAATGTTTATGTGTGTCTTAAACTTTGTTAAGTTTCTTTCCCTAAGTAATGTAACTTGTTATTTCTCATTCAGTTGCCTTGTTTATTCCCTTTACTCCATAGGAAAGTCTCCCTATTGACTTCACAGTCATAGACAGCTCATCACCCATCCCCTTGACTTGGTTAAGTCATTAGGTCCTTTAAATTAGTTAAGTTAGAACCTATATCCATTAAACTTTGCTTTAAGTCTAGAAGACCTACCCCTTGTTAGGAGTATCCTTCAATTAGAACTTTAAGATAGAGTTTGTTAACTCTATGTAAGGATCATTGTCATGATTACTTACTCCCCTCTTGGATTTTGTCAAAGTCAATCCCCTTGAGTGTTTAACTTAGATCTAGAGAGTTTTTTCAAACTCTATACAAACATTTTTATGTTTGTTCCCCTTGGAGTCTTGACCATAGTCAAGTATTCCTCAAACTCAGTGAGGAGAACTACGGTTGCTCTGATTCCATCCTAGTCAGAATACGTAGGCATAAGATGTGATATCTTTGCGAGCAAAATTAGAATTATCCTTAGGTCTTTACCTCAGCTTTACCCTATCCTCGATCCAATAACCCTGGAAAACAACTTAAATAGCTTAGCATACGCATACACATAAAAGGTTCCTGTAGAGTACTATAGATGTCTGGGATGTGAAATACCTACCCTAGGCATAACCAACCCCGATCCCCGAATCTTTAGCATTGTTGTTACGTCGCGCAAAATTTCTTTTCATTCTTTAAACTTTCCTTTGGATAAATCAAAGCTCGGTGGTGAATTTCAATGAATTAATTCAAGTTAACCAATAGCTTGGTATCTGATTCTCACCGCAACAGAAATGGCGACTTCACAGGGGAAGCTAATCTTTGCTTAAGGGTTTAGCCCACTTTGTGTGTTTATATGTTGTTTTCCTATACATGTATATTTGAAAATATATGATTGTGTTGTTTTCATTGGATCTTGGGGTGATATCTTGAGTGGTGAGATAATTCCTAACCTGGATTTAAGTGCACATATGATAGGATGTCGTATGATCAATAGTTGACTGTTAGGAGTAGTCCTAACATGCTTGACATATGATGTAACCACGCTCAGTTGAGACCTCCTTAAGATGATTAATGTTGTATGAGTAGTCATGCATTTCATTGGTTATTTCAACCTGAGAGCCCGTGAAACAGAGGACCTTTAGTTACCCACTTACCCCACTTGGCCTTTTCAGGACGTAGTGCAGAGACTATAAGGGAGTAGTCCTGAAATAGTTGTTACGTGATGTTACACTCAGACGAGTCTATCCCGAGATTATTTTTGACCCAGTGAGTAGGTATGTTGGTCGATAATATCCGAGGGATTTACCCATGACTCTAGGCACTCTTGATAGAACCCAATCTACAGTTATAATGAAAACCTTAGTACTTGTCTTTTTGGGAGGGTATACCCTGGCTTCATGCTTACAACCCTGAACATAGTACTTTTGCGTGTTAGCATTTGCATGTGTGTGTTGTGTGTGCATCATATCATCATGTCATCATATCATCTCATCATGGTGCACTGGTTTTGTAAAACTCAGTCATTTTCTTTCTACGAAACCCTAATTATCATGGATTTTGGGAAAAGAAACACTAAGAAATATAACTTCAAGAAATGTGATACATTGGAGTTGAAAAATCTAGGGACAATGGTATCTGAGGACTTTGGGAGGACATATGGAAAGCTTTTGAGCATTATGAAGACTATGATGGAAGAAGGGGTTCTCAACACCTTGGTTCAATTCTATGATTCGTTGTACCATTGTTTCACCTTCCTAGATTATCAGTTGATGCCAACATTAGAAGAGTATTCCTACTTCATTGGAATTACCGTGAAAGATAATAAACCTTTCAGTGGTTTAGAGAAGCTACCATCGTCGAAGGAAATTGCTGACACACTCCATCTAGAACTATCTGAGGTCAAAGCCAATCATACTTCAAAAAATGGGGTCAAGGGTTTTCACTCTACTTACTTGTTGAAGAAGGCTACTTACCTTGGCAAGGAAGGTAGTATGGACGCATTCGAAGCAGTCTTGGCTCTACTGATATATGGTTTGGTATTGTTCCCAGAGGTAGAAGAATTCATCAATTCAATTGCCATCACATTTTTCTTGAATGGTAACCCGGTACCCACTTTGTTAGGCGACGCTTATGATTCCATTCATCACAGTACTCTTCAAGGTAGAGGAACTATTAGATGTTGTGCACCTTTGTTATACAGATGGTTTGTCAATGATCTACCAAGAACATATGCTTTCAAAGAAAGTCCTAATGGTTGGAGATGGTCCCAAAGGATTATGTCTCTAACTCAAGCAGTCATTCATTGGTATGATCCTGCCTATGACCAAGGAGTCTACATTGATAGTTGTGGTTCTTTTCCGAATATAGCACTATCGGGAGTACAAGGGGGGATCAATTACAATCCTGCCTTGGCCAGACGTCAATTCGGATTCCTAATGAAGGATAAACCCAAAAACATCCTCTTGGTTGGTTTCTTCTACCTTAACATCGAAGCAGAAGAAATTTTAAGAAATAGTACAATTGATGCTTGGAAGAACATCCGAAGAAAAACCAAAGCTAACCTTGGGAAGAGGAACTGTGTAGCTTTTGAGCCATTCACTCAGTGGGTCCAATCTAGAACTTGTGATCTTAAAATGCCTTACCTTCCTGAGAAAAATACGCAGATTGTCATCACGTCATCTTCTGCCATTAAAAATATGGAAGAGTACCAAGAGGTTCTTGAAAGAACGAAACTTGAGAAGGACACATGGGAAGACAAGTACCATACTCTTCATGCTGAGACGACATAATTGCAGAGAGAGTTGCAAGACAAAGATGAGTTGATTGGGTGGCCCGAAAGACGCCTAACTGATGAAGATGTGACAAAGGAGAATTTATTTTTCTCTAGCATCAAACCTACAATGAGTACTCATGAGTATTCGAATATCCCACCAATTTTTGGCGCTTGGAAGGGAATAGTAGACAAGTTGGTGAGAGAGAATACTATGTTGAAAAGACTGAAAAGGACACAGATAGATTTCTTGTCAGATTTCCTAACCATAGGGCCTAAGTCTTCTCCTCTTATGTAGCCTCACATTTCTTGGGTTATATGTCAAAAGTTGTAACTTTTTCTGACATAAATGAAACAAGGGATCTGCTTTAACATCTTCTGAGTTTTGTAAAACCAGTTGTGTCTTTGCATTGCATTCTGCATTTTTGCTAACCATTCAAGGAGTTCAAAATATTTGTTTTTTTGCAGACATAGTGATGGATCAGAGAAACATGATTACAATCCTAAGCCCGAGGTTAGATAACATAAGGATTTTAAGGAGCCTCGTAAGGAGTCGTGCTGCTTTCATAGCCAAATATGGGGACTTGCTACCTCTGATAGATACACAAGTAAATGAAGAAATGCTGCAAGCCCTCGTGAAGTTTTACGACCCGCTGTACCATTGCTTCACATTTCCAGATTTTTAGCTACTACCAACCTTGGAAGAATACTCCGAGTATCTGAAAATCCCTATGACTTTCGCACCTAACTATGGAAGGGAGAAGAAACCAAACAGAAGAGATGTGGCTGAAGCTCTTCATCTAGAGCCCACTGACCTTCCAACCCAGTTGGATAGTAGGGGTAGGTTTACCTGGATGGAGGCAAGACCATTCATGGACAGAGTTGAGTTATATTATGATCGAGGGGATTTGGAAATATTTGAAGCTATATTAGCCTTCTTGATTTACAACTTATACATGTTTCCTAGCGCACCTGAGTTCATTAGCCTAGAAACCATCAAGCTGTTTATTGTCAGAAACTCAGTTCCCACTCTTTTGGCTGACACTTACTAAATGATTCACCGGTGGAAGGTGTTCAATCTTGGACGATTCTTCTGTTGTATAGCATTCCTCAGCAAGTGGTTTATTCCACACTTGCCTGAAACATTCCCTTTATGGAAATTTCAGAATAGTGATGCATGGATTGGAAAGTTGGTTACACTCTCTTATTACGACATCAACTGGTATTCCGTAACTCGCAGAGGAGTATCCATGATACACGGTTGTGGAGAATACCCAAATATACCATTAATTGGCACCAGAGGATACATTAATTACAGTCCTATCCTAGCTCGCCGTCAGCTAGGATACCCCACGGAAAATGAACCAGAGCCAGCCCAGCTAGAAACCTACTTCTGTGAAAGGGATGTTGATCCAGATTTTGAAGCACGAATTATCTATGCCTGGCACCACCCCAAACTACAAGGAATGACTGCTGTTGAAAATCCAAGTTGTCTCGTTTCGAAGGAATATCTCTTTTGGTCAAAGGTGATAGCACTAAAAATTTTATATACTCAATCCTACGACATTACTCTGGAGCCACAAAAGTTTTTGTCTAGGGGAGAATTGAAATTTGCTTTGGTAAAAGCTAAATGAGAGAATGCGGAACTTTGGGAGCTGCTCCGTCAGAGTTAGAAGAAGACAAGACTACTGGAGGGAGAATGGTCATCTTGTTAGAAGATCCTTAATTGTTGATTTCCTTTTTGTACCCCAGGCTTATGAGAATATGTAATCTTTCATTTTGTGAAATGATTGGAAAATCTTCATTTTTTAATGAAGGCTTTATGCTATAGAACTCTTTTATTAATGAAAGTTTTGTTAAATTTTCATCACGTCGTTACGTGTTGATCCATCAATTTTGTTCGTAAACAAACTTTTTGTTTCTCCTTGAATGTGTGGTCTACTTTAGCATCCTGCATTTTATCCTGCATTTCATTTTTGCATTTTGTTGGTTCTCCAGCTTATCCCGTGTGTTTTTGCTATCAGTGAAAGAGAGAGAGTCACATTGAGTACTACTCGATACAACACAAGAGCCAACTCTTAGAAGAGAATGGCAGATTAAGACTTGAGGTTTGATCAGATCAACAACGATGTTGAGGGGCTGCGCGACGACGTTAGCCAAATCATGGAGGTCCTTCAGGTGATTAAGGAGAAAATGGACACACAACCTACAGTAGTGTCTGAAATTAACACAACGACAACAAATCCCCCTCAATTAGTAGCTCCAGCGTCAGAACATCCTTTTGGGATTTCCAGAGATTTCATGCCTTCATACGGTGATGCTTAACCATTCAACCATCAGCCATATTCAAACCCACAGAGTGTTTCCCTAATGAAGGATATTCAAAATCCAATTTACACTCAGGTCGGTGCTCAAGCAAAGGTTCGACCAGTTTTCAACAATCATCAACCAATATTTGACGTACCCGACGGGTCCGAAACTGAAGATGAGAAGCATGAGAAAATTCGAGATGAGATGGACATAATAGCCAGAGGAATGAGGGCTATAGAAGGAAACAATGTCTTTAGGTCTGATGTCAAGGACATGTGCTTAGTCTCGGGCTTGTATTTCCTCCCAAATTTGTGATGCCTACGTTCAAAAAGTATGAAGGGGAAACTTGCCCAAAGGTTCACCTAATCATGTACTGTTGTAATACCCCAAATTTTACCCTTATATTTAGTCAGTCATTTCGCATAGCATCTCATCTGTGCATTTGCTAACCACTATCAAGTCATGGAGGTATTTGTTTTGTAGGATTGGTTCCAGGGGTATTTCGGTCATTTTACGTGGATTCTGCTAATTCCTTGAAGACGGGCTGTTATTAAGTTTTGAGGCATTTGAGACACTATTTCTGAGGCATTTATTTATCACCAGGTTTGATTATATCAAGGCGCCAATTCGATGTGTTCGGTATTGAAATTTGTCGAGCACAACTGGATTTAAGACCTAGTTTATCGCTCATGGTTTATTTCCAGAGAACTCCCGATGCTGTTAATAAAGCACAGTTTAATTGGATATTATTGGATTGTTGCTCTTAGCATTTGATCGGTGGAATTCAGTTACGGGCAAGGTTATCATTGATACTGAATCTGTTGTGATTACGGCGCACATCCGTGTTTGGTTATAAAGTTGCTGGTTAGAATTTAAGTTGGAAAGCAAGTGAATTTAATCAGGTGATGAGATTAGGGCTACGGGCGAGACAAGTACGTAGACAAGAATATCACTCGTGAATATTTATGGTTTATGACTAGGTTAATGAATTTAAATATTTGTGGATTTATTCACAAACGTTTATAATTTTTTAACTAGAAATAAATATAAATAAATTTAAAGTGGAATGATCATGGATAAATGAAAACTTTTGGGAATTTTTATTTTTATAAAGAATATCATGGTACAAAAAGAGTTGAATCATTTTACATTCTGAATTGCTGTAAAATTAAATTACAAATGTTACTTCTATCCTAAAAATCCTAAGTCCTAATCCTCCATTGGGGTCTTCATGATATTCATCCATTGGACATTACTCCGATTAACCTGCACAAAGGGAAACAAAACAAAACAGAATGCAGGAATGGGTTAGAAATTGTTTTCGACACTCTCAGAACAGCGTCATCATCGAGTGCCGGGAGTGGCACAACCGAAGCTGCGTCCTACCCCCGTTACCGATCTGAGCCGTTGGCGTCAGATAAGATAATATCTGTTCTTATCATGCGGGACATCCGAGAGATAGAAGTGATAAAAGAAGCGGGACTGATTCGCTCTTGCCGCAATTGGATTTCCAAACTGATACAAAGGCAAATTTGGACTCAGACCCGGATGCCGGCAGGTCTGAGTCGTTTTGTTTTCGAAATTTCCAACACCTGAAAATCCACAACAGCATCAGTACCAGGTTCAGAATTCAGAACTCAAAGCAAGACAGTTCATAAGCTGCCTAAACAAAACAGCCATAGGTAAGTGGAAATTCAAACTGAAAGTGCACAACCAAAAACTGCATCAATTCTGAGTTCATGAAAACCAAGTCCCAAACATGAACAGAAAGTACAAGCTGCTGCTAATCCTTAAAAAAACAGGTTAGAAACCAACTGGATCACAAACTGCTACCAAGAGGCAGGCGAAACCATGTCATTACCTGAAGAGTCAAGTTCAAACAGAACAAAAAAATGAAATACAAACCAAACTGCATTGAACTGCATCAAACAATGTATCAAAAAGTTCAGCAGCATCAGTTAAAGGCAAGTTTCAATTTGAACCAGTTCGAATGGCAAGTCACGAAAAACGTGAATAACCACACCGAATTGCAGTAGACAACAACACAAAATCACAACACAAAATCATAGCACCAATCATACCAGAGCTCACGTAATCATATCAGTTCAGGGCAAGCCTGAATCAAAGGTACAAGTCACCATGACAAGCCAACAATCAGCGAGAGTAGAAACAAGAACGGTTCCCTCGTCAGGCTCAGAACATCATCATCATCGCCGTATACCCTCCTCGGCAGCGTTTGACGCGACCAGAGCCATAGTATCCGTCCTGAAAGAAGAAGAAGAGAGGTTAACGTGTTCGAAACAGTTAATCCAGAAGCACAAGTCGAATTGGATACCCAGATACATGACAAAACAAAATCTTATCAGAAAGGAACCAAATCGTATCAGAAATAGATATCCAAATATATGAGTTCCCCAAATGCAATCCACATCTGCAAAAATCCAATCAGTGTATCAGAAAAATGATCAAACAAAATCGGATCAGATAAAGTGAACGAATCCAATCAAGTGACCCCAAAAATGGAAAGCTTCGAATCAAATCAGAAAAAAATCATATCAGCTGGAAATCAAAAACCCCCAATCAAATCCTAAAAGAGGAAACAAGATTCAATCAGTATCAGATGACTCCAATCCGTATCAGAAAGCGTATCCAATTGGAATCCAATCAATATCTGAAAAGCACACTAAATCAAATCAGATAAAATCAAATCATACGAAGTTATATCTCAGTAAAAGCGAAGCGCGAATCCACTGGTGTCCAAAGCCCAAAAAGAGAAGTTATAAAAGGGACGATCTCACCCTGGTGAAACCCGAGAGGGAGAATACGAGTAGCCGCGAGAGAGGGACGGACAAAATCGCATGCCAAACCCTAGGCGACGCAAATAAGGAGAACGGCTGAGACTAAGAGGAAACGAAGTCCTCATCATCGTCTTTGTAAGAAACAGAGACGAAGATCATCGACGACGAACAACAATCATCACCGAACATCAATATCATCCGCGAATCACAGACGGCCGCGAATCACAGACGAGAAGATCGCCTTCGCCGCCGGCGGGCAATCAACTCCAAGCCTCAGCTCACTTCATCATCGGCCGTTTTCACCGTAAATGTGAGCCATGAGACATTTTCCTTACAATTTTCCTGTTCTGTTTCAGGTTAATGAAAGGAATGAAGAAGATCGGAAGTAACCGAGAGAGATGGAAGAGAGAAAGACAAATGGCGCCGCGAGGGGATAACAGGGTTATGAAACCCTAGTTGTAACTTTTGTTCATCATCAACCGGGTTGGGTCCGGAAGTAAGTACCGGCCCAACCCCTTTATTTTTTTTGATTTTTAAAATTGTTTTTTTTTTTTTAAGTTGTTTTTTAACTATTTTATTTTTATAATTAAAAAAAAAACTGTTTTTAAAAAACCTTTTTGTATAAATATTGAAATTGTTTTAAAAAATAAATAAATAAAAAATAAAAAAAAAAACTTTTCTTTATCATAATAAAAAACCTCTTTTTTTTCATATAATAAAATTAAAAACCTTTTTAAAAATAATAACTAATAAATGTCATTTTAAAAAAAAGAAAAAATAAATAATAACATCAAATCTTTTTAATTTGTAGATAATTAAATTAAAACCATTTTTTCGAAAATTAAAATTAATCTGTTTATGTTAACATCTCTTCATTTAATCAAATTCCTTCCTTTAAAAACAACAAGAATCTCCGTATTGCATTTTTTCTCCTGACTCGCCCAATTACCGTCTAACTTTGTTTACTAACGGGTGTTCATCTTTTGCAGCTCATGTTCACTATTATTGCGTGGTGTTTTATTTAAGTTTTATCATTATTGTAACTGCTTCTCGGTTGTAACCTCGCGAATCCTAATAATCGCGCTTTAATTACTGCCTTTAAATTTCTGCTCGCATAGTTAAATTAGGTCATTATTTTCTGTTTGCACAATTCAATTGTCTCACACATTCATCAATTATTCTGTCACGTTACACACATCCGAAGGTTAGGTCTAGCTTTTGGTCGCCGCGCCAATAGTCCTCAACTTCAACCCTTACACCTTTTCAACCCTAAATTTTCACAAATGCCTCGCCGCATGCAAAATTACAATTTTACCCCTAGCATTAGGTCAAAGAGCCGCCGCGCTCATTTTAGGGTTTCCCGCCGCGGAATCCCTAACCTAATTTAACCCTAATTCACTTAACAATTCAACGTAGAGATTTGGAGTTTCTACACTCCACGTAAGCGTGTCCTTAAGATGCGTTTATTCCCCTTGAGACCTTGACCACAGTCAAGAAGTCTCTAACCTCCCTTTCGAGGGGAACTACGATTACTCTGATTCCACTCCCGTAAGGATACGTAGGCACAAGATGCGACGTCTTGCCGAGTAAACTTAGAATTAACCCCTTAGGTCTTTTTTCTCACTCTTAATACTTTGTGCATATACCTTAAGCAAATAAATAAAGCAAATAGTAAACATCTGAACAAAAGGTTCTTGTAGAGTACTACAGAAGTTTAGGGTGCTAATACCTTCCCTAAATTTAATCAACCCCCGAACCCTAGATCTTTCCCCGCATTGTGTTTACGATGCAAAATAGGTTTTCCCTCTTTTGACTTTTTCCTTCGGATAAATCAAAGAGCGGTTGTGAATTGAATTGCGATTCAAACTCATTAATAGTTTGTGATCCTATTTCCACCGCAACAGAAAATGGCAACTTCACTGGGGACTCTAAACTTTTGAGGGTTATCCCTAAATTGTTCATATTTATTACTATTTGTTTTACTATTCATTTGCATGTATATATTTTTGCTCTGATTTGGGACTGTTCCTCGTGTTGTGAGATAAGTCCTACGCCCGGACTAGTGACATTATTATAGGATGGGGATATATTCGATGAGGCTTATAGGGAGTTGAATCCCGACCAAGCTGATTCGAGAATCACCGCTCAGTTGAGACCTTTTCGAAAATGGTTCGGTTGAACGAGTAATCGTGAAAACTTTTTCCATGGTCGATTGGAGTCTGTGATATTGGGAACTGTAGTACCTTAACACCACCTCGGCCTTATTTAGGACGTAGTGCGGGAACTTTGTGGGAGTAGTCCTACAATGGTTGCTACGCGATACTACACTCAAAAGAGGTTCTCTTGAGAATATTATTAACCCCGAGTCAATCGGAAGGTTGATAATATCCGAAAGATGGGCTGACGACTTTGGGCACTTTTTAGAACCTTGTTCTGCAGGTACAACTAACCTATAATACACTCCTTTTTGGGATGGGTAGACCTTAACTCCACTCACGTTCTTTAACCTAGGACTTTGTGTGTTTTCATGCATTGCATCCATAAAGCATCATATTACATTAAGACTTCATGGAATTCAAACTCTATTTATGAACATTGCAGGATACCATGGATCACTCTAGAAGGCATACTTTGAAATTTACTTTTAAGGGTTTTAATTTGGAAGTCCTAGAGAAGCTAAGAGATTTGGTTCAAGATCAAGAAAAGTTCCAAAACAGATATGGAAGGCTATTGTCTTTGTTGAAGATTCAAGTAAACGAAGGGCTTCTTGCGACTTTGCTACAGTTTTATGATCCAGATTATCACTGCTTCACCTTTCCAGATTATCAGCTTTTACCAACCTTAGAAGAGTACTCTCAGTTGGTGGGATTACCTATCTTGGATAAGTCTCCATTCCCTTTCTTGGAGGAAGACCCTAAAGAACGAGATATTGCTAAAGCCATTTGTCTAAGGATATCCGATGTCAAAAACAATATGATCACTAAAGGGGGGATCTCCGGTTTTCCCAGGGACTTCCTAATTAAGAAAGCCCAATTTTATGCCGATCATAAAGACATGTTTGCCTTTGAGACAATATTTGCTTTGCTCATTTATGGGTTGCTGCTTTTTCCTAGTTTTGAAGGGTTTGTGGACCTTAATGCAATCAAGACTTTCATGAGAAGAAATCCAATTCTAACACTATTGGGTAATACTTATCATTCAGTACATCTTCGAAACTTTCATGGTGGAGGTTGTCGCTACTGCGAAAATCGGCGCCGGCTTGACAGGAGAGTCGCCACCGTGCGTTATTTATCCCCCAGAGCGGGAAAGGAAACGCTCGAAGTAAACCTCGCAAAGACGGGAAAAAGGTATGGTCATCGCAACCAAAACCTGGATTCGGGAGTCGGTTACGCAAGGGGAAGGTATTAGCACCCCTCACGTCCATCGTACTCGATGGGATCCACGCTTGGTGTTTATAGGTAAAAGGGTGTGTTATCTATCTACGCTATTGGCTGGTCTGAAAAGAAAATAAAAGGACAGGACTCGACAGAACATACGGTGTTCTGGGCCTACGTATTCCCTCGTGCAATGGGAAAGTCAGAGTCAACGTAGTTCGACTGCCTACGACTAAACGGGGGAAGGTTGCTCGCCAGGACATCGCGTCCTGTGCCTACGTACTTTCATCAGATA
Organism: Lathyrus sativus; assembly: GCA_963859935.3. Lineage (NCBI taxonomy): Eukaryota > Viridiplantae > Streptophyta > Magnoliopsida > Fabales > Fabaceae > Lathyrus > Lathyrus sativus. Next base: position 77,552,565 of record OZ012738.1, read on the forward strand.
TGAAAGATCAGAGCAAACGTAGTTCGGCTAACTACGGGTAAACAGGGGCTCTCACACAGCAGTGAGAAAACAAACTGGTCTCTAAGGCTCTGGAACCTACAAATACGATCTGGTCTCAAATGCACTCGGGCAAGAGAAAGGGATAACAATTAGTCGTTAGCGGGAAAGTCTCGATCGCACAGCCGCGAGAGAACTAAAGGTTAGTCGTTAGTGTGCTCGCTAGGATATCGCATCCTATGCCTACATATCTTCGTCTGGAACGAAGAATCAGAGCAGCTGTAGTTCAGCTAACTACGGGTCAAGCTACTCAAAAGCTCCTGCAGAAAGGAAAGGGAAACCCTAGAACTATAGCTGAGAAACAGGGGAATCTACCTACTGCTATCACCTGGTTGACCATCCTAATGTCTATCATAACAACTCCGCAGCGGAGAAGTCAGAGCTCCTAAGGGATCATGGCAACGGGACTAAACTACAAACAAGAAACTGCAAAGTAAAGGAATACTGAAAATATGCATGAATGCAACAACTAGACAAACAAGGCACAGAGGCCGCAAAGCACAAAGGCAAGGGAGCCCAGCTCTACCAAATACCAACAAGCAAAGCCACGCAATAACAAACAAGCAGAAGGAGGACCACCTCAACTTCTCATGCACACAAAGTCTACTTCTAATATGCACCTACTCAGAACTATCTAGATGAATACCTAAGTCTAATGCAACATAACATCACACAAGTCAAACAATACAAAGAGACTAACCCTGAGCAGGGCCTCCAACAAACCTGAAACAATCTCCTAACCTATCTCTAAACAGAACTCTATACAGCACCCTAAGCAAGGATCTAAACAAACTCCTAGGCAAGAGGAATCAATCCCATTCTCCAAGCTTCAGAACAAGCTTACCAGAGAAAGGAAGCTAAGCAGACAAGCTCATAGTGCTTTCCTCAGGAAAGTACCAGGAGGTTACTACTCAGGAGTCATATCCTATGCGGCTCGACAACTGTGATCAGTTTACATTCCTCCTCAGGAGAAACTAAACTCACATGAAGGCTCCGGCATCACGGGATACTTGAGAAATACCTATATGCACTAGGGGAATTAAGTGAGCAGACTCATAGGACCTTCCTCAGGAAAGTGCTAGGAGGCTGACACTTAGGAATTGTACCCTACGTGGCTCAACAACTGTGATCAGTTTACATTCCTCCTCAGGAGAAATTAAACTCACAAGTTGGCTCCAACATCACTGGATACTTACGAAATCCTAGATAAACTAATGGAACTAAGTGAATAGACCCATAGGACCTTCCTCAGGAACGTACTAGGAGGCTTCCACTTAGGAATCGTATCCCATGTGGCTCAACAGCATGTGATCAGTTTACATTCCTCCTCAGGAGAAATTAAACTCACAAGTCGGCTCCGACATCATTGGATACTTACGAAAGAGGTGAGAAGAAAGAATGAAAGTCATTCATAGTGCCTTCCTCAGGAAAGTACCATAAACTCCCTTCAAACTTCAGGATCTCGAACCTCACAAACAGACAACAAGCTCCTAGACTAAGCCTCAATCCAATGCCTCTCTGCAAGCTCCAACAGGACCTCCAATCAGCTCCCACCTTGAGAAGAACCCACAGGCCAACAAACCACAAGAGACTATCTCTGAAGTTCAACCACAGTTGAACTTCAAAGTCAGAAGTCATCAAGACTTCTCCTATCTTCAGGCTCAGACAAATCACATCAGAACACCCTACAAAAATCTATCAAAAATCTAATGGGAGACCTACATGGCTCTAGGATAACATACTAAAAATCAAAACAAAATTCAACACCAGATGAAAGAAATAAAATCAGCAACACAGACATATCCACAGACCAATTTATCCAACATCAATAATAGTGAAAAAATGCAATTAAAATGAAAACGCATGATTAAGCTAATGTTTCTGCACTATAAAATTCTACACTGAATCACGAGTCTACAGAAAAAAGAACGGAATTATTTGACTAAATCTACTATTTTTTATGAATTTTCTAATGATATGCATGCATTGAAAATATTAAAAAGAAATCAATTAATTGGAAAATATGCACAAAATAGGAAATAAAAATAAAATGGCATTTTTATTTTTATTTAATTTTCTTAACAATTTTCATGACATGGTAGAAAAAAAGAATCATTAAAAAATCAATTATTCACATTTATTATGATTTATTTACAAATATGAAAATAAAAGAAATTGAAATAAAATTGAAATAAAGCTGGGGGGGGTACTATTAGCAAAGCAATCAGGTTATTTCTACATTGGGCCCTGATTCTGGGGGTGCAACTAGCAAATTGGGCGCAGGGCCCAAGTTCCTCAAACAACTAGTAAACTCAGAAAAAGAAAAAAAACCTAGGGGGTGCCGTGAGCAGGTTTTGGCAGTTGTTATCCATTATGGGCTACGCCCAGGGGGGTGCGAAAAACAATAAGGGCCTAAGGCCCAGATCCTATACCCAGACTCCACACGCTAGGGGGGTGATTGAGCAATAATGGGGCAGTGCATCAGCAAAACGTTTGGGCCTAAGCCCAGTACGCCAAACCCCAGTCCAATCACCTGCTGAACAAAACTCACCACTCTCCCTAAACCCTAACACTGTTCACCTCTGAGCTTGCGCCGTTTCCTCTCATCTCTCCCTCATCTCTTCTCTGCAACTCAATCAAACAAACTCTAAACGAAGCAAATCCTCACCCAAACACTTCAATCCCTCACAAGAAATCACCACTCAGGATCTAGTCTTAAACCACACACCAAATCAATTAATCAATTAAAACCCTAATCGTTGAAGGCAATACGATCTAATCTGAAGAAGAACACGCAAGGAGTTTCAGCAAGCATACCTGGGGATTAGTTCGCCTTCTTTGAAGGTCTTTTCTGAAGATGCTACAGATGAAGGTTGGAGCGAAGGGATCTGGAAATCTCCTAGAAGCAGACGACGGATCTGGAGATCTAGATGAGGGCGCTTGTGTTCTTCATGGATCCAGACGATTTGGGACGCAATCTGAAATTTGCAAATCTTGGTGGCTTTGTTGAAGAACGAGGAATATTGATGACGTTCTGGAAAGAGTTTGAAGATTGAACTCAGTTTGAAGTTTCTGAGTTATTCTTGCTTGAAGGATGAATGAATGTCTGGAAATCTTCGATGGCGGATGAAGGTTTAGTTTCTGGAAATCTTTGATGGCGGATGATTGAAGGTTTGATGCTGTTCTGGAAATTTTGGTTGAAGAACGTTGGCGTTCTGGAGAAGTGGAGGAGGTTTCTGGTGATTTTGGTTTTCCGGCGAAGGGCTGATGACGGTGACGGAAGGGATCTGAGGGAGAAGATGAAGAAAGGAGGTGTTTGGATGATTCTGGTGGTTCAGGTGGGTTGGACGGTGGTCGACGGTTGCCGGCGGTGGGTTGCTAGGGCGTTTGCATGCCCGGCGGTAGGGGGGCTCCGGCGAGGATGGGTGGAAGACAGGTGGCGCACATGCGCGGAGAGAGAGAGTGGTGGGGACAGGTGTGGACCACGTGGAGGAGTCTGGGGAGTTCTGAGTGGTGGTGGCGTGGGGATTGAGAAACGCGTGGGACCCCTCTGCAGTTAACACGTGGCCCTATTTATTGCACTGAGAAATCTGGATCCTTCTGGAAGTTTCTGACCTGCGCTGGACATTTTTTTTTGGACTTGCTGATCATTTTTCTGGACAAAAAACAGCAATACTGGGCCTCCCCAATTGGGCCCAACGAACTCAGCATGAAAAAAATCAAAAAAACTGCAAAACAAAATTAAAACTAATTAACTGAACTAATAAACCTACAATTAATTCTAACTAACATTAATCTATCCTAATTACATCTAAAAAGACAATTAACCTAATTAAACTCTAAAAAGTCAATTAACCTAATTAAACTCTAAGCTTCTACTAATTCTCTATTAAAATTCTAATATTTTTTAATATCTATTAAAATCTATCATTAATAAAAGAAAAAACTATATTATTTTCTATATTATCTAAAAACAATTAAAACTCATTTAAAAATCTATACAAAATTCCTAAAAATGATTTAAAAATTCTTATAAAATCCTAAAAAGAGAATTAAACCATTAAAATATTCAAAAAAAACCCTATTTAAATTCCAGAAAAATCTATAAAGCCTGTTAAAAATTCACAAAAAGTCTACAAAAATCCTAAAAATGCAGATGAATGCAAATGACCGTCATAAAAGCGCACGAGACCAGATCGAATCGCACAGAGATCCCCGGGCATCAGAATATCCTCAACATCACTGAAAAATCACCGAGGAGCGCACAATTTCCCGAAAATAAAACCCCGATAATCTGGACTGGGTCTGCCGTATCTGATAGACAAAAATCAAGCTGTAAACTCTGATATCCCCTGCTTGCGCACAAAAATCATACATCTGAGCTGTGAATATGAAATTAAACCATGAGTCAGATAGGAGAATCGGTTGGTCAAATTTTAGGGTGCAACAGCTGCCCCTATTCAAGCGACTTGGACCTGAAGGGTTTGAAGAGCGCTCAGCCTTCAAACATTCAGAGGTACGAGACGGTTGAATACAAATAAAACCCGAAAATTTGCCAACCGCGAGCATATACTGTAAACTGCTTGGAGAATAAAGTCCAGAAAACCGAGTCCAGTTATTGCGGCACCAAACTGATTAATCATCTGATAAAGAACTCCTGATTGAATACCTGTTGCTTGTGATACCCCATATAACAAACCCTGAGGGCTACAACAACATACCTGATCCTTTCACGTTGCCTACTGATAGGCAGGAAGAGAAATATACTCACATCGCCCAAAGATGGACGGGAAGACACCCTGATTGTATACTCACCTCGTCTAATGATAGATGGAAAAACAACATTAATCTCCCAATTCACATCGTCTAAGGATAGACGGAAAGTCACCACAATCTCCATATGCACATCGTCTAAGGGTAGACGGCATCATCCTGATCGATGAAAAATCACTATTCACATCGTCTAAGGATAGACGGGATCATCCTGATTTGATGAACAAATCAATATTCTCATCGTCTAAGAGTAGACGGGAAGAAAGCCTTGATCTCCATACACACATCGTCTAAGGATAGACGGAAAGAAATTCTCAATCTCTATACTCACATCGTCTAAGGATAGACGGGAAGTCACCATAATCTTCATATTCACATCGTCTAAGGATAGACGGGAAGTCACCATTATCTCCATATTCACATCGTCTAAGGATAGACGGAAAGAAATAATCTCTGTACTTGCATCGTCTAAGGGTAGACGGCATCATCCTGATTGATGAAACAAATCAATATTCTCATCGTCTAAGGATAGACGGAAAGACACCATTACGCAATTCAACATCAACCCTGGAATTTCAGAATCCTTCTGTCTACGGGAATTGATGGAAAGATTAACATCCTTGAAGGGGCCACATCATCAGTATGGACCGACGGTAAGAAAACCACCTTTTAAGGAACCATGTCGTCAATAAGAATCGACAATCACGAAAACTGAACATTCTTCGAAGAGCCTCGACATCAATAAGGATTGACGGTCAGAAAAGTACCTCTTAAACGTCATCATATCCAATAACCAGAAAGAGAACCAATATCCAAAATCGTTTTGAAACCCCTCAACAACCAAGGATAGCCGGAGAAGACTCGCTGGGGAAACACCTCATCATATGTGTGATCTGGCAATAAGAAACCCGCTGAACGGTAGCTCGAAACTTCACATCGCCTGCTGACAGACGGAAAGGAAAGCCACTTGCTAGAGAAGCTCTGTCTTGAACCTTATTGAAAATCAACCAAAACTTCACATCGTCTACTGATAGACGGTAAGGAAAGCACATCTTGGGGAAAACCCCTTCTTGAAACCTTACTGCGATCACCCGCAACTTCACATCGTCTATGGATAGACGGAAAGAAAACCACATTCATACTCAAGACGTCTAATGATAGACAGAGAAATCCACTCATTGGAGGAACACATCGTCAATATGAATTGACGGGAAGAAAAGCTTGTCAACATCAGATGACTGACTGATCAAAGCATAATTGTTGTATGATCTGAGATACAAATAATCCGCTGAATCGTCTGAATACTGTTGCTGGATAAATGCCCCTAAACTGATCACAGAGTAATTCACGCGCCATATGAGGCTGATAGAAAATCTGACTTATGCTTTGTATGCATATGCAAATGTTTTAATCTTTCTACAGCGTAATGCTCCATTCCAGATGGAAATGCTACGCATTTTGAAAATGTCATGCAGGTATGATGCAAATAGGATGCATGCAATATGCTAGTGCAGGCTCGAGCTGCTGGAGAAGGCCGGGTACAGAAAACCACTTCAGCAAAATAAATGCTGAAGGCGAGGCCAACTCTGCTGGGGATAACCCGGATATCCCTGAATTATCCTAGCAAAATAAATGCTGGGAGAGTGAAATCAACTCCGCTGGGGATATTGGGGACTTAACCGGACACCTCGACGAAGTAATACCCTGCTGGGGAACATAACTCCGCTGCTAAATAGCAGATGTGCTGAATATGATTGGACTCCTCTGGGGATAGCTTACCCATACCAATGACAAATTGGACTTTGCTGGAGACAATGGAGGGAGTCCTCCTGCGCTCTGATGAAGCTCGGATCTGGAAATTGATGCGCCAACACGGATGTGTTTCACAGTAATCGCAAACATGGATTTGAACTTTTAAGCTTATCTTGCTGGGTCAGGTACCACTGACGCTGGAAAATATTCTTCCTGAATACACAGCCTTTTAGTGAAGAGTCAAGGGATAGTGACACAACTTCCCGCATTCATCTCGCTCTCGAAAATTGACTGCATCTGCTCGAATAACTCTGAATGACCCTGTAGGTACGGAGAACAACAATCCTTTCGCTTCTGATATGCCCCAGCCTACGGGACCTCTATGGGGATAGTCCCTGAAAGGAAATTTGCAAATCTGTTCCCTGATGGTTCTGATAAAACATGCCTCAGTGTTCTGAACTCCTGAGAGATACTTCACCTTGAATGCTTCTCGAGTAACTTCTGCGTGCTTAAGATGGTCTGCCCCTGACTGCAATGACCTTGCTCCTGATTATTTGATTCAGAGTAGTGCCCCTTGACTACGCCGTATTCACCGAATCTCAATCTGATTGCCCCAGAATAACTGACTTCGAAAAGCTGACCTGGCTGGGGATCACAATAAAGCTTGCCCCTGCTCTCGGAACATTCGGGCATTCTGCATTCTATCTTGACCATACTTTCCATTGTAGGAAGCTTTTCTGCTGACAAGCGCTTACTCGCAAATAAAACAAGTTGTTCTGCATAAAAGATGTATTAATGCAACACATATGACAGCTTTGACATCCAATCTGTTCACTGGGAAAAGGAAAAACAGTTTATGGCATATGATGCATAAAACATTTATCAACATCAGTACCAACATGGTAAGAGGAACCTTTTTAGGAGTCAGAATCGACGCGACCTTTATCGGAGTATGCTTTCGAAATAACCTGCTTCAATTAGGACTTTTGAAGGTTGTAACGTGGTCAGGTTCATGGTTTTGAAGGACAGGATAAAGGCTCAAAATTTGTTTTTAACCCACCCGTTCTCCTTGATGTTCTCCCATCCTACGTTCAGCTAATTCGACCTTAGCGCTCACCTCTCAGAGGTTGAAAGATAGGAGTGATAGTTCGAGAAACTTTTGGATTTTGGAATGACAGCTACTCACCTTTCGTCTTTGACACTTGTGGTCACACGACTCGTATTTCCTTTGAGGATCTTTCTTTTGTCATCCTTTCATCTTTTTTCTTTCATATCCCTAACTTTTGCCTGGACTGACTCCTTTCGAGTTTCTTTTGATTTTTTTTAAGTCCAGCGGGATGCCCTCATTTTTGCCTAAGTCATTTGTTTTGAATTTTTCTTGACTTAGCGGGCTTTTGACTCTTCTTTTTTTTCGTTTTTTCGAACAAGTCGTGTGACATTGGTTGTCTGACTCTTTGGGAGGTGATGTGGCTGTCCCACTCTTGATTGAACCACTGTGGTCTTTTAGGCACGACCTCTAGGGATGTGATTGATCCTTGAACGGACACTCCTTTTGCAATCTGGACGCTCAGTCAAATTAGCTAACACCTACCCTGCCCCAGGTTAAAGATCGAGGGTTTTTTTTCGTACACAGAAAGAACTCCTACTACTAGGCTCAAAGGGGTTAACAAGGGATTATCTTCCTTATATCTCCGGTGTTTAGGGATTTGAAACAATGCCTGTACATCATCAGCAGGTTTTATTTCAAAAGCATACAATATTGGTAGTTGCACGTCGGTCATTTTCGTCATCCTCCCCAAATTCTTCTTAACCAAGCGTTGGACATTTACAAAAACAGTTAGTGAACACGATTGGATTCAATCAAAACATGCATATTTATTTCATTATCATCAATTTGAATGAAAACAACAAGTTTTACAAACAAGTTTACAAATTCAAACAGGAAAGCAACTACAAATGTAAAGAAATGACAAGCTAAAACAAAGAAAATATGCTTGCTTCTGAGAACCGGGCTTTTGCATCTGCCCTGCTGCTGAACCAGCTATCTTTATTAGAGGCAATTTGATGCTGTCCTGATCTGCTTTAAACAAATTACAGAGCCCTCCTTCCTCCATTCAGATGATTTGGGGACCTTTCTGCCCGAAGCTGATTGCTGCACTATCAAGCAGATCCTGCACTTTGTGCTTAAAAGCGTGGCAACCTTCTATATCGTGACCCGGGGCTCCAGAATGAAACTCACAGTGTTTGCCTGCATCATAACCAAACGGGGGAGCTCCCGTTATTGGTGCCAGAGTTCTTGTCTCTACCAGATTCAATCCCAACAATGTCTGCAACAACTTGGCATATGTTGAGGGAGGCTTCTCGAACGCTCTTCTCGGTTTACTACCCTGGAATCTTCGTTGAGCTTGCTGTGTCCCCTGCTGAGGCTGCTGCTGCTGGTATCGGGTTGACCCTTGAACACCCTTCGTATCAAATGCAACATCGGTTTCTTGATCTTCAACGTACTGATTAGCGCTCTCCTTATGCTTAACCATTTTCTTTCTTAGATCTGCCCCAGGAATAGGCAACAGTTGTGGGCCTGGAGATTCTGACACCATGGAGTCCAGGATACGCTTCTGACCCACTGCAGCTTTAGAAACATCTGTCATCTTAGCATCGACTGAGACAGGAGCAATATGCACAGCTACGCCGCTCGGCGTGAATTCAATATCGTGCGAGTCAATCAGGTCCTGAACCTTGTGCTTGAAAGCATGACAACCTTCGATGTCATGTCCGAATGCCCCGGAATGAAATTCACATTGCTTACTGGCATCGTACCCTTGAGGAAACACTCTCGTTGGTGGTGTCAACGTTCTTTTCTCAACCAGATTAAACCTCAATAAGATCTGCAAGAGCTCAGCATAGGTCATAGGTGGTGCCTCAAATATTCTCCTTGGCTTTCCTTCCTGGATCTTCCGCTGAGCCGGATGTATCTTCTGTTGCTGCTGCTCAGGTTCCACATGCACAGGTGGCGCGAGCTTCTTCATTGTGGCTTCAAACAGCTGATCGTCTTCTTTCCTAAGCACATTCTTGACTACCTCCATGATCAAGCTCATTTGGGTCTTCAGCTGACTGTTCTCCTCTTTGAGAATCTTCTGCTCCAGACGCATCTCTTGCATGTCTCTCATCATCTGCCCCAGCTGGCTTCGGATTTCGATCAATTCACACTGATTCTGTTCCATATCTCTGAAGGAGTTCCTGCAATAAACTGGATGATGAGGAAATAAGACCCACGGTTCTGATATACCTGCTAAATGATAATGCAGCGCAGAAAGCAAACACATATTCACAACGAGATAAAGAGAAACTCAAGCTATAAGCACACAGACGAACATCTCCCACACATGTACAACCAACAAAATCAGCAGGTAAGCACAAATGAGTCTGAATATAACGACCCCAGCCAACAATCCTGGTGGTGGTCGACAAATACTGATGCACAAAAGCTAAACGGGTTAGGCAGAGAAACAGATGCGACACCCGGCATAGAAACCTCTAGAAACTTCCCCCATATTCAACTGAACTCTCTGATGGACAATCTTCAGAGCACACACTTCCTGTGGAGTCTTCCATGACATTAACTGACGAACCCCCACAACTGGAAGATGGAAAATCATTAATCTGAACACAACCCTGAGGCGTGATGCAAATTCGGCTAGAGTCTAACAGATCCTGAATCTGGCTTCTAAGCACCTTACAATCATTCGTTGAATGCCCCTGTGCCCCAACATGGTACTCACAGCGGGCGCTGGCATCAAAACCTGGAGGATACGGTGGAATCACCGGCTTAGTCTCTTTCGGTACTATCAACCCACTTTTGACCAGATCTGGCAACAACTGACTGTACGACACTGGTAGCTGAGTAAACTGCCTTTCAGGCTTCCTTGGTCTCCGTGGAGCATGCTGACGCGATCGGTGATAGGATGATCGTTGACTTGCAGTGTCTGAAAACTGATCCTGAGATGCTAGAGATTCTGAGGTGGCATCATCTCCTTCCCACTCTTCTTGAGAACTGACAACTGACTCAATCTTATTAACTGGGACGTAAGGAACACCTCGAAACTTTCCACTCCTGAGTCCTCTCTCAACAATCTCTCCCAGCCTCATCAGGCCCACAAAGTTTGTGCAACTGAACAATTTGTCAAAATAATGGCCTTTCAGAGTACCCAAGAAGATGTCAACCAGTTCCCTTTCCGGAAGCGGTGGTCGAACACTAGCAGCCAATTCCTTCCATCTTCGCAAATACGCTCTGAATGATTCATTCTCCGCCTGAGACAATTCTTGCAGATCTACGAGACTAGGAGTCAAATCCAGGTTGTAATCATACTGCTTTATGAAAGCTCTGGCTAAATCCACCCAAGATCGAATCTGATTACTTTCTAGTTGCACATACCACCTTAACGATGCCCCAGTCAGGCTATACTGGAAGCAATGGATCATCAATTTGTCATTTCGCACAAACGAAGTCATCCTTCGGCAGAACATCATCAAATGCAACTTCGGACAGCTATCTCCTGTATATTTTTCAAATTCCGGCACTTTGAACTTGTATGGCAACACGAGGTCAGGGACCAAGCACATGGCTACAGCATCCAGGTTAACAGCATCTTTCGCTTCCAAGGCTTTCATTTGCTCTTCCAACACTCGGAGTCTTCTACCATCGTCAAGAGCTCTTGGGTCTACTAACCCGGTCATTGGAATATCTCTCCGGTAATTCATCACAGGGAAAGCAACACATTGATTGTTAACAGGAGGATAATGTTCATTTCGGGCAAGAAACTGCTCATGCCGATCTCTGTTCTCAACAGCAGGCTGCACAACTTGGTCTGCAGTAAGATTGTTCGCTTGCGGGAAGCCTTCCATAGAATCATACTGATGGTTGGACGCCACAGTAAACCTTGCCAAAGAGTCAGGAGACTGGAAATTGCCTTCAGACATAGCCACCAATTACCGGTAACTGATTACACTGCTTGATTCTGCTCAAATCTGCTTCAGCCCCTTGGTCGTCTCCACTCTACTCTTGCCTCAAACAATTCCCCGAGAATCACCGTCTGGTGAAAACAAAGGCTGGATAAGTGCTCTGACCTGCTAGAGAAATGCTATGCAGTATGATTTATGCAAACAGAAATACAAAAATGCTAACGTGCATGTGTGCATTGGAGATATTTTCCCTCCAATTCCAGTGTCAGTGGTAGCAAGACGAGATAAACCATAAAGACAATATTTGGAAAAACCCTCATATATTGATTAGAATGACAGTCTTGTCAAGAAGTTACATAACTATGCTCCATACAGCTGATGTGACAAAGAGGATCCCAGCCAACATGCCTGGTGGTGATCTCAACATACAGAATACAAGAGAAATCAAATACGGGTACGGTTGCGGAAGTCCTCGACCATCTTCTTTGTCTCTGCATGATCCGGTTGATAAATCAAACCTTCTATTAGTCGGTCCCTCTTCCTGACTGTCCCCTGGATGTCTCTGACAAAGTCTTCCCAAGCCTTATCATTGGCACCGTCCCCAGGTTTGGGTCTCTTGGCATCTGCTCTATGCTGAAAATCTTCCAAATTCTTCATGGCATCTGTCAACTTGCGCTCGGCCTCGTATCGGCGACAGGCTTCTTCTTCAAGCTCTTCGTTCTTCACCTTGACCTGTTCTTCTAATTGAGCAATCTGTGTCTTCAGCTCTTCTTCTCGCTCCTTACGCTTGGTCATAGTGAGATCCCAGTGTTCTCTGAACTTGGCTAGCTTTGTGTAGGCCCTTTCCAGCTCTTGCTTCTTGGTGGCCAACACACTACTAACGGAGTCTACATCTAACTCCAGACGCTTCTTGGTTTCAGTCAATTCCAATAGCGTGGTCTTCAGATGTTTCAGAGTTTCAGCCTGTTGCTTAGAAATATATCCTGTTTCAATCTTTTCATGCCGAAGCTGGGCATTCTCCTGCTCTAAAGCCTCTTTAGCCCTGGCTAGCTCTTCTTTCTCTGCCATCAGCTGCTTGTAAACCTGAATGTCCACAGTGGTAGGTTCCTCTACCGGAGGAGGATGCAATGGCTGAATTGCTGGATACGGCATAAGGAACTTCACAGCTCGCTCACGAATCCATTCTACATATGGGCTAGGACCTCGAGTATCCCCCCTGCTACCTGAAAGCTTCCCTCTCTTGTGCAAGTTTTTCCAGGCTTTCTCAAGTTCGGTCAGCATCTCTTTCCCTATTGCCCCGGTGAGATATAGAGATTCCTGTATCTCCTCGGGCTTTGGCGCTCCTTGAGGTATGTACCCAAATTGCTTGATCAATAAGGAAGGGTTATAGTTGACACAACCTTTCCTTCCTATTAACGGAACATTCGGGAATCCTTCGCCTTTGAGTATGACTTCAGCTCCAAATACTTCTTTAATGACCCATACCACGTTCTCGGCAGTCAATCCCATTAAGCGCTCGGGCCATCCTAGAGAATTGATAGATGTGACAAACGGGCCTGACTTAGGCATATGACTGGTGAACCACCTGCATAGGAGAGGTACACAGCAAGACACATTCCTTCCTCGTCGCTTTTCATTCTGATAATGAGTTGAATGGTGGATATCTCCCAGTAAAGTAGGAACTGGGTTCTTCGCAGCCAAAATATAGAAGGCATCAGACTCAACAAAATCAGGAATATTCGGGAATAACACGATGCCATACACACATACAGCAAGAATGACGTCAAAAACCTCCCAGCTACCCTTCTGGGCATACTCTCGAGCCTTCTCCACTAAAACATCCAACGGAAATCCCCATACATCCCCTCTTCTGATCATCTTCCCAGACAACTCAGATTCTTTCAAGCATAGAATGGTAGAAAGCTCAGCCAGCTTAGGCTCAGCGTCCGTACGATAAAAAGGCATCTGCTCACGGATCGGTATATCCAGAAGTGCAGAGTACTCCTCCAGGGTAGGAGCCAAAACGAAGTCGGGAAATACAAAACACCTGAGCTCCGCGTCGTAGAACTGTAACAAAGTATAGATGCCGCTGGTCTCGTAGGCAGATGGCTGATAAACGTAGGTCAGAATCCTCCCATATCTCTTTCTGAAGTCACCCATTCCCCTCTTCTTAGCAATAGCAATCAACTCTAACAATAGACTGATATTCGGCGACGGAAACTTGTAGGGCAATACTCTCTTCAGGTTTTCCATGTCTTGCTAGGAACAAACACCAGAACTGGAAGGGAAAATATGTACCTGCAATACACACACGTTAGTTGAATGCAGATGGTAATGCAATGATGCAATATGATAAATAATGCAATCTGCGAACACAGGGGCTATGCCGTAGCCTGAAGAGGAATATCTCTGTGATCAAGAACAGAAAACCATCACGGTCATCAGAACCTCATGCCACTAACTATCATCTGATACTCAAGATATCAATCCCCTGGTAAGAAAACCATCTGAGCCTCGGTATCTGACGAGAATACCCTCTGATAATAGCCTCAACCTCAGATAAGAAACCCATCTGACCCAGACAACACACCTGGAGATGAATCAAGAACACCATCTGATAAAGATACTGAATCATGGTTTCTGAAGGCCAGTTTTCCTGCAATAACCCAGTCCCTCTCACAGGTAGGATAGACCTAATCCACGGACAAAGGTACGGCATCCTATGCGGTTATCAGCGTCACAGACTTTCATGAGTGACGATACGATTCCCAGAAGGAGTGGCATCATCAAGTCATGAAGAGGCCTCACTTAGCTGACTTCCAAATGATCGGTCCCCAGAGTCGACAACCCTCACGTCTGGACTCCCCTCAGATCCTCAGGACCGGAAAGGAGCACCTCTGCAAGAATCTCGTCTGAGCGTAGATTTTCGTAGGGAACTGTGCCTGCTCAGCAGACAGGTTCGTCTACTACTTCTCCACAACTATATCTAGGTGTGTACTCAAGCCCAGGTCCGGCTTTTCACTCACAGTAACCTCCCTTTGCCCACAGCAATAATCATGATAATATAATGCTGGAAAATAAATGCGGAAAGGTAAAGGTACAGAAAAGTAAAGTGCAGAAAAGTAAAACACAATATGCACAACACCCAACAAATAAACACCCAAGCGCTAGGATTGACTCGCGTAGGGGATGGGAAACGGTCCCAGCATAAGGGATGGGAAAAGTCCCTAGATGCTAGTCCCCAGCAGAGTCGCCAGCTGTCGCTACTGCGAAAATCGGCGCCGGCTTGACAGGAGAGTCGCCACCGTGCGTTATTTATCCCCCAGAGCGGGAAAGGAAACGCTCGAAGTAAACCTCGCAAAGACGGGAAAAAGGTATGGTCATCGCAACCAAAACCTGGATTCGGGAGTCGGTTACGCAAGGGGAAGGTATTAGCACCCCTCACGTCCATCGTACTCGATGGGATCCACGCTTGGTGTTTATAGGTAAAAGGGTGTGTTATCTATCTACGCTATTGGCTGGTCTGAAAAGAAAATAAAAGGACAGGACTCGACAGAACATACGGTGTTTTGGGCCTACGTATTCCCTCGTGCAATGGGAAAGTCAGAGTCAATGTAGTTCGACTGCCTACGACTAAACGGGGGAAGGTTGCTCGCCAGGACATCGCGTCCTGTGCCTACGTACTTTCATCAGATATGAAAGATCAGAGCAAACGTAGTTCGGCTAACTACGGGTAAACAGGGGCTCTCACACAGCAGTGAGAAAACAAACTGGTCTCTAAGGCTCTGGAACCTACAAATACGATCTGGTCTCAAATGCACTCGGGCAAGAGAAAGGGATAACAATTAGTCGTTAGCGGGAAAGTCTCGATCGCACAGCCGCGAGAGAACTAAAGGTTAGTCGTTAGTGTGCTCGCTAGGATATCGCATCCTATGCCTACATATCTTCGTCTGGAACGAAGAATCAGAGCAGCTGTAGTTCAGCTAACTACGGGTCAAGCTACTCAAAAGCTCCTGCAGAAAGGAAAGGGAAACCCTAGAACTATAGCTGAGAAACAGGGGAATCTACCTACTGCTATCACCTGGTTGACCATCCTAATGTCTATCATAACAACTCCGCAGCGGAGAAGTCAGAGCTCCTAAGGGATCATGGCAACGGGACTAAACTACAAACAAGAAACTGCAAAGTAAAGGAATACTGAAAATATGCATGAATGCAACAACTAGACAAACAAGGCACAGAGGCCGCAAAGCACAAAGGCAAGGGAGCCCAGCTCTACCAAATACCAACAAGCAAAGCCACGCAATAACAAACAAGCAGAAGGAGGACCACCTCAACTTCTCATGCACACAAAGTCTACTTCTAATATGCACCTACTCAGAACTATCTAGATGAATACCTAAGTCTAATGCAACATAACATCACACAAGTCAAACAATACAAAGAGACTAACCCTGAGCAGGGCCTCCAACAAACCTGAAACAATCTCCTAACCTATCTCTAAACAGAACTCTATACAGCACCCTAAGCAAGGATCTAAACAAACTCCTAGGCAAGAGGAATCAATCCCATTCTCCAAGCTTCAGAACAAGCTTACCAGAGAAAGGAAGCTAAGCAGACAAGCTCATAGTGCTTTCCTCAGGAAAGTACCAGGAGGTTACTACTCAGGAGTCATATCCTATGCGGCTCGACAACTGTGATCAGTTTACATTCCTCCTCAGGAGAAACTAAACTCACATGAAGGCTCCGGCATCACGGGATACTTGAGAAATACCTATATGCACTAGGGGAATTAAGTGAGCAGACTCATAGGACCTTCCTCAGGAAAGTGCTAGGAGGCTGACACTTAGGAATTGTACCCTACGTGGCTCAACAACTGTGATCAGTTTACATTCCTCCTCAGGAGAAATTAAACTCACAAGTTGGCTCCAACATCACTGGATACTTACGAAATCCTAGATAAACTAATGGAACTAAGTGAATAGACCCATAGGACCTTCCTCAGGAACGTACTAGGAGGCTTCCACTTAGGAATCGTATCCCATGTGGCTCAACAGCATGTGATCAGTTTACATTCCTCCTCAGGAGAAATTAAACTCACAAGTCGGCTCCGACATCATTGGATACTTACGAAAGAGGTGAGAAGAAAGAATGAAAGTCATTCATAGTGCCTTCCTCAGGAAAGTACCATAAACTCCCTTCAAACTTCAGGATCTCGAACCTCACAAACAGACAACAAGCTCCTAGACTAAGCCTCAATCCAATGCCTCTCTGCAAGCTCCAACAGGACCTCCAATCAGCTCCCACCTTGAGAAGAACCCACAGGCCAACAAACCACAAGAGACTATCTCTGAAGTTCAACCACAGTTGAACTTCAAAGTCAGAAGTCATCAAGACTTCTCCTATCTTCAGGCTCAGACAAATCACATCAGAACACCCTACAAAAATCTATCAAAAATCTAATGGGAGACCTACATGGCTCTAGGATAACATACTAAAAATCAAAACAAAATTCAACACCAGATGAAAGAAATAAAATCAGCAACACAGACATATCCACAGACCAATTTATCCAACATCAATAATAGTGAAAAAATGCAATTAAAATGAAAACGCATGATTAAGCTAATGTTTCTGCACTATAAAATTCTACACTGAATCACGAGTCTACAGAAAAAAGAACGGAATTATTTGACTAAATCTACTATTTTTTATGAATTTTCTAATGATATGCATGCATTGAAAATATTAAAAAGAAATCAATTAATTGGAAAATATGCACAAAATAGGAAATAAAAATAAAATGGCATTTTTATTTTTATTTAATTTTCTTAACAATTTTCATGACATGGTAGAAAAAAAGAATCATTAAAAAATCAATTATTCACATTTATTATGATTTATTTACAAATATGAAAATAAAAGAAATTGAAATAAAATTGAAATAAAGCTGGGGGGGGTACTATTAGCAAAGCAATCAGGTTATTTCTACATTGGGCCCTGATTCTGGGGGTGCAACTAGCAAATTGGGCGCAGGGCCCAAGTTCCTCAAACAACTAGTAAACTCAGAAAAAGAAAAAAAACCTAGGGGGTGCCGTGAGCAGGTTTTGGCAGTTGTTATCCATTATGGGCTACGCCCAGGGGGGTGCGAAAAACAATAAGGGCCTAAGGCCCAGATCCTATACCCAGACTCCACACGCTAGGGGGGTGATTGAGCAATAATGGGGCAGTGCATCAGCAAAACGTTTGGGCCTAAGCCCAGTACGCCAAACCCCAGTCCAATCACCTGCTGAACAAAACTCACCACTCTCCCTAAACCCTAACACTGTTCACCTCTGAGCTTGCGCCGTTTCCTCTCATCTCTCCCTCATCTCTTCTCTGCAACTCAATCAAACAAACTCTAAACGAAGCAAATCCTCACCCAAACACTTCAATCCCTCACAAGAAATCACCACTCAGGATCTAGTCTTAAACCACACACCAAATCAATTAATCAATTAAAACCCTAATCGTTGAAGGCAATACGATCTAATCTGAAGAAGAACACGCAAGGAGTTTCAGCAAGCATACCTGGGGATTAGTTCGCCTTCTTTGAAGGTCTTTTCTGAAGATGCTACAGATGAAGGTTGGAGCGAAGGGATCTGGAAATCTCCTAGAAGCAGACGACGGATCTGGAGATCTAGATGAGGGCGCTTGTGTTCTTCATGGATCCAGACGATTTGGGACGCAATCTGAAATTTGCAAATCTTGGTGGCTTTGTTGAAGAACGAGGAATATTGATGACGTTCTGGAAAGAGTTTGAAGATTGAACTCAGTTTGAAGTTTCTGAGTTATTCTTGCTTGAAGGATGAATGAATGTCTGGAAATCTTCGATGGCGGATGAAGGTTTAGTTTCTGGAAATCTTTGATGGCGGATGATTGAAGGTTTGATGCTGTTCTGGAAATTTTGGTTGAAGAACGTTGGCGTTCTGGAGAAGTGGAGGAGGTTTCTGGTGATTTTGGTTTTCCGGCGAAGGGCTGATGACGGTGACGGAAGGGATCTGAGGGAGAAGATGAAGAAAGGAGGTGTTTGGATGATTCTGGTGGTTCAGGTGGGTTGGACGGTGGTTGACGGTTGCCGGCGGTGGGTTGCTAGGGCGTTTGCATGCCCCGCGGTAGGGGGGCTCCGGCGAGGATGGGTGGAAGACAGGTGGCGCACATGCGCGGAGAGAGAGAGTGGTGGGGACAGGTGTGGACCACGTGGAGGAGTCTGGGGAGTTCTGAGTGGTGGTGGCGTGGGGATTGAGAAACGCGTGGGACCCCTCTGCAGTTAACACGTGGCCCTATTTATTGCACTGAGAAATCTGGATCCTTCTGGAAGTTTCTGACCTGCGCTGGACATTTTTTTTTGGACTTGCTGATCATTTTTCTGGATAAAAAACAGCAATACTGGGCCTCCCCAATTGGGCCCAACGAACTCAGCATGAAAAAAATCAAAAAAACTGCAAAACAAAATTAAAACTAATTAACTGAACTAATAAACCTACAATTAATTCTAACTAACATTAATCTATCCTAATTACATCTAAAAAGACAATTAACCTAATTAAACTCTAAAAAGTCAATTAACCTAATTAAACTCTAAGCTTCTACTAATTCTCTATTAAAATTCTAATATTTTTTAATATCTATTAAAATCTATCATTAATAAAAGAAAAAACTATATTATTTTCTATATTATCTAAAAACAATTAAAACTCATTTAAAAATCTATACAAAATTCCTAAAAATGATTTAAAAATTCTTATAAAATCCTAAAAAGAGAATTAAACCATTAAAATATTCAAAAAAAACCCTATTTAAATTCCAGAAAAATCTATAAAGCCTGTTAAAAATTCACAAAAAGTCTACAAAAATCCTAAAAATGCAGATGAATGCAAATGACCGTCATAAAAGCGCACGAGACCAGATCGAATCGCACAGAGATCCCCGGGCATCAGAATATCCTCAACATCACTGAAAAATCACCGAGGAGCGCACAATTTCCCGAAAATAAAACCCCGATAATCTGGACTGGGTCTGCCGTATCTGATAGACAAAAATCAAGCTGTAAACTCTGATATCCCCTGCTTGCGCACAAAAATCATACATCTGAGCTGTGAATATGAAATTAAACCATGAGTCAGATAGGAGAATCGGTTGGTCAAATTTTAGGGTGCAACAGAGGTATGATTACATGTTGTGTGCCATTACTATACAAGTGGTTTATTTCTCACTTACCCAAGTCCGGTCCGTCCTGGAGACCTAATCAAGAACGTTGGTCGCAAAAAGTTATGGCTTTAACTCACTCTGATATTGATTGGTATAACCGCATGTACGATGGGATATCGATCATTGATAGTTGTGGAAACTTCAACAATGTGCCTTTGCTCAGTTTCAATGGAGGAATTAGCTACAATCCAGTCTTAGCTCGCCGACAGTTGGGATATCCCTTGAAAGAACTGCCTAAAGGTGTTCATGTGGAGAAAATCTTTTTCAAAGACGACAAAAAGCTTCAAGATTAGATTCTATCTTCTTGGAATCATCTGCATAGGAAAGGCAAAGAAAGTTTGGGCAGACCTAATTGTGTGTCCATGGAACCATACCTTCAATGGGTCCGAGGAAGAGCTATTGAGTTGAAGATGCCCTACTCTCGCCAGGATCCTTCACCTCAAAGAGAGGAACCTGTCCAGTATTTCATGACTGAAGTTGAGACTTTGAAGACCACTTTGAAGAGATCACAACGCGAAACAGAATCATGGAAGAACAAATACCATGTGATGGTCAGCGAGTACGAAGAACTTCAAAAGCAGATTCAATTGAAGAATGATGAGATACAATCCTACAAGAAGAGAAGGCTCTACGAATATTTATTTTCCTCCGACTCTCCGTCTGCTCACTGAAGTTGTGGAAGATGCTTCTCTAGGATTTTCTAGGCTTTTATTTAGCTATTTTGGTTGCAAGAATATTATTTGTAATTTGTCTTCAATCAATTAAAAGTTTCCTTGGTATTCCGCAATATTCATAAATATTTGAATTCCATGAAATCTTCATTTGCATTCACATTTTAGCATCATACTTTTGCATTGCATGTGTCTCCCGATTTCTCATACTCGGTTTCGTCACCTTCCAGTTTTGTCACCCTAAGTTCTCTGCATCAATACGACCCTTCAAAAGGATGGAAGATCAAAACCAAGAGATCAACCGTGTCAGCCATGAACTAGAAGATCTTCGAGGAAGTGTGGGGCAGATTTTGGAGATGCTACAAGCTCTTAGTGTGAAGGTGGATGCTCAGTCTACTGTTGTTTCTGAGACTACTTATACCGTTATGGAATTTCAACAAGCTGTTATTGTCGAGAATGTACCTCCTCACGGTCTTCAATCCGGTTTGGTGCCTCCTAGTGCTCAACCAGTTCGACGAGCTACCCCTCCAAAGTGCAAAACCCCTAACTCCGACCATGGTAAAGGACCTGCACGTTCGAGGAACCGCAAAATGGCTACTCCTCAACCTTGGCAACATCAGCAGAGTTATGTTCGAGGGTATCCGTTCCCATATGTCCCACAACCCTATGTAGCTACTGTTGCACCTCCTTTCGATCAACAGTTTTCTACATACCAGCCTGTGCAGTCAGCTCCGGTATATCAAGCACCGATTCATCAACAACCTTTCGGTTATCCGCCTATGCAAGTTCCTGTCAACCGTCAACGAGTGCCCAATGCTCCTGTTCACCAGCAATCACGGGATCAGGTTCCTTATCCCCGTAAAAGTCAGTATAAGCCTTGTCCCCCAATTCCGATGACTTTCACTAAGTTATACCCCCATTTGGTACAACAAGGTCTGATTACCACCCGTGCTTTGGGTCCTCCACCTAATCCATTACCTGCAGGTTACAACGCTACCGCTCATTGTTTATTTCATGAGGGTGTGCCCGACCATGATCTAGAGAATTGCTACGCTCTTAAGAAAGTTGTCAGAAATTTGCTAGAAACGAAGAAGTTGTCTTTTAGCGATGCTCAGCTGAAGATCGAGACTCCTCTCGGGGTCCCTCACTTGTCGAGTTCGAATTCTGCAAAGCATGCTACTCCTGTGACAAATCAGCCGAATCCAGTAATTATTCAAAGGCCTAGTTCGCTTCATTTCAGTAACCCTCAAGATGGTATGACCGGGATCAACAAAGAATCTGGGAAAGTTATTTTGAAGCAACGACTGAAAACTGTTGAAGATGTGACCAGCGTAACTGGGGCAAGCCATGACGACTCACAGTGATCGTAAACCCGACGTCCCTTCCATTGAGGCTCCGCCAAAGGAAACTGTTACTCTTGAATGCAAGATTTCATAAACATTTAGAAGGATTTTTCCGACAGTTCATTTGTTTATTTATATATATTTCTCTTTAGTTAGGCATATTTAGCATGTACGAACTTGTTTATCTTTGTTTAATGCAACGCATATGTTTGTCTTGAATAAGTCCATTCGTTTCACTCATTCAAAATATATTTTTCATAAATCATAATGCCAACTTTACCCGATCTCTTGTGAAGAATTGGGAGGAGGATGACGAACCCAAAACGTCAGATTTCTCGTCGTATGCTTTCAATTAAAACCTGCTGATGATGTAAGGCATTGTTTCAAATCCCAAACACTGGAGATATAAGGATGTTAATCCCTAGTCAACCCCTTTGAGCCTTGAAGTAGGAGTTTTCTTTCTTTTTTAAGAACTTTCCTCCTAACCTGGGGCAGGGTAGGTTTCAGTTAAGCCGATCGAGCGCTTAGACTCTCAAAAAGGAAGAGCAAACCTTCGAGAATTTATCCTTAGCATCTTAAGAAGTCCAACACAATGACTATCCCTCGGTTATCTAAGGAGTGGGGCAGTCACGAGCCTTTCAAAAGATTTACACGACTTGTGCATAAAAGAATATTAAAAAAAAAATAAGAGCTCGCTAAGTCAAAACCTATGAAGGAGACTTAGGCAAAACTGGGGCATCCCGCTGGACTCCAAAGTCAAATCAATAGACGCTGTCCAGGCAAAAGTTATGGAATAAGAACAACAAACCAGTAGTTTTTAGAACCCCTATAAAGAACAAGATCGTGTGACCAATTGCCATCAGAAATAGGTGAGTGACTGCCATGTCCAAAGCCTTAATAAGTTCTCGACCATATCAAATCCGCTTGAGATACGAGTGTTCGTATCCAATTAACTGAATTAGGATTGGAGAACATCACGAAGAAGGGGTGGGTACGAATATAACTTTGAGCCTATATCCTTTGTTTCTTAAACCGTGAACCGAGCCACGATACAACCTTTAAAAGACCTAATTGAAGTAGGACTTCGGTTGAAAGCATACTCGACAAGATCACGTTTCCTGACTCCTACGAGCTATGCTCAGAAAAAATTCATGTTGGCATTATAATTAAAACTTATATCCTGACTAGTGATTTCGGTCACAAGTTATTGCGATATCTTTTTCAAAACAAAATTCAAGACAAATATATGTGTGCATTGACAAGCTCAGGATAGGCATTTCAGGCATGATGACTTTGTTTGATATCTTAGAGATCTATATATGGCCATAACCCATGGAACTTGAAGATCCTGCTAAACAGGGGCAGGCGATTTCCCAGTTCGCTTACCAGCGCGAGTCTGACGTTCTTAAGGAGCTATTTCTCAAAGATTTCGTCGTGACACGATTAATTTGTGCCAGTTATGTCAATGACCTGACAAACCTCTCAAAGAGTTTGAAAACAGTGGGGCAACCAGACTCCGTGTTCTCTATAAAATCCTCTTGAGATGACCATACCTCACAACGCAAGTATCCTGGGGCACCGTGTTTTTTGAAGAAACAAATGGCGACTACTATAAGGTCCTTCAAGATCAAAACCATGTGGTTTCACAACTTTTCTTCATGCACCCGAGGGATTTTACTCACAGCGGCCTTCATTCCCCAGTAAATCTCAGTGTTGCAACAGGTTCTTAAACTATTGCCTCATCACAGTCCCCAGAGAGACTATAAGCTGACAACTTTTTTGGGTAACTCGAAAGTGTCCCTCAGTTTTCTTCCCCCCATGTGAAGACGTGATACTGTGCACCCAAGCAGATCACCTTCTCCCCATAGAATTCAGAACTTTGAAGCCAGATTTGGTTCTACCATTGATCCTTCTCACCCATGATTGACGTATTGGTTGCAGAGAATGCAGGGTATCTCTGTCGAGATGTTTATTTCATCTCTCGTCCCGTCTCTAGTCTGTTTCGTCAGCATACGCAGGGGCATGAGCATCACATGCCTATTTCATACACATACCCATTGCATACTCCTTTCATAACATCTTGCATGCATAGACATTAACATACATAAACATTAACATACATTCACATTAACATATGCATCAACATATGCGTTAGCATTCACAGGTTCATTGTGTCTCGCCATCATTGGTGGTTGCCGCCGAGTAACTGGGGTTTGTCCATTCTCTCCAAATAGATTGTCAACCCTAAGCATAAAATACATATGTGTTTCCAGCTTCCCCACAGAGCTCGATCCTCGTGGATGACGGTTACTTCAGCTATCTTTCCTCGCCGGGATAAGATATTTACCCTTCGAGTTCACTCCCTCGATGGAGTCTTGATTGCCATTTTTTATTTCTAGCTCGATCCTAGATTGAATCTCAATATTGTCGGTCGGCGAGCCCAACCGGACGTGCATTTATTTTGCACCATCTGAAGATTTTCACCATATCATGGCAGATACGCGACTGTTCCCGCCCGAGAAGTTTATCACTGTACACGGATGTGCATTTATTTTGCACTATCTTTCAAGAAAATCAACCACAATCCTTTACAGATACATGCCAGTTCATGCCTGGAAAATCTATCAGTACAACACTTTACAATCCCACATCTTACAACATCAGATACACACCAGCTCTCGCCTGAGAAGCCAATCCTATCTTCGTTATGACTCGCAGCAAATGGCCATCTCCATTGAGAAGTTGGGCTTCCATTTACCTGTCGTCTTGAAGTATGGGGAGGTTTGAACCAAATCGTCTTCAGGAGAG
Organism: Lathyrus sativus; assembly: GCA_963859935.3. NCBI lineage: Eukaryota > Viridiplantae > Streptophyta > Magnoliopsida > Fabales > Fabaceae > Lathyrus > Lathyrus sativus. The sequence continues at coordinate 77,577,178 of OZ012738.1, forward strand.
CACGATCTTGAAGTACGGGGAGGTTTGAGCGGAATCATATTCAGGAGAGCACGATCTTGAAGTATGAGGAAGTTCAGTTTACCCTTTAGTAAAAGAAGGAGCGGAATCATATTCAGGAGAGCACGATCTTGAAGTATGAGGAAGTTCATTTACCCTTTAGTAAAAGAAGGAGCGGAATCATATTCAGGAGAGCACGATCTTGAAGTATGAGGAAGTTCATTTACCCTTTAGTAAAAGAAGGAGCGGAATCATATTCAGGAGAACACGATCTTGAAGTATGAGGAAGTTCAGTTCACCCTTTTCATATTCAGGAGAGCACGATCTTGAAGTATGAAGAAGTTCACTTATCCTTTAGTAAAGGAAGAATCAGAATCGTATTCCAGGTGCCGACCTTAAATATGAGAAGATTTATATATCAGATAAGCAGCAGCCTCTTTATTTGAGTGCTTATTCATTGTGGCATGTAAGTCCTTTCCAACGATGAGTGACAATTCTCCCTCGAGAAGCTTATCAGGGCATTTCCCATTAAAGTCCATTTATTTTGGCATACAGCCGGTCTTTACCCTGTATATTTGATACGGATTCCCGAAAAGTCCGTCCGATCCCACCACGAAGGATAGTTCATAGAAGCTTGGATGTTATTCTTTGCTCAATGCTCCAACATTCTGTGATCGATCTTGCAACCGTGTAAGTCATCTCATAGGTGCCATCTCCACTTAAGGATCTTATTCCTAAAGTCCATTTATTTTGGCATACAGCCGGTTTTTACCCTGTATATTTGCTACGGATTCCCGAAAAGTCCGTTTGATCTTGTCACGAAGGACAGGTTACAGAAGCTTGGATGTTATTCTTTGCTCAATGCTCCATGCATTCTGTGATCGATCTTGCAGTCGTACATGATCCAGATTTACTTTTAGATTCCCAGTGGAGGCCGTCTCATAGGTGCCATCTCCATTTGAGAATCTCGTTCCAGTTCTAAAAATGATAATTGGTCGTGTTCGCGCCAGTTGACCATCAGTTTAGAATTCCCCTGGGTTGTACTGTGTCCCAGCGCGTCGCTTTCCCCAGTGTGTTTTCTCTCGTAGCATCTGTCCCTGTGTCGTCGCATTCGTCAGCATTTTCGCAATTCATCATTCCAGCATTCGCATCATATCATCTGCATTAATTTGTTCTCGCTTTATCCATAGCATTGCATATCGCCGAATATAAGGGTAAAATTTTTGGTTATCTATATTTAAATCTCTCCACCACGATTCCTCGAGTCTCTATCACTCAAATCATCCGGTGTAGCTATTTAAATAGGGGCAACTGTAATACCCCAAATTTTACCCTTATATTTAGTCAGTCATTTCGCATAGCATCTCATCTGTGCATTTGCTAACCACTATCAAGTCATGGAGGTGTTTGTTTTGCAGGATTGGTTCCAGGGGTATTTCGGTCATTTTACGTGGATTCTGCTAATTCCTTGAAGACGGGCTGTTATTAAGTTTTGAGGCATTTGAGACACTATTTTTGAGGCATTTATTTATCACCAGGTTTGATTATATCAAGGCGCCAATTCGATGTGTTCGGTATTGAAATTTGTCGAGCACAACTGGATTTAAGACCTAGTTTATCGCTCATGGTTTATTTCCAGAGAACTCCCGATGCTGTTAATAAGGCACAGTTTAATTAGATATCATTGGATTGTTGCTCTTAGCATTTGATCGGTGGAATTCAGTTACGGGCAAGGTTATCATTGATACTGAATCTGTTGTGATTACGGCGCACATCCGTGTTTGGTTATAAAGTTGCTGGTTAGAATTTAAGTTGGAAAGCAAGTGAATTTAATCAGGTGATGAGATTAGGGCTACGGGCGAGACAAGTACGTAGACAAGAATATCACTCGTGAATATTTATGGTTTATGACTAGGTTAATGAATTTAAATATTTGTGGATTTATTCACAAACGTTTATAATTTTTTAACTAGAAATAAATATAAATAAATTTAAAGTGGAATGATCATGGATAAATGAAAACTTTTGGGAATTTTTATTTTTATAAAGAATATCATGGTACAAAAAGAGTTGAATCATTTTACATTCTGAATTGCTGTAAAATTAAATTACAAATGTTACTTCTATCCTAAAAATCCTAAGTCCTAATCCTCCATTGGGGTCTTCATGATATTCATCCATTGGACATTACTCCGATTAACCTGCACAAAGGGAAACAAAACAAAACAGAATGCAGGAATGGGTTAGAAATTGTTTTCGACACTCTCAGATCAGCGTCATCATCGAGTGCCGGGAGTGGCACAACCGAAGCTGCGTCCTACCCCCGTTACCGATCCGAGCCGTTGGCGTCAGATCAGATAATATTTGTTCTTATCATGCGGGACATCCGAGAGATAGAAGTGATAAAAGAAGCGGGACTGATTCGCTCTTGCCGCAATTGGATTTCCAAATTGATACAAAGGCAAATTTGGACTCAGACCCGGATGCCGGCAGGTCTGAGTCGTTTTGTTTTCGAAATTTCCAACACCTGAAAATCCACAACAGCATCAGTACCAGGTTCAGAATTCAGAACTCAAAGCAAGACAGTTCATAAGCTGCCTAAACAAAACAGCCATAGGTAAGTGGAAATTCAAACTGAAAGTGCACAACCAAAAACTGCATCAATTCTGAGTTCATGAAAACCAAGTCCCAAACATGAACAGAAAGTACAAGCTGCTGCTAATCCTTAAAAAAACAGGTTAGAAACCAACTGGATCACAAACTGCTACCAAGAGGCAGGCGAAACCATGTCATTACCAGAAGAGTCAAGTTCAAACAGAACAGAAAAATGAAATACAAACCAAACTGCATTGAACTGCATCAAACAATGTATCAAAAAGTTCAGCAGCATCAGTTAAAGGCAAGTTTCAATTTGAACCAGTTCGAATGGCAAGTCACGAAAAACGTGAATAACCACACCGAATTGCAGCAGACAACAACACAAAATCACAGCACAAAATCATAGCACCAATCATACCAGAGCTCACGTAATCACATCAGTTCAGGGCAAGCCTGAATCAAAGGTACAAGTCACCATGACAAGCCAACAATCAGCGAGAGTAGAAACAAGAACGGTTCCCTCGTCAGGCTCAGAACATCATCATCATCGCCGTATACCCTCCTCGGCAGCATTTGACGCGACCAGAGCCATAGTATCATCATCCGCGAATCACAGACGGCCGCGAATCACAGACGAGAAGATCGCCTTCGCCGCCAGCGGGCAATCAACTCCAAGCCTCAGCTCACTTCATCATCGGCCGTTTTCACCGTAAATGTGAGCCATGAGACATTTTCCTTACAATTTTCCTGTTCTGTTTCAGGTTAATGAAAGGAATGAAGAAGATCGGAAGTAACTGAGAGAGATGGAAGAGAGAAAGACAAACGGCGCCGCGAGGGGATAACAGGGTTATGAAACCCTAGTTGTAACTTTTGTTCATCATCAACCGGGTTGGGTCCGGAAGTAAGTACCGGCCCAACCCCTTTATTTTTTTTTATTTTTAAATTTTTTTTTTTTGTTTTTTAAGTTGTTTTTTAACTATTTTATTTTTATAATTAAAAAAAAAAACTGTTTTTAAAAAACCTTTTTGTATAAATATTGAAATTGTTTTAAAAAAAAAAAACTTTTCTTTATCATAATAAAAAACCTCTTTTTTTTCATATAATAAAATTAAAAACCTTTTTAAAAATAATAACTAATAAATGTCATTTTAAAAAAAAGAAAAAATAAATAATAACATCAAATCTTTTTAATTTGTAGATAATTAAATTAAAACCATTTTTTCGAAAATTAAAATTAATCTGTTTATGTTAACATCTCTTCATTTAATCAAATTCCTTCCTTTAAAAACAACAAGAATCTCCGTATTGCATTTTTTCTCCTGACTCGCCCAATTACCGTCTAACTTTGTTTACTAACGGGTGTTCATCTTTTGCAGCTCATGTTCACTATTATTGCGTGGTGTTTTATTTAAGTTTTATCATTATTGTAACTGCTTCTCGGTTGTAACCTCGCGAATCCTAATAATCGCGCTTTAATTACTGCCTTTAAATTTCTGCTCGCATAGTTAAATTAGGTCATTATTTTCTGTTTGCACAATTCAATTGTCTCACACATTCATCAATTATTCTGTCACGTTACACACATCCGAAAGTTAGGTCTAGCTTTTGGTCGCCGCGCCAATAGTCCTCAACTTCAACCCTTACACCTTTTCAACCCTAAATTTTCACAAATGCCTCACCGCAGGCAAAATTACAATTTTACCCCTAGCATTAGGTCAAAGAGCCGCCACGCTCATTTTAGGGTTTCCCGCCGCGGAATCCCTAACCTAATTTAACCCTAATTCACTTAACAATTCAACGTAGAGATTTGGAGTTTCTACACTCCACGTAAGCGTGTCCTTAAGATGCGTTTATTTCCCTTGAGACCTTGACCACAGTCAAGAAGTCTCTAACCTCCCTTTCGAGGGGAACTACGATTACTCTGATTCCACTCCCGTAAGGATACGTAGGCCCAAGATGCGACGTCTTGCCGAGTAAACTTAGAATTAACCCCTTAGGTCTTTTTTCTCACTCTTAATCCTTTGTGCATATACCTTAAGCAAATAAATAAAGCAAATAGTAAACATCTGAACAAAAGGTTCCTGTAGAGTACTACAGAAGTTTAGGGTGCTAATACCTTCCCTAAATTTAATCAACCCCCGAACCCTAGATCTTTCCCCGCATTGTGTTTACGATGCAAAATAGGTTTTCCCTCTTTTGGCCTTTTCCTTCGGATAAATCAAAGAGCGGTTGTGAATTGAATTGCGATTCAAACTCATTAATAGTTTGTGATCCTATTTCCACCGCAACAACTGTCGACGAATGGTACCACATATTGAGAACGACAAATTGTTGATACATTTCTTTCAAGAATGTTTCAAAGGTGTCTTTGTTAAGTGGTACTTATGATAGAACACAAATTGGTGTTTAATATATCTCGTAGTTTTGATGATAACATTAATGAAATTTTGTATAGAGAATTTATATACACTAATTTTTTTCAAGTGTTTATTTGTTTCAGATATCAAAATTAACATTATTTTGGAAGCAAGAACGCCTCTGAACATTAAAGAACGAGAAAGCTCTGAGAATCAGAAGCAAGTCATCAGAAGACTCTGATCTGCTACAATGTCTCTGAGCAAAGCTAATAAGAACTTGAGTGAAGAACATACGTAAAGCTTCAGAAGACTCTGGTAGTATTCAACGCTGCAAGTACAGAAGTTCTGATAAGCAAGTATGCTCTAATAAGAATCTCACGCTTAAAGCATTTGGCTGCAAACTTTGATAGAGAATCTCACAGTCTTTGAGAAATGGATTTCAAAGTACTATAAAAGCAAGTCTCAGCATCACTTCAATGGTTAACGAACTTCAAGCAAACTATTGACAAATTATTCAAAGCACTCATTCAATATTCTTCAAGCTAGAATAGTTTCATATTCGCTCTAAAAACTTGTGTGAAAATCACTGTTGTGATATAGCTTTTTAGAAGCACATGATAAACACATTTGTTAGTTTATCTTTGTAAAATATTTCCTTAAGAAGACCAAGTTGTGGTCAGAATTTCTTGAGAAGACTAAGACAGTCGTCTTAGTGGTTTACAATGTAATCAAGTTTGATATAGTGGATTAAGTCCTTGTTGAGAAAGGCAAATCACCTTGATAGGGTGGACTGGATTAGTTTGAGTTCAAACGAACCAGGATAAAAATACTGTGTTATTTTTCTATCATCCAAATTGATTTAAAACTCTTATTCAACCCCCCTCTAAGTGTTATTCTCACCTTCAGTTGGCAGCAGAGCTCCGGTTTTGTAAGTGCTCTCACTTAACCGTGACAGAAAAATATCCTGTTGGGAAAAACTCTTAATCTTTTGTTCTTTATTCATCATGGCTGCTGAAGCTTCAACTTCAACTTCATATAACAATAAATACGATGATAGAGACAGAATCATCACCAAACCTCCCATGTTTGATGGTGAGAAGTTTGATTACTGGAAAGATAGAATAGAAAGTTTCTTTCTATGTTATGATGCTGATTTATGGGATTTAGTAACTGATGGCTATATTCATCCTACTAATGATGAAGGGAAAAAGGATGACAAAAAATCTATGTCTGATCAATAGAAGAAGGACTTTAGAAACCATCACAAGGAAAAAACCATCCTATTAAATGCAATATCTCATACTGAGTATGAGAAAATAACAAATAGAGATACTGCATTTGATATGTTTGAGTCTCTCAAAATGACACATGAAGGAAACTCCCAAGTAAAGGAGACAAAGGCTCTGGCCCTCATCCAGAAGTACAAAGCCTTCAAAATGGAGGAGTCTGAATCTTTGGAAACTATGTTCTCAAGATTTCAGATCCTAACTGCTGGGTTGAAGGTTCTGGATAAAGGCTACTCTACTTCTGACCATGTCAAGAAGATCATCAGAAGCTTTCCAACAAGGTGGAGAGCAATGGTGACAGCTCTGAAGCTTGCGAAGGATCTGAATAAGATCACTCTGTAGGAATTGATCAGTTCCTTAAGGAGTCACGAGATTGAGCTGGAGGAAGACGAGCCTCAGAAGAAAGGTAAGTCTGTTGCCTTAAAATCTAACAAATATGCTAAAGCTTTGTAGGTTATTGAAGAAAGCTCTGAAGAATCTTCAGAAGAAGAAGATGAATTGTCTTTGTTGTCCAAAAGGATTAATCAACTCTGGAAGCACAAACAAAAGAAGTTCAGAAACTTCAAAAGATCTGATCAGCGTGGCGATTCTTCTGGACGTAAGAAATCTGGAAAGAAAGATATAGTGTGCTATGAGTGCAAGGAGTCTGGCCACTATAAAAATGAATGTCGCAAACTTCTCAAGGAGAAACCCAGAAGGAAGTTTAAAAAGAAGAAGAAAGTTTTAATGGCCACGTGGGATGATTCAGATGCTTCTGAATCTTCATCAGAATCAGAAGATGAATGTGCTAATGTAGCACTGATGGCTGACATGGAGGACCACGAAGAAACTGTTGAATTTGGATCAGAATCAGATTCTAAAGAGGTATTTTCTGAACTCACTAGAGCTGAACTTTCTGAAAGTTTATCAGAAATTCTTGAAAGCTACAGCAAGATCAAACTCAAATACAAGAGGCTTCAAAGCTATCTTGCATCTGAGAATGATCAGCTGAGATCAGAAGTTGCTGAGCTTAAAGCAAACAATCTTAAAATAAAAAATGATTTAGAAAAAGCTCAAAAATATGACTCAGAACCTATATCATGCTCTAAAAACATTTTAGAAGAGTATGACTATAGCTTTCAGAAGTTTCTGGCCAGAGGCCTAGATAGAAGCAAGATGGCTTCAATGATCTATGGCATAAGCAGAAACAACAGAAAGGGAATTGGATATGAATCACCTTCTGGGAAGGATTTAAATCCAAAACCTGTTGATAAACTGATCATAAAGTATTCTCCTCTGTATACTCAATTCAAATATGGTCATTTAAATGATATTAAGCACACAAGTCCTGATTAGAACAAACCTATGTTTAATAAACCAAAATTCCATCAGAAAAAGGATGCTTTTAAGGGAAAGAAATTCAGAAATAATTTCAAACCTACTAACCCCAGAGGACCCAAGAAAATATGGGTACCTAAGGACAAAATTATTTTTGTTGCAGACATCCTTAGCAGCAAAGTTGAAACACCAAGCATGGTACCTAGACTCTGGCTGCTCGCGTCATATGAAGGGAAGAAGGTCTATGTTCTAAAGCCTGGAACTTAGATCTGGATGTGATGTGAAGTTTGGAGGGAACCAAAAGGGCAAGATTATTGGCTCTAGAACTATAGGTAATGGTAACCTCCCTTCCATATCTAATGTTTTACTTGTTGAAGGATTAACACATAATCTATTGTACATAAGTCAATTAAGTGATAATGGTTATGTTATAATCTTCAATAAAAAATGTTGTAAAGCTGTTAGTCAAAAAGATGGTTCAATCCTCTTTAATGGAAAAATGAAGAACGCCATTTACAAAATTAATCTTTCAGAAATTAAAGTTCAGAATGTAAAATGCCTTCTGTCTGTTAACGATGAGCAATGGATCTGGCACAGAAGATTGGGGCATATTAGTATGAGACGTATATCTCAGATTAATAAACTCAATCTGGTCAGAGGACTTCCTCAGTTGAAGTTCAACTCAGATGCTTTTTGTGAAGCATGTCAGAAAGGAAAATTTTCAAAATCTTCTTTCAAAACAAAAAATGTTGTTTCAACCTCTAGACCATTAGAGCTGCTTCATATTGATTTGTTTGGACCAGTGAAAACTGCATCCATCAGAGGAAAGAAGTATGGATTAGTCATTGTTGATGACTACAATAGTTGGACATGGGTAAAATTCCTGAAACACAAGGATGAGTCACATTCTGAATTCATTGACTTCTGCAAACAAGTCCAAAACGAAAAAGAATTTAAAATTGTTAAAGTCAGAAGTGATCATTGTGGTGAATTTGAAAACAAACATTTTGAAAAATATTTTAAAGAAAATGGAATTACACATGATTTTTCTTGTCCTAGAACTCCTCAACAGAATGAAGTTGTAGAAAGGAAAAATAGAACTTTACAAGAAATGGCCAGAACCATGATCAACGAGACTAATATGGCAAAACATTTTTGGGCAGAAGCAGTGAATACAGCTTGTTATATTCAGAACAGAGTGTCTGTAAGACCTCTTCTGGAGAATACTCCCTATGAATTGTGGAGGAATAGAAAGCCCAACATTTCTTATTTCCATCCTTTTGGATGTGTATGTTTTATGTTGAACACTAAAGAAAATCTGAACAAGTTTCATTCTAAAGCTCAGAAGTGTTTCATGCTTGGATATTCTGAACGCTCTAAAGGCTATAGAGTATACAATACTGAGACACAGATTGTAGAGGAATCAATTCATGTTAGATTTGATGATAAGCTTGGCAATCAAAAGCTAAAGAAACTTGAAATTTCTATAGATAGAGAAGTCCTTCTCACAGACTCTGAAGAATCAGAGGCAGATAAAGCTCAAGAAAAAGCACCAAAAGCAACGTCAGATGCTACTCCCTTGACTGCTCAAATGGATAGCTTGACAATTTTTGAAGAATCAACTGTTAAAGGTTCATCCAGAATCAAAGCCTCTCACTCAGAGGAAATGATAATTGGAAAGAAGGATGACCCCATCAGAACAAGATCATTTCTCAGATCTTCTAGAACGTCACTGTTTGTTTTGGTATCTATCATTGAACCAACTTTTGTGGATGAGGCTCTGAATGATAATGATTGGATACTTGATATGCAAGAAGAGCTTAACCAATTCACCAGAAATGACGTCTGGGATCTGGTTCCAAGACCAAATGGTTTCAACATCATTGGAACAAAATGGGTCTTCAGAAACAAGCTGAACGAGCAAGGAGAAGTGATCAGAAACAAGGCTAGGCTGGTGGCTCAAGGATACAGTCAGCAAGAAGGTATAGATTACACAGAGACATATGCTCCTGTGGCAAGGTTAGAATATATTCGCTTGCTTATTTCTTTTGCTGCACAGAATAACATCACTCTGTATCAGATGGATGTTAAAAGTGCCTTTTTAAATGGTTTTATAGAAGAGGAAGTTTATGTTCATCAACCTCCTGGTTTTGAAAATGAAAAATTTCCAGAACATGTTTTCAAACTTAATAAATCACTCTATGGCTTAAAACAAGCTCCCAGAGCTTGGTATGAGAGGATGAGTAATTTCCTTATGGAAAACAACTTTGTCAGAGGAAAAGTGGACACTACTCTCTTTCATAAATCCATTAAGAAAGACATTTTAGTCTGTCAGATTTATGTTGATGATATTATTTTTGGAACTACCAATATTACGCTTGGAAATGAGTTTGCTCAGTCTATGCAGGCAGAATTCAAGATGAGCATGATGGGAGAACTCAGATTCTTTCTGGGAATTCAAGTGAATCAGACTCTAGAAGGTACCTACATACATAAGAAAAGGTATGTAAAGGAACTTCTAAAGAAATTCAACATGTCAGAAAGCAAGGTAGCAAAGACTCCAATACATCCTACAAGCACACTAGGTAAAGAAGAGGTAAGTAAAAAGGTAGATAAGAAGCTCTACAGAGGTATGATTGGTTCTCTTCTGTACTTGACTGCTTCTAGACCTGATATCCTCTTTAGTGTCTGTCTATGTGCTAGATTCCAATCAGATCCTAGAGAATCCCACTTAACAGCTTTTAAGAGGATTCTGAGGTATCTGAAAGGTACTACTAACATGGGTTTGTGTTACAGAAAATCTGATGAATATAGATTAGTTGGATTCTGTGATGCTGACTATGCTGGAGACAGAATAGAACGTAAAAGTACTTCTGGAAGTTGTCAGTTTCTGGGAAGTCATCTGATCTCATGGTTCAGCAAGAAGCAGCCCACAATAGCGCTTTCAACAACAGAAGCAAAATACATTGTTGCTGCTGGTTGTAGCACTCAGATGCTCTAGATGAAGAGTCAACTAGAAGACTATCAGATTCATGAGAGTAATATTTCTATTTTCTGTGATAATACTTCTGCTATTTGCCTTTCTAAGAATCCTATTTTGCATTCTAAGGCAAAGCACATAGAAATTAAGCATCATTTTATCAGAGACTATGTTCAGAAGGGAATTATAAGTTTGAACTTTGTTGATACAGACCATCAATGGGCTGATATCTTCACAAAACCTCTTGCTGAAGATAGGTTTAAATTTATTCTGAAGAATATTAGTATGGATTTTTGTCCAGAATAAAACTATTATTCAGAAGAAAATTTATTCTGATGAAATATGAATAATGTCTATTTTCTGAAGTATTTCTTCTGATTATTTCTTTTGGTTCATTATTATTTTCTTTGAGAAACTCTGATCTAACAAGTCTCAGAAGATCTGTTCGTTGTTTAACATTTATTATTCCAAAGAGATTCAAAGGCATATCTACATCAAACACGTGTCACACGAAATCTGAAAAGGTGGAGTGTAATACAATGAGACGCCGTTTTGAGGTAATGTTTGAATTCTCAATTCTTGGTTTTCTCCCCACGCTTGTCAGAATCATTAAATGCTTTTAATTATTATTCTTTTTGATGTGCCCTTTTGATTTAATTAAATGCATTAATTGTTGAATGTGTGCCCTAATTGTTGCCCCTATAAATGCCACAACACAACACTTTCTCACACTTTTCACTCTCTCTCACATTGTGTATGCATTTCTGTTTGTTCCATTGTTTCTTCATCTCTTCCAAACCCAAAACCCAAAGAAGCGTTCGTTATCTCACTTCTTCAATAATGGCAACCTCATCTTTAACATCTCAACAACTTGAATCAACAATGGCTGCTGTTTCTTCTTCTGTAATGGGTCCTACTCCATTCAAAGAACCATTTAGAACTCTCCTCACCCCCATTAAACAATTGAAAGTTTTAAGTGAATTCTTGGTGGATTTTGAAAGCATCGCTGAGAATGGGTTTGATTTACGTTCAACTGTGTCATCTCAAGGGTGGACAAAGTACTTTGACAGACTGATTGGTCTAGTTTACCCTCGCTTGGTCAAAGAATTTTGGATTCATGCAAGTGTTTTCCCCAAGTTCATCATGTCTTCAGTTCTGGGCAAAGAGATCTTTGTCACTGAAAATCTGATTTGCAAACTGATTGGGTATCAAGAATCTGATGATGTTACTCATCTGCCAGCAAATCGTCTGGATATGGATGAAGTGTATAATGAAGTATTTACTTTTAGGGAGGCTTCCAACAAGATAAAGGATCTGAAAGTTCAATACAAAATCTGGGCTAAGATCTTTCTGGGTTGCATTCATCATAGAAAGTCTACAAACTCTCCTGATTACATAACTCTGATAAGATGTACTTCATGTATTGCGTAGGTAAAGGCATCAAAGTGGATCTGCCTTACTTGCTATTCAATCATCTGTGGACTCATGTGAAACAATCTAGAGAAGAAGTCAGAACCAAGCATCAAAAGATGAGAAATTGGATTCCTATGGGACGACTCATCTCAGATATTCTGACTGAGAATGGATTAGTTGGTCGTCTAACAGAAGTTGGTATGAAGGAAGAATTAGCTTCAGTGGTTGGCAAACCTCTGAATGGCAAAAGTCTCTAGAGGATGAGGATTTTAGAAGAGATTACTTCTGCACCTGATCAGATCAACTCTAAAGAAGTCAGCAAGAGAAGGATACCAGTAGATGATTTTCCTCTGTTTCATGCTAATGAACCAAGGGAAACTATTCTGGCTTACATAGCAGATTGTCTAGCAGATGGAACTGCTATACTAGAACATCTGATTCAACGAGCAGATGAACCTGAACCATACTTTTATGGGGAGAGACAGAAGAAGAAAAGAAAGGTCTCAGAAGAAGGATCTTCAAAGCCCAAAAGGAAAGCTTCTAGCGAAGCATCTTCTGCAAAGCTAAAGCGTGTCAAGAAACAGAAAGGTAACCCTGCTTCTGCTAGTTTAGATTCTATTTTAGAAACAGTCAAAGAAGTACTAGCATCTGAACCTCCTCCTCATGAACCTATTCCTTCACCTTCTCCTCCTCATGATTCTGAACCTATTCCATCTGAACCACAAAATTCTCAACCACTTCCTTCTACACCTCAACCAAAGAAATCTTCTGAACACCAACAACCACAACCATCTAAACCACAATCATCTGTACCATCCACATCTTCATTCAACATACATCAGAAAACCACTCCTGATAAAATCCTAACTTCTGCTCCTCAAACTTCTGAACCAACACACTCTGTAAACCAAACTTCTGAAATTACCCCACCTGAAACACAAACTTCTAAACAACAACAACCAGAAACCACTCCATCTGATCCTGAACCAATGGTTCTTGATCTTCAACCTCTTATGATTGTCTATCCAGTTCCCTCTGGATCATCTGAATCTTCTGATTCCTCAGATTCATCTGATTCCACAGATTCTGATAGATTATATTTCATTTCATCTATTCTTAAACCTTTTGTTTCCATCCCTTCTGACCCTGATAATGAAACTTTACCATCTAAACCTCATATTGCTAAACCCTCATCTGTCCATACTTCTTCTGCATACCCACCTGTTATCTATATCCCTTCTTTTTCCATACCCTCAACTTCTAAAACCACCAAATCACCTTCACTAGAAACCTATCTTAAACCTAAACCTAGGCTGGATGTTGGTACATTATTTGCTGGTTTTGAAAAGGAATTAAACATGTGGTTATCAACTGTTAAGAAGGAATGCATGTCCAGTTTGAATCCTGATGATTCTGAGGCTATCTGGAAAAGATTCAGATCCAGATTTGATTCTGTAGCTTCCAATCTTCAAGAGATCTGTTCTGATGATGCAAAGGTCAGATTTGCTGAGACTGTTAGACAAACTCTTCTGAGAGTCAGCAGAAACCCAACATTGCTTCTGGAAAACACACCTGCTAAGGAAGTGTATATTCCTTCTGAAGTCTTGGTTGCTTCTGAGACTGCTAAAGTGGTTAGCCCTGAAGTAGTAGCCCCAGAAGTTTCTGCTCCTGCTTCTGAGACTCTTGACTCTGCTCAACCTTCTAACATGGTCGTTCAGAATGCTTTTGCATCCTTGGTTGTTCATGATGCCTCTGCTTCTACATCTGCTCCAGAGTCATCTGACGTGAAGAAAGAAGATGAAGATCTGCAGGCTTAGATTGCTGAACTCAAGGCCAGTAACTCTGAAATCAAATCTAGGATGGTTAAGCAAGAACAAACAATTGATGAAATCAAGACATGGATGGAAAAACAAGACGAATCCAGATACGAGATAATGAATCTTCTGAGGATGTTGGCTTCTTGTCCTTCTTAGTTTTCCTTGTTGTTTTCTCCACTTTTGTGTTAATTGTTTGTTTCTATATCTGGATTATCTTGATTAATGCATCTGGATGTAATGTTTTTCTGAATGAATTTATCTTATGCCTTATTGTTCTTTCCTCTGTTATTCTTTTTCTGTCTTAAAGTTTTTCTTAAAGATTTTCTCTTTGATATGACAAGAAGGGGGAGAAAATGGTAATTTTGATAATTCACATAAACAATTACCAAAGGCAACTCATACATGATAATTTTCATCTAATCTTTTTTGAGTGTTTCAGAGCTAATAATTCTCATCTGATAAATCCTTAAAATTAACTTTAAAATAAAAGTCTGAGAATCTAGAAGTTCTTCTGAAGCTGAAAAAGGGAAGTGTTTAATCTTTTCAGAAGTATTCATTTCAGGGGGAGATTAATATTCTCAGAGGGAATGATATTTCTTTTCTATTTCTAAACAAAATTTCCCATAGTTTTTGTCATCATCAAAAAGGGGGAGATTGTTAGAACACAGATTGGTGTTTAATATATCTCGTAGTTTTGATGATAACATTAATGAAATTTTGTATAGAGAATTTATATACACTAATTTTGTTCAAGTGTTTATTTGTTTCAGATATCAAAATTAACATTATTCTGGAAGCAAGAACGCCTCTGAACATTAAAGAACGAGAAAGCTCTGAGCGTCAGAAGCAAGTCATCAGAAGACTCTGATCTGCTAATTTGACTCTGAGCAAAGCTAAGAAGAACTTGAGTGAAGAACATACGTAAAGCTTCAGAAGACTCTGGAAGTATTCAACGCTACAAGTACAGAAGTTCTGATAAGCAAGTATGCTCTGATAAGAATCTCACGCTTAAAGCATTTGGCTGCAAACTCTGATAGAGAAAATATGAGTTAGTTAACTCTGACCTGAACAACTAAGAACATCATCAGAAGTTTTGATGCAAGACGTTCCAAAGTTGTTGAAGAAGATGCTATTCAAATAAAGATCCGTTGGCATATTCTTTGGCTTATCCTAAACGGCTATTTCCCTATTTGTACTTGACACAGGATTTCAGACAAAAAGGATTTGTCTGAACATTCCTCTTCTGAGAAAGGAAAAGTCAGTAGAAGACAAAAAGAATAGAATGCACAGATTGCACAGTCTTTGAGAAAAGGATTTCAAAGTACTATCAAAGCAAGTCTTAGTATCACTTCAATGGGTAACGAACTTCAAGCAAACTATTGACAAATTATTCAAGCACTCATTCAATATTCTTCAAGCTAGAATAGTTTCATATTCGTTCTAAAAACTTGTGTAAAAATCAATGTTGTGATATAGCTTTTTAGAAGCACATGCTAAACACATTTGTTAGTTTATCTTTGTAAAAGATTTCCTTAAGAAGACCAAGTTGTTGTCGGAATTTCTTGAGAAGACTAAGACAGTCGTCTTAGTGGTTTACACTGTAATCAAGTTTGATATAGTGGATTAAGTCCTTGTTGAGAAAGGAAAATCACCTTGATAGGGTGGACTGGATTAGTTTGAATTCAAACGAACCAGGATAAAAATACTGTGTTATTTTTCTATCATCCAAATTGATTTAAAACCCTTATTCAACCCCCCTTCTAAGTGTTTTTCTCACCTTCAACTTAAGCTTGGATCAATCTAAAATACACTGCTTCCATGATCTGTCAGATGCGTTCATTCAGCAGTACAAATATAACATGGATCTCGTGCCAGATCGGTGTCAGCTGCTTAGCATGATTCAAAAAAGTTCAGAATCCTTTAAAGAATACGCACAAAGATGGCGAGGGACCGCCACTCAGGTGGAACCTCCCCTAACCGAAAAGGAGTTGGCTGACTGGTTTGTGGATACTATCAAACCGAAATTCTATGAGAGAATGATCAGCAACATCACGACCAACTTCGCTGATATCGTGGCTGTCGGTATAAAAGTGGAAGCAGGTCTGAAAATGGCAAGGTGACGAGTTCGGCTAGTACCAGCGTAATGAAAAATCCATTAGGAATTTTCCACAAGAATAAAGAAGGAGAGACTAATACGATAATGTATGACGAAAGGATTCAGCACAGAAGAAATCACCCGCAAAATCAACGGTTACCTCATCTACAACCTCAGCAAAATTATCAACGCCAATAATATGTGGTTGCAGTCACGCCAATGTTTCAACCCGGCCAAACCCACAAAATGTCTAGCCGTAGGCACCCAATACTTATCAACAAGGTCATAATCAGAAAGTACAGCTACAACAAAGAGCACTGGCTCCGAGGCCTGCTTTTCAAAACAGAAGACCAGAGGTTAAGCCTATCCCTATGAGATACACTGATTTGTACCCTCTGATGGTACATCAAGGCCTAATTCAAACTAGGAAGTTGGGCCCTCCTCCAACTCCACTACCACATTATTATGACCCGAATGCACAATGCGTATTCCACGAAAATGCTGCAGGGCATGACCTCGAAGGATGCATAGCACTCAAACATATTATGCGAGAATTGATTGAGAAAAAAGTACTCTCTTTCGCGAACAATCAGCCTAACATGGAAAGCCATCCTTTGCCTAATCATTGCGGTGTCCATGTTGTGGAAGAAGACTCAGACGTAAGACTAATCTCCAAGGTATCTCTAGTCAAAAATCCTTTGGTGGAGTTACATAAAAAGTTAATAAAGGCGGGACTGATCAAAAGCTCCCATGAAAGCTGTGATAATTGCTGTTGTGATCCTCAAGGTTGTAACCAGGTACAAAGGGACATTCAGCCAATGGTTGACAAAGGCTTGCTACAAATATGTGGAAATAAGAAGAAAGAAGACGTCTCAATAATTGAGCCAATATTCCATTCACCTAAGAAATTCGAAAAGAAGCCATTGTTCAAGTCTGCTTCTCCTAGTACTGTTAGGCCGGTATTTCACAACATCGCTGCGTCAGTTGCGGGCCAAACGAAACCAAGATTCGATCTGAGGAGGGGACCAGGTTCTAATCCGAAATCTATATCATGGAAGTACGACTATTCCTGGTACGACATGAAGGCTGGAAGAAAGCAGGAAGATGTGACGAACATCGTCAGGGCAACCAAAATGACCCGCAGTGGTCGAATCTATCAGCCCAGGGCAAATCTTGATGTCCCTCAAGCGACCGTTACTATTCCTAAAGAAGATGCTTCTAAAGAAGTTATCTCCAAGGAGCCCGTCATTAAAAGAAAAGAAATTCCCAAGGAGGATGAAGAAGAGTTTCTAAGGATAATTTGCCAAAGCGATTACCGGGTGGTAGACCAACTCAACCAGACACCATCCAACATCTCAATTATGTCATTACTACTAAGCTCTCCCGCCCATCGACAAGCCTTGTTGAAAATAGTCACACAAGCCCATGTGACAAAGGACATCACTGCGGGACAATTTGACTCTGTCGTTGCGAACATCACAACCTGCAACACATTGAGCTTCGACAATAGTGACCTGACCACTGAAGGTTGCAGGCACAACCATGCCTTCCACATGTCTGTTAAATGCGAAGAAGATACGCTCTCCCAAGTGCTTGTCGACACAGGATCAACGCTCAATGTAATGCCCAAAAGAACGCTAGCAAAATTGGCATACAAAGGAGCTGAGATGAAACCCACATCTTTAATTGTGAAGGATTTCGATGGATCGAGGAGGACTGTAATAAGAGAAGTTGATTTACCAATCATTGTAGGGCCTTAAGTCTTCGAAATCACCTTCCAAGTAATGGACATAAACCCGACATATAGTTGTCTGCTGGGAAGGCCGTGGATACACGCAGCAGGCGCTGTTACATCCACATTGTACCAAAAGATGAAATTCATTACTGAGGACCAGTTGGTCATAGTACATGGTGAAAAGGACCTAATGGTAAGCAACCTATCCTCTTTTTGATATATTGAAGCTAATGAAGACGCATTGGAAACATCTTTCCAAGCGTTGGAGATTGCGCATGATGTGTTGGTTGAGGACGCTGCCATTACACGTGTTCCATATTTCACCTCCGTTTAGAGCATTAAAAACGCCATAAGAGAAGGACTTCCCCAAGGTTGGGGGGAGATAATCAAAGTCAACACTCGAGCGAAGAATGACCGATAAGGGTTGGGTTACAAACCAACTCTGGGTGAAGAATCAGAAGCTGACAACAAGCGCTTGAAGACTTTGAAGGAGATCTTCGTGAGCAGCAGCGTTCAAATAAACGCTATCGAGGAAGACGGTGAAGCAAACTGCATAGATGACCTGGTATTCCGAGGTGAAGCCGTTCTAAGTAACTGGGAGGCCGTAGAAATTCCTGTCATGTTGTCGCTCTTTGAGTAATCTGTTTGTTTTTCTTAGCATTTTCTTTGTTTTAATTATATGGTCGTGCCCGGGGCCAGTGGACCATTTTGTATGGGCCACACTTTTTGCAATTAAAATATCAATTAATGAATGAGTGTTTTGTTAAACTCCATTTTTGTTGTTCATTGCATTTTTATTGTCTTCACTTTTTTTGTAAAAAAGGAAAAATATCAATCTTTTTTAAGATAACCTAAAAAGAACTCATCATTTGCATCTCCCTTTGTGTGTTTTCTCATTTTAAGCCCATCCAATACATACAGAGAAACTCCATCACCCGCCAAATCTGATGATCACCTGGTCCCTTCCGAATTTGATTCACCGGTATTCCAAGTCGAAGACGAGAGTGATGAAAATTATGAAGTCCCTGAAGAGTTGATAAAAATGACTGAGTACGGGGATTCTTATCTCCAACCCTACAAAGAGCAGATTGACGTCATCAACTTAGGCTCTGAAGAAGAGAGAAAAGAGGTCATAATTGGGGCATCGCTAGGGGAAGAGGTTAAAGAAGGACTGATAACCCTTCTCAAGGAATATATAGATGTATTTGCTTGATCCTACCAAGACATGCCTGGGATGGATACCGATATTATAATGCACAAGCTCCCTCTTAAACCCTAGTGTCCTCTAGTTAAGCAAAAGCTTCAAAAATCTAGACTCGACATGGCTCTCAAAATTAGAGATGAGGTCAAGAAGCAAATCAACGCAGGTTTCTTAGCAGTATCCAAGTACCCAGAATGGGTGGCCAACATTGTACCCATACCTAAAAAGGACGGCAAGGTTAGAATGTGCGTATAGTACAGGGGCTTGAACAATTCCAGTCCAAAGGACGACTTCCCTCTGCCACATATCGACACTTTGGTAGATAACAAAGCCAACTTTGTAGTGTTTTTATTCATGGATGGTTTCTCCAGCTACAACCAGATAAAAATGGACTCGGCTGACATGGAAAAGACAACATTCATCACACCTTGGGCCACTTATTGTTATAAGTGTCGCTTGCGCGAAAATAAGGTGCCGGCAAAACAGAAGAGTCGCCACCTTTCGTTATTTATCCCTCAGAGCGGGAAAGGAAACGATCGGAAAAACCTGACGAATAAGGGTAAGACAAGGTCATCGCAACCGTTGTCTGGGTTCGGGAGTCGGTTACGCAAGGGGAAGGTATTAGCACCCCTCACGTCCGTCGTACTCGACGGGATCCTCGCTTGTTTGCTTACTTGGACGGGTTAGTTATAATCTATCTACCTATCAAGGCTGGCTGAAAAAGAAAAGAAAAATGACTCGGCAAAGCGTCGCGCTTTATGCCTACGTATTCCCGTCTGGAACGAGAAATCAGAGTCAACGTAGTTCGGCTAACTACGGGTGAAGGTGGGGAAGGTTGCTTGCTAGGATATCGCATCCTATGCCTACGTACTTTCATCTGGTATGAAAGATCAGAGCAAACGTAGTTCGGCTAACTACGGGTTATCTCCTAAAAGAAGTGTTTTTTATGGTGTTTGCGATCTCAACCGCACTAGAGACTAAGACCTGAGAGTGAATGCGTCGCATGTCACCCAAAGGGTACCATACTAAACATTCATCCTCAGATAGCTTAAGGCTCGTACCGTACGAAATAAATCATTCATGATTACTGTATCTTAAACTGCTTCGAGATGAGAAGAGAACAGGCCCAACTAGGAGGGAGACTATCAAGTCCTACTGTTATCATGCCATGGATTCATCCTATGGTTGAAGTTTGAACAGGGAACTCCTAGAAGTTGTCATGCATAGGTTTCAACCTAAAAGTCTATCATCAAATCCTTATCAAAGGAAATGAGAGTCCTAAGGGATCATGTCAATGATACACCAAAACAGATAAAGCATCAGCTTAACAGTAAAATGCATGCAATGCAAGTGAGGGAGGAAATGTGTGTGGGGCTTCAGCCTCCACAAGCTCGTCTCGACCTCAAGCCAGTCATGAAATAACAGTAATCATACTGAAATAAACACCATGCTATCAAGCAATGAACAGATAAAAGGAAATGAAGTGCCATCAGGCAAACAAACACACTTGAGAAAGAATCATCTATTCTCTAATCCTAACCCTAACATAGAGCACTGATCAAATCTAAGCAAAGCCCTAAAGCGAAACCTAACCAAAAGAAATCAATCCCAGTCTTCAAGCTTCAGAACAAGCTTACCAAAGAAAGGGAGCTAAGTAAGCAGACTCATAGTGTCTTCCTCAGGAAAGCACTAGGAGGTGTATACTCAGGAGTCATACCCTATGTGGCTCAACCACTGTGATCAGTTTACATTCCTCCTCAGGAGAAATTAAACTCACAAGCAGGCTCCAACATCACTGGATATTTAGGAAATCCTATCTGAACTAGTGGAACTAAGTGAATAGACCCATAGGACCTTCCTCAGGAAAGTACTAGGAGGCTTCCACTTAGGAATTGTATCCCATGTGGCTCAACAACAGGTGATCAGTTTACATTCCTCCTCAGGAGAAATTAAACTCACAAGTTGGCTCCAACATCATTGGATACTTGAGAAATCCTAGATAATCTAAGGGAACTAAGTGAATAGACCCATAGGACCTTCCTCAGGAAAGTACTAGGAGGCTTCCACTTAGGAAGTGTATCCCATGTGGCTCAACAACAGGTGATCAGTTTACATTCCTCCTCAGGAGAAATTAAACTCACAAGTTGGCTCCAACATCATTGGATACTTAAGAAAGAGGTGAGAAGAAAGAATGAAAGTCATTCATAGTGCCTTCCTCAGGAAAGTACCATGAACTTCCCTCAAACTTCAGGATCTCAAACCTCACAAACAGGGGACAAGCCAAGCTTTGGGTCTCTGAGTCTCGATCTTCAATCTTCACTTCATCATGCTCTCCAACAAGGTCTTCAAGACAACACAAACCCCACAACAAATTCCCCAAAAACAACCCCCAGAGATGAACAGATAACCACAGAACAGACAAAATCATCAGGCAACTTCAGAAAATACCTAAAAATACTAAATCAAGGGGGAAAAATCTAACAATTATTCACAAGGGTCTACAATATCTACCCATAACATCCACATATGCCCCTCCCCAAAAATCAAACAAAACTATCTAAAGAAAATGAATTATGTCACCTATGCACAACCTAAACCCTAATTAGGATACCCTAATGCTACCCTAATTAAACTAGTCAAATTTTAATCTAAAAATCTAGAAATAAATCCTATGGGGAACTATGATTCAATATCTAATTACACAAAAAAGAATGAGTTAAAAACCCTAAGGGAAAGCCCTAAAAGAAATTCTACAAAATCATGATATCAAACTAAACATTATAAAAGCTATAAAAAATAAAAATCTATTAAAAATATGAAAAGAAAATAAAATGGACATTTTATTTATTTAGAATTTTCTAGACAGATTTTTTAACATATGAAAAAAATAAGAAGTAAAAAATATTAAATCTTCTATTTTATATGAATTTTTAAAGAACAAGAAAATATTAAAAGAATAAAAAATAAAAGAAAACAAAATAAAGGGGAGGGGGGTGTGATAAGCAAGGCGTGCTAGTTGGTTTTTAATGGGCCAGAATTAGGTGGGGTGCGAATAGCACACGGGATAAGCCCAGGCGCCCCCACTAATCAAAACGACGGCGTTTTGGGTTGTGAATTTCCCTCCCATTTGCTGATTGAATATGGGCCGTGAGATTGAGGGACAAAGTCCAATATTCCAAAACGAATCAACGGTGGGGATTATGTCTCCTACCTCAAGCTAGCTAGGGTTTCACGAGACACCCTCCATGCGCAAATCTTCTATCTTCCATAGCTCTCTCATCTCTCCACCATTTAACTCGATCCAAAAAACAAAATTGATCCTCTCACTGCCCTCTACACAGCCATGGTCGTGGATTTTCTTAACACTCACTCTAGAAAGAAATACGCACGATGGAAGTCTTGGACACCATTACTTTCTTCTGTTATGCATGATCATGGTTTTGGCTGATACTAACCTAGAATGGTCTACACTCCATGGTGATTATTCTAAGCTACAAAACTAAGATTATAGTACACTAAGGCATGAGTTCTTGCTCCCTAAACAGAAACGGCCATACCACAAACTTCCATGGAATGCCCTCATACTCATCACGATTCATCCCTAATTGGTCTCTATCATGTTTACCCTAACAACAAACCTTAACTATGCATAAATAATGAGATTCAAGAGAAAACGCATACCTTGCAAGTGATGATGGCTATGGTGTTTCTTCTCCAATCCAAGCCTTGGTACTTGCTACAAGTGATCTTCAATGGACCTATGTGCTTCTGTTTGCAGTGGTTCTTGATTACACTTCTTGAATCAACCTATCCAACCCTTCATGCAAGTTGGAGTGATCACTTGGAATACATGAGCCAGCCACGAATTCTCTTCAATCTTTCTTGCCAAATACTCAATGTTGCTTGTAGATGATGATGATAATCAGAATTGTAGTGATTGATGAAGTTTCAATGGAGTTTGGGATTAAAATGCATTTTGGAGTGAAATAATTGAAATGTGGTATGCAAACTCTAAGAATCACCAACCAATGCATGGAGTCACTCTAGGGCTTATATAGATGAGAATAGAAATGTCTAGAACTTTGGGGAACCTTCCATGAAGTTTCTAGAATGTATCACGTAATGAGAATTTGAATTTGTCATCTTGAGTGAATCCCATGCAATCTCATGATACATCATGCAATCTCACTTAATTTCTCCTCAAATGATATGGTAAAATGAAAACAAAGCCTTACAAGTCCTTGTGTAGCATTTTCCCACCTTTCCTTTTGATGCCTTAAAGTGCAAGTAACAAATTTACAAAGCAACTCCAATGTTTAAGCCTAAACTCAAAAATGTGGCTAAACCATTGTTTTTAAAATGATGTTTACAATCAAAATGATATATTGGATGACCTATTTTGGATTCCTAGACCTTCCAAACCAATTTCCAATTCCAACTTTTTCAACTTATAAGCCATTTTTAGTTCATTTTTGACCAATCATGCAAATCCATGCTATGAGCTTTTCCAACAATTCATGACCTTCTTTCTAGACTTAAAATCACATTTTGAACAACTTTAATGTTTTGAGTTTTTCCATTTGAGGCTTGGAAATAGGAGATATGGCCTTTGCTTAAAATGACCTATAACTAACAAATGACCAAAATATCCCTGTCTTGTTCAAACCATAAGTTGAGTTCCACAAATCCTATCAAGGACTTCTACCACTCAAATTAAAGCTAAGGAGATGCCCTTCAACATTCAAGTTGACCAAGAGATCATAGGAATCATCCTACTAGGTCAAAAGTTTTCTGCAAGTTGGGTGACTTTCAAGGACCCAGATTCACACACCTTAGCTGACCTGTAATTTGTCAAAACCATAACTTGAGCTCTGTAACTCCTATCAAGGACTTCCACCACTCAAATTAAATCTAAGAACAAGCTTTACAACATTCATGTTGTGGGGAAGATGAGATATCAATCACATCTAGAGCTAAAACTGCCTGGAAGATAGGGATCAAATTAGGGTTTTTCACTGACAATCCTTGGAGACCCTGACTTGAAACTTCTCAAACCCCTCAATCATGATGAGTTGGTCTAGGAATCATCTTTATAACACCTCTATGCATCATTCCATGATCTCATGGCCCTTGGATTAGGTCTCAACCTTCTCCAAATCTTCAGCTGATCTAGGGTTGACCCAGTCAAGACCCTAATTCTACCATTCATGGTTGAATCCTCTAAACTCTTGCATAATGACTTCTCTGGGCTTCATGATGGCTATCAAGACATCTCATAGGCTTTCTCAAAACATCAAGTTCATTCTCAAAGTCTCAGAATCATCTGAGGGGCACCCACAACTCTCAAGCTATGAAGCACACAACCCTGGTTTCAACCCACTCCTCTGGGGATCTCTTGAACTTTCTGATGAAGGTATCAACTTTCAAACACTCAATGAATAAATAATTGTTGGTCAAATTTTTGGGTGCAACAATAAGGTCATGCATTTTGGTCTGAAGAATGTTGGGGCCACATATCAACAAGCGATGGTGGCATTATTTCACGACATGATGCACCGGGAGATTGAGGTTTATGTCAATGACATGATCGCCAAGTATCAAAGCAAAGAAAATCACCTGGATCATTTGTTGAAGTTATTCAAAATACTTAGAAGATACCAATTGAGGCTAAATCCTACCAAATATACCTTCAGGGTTAGATCCGACAAACTACTATGCCTTATCGTTAGTCAACATGGAATTGAAGTGGATTCCGACAAGGTACGGGCCATCCGAGAAATGCCTGCACCGCAAACAGAGAAACAGGTCAGAGGGTTCCTCGTCAGACTAAATTATATCTCCAGATTTATCTCCAACTTGACTCCTACTTGCACGCCAATCTTTAAGTTGTTACGAAAGGATCAAGCGGTTGTATGGAATGAGAACTGCCAGTCAACATTCAAAAGATCAAAGGGTATCTCTAAGAGCCTCCGATATTAATCCCTTCTGTTCCTGAAAGACCTCTTTTCATGTACATGACTGTGCTTGAGGAATCAATGGGTTACGCCTTAGGCCAAACAGATGAATCAGGGAAGAAAGAACATGCAATTTATTACCCGAGCAAGAATTTTACCGATTGCGAGAGTCGTTACTCCCCATTGGAAAAATCTTGCTGCGCGCTGGCATGGGCAACCAAACGTCTGAGACAGTACATGATTTGCCACACTACTCTGTTGATATCCAAAATGGATCCAATAAAGTACATATTTGAGAAACCTGCTCAGATGGGAAGACTAGCAAGATGGCACATGCTCTTGTCAGAGTATGATATTCAATATGTCGCCTAAAAGTCAATAAAAGGAAGTGTCTTGTCAGACTACCTTGCTGATAAACCTATTGAGGATTATTAGCCGCTCAAATTCGACTTCCCAGATGAAGATGTCATGTCTCTTAATAAAGCCAAAGAAGAGCTTGGCCCCGAAGAGGGTCCTGAACTCGGTTCACGTTGGAGATGAAGTTCAACAGTGTGTCCAACATGAAAGGTCATGGTGTTGGTGCCATCCTCGAAAATCCTACCGGAGGATATACTGCGGTTACTGCCATGTTATGCTTCAAATGCACGAATAACATAGCTGAGTATGAAGCCTGCATTTTAGGTCTTGAAGCTGCTATTGACCTCCGCATTAAGATCCTGGAAGTAATTGGCAACTCAACCTTGGTGATTTATCAGCTCAAGGGAGAATGGGAGACTCGAGACGAAAAACTGATTCCTTATAAAGACTACATTTTGGAGATGATCGAGTATTTTGATGAGATCACTTTCAAACATGTCCCAAGGTCTGAAAATCATATTTTTGATGCTTTAGCCATGCTAGCATCAATGTGGAAGGTCCAATTCGTCAGCGAGGCTCCTTTAATCTGCATTGAAAGAAAAAACGCGCCAACATATGTCATGATGACTGAGGAAGAATCTGATGGGAAACCATGGTTCTACGACATCAAAAATTACCTCCAGAATCAAGAATATCCAGTCGATGCGTCTAAAATTGGCAACAGGGTTGTGCGGAGATTGTCATCCAAATTCTTCATTAGCAATGACATTTTGTATAAAAGAAATCACGACATGGTCTTACTCAGATGTGTCGACAAAAGAGAAGTAGACATGCTAATGACTTAAATTCATGTAGGAACCTTCGGTATTAATGCAAGCGGCCATGTCATGGTAAAGAAAATCTTAAGGGACGGGTATTACTGGTTAACTTTGGAGATTGACTGTATCCTATTCACCCGAAAATGCCATAAATGCCAAGTTTATGCAGACAAGGTGCACGTGCCACCTCATCCTCTGAAGGTGTTATCGTCACCTTGGTCGTTCTCAATGTGGGACATTAACATGATTAGGGCAATCGAACTCAAAGCATCCAACGGTCATCGGTTCATCCTCGTTGCCATTGACTACTTCACCAAATGGGTAAAAGCTACGTCCTATGCCAATGTGACCAAGCAAGTGGTCGCCCACATCAAGAAGGATATTATCTGCTGTTACGGGATTCCTGACCAGATCATCACAGATAATGGGACAAATATGAACAACAAAATGATGAAAGAGCTCAGTGACAGTTTCAAGATCAAACATCACAATTCCTCTCCTTACCATCGTAAGATGAACGACACTGTTGAAGCTGCAAATAAAAACATCTAAAAGATTGTGCAGAAAATGGTAGTAACCTACAAAGATTGACATGAAATGTTTCCATTTGCGCTGCACGGATATAGAACATCGATTCGTACTTCAAAAGGGGCAACCCCTTTCTCCTTGGTCTACGGGATGGACTCAATATTTCCTATTGAGGTTGAGATACCTTCCTTAAGGGTCTTGATGGAAGCCAAGCTCGAAGAAGTTGAATGGGTGAAGGAAAGGTTCGATACTCTGAATCTCATTGACGAAAAGAGGATGACAACGATGTGCTATAGTCAGCTCTACCAAAAGAGAATGAAGAGGGCCTTCGGCAAAAGAGTCCAAATAAAAGAATATAAGGAGGGTGGGCTGGTACTCAGAAAGATTATGCCAGTACACCAAGACATGCGCGGAAAGTGGATGCCGAACTATGACGGCCCATTCATTATGAAGACGGTCTTTTCTAGAGGCTCTTTGATCCGTACAACGATGGATGGTGAACAGCTCCCTCATCCTGTGAACTCGGATGTAGTAAGAAAATATTATGCCTAAAAAACTGCTAAGTTGAGACCTGGAAAGGCAACTTAGGAAAAAAAAGGGTATCCCAGTGGATCATAACCTATGAAGGAGATCCAAACAAAAATTAAGGATAAAACAAAAGAAAATAAGAGCTCGCTAAGTTAAAGACCTAGAAATGCGGCTTAGGCAAAAATGAGCAACAAAGGAATTTCACTGCATCAGGCATTGTCACTACAGTAGAAGATCATCAAAAAAGGGGGCTCACCTTCCACCACTCTTGTCAAAGGCAACATTTTGGACCGACTCTTAGCAAGTTAGGACTGAATGATCATTGGGTTTTTGTAAACCTCTACATGTATTGCTATTTTTCCAAATTGTAAATGTTCCATGGGACTTTGCCTTTTGCAAATCTCCATATTTGAATATAATCAGATTTGGACCAATCTTTATTTATTCTCTATTGCTCTACCTTTTGTTGGTATGCAAAACACAACTTATTCGTTAATAATTATTTTTAATTGCAAAGGTTTTTGAAACAACAAATTTGTTTTAAAGATAATTGATTAACAGGCGAAACAAACTTTGATTGCGACTTGACGGTGTAAATATAAATTTCTCTCATGAGGGCAGATTGGTTGGAACCTTGATACCATCATCAAGCTTCTATAGAGATTTATTTCCCCATACCGACGCGCTAAAGGGCCGTTTAGTGATTTGATCAGCTGATTGAAGTCACGGGCTTTCTCCAGCAGAATCGCCAGAGAAGTAATACCATTTTCCAGTAATGGGATTCAGTGTGATTCTCTTTGTTTCCCCTGTGTTAGATCGTTATCTTTCTTTCGTTGCTTTCCCTTGTGCATCATTCGACATCGCATTTGCATCATATCTTTAGCATATGCATTTTTCAGCATACCTCGTGTTTCGAGTCGCTTTGGCTTTTGTCTTTGTGATCTATTTTCCCCTCTGAGTCTGTTGTTCCGTGTCTCTTGTTAGAGTCGGCCGTTGCGTGTCTTTGAGCATTTGCATCATATCATAGAATTTGCATTTAGCATATCTCTTTGGTTTGAGCTTGCTTGACTGTTGTTTTCGCTCCTAAGTCTAGTTGTAACTAGCAATCTTTCGTGTCTGTAGTGGCTGTTGCCACTTTTGTCTCCCGCAGAGTCGCTTGGATCCCCTCTCGAGATCTTTGGCTATCACCAAACCTTTCTAAGATCAATTGTTACTGTCATCTTTTAACCTGTGGTTGTTACCAATTTTCCCATGCAGTCTATTTGTTAGTAGCCCCCTTTTATTTTTGATTGTCTGGTTGTCTCCAGATTCCCCTGTGAAGTCTAGTTGTAACTAGCAATTTCTAGCAAAGAATCCAGTTGTCATTGATGTTTTGTCTGGTAGTTACCAATATTGCATTGTGAGGTTAGTTGTTACTATTTCCTCGAGTCATTTTTGCTATCTAGTGATTATCGGTTTTTCCCCATGAAGTCTAGCTGTTACTAGCACTCCCAGGAAGTCCAGTAATGTTTTGACTGGCATTGTTTGAAATCCAATTGTTATTGGTATTGCTGATTTGGTTGTCACCTTATCCCCAAGAAGTTCAGTAATGTTTTGACTGACATTGTTTGAAATCCAATTGTTTTGGTATTGCTAATTTGATTGTCACCTTATCCCTAGGAAGTCCAGTAATGCTTTGACTGGCATTGATTGAAATCCAATTGTTATTGGTATTGCTGATTTGGTTGTCACGTTATCCCCAAGAAGTCCAATAATGTTTTGAATGACATTGTTTGAAATCCAATTGTTATTGGTATTGCTGATTTGGTTGTCACCTTATCCCCAGGAAGTCCAGTAATGTTTTGACTGGCATTCTTTAAAGTCTAATTGTTATTGGCATCTCTGTCTAGTTGTTACTAGCAATCCTCTGAAGTCCATTAATGTTTTGACCGACCTTGTTTTAAAGTCCAATTGTCATTGGCTTTTCGGTTTTGGTCGTCACCAATCCTCTGAAAGCCCAGTAGTTACTGGCATTTTCTTGAAATCTAATTGTTATTGGTATTGTTGATCTGGTTGTCACCATCTCTGTTTGAAAATCTAATAATGTTTTGACTGGTATTGTTTAAAGTCCAATTGTGATTAGCACCCCGATTTTTGGTCATTACCATACCCGTTTGAAAGTCCAATAGTTATTGGTAATGTTCCCCTAAACCTGATCTTAGGACGGTTGGTTGTTACCAGCATCCCTAGTGAATCCTAGGATGGTTGGTTGTCACCAACGTCTCTGGTTGTTTCCTGAAGATCCTGTCTGAACTCTTCGTTATAAGGAAATCCTCCGTTCTGGTTTACTCCCCGGGGAATATTTTTGTTTTCCCCAGTCGAGTTGTTGTTTACCCCAGTGGAATTTTTGTTTCCCCAATGGAGATTTTGTCCCTTCATGGTGTTTCCTGTTGGAAATTTTTGTGTCCTCAGTAAAGATTTTTTTTCTTTCTGGATTCCTCGGTGAGTTTTATTCTCTTCAGTTTTTCCCTAGTAGATTTGTTTCCTCCCCCTGTTGGGAAATTCTTTCCTCTATAGTATCACACTGATCATGTTTGAACCTCGTGCCTGATCTCTTTAGGTTTCCCTGGTTTGTTTCAGCTTCCCTAGTGTTGTTGACTTTCCCTAGTGAGTGGTTACTCGTTCAGTTGGTTTTCCTCTGTTTGCTTGCGTGTCTGTCTGCATCCTGCATTTGTGCATTTATCATCATAAAACATCATTATAAAGTTCATGGCATGTCATCACTTGCATAGTTTTGTCGTCCTTAGCATATCATTGCATCTAATGGACAAAATTTTTGGTATGCTATATTTAAATACCTTTCACCATGATTCTATGGATATTGTCATCTATCATACTATCTGGTAAAGCTATTTAAATAGGGGAAACTGTCATACCCCAAATTTTGACCCCTAGATTCCATTATCATTCTAGGAGTATCAAGCATTGTTTTCTAACCCTAACCTTGTTTCAAGTTTGTTGTTGTCAAGATCATCTGAATTAGGGTTTTGCACCTGTGGAATCAAAAGGACTGTTGTTTGATCAGTCAATGTTTTGAATTAATCGTCATCAAATTAAGGTTCCCCCATATTCAAGGAGATTATATTCAACAAGAATCAAGTGTTAATTGTTCTCACTACAAGTCAATTGAAGCCTAATTTCATCTGGCCCCAAAGTAGGGTTTTGTCAAGAAAAGTCAACTGTACCTTTGACTTTTGATCCAAACATGACGTCAAGCCTTGGAACATGATTCAATATGTTCATAAAAATCATTGAAGCTTACTCATGATGTTTGAGAAGTCCCAAGTGGCAATTTTATTGAAGATCACATAGTTGAATTCATCTAATTCAAAATTCATCTGACAAAGTCAACTCTTTGACTTTTAGGGTTTTTGGTTCAAATTGGAGCATCCAAGCCAAATTTCATCAAGATATTTTCAATCCATGAGTTTGATCATGAGAAATCAAGATTTGAGAAGTTTCTTGCAAAAGAAGAAAACTTGGATTTTTTTCTAAGTGTGGACAAACCCTAGTTTTGGCGCCAACTTTGAAAGGCCATAACTTCCAATCCACACATCCATTTTATGAGTTCCAAAGATCAATATGTAGATATCCTCATGTAATACAAAAGTATCCTAGTGACCTATGAGCAAAAGATTCTTAGATTATGAGTTACGAATCTTCAATGTTTGGAAGAAATTTAAAAACACTTAGAAAATTTTCAAGACAACTTTGTTACTCTAATTTTCAGCCAACTTCAAGGCGAGTTTTCACCTAGATCCCTTGAGATTCAAGAATTTCAGCAAACATGAAAGTTGTAGAGCATGTTTAGGGAATTCCAAAAAGTACAATAACTTCGTAGAATTTTTGAGCTAGGCGTTTAGAAGAGAAGAAGTTGGGGTCCAAAACCTGATTTCTAGGTCATTTTCATGGTAAGACAAGTTACAAAACCGTCTAAACCTGCAATATCCTTTGATGGACAACCTTGAGACTTGCATATCTAACTATAATAAGAAGATTTCACTACTTTTTAAGTCATTACACAAAGGATTAAGTCGTGATTCATGTTTCATACCATTTATGGAAGTTTTGGCATAAAGGTGTGATTTCCATTTGCATAAAGCATGGCCTTTCCACAAAATCAGTTTCTTGAGCCTCTAAAATGTCCTCTCTACACTCAATCACTCTTTCAAAGTCATAAAGATCTCAACCACTCAAGATACTCTTGTACCTTACCTTGGAACCATGAGAACTATCCAAACCACCAAGTTGGATTTCAACCAAACCAAGTTACAACAAGTTGCAAGTTTTGTTTCCAACCTTTTCCATGTAAATAGAGGTGCAAGTCAAGGTTCTAAGTGAAAGGAATTTAAGAGAAAAAAACACACTTCAAAGCTCCCATATCATATTTGGTCTTCAAGCCACCACTTGTGCCAAAAACCTTCACTTTGCACAAAACTTCTCTAAATTCTTTCCAAACACAAAACCACCAAACAAATAACTCTAACACATCACAAAACATGTGTTAGAGGTGTTTAAACAATCATAACCATCAAAAGACCAACAAATCCAAAAGTCAACTCTCAAACCCCAACCTTTGACTTTCTGCATTTTGACATCTACGACACTGTCCAAACTATTTCCAAACCTTCAAACACTTTAAACACCTTCCATAAATCACCCCTAAGTTGTTCCAAAACAAGTTTTTCATTTGTAACTTCATTTACTTGATGTTTCATATTGGTCATTTTTCACATCTTTGCAAGAAGAAGGGGTATCCTGCTCTAAGGGTTTCCACTTGATTCCAAGCATTCAAAGAGGTTCCTAGAGGTGTATTGAAGATATCCAAAGCATCATAACAGATCTGTAGCAACTATCTTGGAATTTGGCTTTGTACTTCAAGAGGTAAGTTTCACTTGAACTTGAAACTTTCAAACCATGCAATGCTTTTAAGTACATTGATCACATACATGTTTGTTATGTTGAATATAACGTGTATGAACAATTTATTGCTACTTATCATGTTTGAGTGAAGTTGTGTTGTTGAAATTGCAAAGTTAGTGTCATTTTAATCCTACTAACAGGTTTTGAAATAGAAGTGTTGTTTGACACAACTAATTGCACCACTGTGTTCCTTGTGAAATTCTAAGTAAGTTTAATCTTTGGATCATTGAACGTCATGAAGAAATGAGAGAGTTATGATGGCTCTTGCAAACCTAAGTTTTGAGCTTGCCTAGCCAACCATGGCGCATTTTCTAGGCCTCAAATCATGTTGTAGCCTTATTAATTAATTGATTGGGGTGATACAATGGATGTATCACCACCCCAGTGGTTTACCATGCGCTCATAGTACTCTCCTTGCCTTGCCAGTACTAGGTTCGATCCTACGGATCAACCTTTTGATAATTTTCATGGTATTTTGAGGTTTTGATATATATATATTGTTATGTTTCCCTTGGATTCATAAAGCGCGCAAATGGCAGGTTTCGTAATGTTTTAACCATTAAGCTTAGGTGCATGGGTTCAAGTCCCATGGATTGCATTTCCTTACTTTTCTATCACTTATTTCCATGATTTTTCTTTGAAATTTGATTTAATCATAATATCTTTGATTTTTGTCATTTTGACCCCATTCTTTTTCATTTTGACCATGATAATGTCTATTTTCATTTGCATCAAGAAATATACAAAAAGAATTATTTTCCTTGCGTTTGGGCATGCTCAAAGTATGATGCTTTTTTAGAATTTTTATGAGATGTCTCTTGATTCTTTTGAATGATTCTTTTGATTCTCCTTGCACATCTTGCTTGTATGAACCTCACTCGATGTATGAATTTTCCCACTTTTTTTCTTACATGATGGTCTTTACCTTTTTCAAGCTGATTTTCACATATGAATGTATGTTTGAATGCATATTTATCTCTTTGGTTGTTACCTTACCTTGAGTGTTCTCATACACTTGTTGTTTTATGTTTGAAACATGTTTAAGTATACATGATTTCCTTTAGAGATGTTTCTCATCATCATTTACCAATCCTTGATTGAATCCTTTGCATGTTTGGTTGTTACCTACTTGTCTAACATGATTCACCGTAAATCACATGATTGTTCACACACATGTTCAAGTTATTTTGGTTGTTACCTCTACTTGATTTATATCCATGATAAGTAATGTTTTGACTTATACATGTTCCATGCTTGAATATTGTTATGATTTATCCATGTTGATCTTGATTGATCTTTGTTATAAATAATATTTTGACTTATATATGTTTCATGCTTGAATATTGTTATGATTTATGCATGTTGACATTGATCCTTTGTTATAAGTAATGTTTTGACTTATACATGTTCCGTGCTAGAATATTGTTATGATTTCTGCATGTTGACATTGATCCTTTGTTATAAGTAATGTTTTGACTTATACATGTTCCATGCTTAAATATTGTTATGATTTATGCATGTTGACATTGATCCTTTGTTATAAGTAATGTTTTGACTTATACATGTTCCATTTTTGAATATTGTTATGATTTATGCATGTTGATATTGATCCTTTGTTATAAGTAATGTTTTGACTTATACATATACCATGCTTGAATATTGTTATGATTTATGTATGTTGATCTTGATCCTTTGTTATAAGTAATGTTTTGACTTATACATGTTCCATGCTTGAATATTGTTATGATTTATGAATGTTGATCTTTGAACTTTGCCATGGTAAGTAAAGTTTTGACTTATGCATGCTTCACCCACGCTTGTAATGTTTTCTCTTGTAAGAACCTTACTTCATGCCCTTGTAGATGTTGTAACATCTATGATTACCTTTGGTTGTAACCATTTGGTTTGATTCTAAACTTTCTTGAATGAATACTTGGTTGTAACCTTGTTATTTGCTTGATGCTGTTACATGCTTGCCCTTATCTTTCTTGGTTGTTACCATTGGCTTTATTTATTTCTTGTTTGTTACCTTATTATCATATCTTCATCATGTTTGAATGAATGTATGTGTGCTTTGTCTATTTTCGCCGAGTGATGTAGCTTGTTAGCTCTCATCCTTAAGTATTGCCCCATGTCCTTATTCCAAAGGAAAGTCTCTCTCTATTGACTCAATGTCATAGATAGCTCATCACTCTTTTAGTCTCTCTTTGATCTTGTTAGAGTCATTAGGACTTTAGGAGAACTTATTCCCTTTTGACTTTGTTAAGTCATGACCTTTAGCATACCTTGTTAAGAATCGTACAACTTAGAACCTAGGATTAGAGTTTGTTAACTCTATGTGTGTACCATTGTTATGGGTACTCACCTCCCCCTTTGGCTTTTGTTAAAGTAAATCCATAGTTAGTCGTTCAACATAGACTTAGAGATTTTGTTAACTCTATATAAGTATCATTGTTATGGATACATAGGCACGAGATGCGACGTCTTGGCGAGAATACTTACATTTTCATTATATATACTATTGAAACGAAATAAAAAGAACGAAAAAAATGTCTGAAAAGTAAAAATACATTAATGCAATTAAATGTTCTATAATATTTTTATTATTATATATTAATATTTGTATTTTTTTAATGTATAATTTATTGTTTAATATTTATGAAGGTTGTTTTAATTAATGATGACAAAAATAGTTAATCATGTATATTTTTGAAATAATTAATATTAGTTATTACTTTGTATTATAATATTATTTTTGTATGAACTATTAATTTTAAAAGTTCTTAAATATTCTTTTAAGATATTAAGTAACAAAATAAAATTGTAAAACTGTTTTTATTTTTCTGTTTTTTTTACTGTGAAAATGTGAGTTTATTATTTAGTCAAAAAAATTAGCAAAAGAAAAACATTTTAGTCAAAAAAATTTTTATTTAAACAAATATACAATGATATTTTACCATTGTAGCATTAAGGATGTAGGGATATTCAACAAAAGTCTTCTTTCTAAGTGGCTTTGAAAAATACTTGTAAAGAGGGAGGAAATTTGGAGTGACACTATTGGTTTTAGATATGAGAATTTTATCTGCAGGTTATTCTCAAAGGTGATCCCTCAAATGTTTTTTCACGAATTGTTGTGGTGGAAAGACCTTATGGTTTTGGCTGATACTTCAGGCGGGACAAGTTTTTCTTAGTCAATATCGTGTAGGCTAGGAAATAGTACTCTCATTCCGTTTTAATATACTAAATGGCTAGGGAATTGGTCCATGAAAGTTCTATTTCCATAAATGTTTGATATGTCAGAGAAACAATTGGGTGTCTTGGAGGATATGGGGTGCTAGGTGGGTTCGAATTGGGTATGGAATTTTGGTTGTAATGCTACACTTCTTAACAGATTTACAGAGTTGGAATTTGATGAGATTATGTTGCTGTTGGAGAATGTTTTGCTTTCTACTGCTTGCCAGGATGGTTTCATTTGGCACTATGATGTGTTGGAATCATTTACGGTTAAATCTTGTTATATGAGGCTATTATGTGACGCAAGTGAGACTATTTTGGATGCTTCTTTATTATCAAATCTTGATTTTCTTTGGCGATCTAAGATCCCGTTAAAAATCAAAACTTTCGGTTGGAGGTTGATTTTAGATAGGTTGTCAACGCGCTCGAATCTTGCGCATAAGAATATCATTAGCATTGTTCACAATAATGTTTGTGTATTCTTCTTTAGGAGTGACGAGGATATTCACCATATGTTGGTTATGTACCCGAGAATTAGTCTGGTGTGGAGGAAAGTTGCAGCTTGTGTGGGAATTCCATATGTTGATGAGGTTTTATGTGGTGATCCTATGAGAGCGTGGGAAGCTAGTTGCGGAGGGAGATGTAAAAAGTAACATACGAAACTCAAGTTACGCATGAAACATGATGACCAATGCAAAACTAATATTTACTACCCCTCTAGTATAAAATCACCAAACTCCTACTGTTGTAGCGCTCATAGACCCAATTTCCCCAATAGACAGAAATATTTTTGCGTTAGCTTTATAATGCAACTAATGACACCTTAAACAAACTTACGAAACTTAAGTAATGCCTGAAAAGACAATCAATCCTCTCATACGTCTACCTGAATTTTTTTGTTGCATTATTCTCCATATTTTAACCTATTCAAAACTCGCCTATTTGAGTCTCAAACGCCCCCAAAAGCTCAAAAAATCGACTATGAAAATCATCAAAAAATTTATTAATTAAACAATATTTATCAATTGCTCCAACAATAATCAACTCACCAATATTATTATGATCATCTTCCCTTTGCCTTATTGCTTTACAGGTGAAACCATATGCAATGAGATAACCTTTATGCTCTCGCTTTATCAAAAGACGTCAAGATAATTTATCGATCAAATCTCGTCTTACCATAAGGCATCAACATACTTTATTAATTTATAACTTTTATATTCTCTCCTAATCAAAAGGCATCAACAAGGTTATCAAATCACAATCAACAACTCAAACAGAATTATTCGAATTCCAATTATTGCCTTATGGTGCAACCAACGATACTCAACAATAGAAAAAACAATAACATATCATATACATCATAATCAAAAGGACAATATTATTATTTATTCTCCTTAAAGGTTTTTCACAAACCTTTTTTTTGCCACAAACATCAAATATAGAATAAAATAAGGAAGAAGGCATGAGGGTAAGGGCCCATCACTATTCATATATTTAACCACCCATATATTTTTAAATCCACGTTTAGCTCAAATTTCAGATCAATGTAGTTCTTTCCCTTCACAATCTTTCTCCCTTCTCCTTCTTAAGCTCTTTCTAGGTTCTTCCTCTTTACCTCTTCCTCCCATGATTTTCATGTACTTTAAAAACTTTCCCACAACAACTTATATGTTTTTCACACTAATTTAACCCATTCTCCTCCCTTCCCTCAATTCACCTCACACCCATAATATTACTATTTTATATTTTATTTTAATTCTACACTCTCTATCATTATATTAATAAAATTAAATTAATATTCTAATTCAATTATTTTCTCAACTCTCACCACACACTCAACTCTTACTCAATTCTCTCACAACTCTCTAATTTTAAATAAAATTCTATTTTCTACCAACTTTTAAATATCTCTAATTTTGTTAATATTTCTAATATCTAGTTAAATTAAATAATCAAACTAAAACTCTACAAAAATCTATTAAAAATAAAATATTGAAATTGGGACGTTACAACTCTCCTTCACTTAACAAATTTTTTCCCTAAAAAATTACCTAAAGGAAACAACTCCCAATAACACTCTCTCATCTGGTTCTCTAACCCTCTAGTTATGCTAACCTCAACAGGTCCTCCGCCACTTATTTTAAACTCACTCGTGTTGGCTAGCGGTTAAAGGAAAAAGAGCGTCGTCGGTGTTTCAACACATGTTATATACCAGGTTACAAAGAAGTTCACAAAACCTACGACGAATGAACTGATCTGCTCTGATACCAAATATATAACACCTTAAACCCCAACATATGATTTAAAACATAATGCATAAATAAAACACAAAAAAGTGTCACATTTTCACAACATAGCATCTTTCTCAAAATATAATCGCAACATGATTAAACAATTAAAAGCATCTTCAATTATCTCATGAAATAGTACTCAACTTTATTAAAATCATAAGTTAAATAAACTCAACAATTTGCATAAAACATCCTCAAATAATCTCAACCCAAGTGTTACACTATTAGAGCAACTCACACAGTCTAAACAAAATAAAAGTAATAAACAAAGACGGTCAACTACACCATCCTTCAGCATAAGCCACGTCTAATACTCTTCGGGCTCCACCTCAGTATTTGTACCATATGCATAAAGAACAACACAGCAAGCAAACAGGGGGTGAGAGTACATTCACATATGTTAATAGTGTTTAAACAAAAAGGATAGTCCATCTAACATACAACCAATCCACACAATGTACATCATGCAATCATTATACAATGCACGATTCCTCTACTCCCATGCATGTGGCACCTTCCTGGAACACTGGACTGAAGTCACACAACACTAGATATCAGAGTTATGTTACTAAGGGATCCTCAATAGTAGACCGAAGTTCTACAACACTAGACCGAAGTCCTAAGCTAATGTTTGATTGACATGATGCATGATGTTATAAACAAATGGAAATAATCTACATTTGAATCTCCTACTCCCACTATCAATTATCAATCACAACAATAAACCAAATTCCTTCAACACTAGACAGAAGTCCTACAATAGTGGATCACAGTCCTACAGTATTGGTTCCTCTTTGAACCTAATTCTCAGCATAACTAAACACTTTTCAACATAACTCAACATGATAGTTAAAATATATTATTTTATTATCAATACTTATCAACAACATCAAAACTGCATCAAAATCATGTTTCCTACTAATTATACCACATATTTGAATAATTATTTAAAATATCAAATGAAGTCGGAATTAAGAAAATGAATATGATCTGGAAAGCTTAGAATGTCTATTTAAAGAATCTATTTTTTTTTATGTTAGGAGTTAATATCTTAATCGGTTCAGTTTAATCAAATAAGAATTGGTATTGGCATCGGGAAAAATATTTCGTCTGACTTCAAAAGAGCACAAAATATTACAGACTTATGATAAAATTATGAAACTTTCTAGTTTGAAAGATCATTAAACCCTTTTTCTAATGATATTGACAACACCCTAAACAGACTTCTAAACCTGAAGTTACGTATGAAACATGATGACCAACGCATGACTAAAAGCATACAAACCAACGAACTGCTACTGCTGTAGCACTCCTACACCCAATTTTCCCACTTTGTCGTAAAAATATTTTTGCATTAGCTTTCTAATGCTACTGACAGCACCTCAAACAGACTTACGAAACTCAAGTTATGCCTGAAATAAGATGATCAATCCTCTTCTATGTCTACCTGCGATTTTTTGGTGTTTTTCTCCCTATTAAACATATTTAAAACTCGCATATTGGAGTTCCAAACACTTAACAAATTTGACCATGAAAATCATCAACACATTTTATCTAATTAACAAGATTTATCAATAGCTCCAATAATAATTAACTTACAAATATTATTATGATCCTCATCCCCTGCCTTATGTTTTTATAGCCGAAACCCTATTCTATGAGATAATATTTATACTTTCGCCTTATCAAAAGGCGTCAACATAATTTATCGATAAAATCCCTCCTTAATATAAGGCATCGAAATATTTTATTAATTTAATATTTTATATTCTTGCCTTACCGAAAGGCATCAATAGAGTTATCAAATCACAATCAACAAGTCAAACACAATTATCCAAATTACATTTTTTTTCCTTTTGGCGCAACCATCAATACTCAATAATAACAACAACATATCACATACATCATAATCAAAATTTATTCGTCTCAAAGGTTTTTCCCAAGCTTTTTTGGGCAGAAGCATCAAATACAGAGATAAAGGAAGGAACAGGACATGAGGGTAACGACCCCTTACTATTCCTCAGTTCAAACCTCCAATATATGAATAAATCTCTCCTACCTTGAAGTACAGATCAATGAAGTTCTTTTCGTTTGGAATCTTTCTCCATTCTCCTTCCTGAGCTCTCTATAGGTTCTACAGCTTTGCCTCTTCTCCCAAAATTTTCAAGTACTGTGAAAACTTTCCCATAACAACTTATCTATTTATTCACCATAATTTAACTCGTTCTCCTCTCACCACTCAATTCTTCTCACACCCCTAATCTTACTATTTTCTATTTTATTTTAATTGTATATTATCTATCATTATATTAATTGACCAATGTATAACTAAAATTGACTACCCCTTGTTGCGGTGAGAATCGTGATACCAAGCTATTGAATTAACTTGAATCTTAATTCTTAAATTCACAACCGGACTTTAATTTATCCAAAGGAAAGGTCTAAAGAAAGAAAAACGCTTTTCGCGATGTAACAACAACGCTAAGAGATTCGGGGATCGGGGGTTGGTTATGCATTGGGTAGGTATTTCACATCCTAAACATCTGTAGTAGTCTACAGGAACCTTTTGTTTGTTTGCATGCTAAGTTGGGTAAATGTTTGCTAAGGTTTGGGGTTGGGTAAAGGGTGTAGGTTAAAACCTAAAGATAGTTTCTAAGTTTGCTCACAAAGACATCGCATCCTCTGCCTACGTATCCTAACTAGGATAGAATCAGAGCAATCATAGTTCACCTCACTAAGGTTGAAGAACACTTGATTATGATCAAGGTTCAAAGGGGAACAAACTTAACAATGTTTGTATAGAGTTTTACGAAACTCTCTAGATCTATGTTGAACTCTCAAGAAAGGGAAGTAAGTAGTCATATCCATGATTCTTATATAGAGTTAACCAAACTCTATCCTAGGGTTCTAGTTGAAGAACACTCCTAATAAATTTGGGGTTTTTTAGACTTAAGGCAAAGTCTAATGGCTTATATTAAGGTTCAAGATGACTTCACAAAGTCAAGGAAGGGGGTAATGAATTATCCATGACACAAGGGTCAATGGAGAGACTTTTCCTTTGGAAGGAGAGAGAGGAGGCAACTTGGATGAGAACTAAAAAGTTCTATCACTTGGGGAAGAAATACTTAACAAAGCAATAAAAATATAAGCATGAAGAATATAAAGGATATGGTTACAACCAAGCAAGCATGCATATCACAATAAGCAAGGATTAAATGGATACAAATGGTTACAACCAAGAATCATATATCTTAACCAAGATGAAGGTAACAACCCCAAAAGAGACATATTAACACACATGGAAACAATAATCATGCAAGTAAGTCACAACTTAAGATGATCACATTATAAGTTGAAATGTAATAACATTAGGCATTGATAACAATCACCATACGTATAGAATATAAGACAGTTACAACAATTTAAGTTCAATACTTAGGAAGAGAACAAAAAATTCATGGTGACAACCAAAGGAAGGCAAACCTAATATGTTAACTAACACATAGGAATCACATACAAATAAATCTTACAAGATAACTCAAGCATGGTTCAAGAGAAATTCATCAAGACGCAAGGTAACGACCTAAAAATGAACCAACTAACAAGTGGGCTAAAGGGCATTGTAAAAACAAGAAATTTGAAATTTTAT
The DNA here is from genome assembly GCA_963859935.3 of Lathyrus sativus. NCBI lineage: Eukaryota > Viridiplantae > Streptophyta > Magnoliopsida > Fabales > Fabaceae > Lathyrus > Lathyrus sativus. The sequence goes on from OZ012738.1 coordinate 77,618,298, forward strand.
TCCATTAAATGAAAATAGACATTACATTGAGCAATTTGCAAAAAGAACGGACTAAAAAAGATAAAGCATGAAAAAGTTGTGATATTTTGAAGTGTCAACGATTTTATGAAAATAAAATAAAATGAAACAAGCAAATAAAAAGAAGTGGCATGGGAAGGGATTGAACCCACGCCCTTGTGTTTACAAACACAACACAAACCAACAGGCCACAACGCACGCATGTGAGAGGAATGGAAAGAAAGAAGAGAATGATAAAACAATGACAATTACAAAATAAAAAGCCAAAAGAGTTGATCACCAAGGATCGAACTCATGTCAGGCAGGTCAAAGGGTACAAGGCGCGCAAGTTGTCTACCACTGGGGTGGCTATACATCCAAGTATTTAGCCACCCCAATAAACTTATAAGGCTTCTTTGAGCAAGATACCTGGGCAAGGCTAAGGCAAAAACAAGGAAAAGTTGAAATACGTTTTGATCCATAACTCTCTCAAAACCTAACCATTTTCTATGAAATTTTAGTCAAACTTGAATAATTTTTGATGAGGATCATGATGGTCACAACCAAATTTTGAAATAACATCCACAAAGAAAAACACGATAGCACATGCTTATGGGAGGCTTTAGATGCATAAAGGAAATCCAAACCAGTTCTAAGTACACACACACATCCAATAGACATTGCACACAAGTCATACACATGATAACATATGGATTACACACTTAGGGCTCAGCCACAAATCAATAAAATTGAAATTGGTTCACGAATTGCAAACATAACATGAAAATGAAGGCAAACTATCAAGGGCAGATGGAAATGTTCAATGCACATACACATGGCCTACAAGTTCTAAATATGTCAATGATGCTCTTAACGCTATAAACCAAACACAAATGTCTCAGGTAGAAGAAAGATAGCATGGAAAACATCACATCATATTGGATGAATTCATGAAAAAAAGGACTCATGCTTAAGAACAAAATGACCTCAAAATAAAAAAACAAGTTGTTGGAATCTAAACAGACCACAATCACAACAATAAACATAAAACATGGTTGGTCCCAAGTGATATGAGGGGATCAAAGATGATTAGCAATAGCAGCCAAGCAGCAGGCCAAGACAAAGGGGCCTGCTGTCCAAAATTCAACCAAACATGGATGGGAATCAAACTTGATCAGAACAAAATAGTAAAAGTCATGTAACCTCAACCAAACTATTCAAAATGCAATAAGAAACAAGCTAGCAACAATCAAGATGCTAAGATCAAACACTAAACACAACTGTCATGCCATATGCCAAGTGAAAATTGAAAATTGAAAATTTAAAGCCAAGTCATGAAACAAGCATAATCAGGTTGAACAGGCTTCACACACAAACTCAAATTATACTATAAAGTGTTTCCAAGCTTCAAGATTCATCACAAACCAAGCAAAAGTGAAAGTGGTATGCTAGTGGCTCATTTAAGCATGAAAATGCATAATAGAAGACATGTCAAGAATGGAACAAGGTTTAGACAAAACAAACACGCTACACAAGTTTCAAATGCATCAATGAATGATTCTAACACTTAAGATTGATCATGAAATGCACGTAACACAAAATGGCTCATAAACTACAAGTGTGGCACAATGGAAGGCAGGCTGTCAAAACAGGAAGATACAAATTGGCCAAGAAATCATGAATGGGGCCTGGTTCATACACATACAAACCAAAACATGCTATATATGCTTATGAAATAAACTCAAAACCACACAAATAGAAAGATGAAGTGTGTGTTGCAGCTGTTGTGGTTTTGTGAAAAAACTGTGGGCAGCAAGATGAGGCAAGAACAAAATGAGAAGCTTTAAATTATGAGAACATCACATACACATCATAAACATGAAGATGAATGAGTTTAAACTCAAAAATCAGGCACATTGTAATTGGAACAGAATTTGATATGGTCATGGCATACTTTGGCTTAAAAATGCAATTTGAGAGTGAAATGATAAACCAAGTGGAGACAGGTCATACAAGCAATATACACACATCATAATCATGAAAATGAAAGAGATCATGCTTAGAAATCAGGCCTATTCCAAACCAAACAGAAATTTGACATGTTGATGCTTATACAAAAACTGTTTTCAAACATCTTGGTGGTACAACAGGGTATTTGTCAAGTGATGAGTTCTATGCTAAAACAAAGACACACACATACCACAAATATGCAAACAGATGAGATCATGCCCAAGAATCAAATCAAAACAACACCAAGCAAAATATGGCATATTGGTTGTAATTGAAGCATAAAAATGCAAGACTGTCCACAATTCAACAGCAGTAGGATCTGGTCATGGCATTTGAGACAATTTGGCACCACATACAAACTTAAAACATGTAGAATAAGGATTCTAGGCACATGGATCAAGCAAAAACAAGCTGGAACAGAATAGGACATATTGTTTGCAACATAAAGCCTTGAAAATGCAAGAGGAGAGTGAAAAAATGTTTTTGAAATGTAAGGCCAGTTTAATCATACAAATGCCACACACAAACTCTAAACATGTTAAATGATGCTTTCATACTTAAAGACCAAGCACAAACTGCTCAAGATAGAAACTGGTATGCTGGTTCAAACCTTCGACAGCAAAACAAACAATCCCTCACAGCAGGTCCTACTGGCCAAGTTTCACGCTTTCAACATTTTCAACAAGTCTCAAATGATATAAACATAACCAAACCATAACAAATCAATATTTTAAACACTTGAGATGGAACATAGCAAGCACAAGCAGTCAAACACAAAAACTCATGACAATAGTATAGCAAAAAGTATCAAATATCACAAGCCAAACTAGATTCAAACATGACCTAGGGGCAGGGGGATCTCATGAAACAACTAACAAGTTATCCAAATATCACAAACAAACCATGGCTGCTAGACTTATGGCAAGCACAACAATATGTCATGTTTGGATCCCTAAAGCTAATCTTGTAGACAAAATCCTCAAAAAAAGTTGTACACAACATCAAAGTTCAATATTGGCAGAAAAAAATATCAACACATCATACATGAGCAACATACTTTAACAAAAGCAATACCATAGCCACAAAACATAAGTTCTTGACAAAGAACCAATATGGGACATCATGACTATACTTTCACAACAAGAACCTCAAAATTGCAAAGCATGACAATTTATGAATAATGAAGGAGTTGAGCATTACATACCTCTTGTAGACTTTCTTGAACAAGCTAAAAAGCTAAGAAACCCAGAGATCTTCTTCTTTGGCAAAGATTTGGAGCTTTCTTCCTCCTGAAGCAATAAACTATCTTTTCAAACAGTTTGAGTTATGAACTTTCCAACTGGTATTTGAGACTTTGGACAGTTGAAATATGATATATATCAGGTTTTGGGAGTGTTGAGGTTGTAGGAAAGGCCTACAGTAAAGACTTGGCTTCCGAAGTGCATGAAAGTCAACATACAAAGGTATGAAGGTTGACTTTTAGATTGATGAGTTTTTTTGATGAAAGTAATGGTTGGAACAGTTTCAAGTGGCCATTTTAAGGGTGTATGGATGGTCTTTGGAGTGTTTTGATGTTTGTAAAAAGAACTAGCATGAAAAGTGGAAATGGTGTTTTTTGTGATTTTGTGAACTCAAGCAATTTTCAAGCAAGGATAAGAATGAGAGAGCTATGAGTTTCTTGTGTGTTCTTAATAGCTCTGGTGTGATTTGTAACATATAGAAAGGTCTCTATTTATAGGGAAAATGAAGGTGAGGGCAGCCTTGGCTTTTCACTATTTTGGAGGGAGATTGTGAAGTTTTGAATGAAATCTTGCCAAGATCTTGTGGCAGCTCTACACATCAGTTCCTTGGGCAAATGCTAAGCAAAAATCAAGTGAGATGGGAGAGATGAGATGACTGAAGTGAAGCTAGGAGGGGTAAGGGACTACAGCTGCATAATCCTTCAAAATGTTTCTCTTTCATAACCTTTTAAATGATTATTTTAATGGCCACTTGCTCCAAGTTGCAAAAGCTTACCAATTCTTCACTTCTTCTGGTTTTTGCATCATCTAAGCTTTATAATATCAGAATAGAACATGATCCAATGGCTGAGGGTAGCCCAAGTTGATGAATTTTGAATTTTGAAAAGTGTTGAAGTGGTGACTTCAAGTGTGGCCGCCCCAACTTCCATGACCCATAACTTTCTGCTCACAAATGCTATTAAGGAGTTCTACCACATTTTAGAAAGCCCTCAAGTATCTCTATAACTTTCATGTTTTTTATATTTCCAAATTCTAGATAGAACTAGGTTGAAAACCCCCTCCAAGTTGCTGAAAAATCAAACTTAAAAAGCCAAATAACTTAGAATTTTTCTAAGTTATTTCCCTTCTTGAAATGAATTTTTTCATAACTCCAAATCTATGCATTCTTTGATCATGGACCATTTTAGGACTTTTGTAGGAATTGTCATGAGCTTTCCAATGAGCTTTGAACCACCTCAATTGGATGTGTGGTTGAGGAGTTATTGTCTTGCCCCTTTCAAAACCCTAATTCCCGATTTTTGCAATTACTTCTTAACCCTTGATCCAATGGTCATGAAATTTTATGGGAAGGTGCAATATGACATAAGGAACATTTTTGATTCACATCTTGAAGTCAAATTCCTTATGGTTGAAGAGTTGACTTTTTGGTCAACCGTTCGATCAATCGGTGACTACCGAGTCGAGTGTTGATGTTCTGGGTATCTTGAGGCCTTGAAACTTCTTGGGTAGACTTTACTAAGCCATAGTAACTTCATGGACCATAATCCCACCATTGGAACACCTTTTAAATCAAAATTCAAACTACAGTTGACTTTTCCTAATCGAAAACCCTAATCGGGTATCTTGAACTGCACTATTCTCAATTTCTGGGTGACAACCTCAAATTGGATTCATACTTGACCCAATGTAGTATTCTTAATCTTTTTTATAGTTGAATCAATCCAAAACATTGATTAATCAAACCATCGAAGCCTCGATTTTGACGGTACGGAACCCTGATTCATCTGCATCTTGACAAAGGTAAACTTGAAATGGGTTAAGGTTAGTTAATTAAATGAATATGATCCTACAATGATGATGAGGATCTAAGGGGTCAAAATTTGGGGTGCAACAGATGCCCCTATTTAAATATTTTCACTAGATGGCAATGAGAGATAACAATCCTCATAGAATCGTAGTGAAAGGTATTTAAATATAGCAAACCAGAAATTTTGTCCCTTAGATCTAATGGTATGCAAAAGGACAAATACTAAAATTTAATGAGTTTTAAATGATGTTTTATGATGTTTGAATGCAAGACAGGTGCAGACACACGAGCAAAAATAAAAGAACAGTGATACAACGAGTAACCACTCACGAGGGACCCAACACGCTGGGGAAAGATTCAAGGCAAACCAAACAAGATAGTTCAAGCATGACTAAAGCTGTTACTCAAGGAAATCTTTCACACAGGGGACACAAATTCCAACAGGAAAGACACATCTCCACTGGGGAAAAGAGACACAAACCTCGTTGGGGATAACTAGATGAGGAAGCCCACCGGGGAAGAAGACAATTCTTCACTGGGGAAACGAAAGAAAAGAAACGCAAACCTCACTGGAGAAGAAACCCACTGAGGAAAACTTTGCTGGGGAACAAATACACTAGGGAAGCAAAACTTCACCGGGGAAAAGACGGAATGGAGACACAAATCTCACTGGGGGTAACCAGAGGAGAAATTTCCTATAGCGAAGAGTTTAAACGGGATCTTCAGGCATATTAGGTTAGAAATAAGACTGGACACACCGGGGAAGCTAGTATCCACTAGTTCTCCGAGACACGATTGGGAAAGCAAAAGCTTTAATGGGGAACCGGTGACGACCAGAACAACAAACAGTTTCAACCAGTGTTAGTTTTCACTAGACTTACTGGGGATATGGTGACGACCAAATCAAAGTTCCAATTACAATTGGGAAATTCCAAACAATATTGATAAAACACAGGATTTCGGCTGGGGGAATTGGTAACAACCGACTAATAATGATTAGTTTTCAAGCAATTCCAGTAACTACTAGACTTAGAGGGGACTGGTGATGACCAAATAAGGATATACTAATAACAATTGATTATGGATAATGCTAGTAACCACTAGATTTAACTGGGAGGGATTGGTAACGACCGAGTCCAAGGAGACCAATAACCATTGGATTTGGGTAATACCAATAAATACTGGATTTTCAAAGGGTTTGGTAACAACCAGACCAAAGTGATGATAACAATCTGATTTAAGCGATGCCAATAACTATTGGACTTAGGCCAACTGGTGACGACCGAATCAAGTATACCCATAACAACTGGTGCTGGATACTGCTAGTAAACACTAGATTTTCCAAACGATGCTAGTGACCACTAGACTTAGAAGATTGGTAATAACTGAATCCAAAGGTACCAATAACAATTGGATTTGAAAGCGATACTAGTAACTACTAGATTTAGAAAGATTGGTAATAACCGAATCAAAAGGTACCAATAACAACTGGTTCCAGGCGATGCCAATAATTATCGTACTTTTAGGGAATTTCGGTAACAACCAACTCAAGTACCAATAACCATTGATTTCAAAAGGCAATACTAGTAACCATTAGATTTTAGCAAAGATTGGTGATAACCGAATCAAAAGGATTCCAATAACGATTGGTTGGCTTTATAACCGAATCAGTGACAACTGGGTTTGGAAAATTGTTGGTGACGACTAAATCGAGACACCAAACATAATTGGTTCTAAGCAATGCTAGTAACTACTAGACTTTCAAAGATTATTGGTGACAACCAAATCAGAGATAAACATTGGTAACAACCGCCCATCTGTGTAAATCGGATACTGCTAGTCACCACCAACTTCCCGGAGAAGATAGTAATCCCGGGATGTCAACTTCGAAGCGAAATTGCGGCAACGGATCAAAGATAGAGGTAATGACCAACGACTCTCAAAGGAAAAATCCAGACAAACAGAGACCAAAACCAAATGCAAACAAGTGCGTATGCTGGTATGATGCTGTATGCAGACTGACTCGCAAGAAAGAAAGAAAGCAAAACAAGGGAAACACAGAGGGAACTCGTCACGCTGAGTCTCAATTGCTTCAAATTAGGCGAAACTTTATTTTGGCGTAGATAACAATCTTCCCAAAAAAAATCTTCGTAATCCTGCAGAGGAGAAGCCTTGGCTTAAGAGAAGGAATTGATGTCGGACGCATCTAGTTTGGTCCAAGGTGACAACAGACTTTCACGGCCTGAGAACTGCGTAATGTTATCAGATTACCTCTAGACTTCTTCAATCATTTTGTCAAATTATGTTTTCTTTTTTTTTTTAAAACAAAATTTTATGTTTTTCAAACACTTTGCTTTTTGAAAAAAATCCTTATTAACAAATAAGTGAAATTGCATAACAAAAACAGAAGATCATAACAATGATTGGCCAAAATCTGATTTCATTGATAGACAGGAACATTACAAAAGGAAAAACCTTGGGAAATTTATACATTTGAAAAAGATGGCAAACAGAAAGGGTTACAGAATCCCATAATAATCTGGTTCTCCTAACAATCAGCTCATTTGCTTCGCTGCTTCTGACGAGAGTGACAGATGTTGACCTTTCTTCTAACACCTTGCCCCGGTGTTTGTCAGCCTTCGATTCTTGGAATTCCGTCTTGCTGAAGCACTGGAATCTCCTTTCTAGGTTTTCTGCTTTAGGCATAGTACTTTCTCACTGCATCTGAGTTGATAGGGTACTTGAGTTGTTCGCCATCCATGGTTTCAAGAATTAGAGATCCCCCGGAGAAGACAATCTTTACAACGAAGGGGCCATCGTAATTGGGCATCCACTTGCCGCGCATATCCTTCTGAGTTGGTAGGATTGTTTTGAGCACAAGCTCTCCTTCCCTATACTCTTTGGGATGAACCTTCTTGATAAATGCTCTTATCATTCTTTGTTGATAGATCTGACTATGACACATGACCGTCATTCTTTTCTCATCAATGGGGTTCAATGAGTCGAACCTTTCTTTTATCCACTCGTCTTCCTCAAGCTTCACTTCCATCAAGATCTTTAAAGAAGGTATTTTGACTTCGATGGGTAGCACAACATCCATCCCGTATACCAAGGAAAAAGGGGTTGCCCCTGTTGAAGTTCGCACTGATGTTCGGTATCCATGTAGAGCAAATGGCAACATCTCATGCTAATCCTTGTATGTTATGACCATTTTCTGTACTATTTTCTTGATATTTTTGTTTACAGCTTCAACTGCGCCATTCATCTTGGGTCTGTAAGGACACGAATTGTGATGCTTGATCTTGAAGTCGTCAAAGAGTTCCTTCATTATTTTGTTGTTTAGATTCGACCCATTGTCAGTAATGATCTGGTTAGGAATACCGTATCGACAGATGATTTCCTTTTTGATGAAACGAGCAACCACTTGTTTTGTCACGTTCGCATACGACACTGCTTCCACCCATTTGGTGAAGTAATCAATTGCAACAAGGATGAAGCGATGGTCGTTGGAAGCTTTTGGCTCTATTTCCCCAATCATGTCTATGCCCCACATTGCAAAGGGCCATGGTGATTTCATCACATTGAGAGGATGTGGAGGAACATGCACATTGTCAGCATAGACTTGGCATTTATGGCATTTCCGAGCAAAGAGTATGCAATCCGTTTCCAGAGTTAACCAGAAGTAACCTGCTCTTAAGATTTTCTTAGCCATGGCGTGGCCGTTAGCATGGGTACCAAATGTTCCCTCGTGCACTTCAGTCATTATGAGGTCTGCTTCTTTTTCATCGGCACATCGAAGTAAAACCATGTCGTGGTTTCTTTTGTACAAGGTACCATTGCTGATGAAGAATTTAGCCGATAATCTTCGTATGGCTCTTTTGTCAATTCTGGATGCGTCAGCTGGATATTCCTGATTTTGAAGAAAGTTTTTGATGTCCTGGAACCACGGTTTCTCGTCAGTTTCTTCATATATTATCATAACATACGCGGGTACTGTCCTTCTTTCAATGCGAATCAGAGGCGCCTCGTTAACAAACTGGACCTTCCACATTGATGCCATCATGGCTAATGCATCAACGATATATTTTTCCGCTCTTGGTACATGCTTGAAGGTAATTTCATCAAAATATTCAGCCATCTCTAGGATATGAGTTTTGTAAGGGATCAACTTTTCATCCCTGGTTTCCCATTCTCCTTTGAGCTGGTAGATCACCAAAGCAGAATCACCGATTACTTCCAAGATTTTGATGCGAAGATCGATAGCAACTTCCAATCCTAAGATGCAAGCTTCATACTCGGCTATGTTGTTCGTACACGAGAAACAAAGTCGGGCTGTGACAGCAGTATACCCTCCAGTTGGATTTTTCAAAACAGCTCCCACACCATGTCCATTCTTGTTTGACGCTCAATCGAACATCATTTCCCATTAAGATCCAGGCTTGAGACCTTCTTCAGGACCAGGCTCGGGTTTCGTGCGTTGAATGTACATCACATCTTCATCAGGAAACTCAAACTTGAGTGGTTGATAATCCTCCATGGGGTGCTCTGCGAGGTGCTCTGACAAGACACTTCCCTTGATAGACTTTTGAGCAACATACTGAATATCGTACTCTAATAAGAGCATATACCATCTGGCCAATCTTCCTGTTTAAGCCGACTTTTCAAAGATGTACTTGATGGGGTCCATCTTAGAAATTAACATTGTGGTGTGGCAAATCATATACTGTCTCAGGCGCTTGGTGTTGCACCCAAAAATTTGCCCAACATTTTCTCTACCTAGCTTATGTTGCATTTCATTCACATTAGCATTATCATTTGCATTTCATTGACATGTATGCAGGAGATCAAGAGGTATGATTACCAATCAAGAGCTATACAAGACTGTGAAGCTAGTTAAGAAGGTTATTCAAGTGTTCAAGGGTTGATATCCTTGTCAGAGAAGTTAAAAGAGCCTCAGAGAGAGTGGTGGAAACCAAGAGAGTGTGCCTCCTAACTTGAGAGTTGTGGAAAGCCATCAGATGATTCTGAGGCCATGAAGTTGGACTTGAGGTCTTGAGAGAGCTCATGACAAGTGTTGAAGATCACTTTGAGGCCTAGTCAGGTCATTGTGTAAGATTAAGAAGCCTCAGCCATGATTGGTGCAGCTAAGGTTTGACTGGGTCAACCCTAAGTCAACTGATGATTTGAAGAAGGTTGAGACCTAATTCAAGAGCCATGTGATTATGGATGGATACATTGAGATGTTATGAGGATGATTCCAAGGTTAACTCATCATGATTGAAGAGTTTGAGAAGTTTCAGGCTAGGGTTTCTAAGGCTTGACAGTGTAAAATACCCTAGCTTGACCCCTGACTTCAAGACTATTTAACTCAAGATATGATCTTCATATCATCTTGACCCTAACATGATTGTTGTAGGGCATGATCTTAGCTTTAATTTGAGTAGTAGAAGTCCTTGATAGGGTTTAAAGAACTCAAGTTATGAGCTAGACAAGTTACAAGTCATCTGAGGCATGTGAATTTGGAGCTTGAAAGTTACCCAACTTGCATGACACTTTTTCCCTAGAAGGATGATTCCTATGAACTTTTGGTAAACATTAATGTTGTTCCTTATTCTCTTAGCTTTCCATAGAGTACTAGAAGTCCATGATTGGATTTGTAGAACTCAAGTTATGGCTTTGACAAGTCAAGGGTATTTTGGGTATTTGGGCATTACAGGTCATTTTGAATTATAGGTCAATTTCACTATCTTGCAAGCTTCAAATGGGTTTTTGTTCAACATGAAAGTTGCTCAAAATGATGTTTTTAGCTTAGCCAAGTATCAAGAGTCCATTGATAAGGATTGAAACAAGCATTGGTTGAAGAAAGTTCACAAAAGACCATTTTAATGAATTAAAATGGAAAAATTCAAAACAATTGGTAATTGAATGATTTCAACCCAAATTTGTGCTCATTTTGATTGGAACTAATATTCTAAATACTTTGGCATCATTACATTTTTGAATTGAGGTTCATAACATGGCCATTTGGAGGATTACTTCATGATGAAGTAACATTTCAAATGCATCCCTTTGGTTGAAATCAAGGAAGGAAAACCATCCAATTATACTCCACAACTGTCAAGCAAGTGAATTGGAGTGAGTTGAAGGAAAAAGCAAGCCAAAATCGTGCACACCATAAGTGGATTTTTGGAAGAAAATTGAAAATGAGAAATCACAAATTGGGCTTTGTTTGGGCCTCAAAAGGTGTTAAACAGAATATAAATTGATGTTAGATCATTCCTAGAAGCTTCTAGTGGCAAATTCTATTGAGAATCAGTTGGAGCAAGTGTGTGAAGAAGCTTGGAATTTGGTTTTCGGATTTTTAGATTGGGGAGAGTTTCAGCAGAAATTGGACTTCAAGAAGTGTTCATCATCATTCATTGAAGTGATCTGCACACTTTGGAAGGGAATTGAGGCTTGAAAGTCACCTTGCTCGAAGCTCAAACTCAGGTTCTTACCTCTCAAATTTCCTCTTAATTTACACACATTTAGCACCTTAGATACATGTGGTTAAGTTAGAATTGAGACATAGGTGGATTCTATTTAGTTTTTATGGTGAATCTTGAGAGTTGATGTTATGGTGATCCAAGTTGTAGCTCGGTTATCTCCTTGAATATTGGTTAAAAACGAAAACGAAGACTGGATTAGTGATCTAGGGAGAGAGGCAAGTAGAATGATATAAAGAATTGCAAATTTGATGGAGGTTAGGGTTCTAATAGGGTTCCCGTCACGAGGTAGGGGATGACCGGCGCTAGGCCGGCCACCGTGAGAAATTTGCAGAACCGCCGTGTCTATTTTCCCTCCGTTTAGAGTTTGAAATCTCAGGTTATATCACAGCCGTTGGATGGCGCTTAAGAGTTGAACTTGTAATCCCATCTGATGATCATAAGCATATCCACGTGTGGCTTTAGGTCCCTTTAATGAAACACAGAGTTTCATGGGAGGAAACTCTGGGCTGTGCTTCTTGATGCTACTCACACCCCTTACTAGTTAGGCCCACTCAGTTTACACGTGAAACCCTTACGTGTTGCACCCCTTGGCAATGTTTCAATGAGAAGGATAATAAGCTGAATTGAGATTCAGATTGGGCCCATTCCCCAGCGCTTTTCGCACCCCCTCATATTAGGCCCAGGCGAGATTACCCATAGATTGTCTACTGGTTACACCTCCCTCCAGTTATTTCTTTTTCTTCTTTTTTTTCTTTATTTCTTTTGTTTTAATGATTGTTTGTTTAATTCATAAAAAATAATGAATGTTGTTAATAAATCCTGAAAAATTTGTGGATATATTTTGGAATGTCTAGAACATTTCCATGTTTTTATTTTTAATTTTCCATTTCTTTTGCAATTAATTTCAAAATTTTCTATTTGTAGTATATTTTGATAATGGAATAATTGTGTACTGAATTTGTTGATTTTATTTCTCACTCATGGCATGGAATTAGGACTTGAGATTTTGTGTGCTGGTTATATAAATGTTGATGATGTTGTGTGATTTTTGTCATGATTTTTAAATGATTTTAAATAGGGTTTTAGGGTAGTTGTTTAGGAGTGTTCATGGATGGATCCCTTTTGTGTACCCTTGAGGTTTTAAATTTAGTTTGAACCTTTTGACTTAGGTTTAACCCCTGATTTGTGGACTATAGTATGTTGATACATGTAGGATAGTGTAGTATTTTTCTTAGATTTTTTTGAAATGATTTTCTATTAAGTTCCTATTTTACAAACTGGCCTTAGTTTAGGTGATCCTAACTAGGTTATTGATTAGGCTTGTAAATGACCTCTAGATGATTCTAGGTCCCATTTCCTCTCTTGATAGATTGGTATTTAGATGTCTACTTCCTTTTTAACCCTTGTATCTTTAGGATAGGTGTCCTTAGAAGGTATCATTTGTGGTTTCTTTTGAAGCTTAAATAGGTAGATGATTCTTCCTATAGGGGTAGTTTCCTCTTCAATTTTTCCTTGCTTGATTGGAATCCCCCATGTGAGCAATGTTTCCTCCTGTGGGGGAATACATTGCACTATCATAAAGGGGTTGAGTCCATGAAAGCTCCCTCTCTCTCTAAAGGAAGTGGAGTTGGTTGAGTGTCTGTGGTAAGTTCGTGTGGAGCTTACCTTGCTTCTCATCTCCATTCTCTTAATATTTTCTCATTCCTTTATGTTTAGGAACCTTCTTGAGGTAGCATAGTCCCTCTTGGGGGGGGGGGGGGATGTTGCACATCTCTTGAAGGAGCCAAACCCCTAGGATTCCCCAAATCTCTCTTAGTTGGTTGAGTGCCTGGGATAAGTTCCTGTGGACCTTACCCTTGCCTCCCAACACCCAATTTCTTTCCTTAGGTTAGAAGCCTTGTATGATTACTTGTGGATTGAATCCATTATTTGTCATAAGTCATGTTCGTCATTCATGATTGAGTGGTGTGTTGCATTAGGATAGTGCATAATTAGAATAGTTTTAAGCTAGGAGCATGACTGCTTAGAGGTTGAGTGAGTCTCCCTCTGCTTGTTTGCATTAAGGCTTGAGGTGATCCTCCCATTGCTTGTGTGTTGTTTTTCTTTTTCTAATTGACGTATTTGCATAATAGAGGTTAAGTGAGCTCCCTCTGCTTGTCTGTTTTGACTGTTTTTCTTTGCTTGCTTGCTAAGAGGTTGAGTGAGTCTCCCTCTGCTTGTATTGCTGCATTGCATATGCATCTTGTCTGTTTTATCTATTTACTGTTTGTCTGTTTCTCTATACCATTGGCATGATCCCCTAGGAATCTCACATCCTTTGATAAGGAAGTGATGATTAGAACTTTAGGTTGAAACCTATGCATGATAACTTCTAGGAGTTCCCTGTTTCAAACCTCAACCATAGGATGAATCCATGGCATGACAACATTAGGACTTGATAGTCTCCCCATCGAGTTTGTTCTCTTCCCATCTCAAAACAACAGTAAAAAATGTAATAAAGGCAAGTTAGTATAAGCACGTTACGAGCCTTAAGCTACTTGGGAAGTGTTGATTGAGCGGTCTCTTCTCAATCATATAGGATGTTTAGTATATGTCCTTTGGACGCTATACGACGCATTCGCTCCTAAGTCATAGTCTCTAGTGCTGTACAAACTACAGACAACCATAAAAATAGTTCTTCTGTAAAAGACAGAAAACAAACTTCAAACCCTTTTTGCCCCGTGGGCCCATAATTCAAAGGAAGCTTTTTCCGAAGAAAAGAGTGTCGTTAACTTCCAGTTCTACCGCAAATGGTAACGCCTATGTCTCCAAGGGTCGAGCTGCGTACGCCAAACTGCTGGAATTGTTGTTAATCCTACTCGAAAAAACAGATGAATCTGAATCCCCGTAATCCGTATTATCCCGAACTACGTAAGCTCTGATCTCTCATATCTATTGAGAGTACGTAGGAACAATACTGATGTATTGGCGAGCCTCCTTCCCCCATCCCGTAACCCGTAGTTAGTCGAACTACGTTGACTCTGATTTCTCATTCTCTGATGAGAATACGTAGGCATAAAGTGTGATGCTTTGCCGAGTCATTTTCTTTTCGTTTCAAACCAGCCTTGATAGGTAGATAGTAAATAAACCCGTCAGATAAACACAACAAGCATGGATCCCATCGAGTACGATGGACGTGAGGGGTGCTAATACCTTCCCCTTGCGTAACCGACTCCCGAATCCAGACATGGTTGCGATGACCTTGTCTTATACCCTTTCGTCAGGTTTTTCCGATCGTTTCCTTTCCCGTTCTGAGGGATAAATAACGAAAGGTGGCGACTCTTCTGTTTTGCCGACACCTTATTTCCGCGGTAGCGATAGCTGGCGACTCTGCTGGGATCCAACGTCCCCTGTGCGAGTCAATCCTAGCGCTTGCATGTTTACTTGTTGGGTTGTATTTATTTATCGCATTTTATTTCCCGCATTTTATTTTCAGTATGATATGATTATCTGTGCTGTTGTGGGAGGGGCTCTGATGAGTGATAAGCCAGACCCAGGCTTGAGAGCTACATAGTATTAGAGTAGATTAATGGTGAACCTGCATGTTAGGCATGCACTAGTTCCCACGTAATCTGCACTCAGACGAGACTCTCTGAGATGATTTCCATTTCCAGCCCAGTGGGCCATCGAAAGGATTTCAGATCTAAGGATTGTCACTCTGGGAACCGATCACTTGTGATTCAGTTGAGTGAGGCCACTTCAAGAGATGATGATGCCATACCTTCTGGGTATCGTATCATCGTTTCTTGAAAGTGTGTGACACTGATGAACGCATAGGATGCCATACCTTGTTAGTGATTAGGTCCATACCTGTGAGTGGGGTCGGGTTATTGCAGGAAACCGTAACCTTCAGACAACCTGGTTTTCTTGACAGTGAATCAGTATTGTGGGTTTCAGTAGGCCTTTATTATCAGACTGTGGTATTTTCTAGCTGAAGCAAGATTATGACCTGTCACTTCTCAACACAGCACCGCACAATACAACACTCTTGATCTCTTGCTGCATTCTGCATTTGCATTTACATTTTCATATTGCATTGCATCTAACACGTATTTGTGTTGCAGGTGCGCAGTTCTCTCTCGATTCTAGCAATCTTGTCCTTTCTGTGTACATCATGGGGCCCAATGTGAGAAGAACTTTGGCCTACAAATTTCCTACTCCAGACATTACTACTCTGAGGAGTTTGATTTCTTTGCCTGGTAAGGAAGCGATGAGAGACTTCAGAGGAACCTATGGGAAGGTGCTCAGTGTTGTGTGTAAGCCATCTATGTATGAATTGAACGGACTCCAGACTCTGCTTTAGTTTTATGATCCACCATTGCGTTGCTTCACATTTCCAAGCTATGTGCTAGCCCCCACTTTGGAAGAGTTTTCTGAAATATTGGAGATACCCATTCTTGCTCAGGTACCCTTTTGGCCTATTGATCAGGAGCCAGATCTGGCTAAAATTGCTACAGCTCTGCATATTGAGGTTTCTGAATTGAAAGGGAAACCAGTCAAGAGAAATGGGGCCTGGGGGTTCCCATTACCTTTTCTAGCTGAGAGAGCCCGACACTTCGCCAAGAAGGAATGTTGGGTGGCATTCAAAGCTATTTTGGCATTGTGCCCTTCGTATCTTCGTTTCAAAGAATCTCATCCCTACCTTGCTCGGAGACGTGTATCATTCGGTGCACTACAAGAACGAGAATAGAAGAGGTAAGAGTGTATCCTGTTATGCTTCATTGTTCTACAGATGGTTTGTCACTCATCTACCTAAGGATGGTCCTTTTATAAAGATTGCATAGACGAAAGAGTGGTCTGAGCTTCTGATGAGTTTGTCTGCCGAAGACATTGATTGGTTTGATAGAGATTGCCTGGGGAGTGAAATCATCTACAGCTGTGGGAACTTTCCTAACGTCCCTCTGGTGGGTAGGAAAGGCTGTATCAACTACAATCCGTCTATCGCTATCAGGAAATTCGGGTATTCCTTGAGGGGCCCTCCTAAAGACGAAGAGGTACAGGAATCTCTGTACCTCACTGGTGCATTAGATGAGGATGATCTGGTCAGATTCGAACATGCTTGGAATAACGTTCACCGTAAGGGAAAGACTTCATTGGGGTAGAGCAATAATCAGGCTTATCCTCCTTACATGGATTGGATTCATAGTAGAGCAGAAAAAGTGTTGATGCCTTTTCCTCCTGTCAAGCAGGACTGCCCTCCAGAGCCTACCATGATTGAAATCCAGAAGTATGAGCAGCTTCAGGCTAAGAATGAAGAGCTAGTCAAAGCCAATGAAGAGCTGGAAAACGAGATCACTTAACTACGAAGAGAAAAGAACGAAGCCGTACACACCTGCAAGAAGCAGACAGAGTTGATCAATCACCTGGGTGCTAATATGACCAAGGAGACTGATTCTAGGGAACGCCTCGGGTTGGACCTGAAGGCAGTGCATGGGGTGTTGGCCACCAAGAAGCAGGAGCTAGATAAGGCATACCAGAAGTTGACCCAGTACGAGAAGTTGTGGAACAACACGTTGACTAGCCACAAGGAGCGGGAAGAAAAGTTGAAGCAACAGATAGCCCAGTTACCGAGAACCTCCCAGAGTCCATTAGGCAAAGGGATCTGTTGATCCAAGGCCTGCTTACCCAGCCGGATCATCCCGCTACGAAGAAGTTACTAGAGGATTTTCGTGCCCGTGGCTGCGCTTGATTTCTCTGTATTTCCTTTGTACATTTTATGCATTGATATGTTGATCACCACTAGGCCTGTTGGTTGGGATCATAATTTTCACTTCAGTTGTATTCAGTTGCTGTTGTACGCTACCCTCGTGGGTTTTCTTTGATATATATATGAGGGTTTCTTTCCATGATTGGACGGTAGACTTTATTTGTCTTGGAAGCTAGAATCGAAGGGGACTTCCTCCTAATGCATGGACACGTGTTTGCATTTGCATGAATCATTTGCATGACAGGTACCTGGCCATTTTTCTAACCCTTTGTGTGTGCAGGTTATTTCAGGATTGACCGAAGACCGATCCACCGATACTCGACCAGATCGAATCAAGCTAGAGCAATGGAACAAGTGCAGGCAGACATCCAAGAACTCCGAGAGAGGATGGACCGCTTCATGGAGCTCATGCAAGTGGTGGCTAACGGCCAAGACCAGCTCAGAACCTTGGTGCAGCCACTGATCTCGAGGGTTGACAGCAACGGTGTGCTTCATGGTGGGAGCACTCCAATCCCTCCACTTGTTGAGACCCCACAGAATGGCATCCCTGTGACTGGAGGGAATGGAAGTGTTAATGGCAATGTGGTCACTAATATCGGGCTTAATGGAAATACGACTGGCGTCGGTAACGGTAACTTTGTAGCCAATGGCAATGTTGGGTTAGGCCATGGCAACACTGGAGGAACTGGCAATGCAGGGAATGTTGGTGCTGGGAATCTATATGGTATTGAGAATGCTGGGTTTGCTGCTGGCAATGGCAATCATCCATGGCTAGAGGGTTGCCAAGAAGACTTGTTCTCACAGAAGGGAGCTGAGGGAGAATTAAATGATGAAGCCTGTCTGAGGTTTAAAGCGCTCGAGGACAAAATGAAGAGTTTTGAGAACTTGAATACATTGGGGGTTGACATGACTAAATTGGGATTAATTTCTGACTTCAAGGTGCCTCCCAAATTTAAGGTACCCGACTTTGAGAAGTACAAGGGCACCACTTACCCTCGTGTCCATTTAAGGTCATACTACCGAAAGATGTCCGCTCACTCTGAAGATGAAAAGCTGCTGATGCACTTCTTCTAGGATAGCTTGTCCGGCCTATCCTTGGAATGGTCTATGGGTTTGGAACCCACCAGTGTGCGTACATGGAAAGAACTTGCTGAGGCCTTTGTACACCATTATCAGTATAACAGTGACTTGGCTCTAACCGGGTTCAACTGCAGATTTGTCTCGGAAGAACAATGAGGGGTTCAAAGAATACGCCCAGAGGTGGCGTAAGCTAGCAGCTAGAGTTCAGCCGCCGATGGTTGAACGAGAGCTTGTTGAGATGTTTGTAGCCACTCTTTCGGGAGTCTATTATGAGAAACTGGTCAGTGGTATGTCAAGGAGTTTCTCCGATCTCATCATTACTGGCGAGCATGTTGAAAATGGGATCAAGCTGGGAAAAATTCAGGGTGTTGATCTATCCTCAGCTGGAGGAGGAAAGAAACCATACAGTAACAAGAGGCGTGAAGGAGAGACGAGCGCAGTGTCTAACACTCGGAGGAAAGGTAAGGGCCAGCGCCAGCAGGTTGCTAGCATAACCATACCTGCTGTCCAACAACCTCAACAGCAGCAGCAGCAAAATCAGCAAGGGTACAGAAGGTATCAGGACAAAACACCCTTGGTAAACCGTCATCTTGAGACACTGCCTATGTCATATGCTCATCTATTACAAACTCTGCTTCAGTTACAACTAGTGCAGAAGAGAACCCTGGCTCCCTTGACAGGGACACCTCCACAGGGTTATGATGCGAATGCAAGATGCGATTTTCACTCGGGGGCACCTGGCCACACGATAGAAAACTGTAAGGCATTCAAGCACAAGGTGCAAGATATGGTCGACGCTAAAATCATCAATTTTTCTGATAATGTGCCGAAGGTCACAAAGAACCCTATGTCGAACCATGGGAGAGATGGGGTGAATGCCATTATTGAAGAAGAGGACTCAGATTTATTGACTGATGTCAAGGACCTGAGGACACCGCTTAGCTTCGTTAAAGCCAAGATGATGAAGAGAGGCATTTTTCCGGGCTGTGGAGAATTGTGTATGTGTTGTGCGATTCGTTCAGACAGCTGTGAACAGTCGATAATAGGGATTCAGAGTCTGGTGACCGAAGGAATCTTGCAGTTTAGCCGGAGGGCTGAATACAGATCTAGAAAGGTAATGCTGAAACAGGATGATGAAGTTGCCACCATCACCATCCCTCGCAAGACAATAACCATTTCTGCGTCCAGGCCACCTACAATTACCATCATCAAGGCTGGGCCTATACCCTTTGAAAGTACCAACGCTGTCCCGTGGCACTATGGGGCAAACGTTTACTGTAACAGATAGAAATTGGAGTTGGAACCGTTGGGGCAGTCTGTGGACAACTTAGTGGGAACCGGCGGGATAACACGCAGCGGAAGAGTATTCGCTCCACCTGAGGTTATGGCTGATAAAACTGACAAGGCTGAGAAAGCTGATAAGGGAAAGAGTAAAGTCATTGAGGAAACCCCTCTTGGGGTAGAGAAGGATCTACTTGTAAAGGACGCTGAAGAGTTCATGAGGTTGATCAAGAAGAGTGATTACAAGATCGTTGATCATCTTCATCAAACACCGTCGAAAATCTCTATTCTGAATTTGTTGATGTGTTCTGAGGCACATCGCAACGTGCTGTTAAAGGTCCTGAATGCCGCGTATGTACCGCAGGAGATCTCGGTCAACCAGCTGGAGGGGGTGGTAGCCCATGTGAACGCTGGGAACGGGTTAGGATTCACCGACCTGGAGCTGACGCCGAAGGGAAGAAAGCACAACAGCGCCCTGCATATCTCGATCGAATATAGGGGAACAATTATGTCCCATGTGTTGGTGGACACCGGATCATCTCTCAATGTTATCCCAAAGAAAGCTCTGATGAAGCTAGATACGAGGGGACTAATTTGCACACCCAATGACCTGGTTGTGAAAGCTTTCGATGGGACCAAGCGTCATGTCTTTGGAGAGGTAACTCTACCAATCCAAGTTGGGCAGGAAACTTTCGACGCAGTCTTCTACATCATGGATATCATGCCAGCCTATAGCTGTCTGTTAGGCTGGCCATGGATCCATTCTGCTGGCGCAGTGACCTCCACATTACACCAGAAGCTGAAGTATGCTGTGGGGGGCAGCATCGTAACTGTCTGTGGCGAAGAAGACATAATGGTGAGCCATTTGTCGTCTTTCAAATACGTTGAGGTGGATGGAGAGATCCACGAAACCTTGTGTCAGGCATTCAAAGCTGTTAAGGTCAAAGATGTGACTCCAATGATGATTGAGAAACCGGAGATGACTCTCTCTTCCTTCAAGGAAGCTCGGTCTGTTGTTCAAGCTGGCTCTGCCCCAGGCTGGGGGCAAGTTCTGAAAATACCTAACAAACAGGATAAGTTTGGGTTAGGGTTCTCTCCTGCTGCTGATGCTTCCTCCTCTCACAGTGCACCGCACGTCCAAGGGCCGATCCAGTTTACAAGAGGTGGGGTGATATTTGAAAGTGTCAACGCAGTGTCTGAAGACGGCGAAGACAACGATTGCGACCTGGATTCCTGGATTCAGCCAAGAAAACCAGGCCAGAGCCTCAACAACTGGTCCATCAGGGATATCATCCAAGTGACAGACAAAGAGTAATGATTTACTTTCTCCAATTATTGTACAACCCTATGTCCTACCCGAGGCATAGCGGTTTTATTGTCAGGGCCTTGTTTGGTTATGTACATACAGTTTATCAATAAATCAAAGGGCATTTTACTTTGCATTCAAATGTTGTGATCTCTGTTATTCTTGTTCTATCTTTTGTTTTGAAAAACAATAAAATGGCAATATGGTTTGTGCTAACCTGCATATCCTACTTTTAAGCTTAACCCTTGTTATTGCAGGATTCACATCGCAGATGACATCGACTCTGGACCTTCTACGACTCACTTCGACTTCGATTGCCCGATCTATCAAGCTGAAGAAGAGATTGATGAAGACGAAGACCTTCACGAAGAGTTGGCCCGTTTGTTGAAGCAAGAAGAGAAAGTCATTCTGCCTCACGAGGAAGAGATTGAGATTGTGAATCTAGGTTCTGAGGAGCTTGTCAGGAATGTCAGGATAGGGGCTGCATTGCATAGTGATGTCAAGCAGAGATTGGTCGAGATGCTTCGAGAGTATAGTGACATCTTTGCTTGGTCATACGAAGATATGCCCGGACTTGATACTGACATCGTGGTCCATCATCTGCCACTGCGAGAAGATTGTCCTCCCGTTAAGCAGAAGCTTAGAAGGACACGACCAGATATGGCCGTTAAGATCAAAGAAGAAGTGCAAAAGAAGCTTGATGCTGGCTTCTTAGCGGTCACTACTTACCCTCCGTGGGTCGCCAACATAGTACCTGTATCGAAGAAGGACGGCAAGGTGCGGATGTGCGTCGATTATCAGGATTTGAATAGGGTGAGCCCAAAGGATGATTTCCCGCTCCCTCATATTGATGTGTTGGTTGACAATACAACTCATTTTTCCGTGTTTTCTTTCATGGATGACTTCTCCGGCTATAACCAGATCAAGATGGCGCCGGAGGACATGGAGAAAACCACGTTTGTTACACCTTGGGGAACATTTTTCTACAATGTAATGCCTTTCGGTTTGAAGAACGCAGGGGCCACTTACCAACGAGCAATGGTTACTTTGTTTCATGACATGATTCACCATGAGATTGAAGTCTATGTTGATGACATGATTGCGAAGTCCCAAACGGAGGGACATCTGGTCAATTTGCTGAAGCTTTTTGAGAGGCTTAGGAAGTTCACGTTGAGGCTGAATCCTAACAAGTGTACTTTCAGAGTACGGTCTGGAAAACTACTGGGGTTTATTGTGAGTGAAAAAGGCATTGAGGCTGATCCCGCGAAGATAAAAGCGATACAAGAGATGCCAGCGCCAAAAACTGAAAAAAGAAGTTCCTGGTTTCCTAGGCAAAATAAACTACATTGCAAGGTTTATATCTCAGCTCACGGCCACGTGTGAACCGATGTTCAAACTACTGAAAAAAGATCAGGCGATTATCTGGAACGAGGATTGCTAGAAGGCATTTGACAAGATAAAACAGTATCTACAGGAACCTCCAATCTTGATACCCCTAGTGGCCGGAAGACCCTTAATCATGTACTTGACAGTTCTTGAGAATAGTATGGGGTGTGTTCTCGGTCAGCACGACGAGAGTGGCATAAAGGAGCATGCCATTTATTACTTGAGTAAAAGGTTCACAGATTGTGAATCTCGTTACTCAATGCTGGAAAAAACATGTTGCGCACTCGCGTAGGCTGCCAAGCATTTACGAAAGTATATGCTCAACCACACAAGCATGCTAATTTCGAAGATGGATCCGATCAAGTACGTCTTCGAGAAGCAAGTGCTTTCGGGCAGGACTGCTAGATGGCAAATGGTGCTGACGGAATATGACATTTAGTATGTTTCCCAAAAAGCCATCAAGGGAAGTGTATTGTCTGAGTACCTTGCCGAACAGCCTATCGAAGATTATCAGCCGATGAAATTCGAATTCCCTAATGAGGATATCATGTTTCTCAAGGTGAAAGATTGTGATGAACCGTTGCCCGACGAGGGGCCAGAGAGGAAATCCCAGTGGAAATTGATATTTGACGGGGAGGTCAATTCATACGGAAGCGGTATTGGGGCAATCATCACGACTTCCCATGGATCCCACATCCCGTTCACTGCTTGATTGACGTTTTCGGTCACCAATAATGAAGTAGAGTACGAAGCATGCATCATCGGTTTAGAAGAAGCGATTGATTTGAGAATCAAAAACCTAGATGTATATGGTGACTCGGCACTTGTGGTTAACCAGATTAAAGGGGAGTGGGAGACTCGTCAATCGAATTTGGTGCCGTACATGAATTATGCCAGAAGGCTACTTTCGTTCTTTGATCAAGTGGAACTCCATCATGTGCCCAGAGCTGAAAATCAGATGGTTGATGCCTTAGCCACGTTGGCTTCGATGTATAAAGTCAATTTTTGGAATGAAGCTTCAAGAATTGTCCTTTCTCGTCTTGACAGACCTGAGTTCGTTTTTGCAATCGAGGAAGCCTCCGACAGCAAGCCATGGTTCCGTGATATCCAGACTTTCCTTATGACTAAGGAGTATCCTGCGGGAGCGTCCACCCAGGATAAGAAAACTCTGAGGAGGCTGTCTGGGAATTTCTATCTCAATCCTTATGGAGTTCTGTATAAAAGAAACCATGATCTCGTGCTACTCAGATGTGTAGATGAGAAAGAAGCGAGTATGCTCATGGAAGAAGTCCATGAAGGCACATTTGGTACGCACGCCGGCGGGCATGCTATGACGAGAAAGGTCCTGAGAGCAGGATATTACTGGCTGACGATGGAGTCGGATTGCTTTAAATTCGCGAAGAGATGTCATAAATGCCAGATTTATGCTGATAAAATTCATGTGCCGCCGTGTCCGTTGAATGTCATGTCCTCCCCGTGGCCGTTCTGCATGTGGGGCATGGATATGATAGGCAAGATCGAGCCCACTGCATCTAACGGTCATCGCTTCATTTTGGTAGCCATCGACTACTTCACCAAGTGGGTGGAGGCAGCCTCGTATGCTAACGTGACCAAGCAGGTGGTGGCTAGATTCATAAAGAGGGACATCATCTGTCGATACGGAATTCCCGAGCAGATCATTACTGATAATGGTTCGAATCTGAATAACAAGATGATGAAGGAGTTATGCCAGAGCTTCAAAATTGAACATCACAACTCATCTTCTTACCGGCCGAAGATGAATGGTGCGGTTGAAGTGGCCAACAAAAACATTAAAAAGATAGTACAAAAGATGGTTGTGACTTACAAAGATTGGCATGAGATGTTGCCATTTGCATTACACGGTTATCGTACGACGGTGCACACATCAACCGAGGCAACTCCTTTCTCACTAGTGTATGGTATGGAAGTTGTCCTACCGTTAGAAGTTGAGATTCCTTCTTTACGAGTTTTGGTTGACGTGAAACTCGATGAGGCAGAATGGATTAAGAACCGACTGAACCAACTCAGTCTGATGGACGAGAAGAGATTAGCATCGATTGCATATGGTCGTCTGTACCAGAGCCGAATGAAGAAAGCTTATGATAAGAAGGTGCGTCCATGAAGCTTTCAGACGGGTGATCTCGTCCTGAAGAAGATTCTTCCTCCATACTCCGATCACAAGGGCAAGTGGACTCCCAATTATGAAGGTCCGTACATCGTCAGCAAGGTCTTCTTGGGAGGAGACTTGTTGTTATCCACGATGGATGGCAAAGATTTTGCATCCCCTGTGAACGCAGATGCAGTTAAAAAATACTTTGCTTAAAAAATGAACTGCTAGAAAGAAAAAAGAATATCCAGGCAAAAATGGGGCATCCCAGCGAACCACAAAAAAGGAAAAAGGTTCGGGAAAAAATTAGGGATATAAATGAAAAATGTACACCCGCAAAGTCGAAAACCTGGAAGGGCGGCTTTGGGAAAAAAGGGTATCCCGGTGAATCGAAAACCTAAAAGGGCGTTTCATGCAAAAGTTAGGGATTTGAAAAGCAAATGATTGCGTTCCGCGTATGGACTTTCATTGTTTAGTGGTTTGGAGACCTGAGGACCGTTTATCTGAATCAATCTCTTCTGAAGCTGAAGCGTCGGAGAAGTATCGAAGTCGAGTGGGTCATAGAGGGATCAACTCATGGTGTTCGTCTACGCCACATTGCCGACATTTGTATATACTGATGTATATTTATGTTATTATACTTGCGCAGCTACCTCATTTTAGGAGCTTGCATCTGTTGTAAAACATGTTTGCCCATTCAGGGGTTTGTTATCAATAAAACATATACTATTCAGCAATTCTGTTTGTTTGTTTAGCTTTTTTGTTTGCGAAAAAGAACGCCCAATGTTTTCGATAAAATGCGCATACATAAACTTGCTGGCCTAGGCCGATAATGGTTGAAACATTGAATTACTTGAACATTGTCGCAGGATGATAACCTTGATAGGTCCCTTTGAGGAGGGTATCTTGTCTGTTATTCGTGTTGTTGCAGGTACGACACATTCCAGGCCGTACGCCAGATGTTTTCCAAGTAGCATAATTCCTTCTTCCCTAGCAAGTTCAGCTTCGTTTCCCCACGGAGTCTGAATATGGGATTGTGAGCATTGATATGTCTTCCCAAGCAGAGATAGATTCTCCCCAAACAGATGTATCCTGAGGAAGGTTCTCTGTTTCCCCAGCTGAGTCATACGCAGAAGTGTATATTCATTCCCCAGCACTGGGTCAGTGTGCAGTTTCTCGTAGAAGACTATTCACAAGTGTTCAGCTCTCGATAGCTCAGAATGAAGTCTCCAGCGGAATTGAAATTCCCCAAAGAGTTGTATTTCCCCGGCAGGTAGGGTTTATTCCAGCGTCTAGTTACCCTCCTCATTCGAGTTTGCAGTCCCCCAAGAGAGCCGAGTCCTTGGAAGCCATTCAGGCCATGATTGGTTTTCCCCAATAGAGAGTACTGAATAACTGATGTTGTATTTCCCCATCGGAGTCGTTATCTCCAGGGAAGTTTTGCCGCGAAGGCCTTGCAGTTTATTTCTGCGATTGACGTCGTTTTCCTCAGCAGTTGTGGTTCGTATACCCAGTTGAGCGGGTTCAGGTTCTCGTAGAACTTTGTTCCCCTACAGCAGTCACCGGGAGCTCGTTTCCCCAGGTTAAGTCCAGTTGAGATTGGTGTGACTTCTTCTCCTCGGCAGGATGACTCCTCCTCTCCACCAGAGTGGTTCTTTCTCCTTGACATGAGGATTTTCACTTCAACATTTATTTTGCTGATGGGGTCGTAGCATTTTGCATGATTGCATAGCATTTACCCTAAACGCGTAGCATTTCCACCGTGTGGAGCATTGCACCATTGTCAAAGCATATGCATACGAAACATGAGCTAGGTCGTTACCGTTCTTGTTTTGCAGGTGTTCCTCCGCAGGATGGCTTGCTCAAGATGATTCTTGAATTCTCCAGCGAAGTTGTTTACTTAAGTTGATTCTTAAAATCCCCAGTAAAATCGCCAGAGGTTGTTGCTCAAATTGAGGCTTAGAGTCCCCAGCAGAGTGTTTGCTCAGGATGATTCCTGAAATCTCCAGCAGAGTTATTGGTTCAGGGTGATTCTTGAAGTCCCCGACGGAGTTATTTGTCCAAGATGATTCTTGAAGTCCTCAGCAGAGTTGATTCACCTAGAATGATTTCTGGATCCCTGAAGCAGAGTTACTTGATAGTTCTCCAGAATCCCCAGCAGAGAGGCGTCATCCCAGCAGGTTTTAAACATAGAAGTTGAAATTTTCTCGAAGACTTGATGATTGAAGTCCGGCAGCGGTGCCAAAACCCCTGACTTACTGATGAAGTCTAACTGCGATGTCAAAGCAGTTCTCCCAGCTGACGCGGAGTGCCTGACGGCAAGAGAATGTATATCCTTATTGATCCATGAATGATTAAGGATCCCATTTCAAAACTTACTGTTGAAGTCCAACCGCGACGTCGAAGCAGTTATCTCAGCTGACGCGGAGTGCCTGATGGCAATAGTTTAGATATCCCTATTGGTTCATGATTGATTGAGGAGTCTGTTTCTGACTTTCTAATGAAGTCCGGCTGACGCCCGAGAACTTCTTTGAATGCCCGACGACATAGTTACAGAGATTGTCAAAAGTTCCTAATAACCTGGTGAATCCCGAGGAATTCTTCTGCCGCAGTGTCGCCGAATTCCTGACGGCAATATCATCTATGTATTGCTAGTTACCGTGTGACCAGTGATCCCTTGATGACTTGAGGAAGAAGCTGCAGTAAATCTGATGATCATCCTGACGGAGGTTTGGGCCTGTTGTCGTGCAACCGCCATTTCAGACTTCAAAGATTGTCCTACCAATCAGAGTATCGTTTACTTGCGTGGTTGGCAAATTTCCAGTTACCGTGTGACCAATTCCCCAGCAGAGTTGTCGTGCAACTGTCATGCTCAGTTTTGAAGATGTTCCTACCAATCAGAGTATCGTTTACCTGTGCGGGCGGTAGATCGCCAGTTACCGTGTAACCAATGATCCCTCGATGACTTAAGGACACAATGATATCAGATAAATCAGAGAATCATCCTGATGGAGATTCAGATCAGTATTTCTCCAGCTAGTTTCCGTGCAACTATTATTTCGGTTTCCGAAGAGATTTGTCCCCATCAGAGTACCATGTACTTGTGCAGTTGGCAAATTTCCGGGTTTGCTGGTATTCAACCGTCTTTTACCTTGATTTTTTGAGAGCCGTTCGCTTCTCACCTAGTCAGGTCCAAGCCGTTTGAATAGGGGCAGCAGTTGCACCCCAAAATTTGCCCAACATTTTCTCTACCTAACTTATCTTGAATTTCATTCACATTAGCATTATCATTTGCATTTCATTGACATGTATGCAGGAGATCAAGAGGTATGATCACCAATCAAGAGCTATACAAGACTGTGAAGCTAGTTAAGAAGGTTATTCAAGTGTTCAAGGGTTTATATCCTTGTCAGAGAAGTTAAAAGAGCCTCAAAGAGAGTGGTGGAAACCAAGAGAGTGTGCCTCCTAACTTGAGAGTTGTGGAAAGCCATCAGATGATTCTGAGGCCATAAAGTTGGACTTGAGGTCTTGATAGAGCTCATGAGAAGTGTTGAAGATCACTTTGAAGCCTAGACAGGTCATTGTGCAAGATTAAGAAGCCTCAACCATGATTGGTGCAACTAAGGTTTGACTGGGTCAACTCTAAGCCAACTGATGATTTGAAGAAGGTTGAGACCTAATTCAAGAGCCATGTGATCATGGATGGATACATTGAGATGTTCTAAGGATGATTCCAAGGTTAACTCATCATGATTGAAGAGTTTGAGAAGTTTCAGGCTAGGGTTTCTAAGGCTTGACAGTGTAAAATCCCCTAGCTTGACCCCTGACTTCAAGAGTACTTAACTCAAGATATGATCTTTATCTCGTCTTGACCCCAACATGATTTTTGTAGGGCATGATCTTAGATTTAATTTGAGTACTATAAGTCCTTGATAGGGTTTATAGAACTCAAGTTATGAGCTAGACAAGTTACAAGTCATCTGAGGCATGTGAATTTGGAGCTTGAAAGTTACCCAACTTGCATGACACTTTTACCCTAGAAGGATGATTCCTATGAACTTTTGGTCAACATGAATGTTGTTCCTTATTCTATTAGCTTTCCATAGAGTACTAGAAGTCCATGATTGGATTTGTAGAACTCAAGTTATGGCTTTGACAAGTCAAGGGTATTTTGGGTATTTGGGCATTACAGGTCATTTTGAATTATAGGTCAATTTCACTATCTTGCAAGCTTCAAATGGGATTTTGTTCAACATGAAAGTTGCTCAAAATGATGTTTTTAGCTCAGCCAAGTATCAAGAGTCCATTGATATGGATTGAAACAAGCATTGGTTGAAGAAAGTTCACAAAAAGACCATTTTAATGAATTAAAATGGAAAAATTCGAAACAATTGGTAATTGAATGATTTCAACCCAAATTTGTGCTCATTTTGATTGGAAATGATATTCTAAATACTTTGGCATCATTACATTTTTGAATTGAGGTTCATAACATGGCCATTTGGAGGATTACTTCATGATGAAGTAACATTTCAAATGCATCCCTTTGGTTGAAATCAAGGAAGGAAAACCGTCCAATTATACTCCACAACTGTCAAGCAAGTGAATTGGAGTGAGTTGAAGGCACAAGCAAGCCAAAATCGTGCACACCATAAGTGGATTTTTGGAAGAAAATTGAAAATGAGAAATCACAAATTGGGCTTTGTTTAGGCCTCCAAAGGTGTTAAACAGAATATAAATTGATGTTAAATCATTCCCAAAAGCTTCTAGTGGCAAATTCTGTTGAGAATCAGTTGGAGCAAGTGTGTGAAGAAGCTTGGAACTTAGTTTTCGGATTTTGAGATTGGGAGAGTTTCAGCAGAAATTGGACTTCAAGAAGTGTTCATCATCATTCATTGAAGTGATCTGCACACTTTGGAAGGGAATTGAGGCTTGAAAGTCACCTTGCTCGAAGCTCAAACTCAGGTTCTTACCTCTCAAATTTCCTCTTAATTTACACGCATTTAGCACCTTAGATACACGTGGTTAAGTTAGAATTGAGACATAAGTGGATTCTGTATAGTTTTTATGGTGAATCTTGAGAGTTGATGTTATGGTGATCCAAGTTGTAGCTCGGTTATCTCCTTGAATATTGGTTAAAAACGAAAACGAAGACTGGATTAGTGATCTAGGGAGAGAGGCGAGTAGAATGATATAAAGAATTGCAAGTTTCATGGAGGTTAAGGTTCTGATAGGGTTCCCGTCGCGAGGTAGGGGATGACCGGCGCTAGGCCGGCCACCGTGAGAAATTTGCAGAATCGCCGTGTCTATTTTCCCTCCGTTTAGAGTTTGAAATCTCAGGTTATATCACAGCCGTTTGATGGCGCTTAAGAGTTGAACTTGTAATCCCATCTGATGATCATAAGCGTGTCCACGTGTAGCTTTAGGTCCCTTTAATGAAACGCAGAGTTTCATGGGAGGAAACTCTAGGCTGTGCTTCTTGATGCTACTCACACCCCTCACTAGTTAGGCCCACTCAGTTTACACGTGAAACCCTTACGTGTTGCACCCCCTGGCAATGTTTCAATGAGAAGGATAATAAGCTGAATTGAGATTCAGACTGGGCCCATTCCCCAGCGCTTTTCGCACCCCCTCATATTGGGCCCAGGCGAGATTACCCATAGATTGTCTGCTGGTTACACCTCCCCCCAGTTATTTCTTTTTCTTCTTTTTTTCTTTATTTCTTTTGTTTTAATGATTGTTTGTTTAATTCATAAAAAATAATGAATGTTGTTAATAAATCCTGAAAATTTTGTGGATATAGTTTGGAATGTCTAGAATATTTCCATGTTTTTATTTTTAATTTTCCATTTCTTTTGCAATTAATTTCATATTTTTCTATTGTAGTATATTTTGATAATGGAATAATTGTGTACTGAATTTGTTGATTTTATTTCTCATTCATGGCATGGAATTAGGACTTGAGATTTTTTGTGTTGGTTATATACATGTTAATGATGTTGTGTGATTTTTTTCATGATTTTTAGATGATTTTAAATAGGGTTTTAGGGTAGTTGTTTAGGAGTGTTCATGGATGGATCCCTTTAGTGTACCCTTGAGGTTTTAAATTTAGTTTGAACCTTTTGACTTAGGTTTAACCCCTGATTTTTGGACTATAGCATGTTGATACATGTAGGATAGTGTAGTATTTTTCTTATATTTTTTAGAAATGATTTTCTATTAAGTTCCTATTTTACAAATTGGCCTTAGTTTAGGTGATCCTAACTAGGTTAAGTGTATAGATTAGGCTTGTAAATGACCTCTAGATGATTTTAGGTCCCATTTCCTCTCTTGAGAGATTGGTATTTAGATGGCTACTTCCTTTTTAACCCTTGTCTCTTTAGGATAGGTGTCCTTAGAAGGTATCATTTGTGGTTTCTTTAGAAGCTCAAATATGTGGATGATTCTTCCTATAAGGGTAGTTTCCTCTTCAATTTTTCCTTGCTTGATTGGAATCCCCCTTGTGAGCAATGTTTCCTCCATAGAGGAATACATTGCACTATCATAAAGGGGTTGAGTACATGAAAGCTACCTCTCTCTCTAAAGGAAGTGGAGTTGGTTGAGTGTCTGTGGTAAGTTCCTGTGGAACTTACCTTGCTTCTCATCTCCATTCTCCTAATATTTTCTCATTCCTTTCTGTTTAGGAACCTTCTTGAGGTAGCATAGTCCTTCCTGGGGGGGGGGGGGGGGGGAATGTTGCACATCTCTTGAAGGAGCCAAACCCCTAGGATTCCTCAAATCTCTCTTAGTTGGTTGAGTGCCTGGGATAAGTTCCTGTGGACCTTACCCTTGCCTCCCAACACCCAATTTCTTTCCTTAGGTTAGAAGCCTTGTATGATTACTTGTGGATTGAATCCATTATTTGTCATAAGGCATGTTCCTCATTCATGATTGAGTGGTGTGTTGCATTAGGATAGTGCATGATTAGAATAGTTTTAAGCTAGGAGCATGACTGCTTAGAGGTTGAGTGAGTCTCCATCTGCTTGTTTGCATTAAGGGTTGAGGTGATCCTCCCCTTGCTTGTGTGTTGTTTTTCTGTTTCTAATTGACGTATTTGCATAATAGAGGTTGAGTGAGCTCCCTCTGCTTGTCTCTTTTGACTGTTTTTCTTTGCTTGCTTGCTAATAGGTTGAGTGAGTCTCCCTCTGCTTGTATTGCTGCATTGCATATGCATCTTTTCTGTTTTATCTGTTTACTATTTATCTGTTTAAGCTGACGCTTTATCTGTTTCTGTATACCATTGGCATGATCCCCTAGGAATCTCACTTCCTTTGATAAGGAAGTGATGATTAGAACTTTAGGTTGAAACCTATGCATGATAACTTTTAGGAGTTCCCTGTTTCAAACCTCAACCATAGGATGAATCCTTGGCATGACAACATTAGGACTTGATAGTCTCCCCATAGAGTTCGTTCTCTTCTCATCTCAAAACAACAGTAAAAAACGTAATAAAGGCAAGTTAGTATAAGCGCGTTACGAGCCTTAAGCTACTTGGGAATTGTTGATTGAGCGGTCTCCTCTCAATCATCTAGGATGTTTAGTATATGTCCTTTGGACGCTATACGACGCATTCGCTCCTAAGTCATAGTCTCTAGTGCTGTACAAACTACAGACAACCATAAAAAAACAGTTCTTCCATAAAAGACAGAAAACAAACTTCAAACCCTTTTTGCTCCGTGGGCCCATAATTCAAAGGAAGCTTTTTCCGAAGAATAGAGTGTCATTAACTCCCAGTTCTACCGCAAACGGTAACGCCTGTCTCCAAGGGTCGAGCTGCGTACGCCAAACTGCTGGAATTGTTTGTTAATCCTACTCGAAAAAACAGATGAATCTGAATCCTCGTAATCTGTATTATCCCGAACTACGTAAGCTCTGATCTCTCATATTTTTTGAGAGTACGTAGGCACAATACAGATGTATGGGTGAGCCACCTTCCCCCATCCTGTAACTCGTAGTTAGTCGAACTACGTTGACTCTGATTTCTCATTCTCTGATGAGAATACGTAGGCATAAAGTGCGACGCTTTGCCGAGTCATTTTATTTTCATTTCAAACCAGCCTTGATAGGTAGATAGTAAATAAACCCGTCAGATAAACACAACAAGCGTTGATCCCATCGAGTACGATGGACGTGAGGGATGCTAATACCTTCCCCTTGCGTAACCGACCCCCGAATCAAGACATGGTTGCGATGACCTTGTCTTATACCCTTTCGTCAGGTTTTTACGATCGTTTACTTTCCCGTTCTGAGGGATAAATAACGAAAGGTGGCGACTCTTCTGTTTTGTCGATAAAAATACAATTTCCCAAGCGGAATTCTATCCTATTTGATGAAAAATCAGTCAACAAGCATGGTTGATTTTATGAGAACATGTTCCTATGGCCGGATTAAGCATACGGTAAATGATAGGGCAAATTAACAATTAAGCAGAGTTAATCTACGATTAAAATTAGGAACACATATCAATCAAATTAAATCAATTACACTATATGATAATTGAATTAAGCAAACAACAATCACATGATATAATTGAAAAGAAAAGAAATTAAACTGTAATTATCATAACAAACTCAAAGTTTGAACCTGGGTACAGTGAATTCGTCCAAAGAGGATTAGTTCTCCATGAGTCTACAAGCTTTTTTAAATATTTGTGAATAGTGAATTGTGTAAAAATTGTGAATTCCCCCACAGTAACACGAGTATTACAAAATAATGGAATAGGTTTAAAATCCAACTAGGTCAAAAATATAACCCAGGCCCAAAACATGACCCAACACGGAATAAATTTCTAATTTTGTAACTTCAAACGGAATTCTGGAATTTTGAGCTTCGAATCTGACTTCGGCTCCAACACGAAAGTCGTATATCTCTCTCTTAGCTTTCCGGCGATTTTTAGAACGCCTCAAACGGATTCCCGGAGCTCCAGTTATGATCGTTTCCGTGCAGACTGCTAAAGCTGAAAAATAGTTGCGAAAATTAAATTAAACCAAAAATAAAATAAAATATGAAAACATAATAAAATATAATAATAAACAAAATAAAATAAAGAAATGCCTAAGTAAAAATGTAGGAAAATTTGCATAAATATGCACTGATCACGACACTTGGCAACCCGTGGTAAGGCACAACATGCTTTTTCCAGGGGAGAGTAATGACTCTCGCAATCGGTGAACTTCTTACTCAGATAGTAGATTGCATGCTCTTTCTTTCCCGACTCATCAGTCTGGCCCAAGACACAGCCCATTGAATCTTATGATACTGTCATATACATGAACAGAGGTCTTCCACGCACAGGAGGAATCAACACCGGAGGCTCTTGTAAATACTGCTTGATTTTCTCAAATGCGGACTGACAGTTCTCGTTCCATACCATCGTCTGATCTTTTCGTAACAACTTGAAGATCAGTATGCAGGTAGGAGTTAGATTGGAGATAAATCTGGAGATGTAATTCAAACATCCGGGGAAACCTCTGACTTGTTTCTCTGTTTTAGGAGCAGGCATCTCTTGAATTGCTTTAACTTTGTCGGGATCTACTTCAATTCCTTGTTGACTAACAATGAAGCCAAGTAATTTTCCTGAGCGAACCCCAAAGGTGCATTTTGCTGGGTTCAACCTTAGTTGATACTTTCAGAGTCTCTCAAATAGCTTCAACAGATGATCCAAATGGTCTTCTTCGCTTTGAGACTTTGCGATCATGTCATCCACATATACTTCAATTTCTTTGTGCATCATATCGTGGAAGAGTGTGACCGTGGACCTCTGATACGTTGCCCCTGCATTCTTCAAACTGAAAGGCATGACCTTATAATAATAGGTGCCCCAGGGTGTGATGAAGGTTGTCTTCTCCATGTCAGCTGGATCCATTTTTATCTGATTATAACCAGAAAATCCATCCATGAATGAGAATACTGCGAAGCTGGCTGTATTATCCACCAAAGTGTCGATATGTGGTAGAGGGAAATCGTCCTTCGAACTTGCTTTGTTTAAATCCATGTAATCGACACACATTCTGACTTTGCCATCCTTCTTTGGGACTGGTACGATGTTTGCCACCCATTCTGGATATTTAGATACCGCTAAAAAGCCTGCATCAATTTGTTTCTTGACTTCGTCTCGGATCTTAAGAGCCATGTCTGGTCTTGATCTGCGAAGTTTTTGCTTAACCGGAGGACACTCTGGCTTCAGGGGGAGCTTGTGCATAACAATGTCGGTATCCAACCCTGGCATGTCTTGATAAGACCAAGCGAATATGTCAACATAATCCCTGAGGAATGCTGTCAGCCTGCTTTTGATCTCTGGCCCCAAGGATGCCTCAATCTTGATTTCTATTTTTTCCTCTTCGGATCCCATATTGATGACCTCAGTCTGCTCTTTGTACAGCTGAAGATACACATCTTCATACTCAGTCGTTCTCTTCAACTCTTCTGGGACTTCTAATTCTTCATCATTCTCTTCTTCAGCTTGAAAGACAGATGAACCACTAGTAGAAGGAACCGAAGGATCAAAGGATTATGTGGTGGATGGAGGTATTATGCATGTTTTATTTTTGGGAACAATTAGACACACACACACAGACATGCAGATGAAGGGTTATTTTTATTTTTCTTCAAAAAAGATTGTCATTTTTTCCTTTTAACAAAAAGAGTGAAAATGATGCGCAGAAAATAAACAAGAGTTTTAACAAAAACACTTTTTTCATTAATGGATTTTCAAATTGCAAAGTGGCCCAATACAAAATAATTCGCAGGCCTTGGGCAAGACCAAGAACTTTAAAGAAAACACAAAGATAACAAGCAAAATGAATTACTCTAAAGGTAAAAAGACAGGAATTTCCACAGCGTCCCAGTTGTGTAAAACTGCTCCTCCCCGAGTTATTAGATGATCTAGGTTACAATCCTCATCCTCAACAATGATAGCATTGATTTGTATTCCGCCATTGGTAAATATTTCCTTCAAAGACTTTTTCTTCATGGTGCTTTCCTCCAGCTTGTCTCCTAGAGTTGTTTTGTAACCCAACCCTTGTCGATCGTTCTTAGCTCGAGCGTTGACTTCAATGATCTCCCCCCATCCCAATGGGATTCCAGCTTTCAGTGCCTCCTTGACACTCTGAACAGAGGTGAAGGATGGACCGCGAGTTATGTCGGATTCGTCGACTAGAACAGCGTGGGATATTTCTAGCGCTTGAAAGGCTGTATCAAGGGAATCTTCGTCAGCTTCAATGTATCGAAATGAGGATAAGTTGCTCACCATTAAATCATCTTCTCCATGAACAATGACCAACTGGTCATCCACAACAAACTTCATCTTCTAATGTAGAGTAGAAGTAACAGCGCCAGCTACGTGGATCCATGGCCTTCCCAGTAAACAACTGTAGACCGGATTGATGTCTATCACCTGAAAGGTGTCCTCAAAGATCTGCGGTCCTATCATGATTGGAAGATCCAGCTCCCCTATCACAGCTCTTCTAGACCCATCAAATGCCTTCACTACGAGAGATGTCGACCTCATATTAGCACCTTGGTAAGCCAGCTTGGCTAATGTCCTTTTCGGCATTACATTGAGCGTAGTGTGTCAACAAGAACCCTGGACAATGTATCTTCTTCGCATTTGATCGACACATGCAGAGCACAATTGTGCTTGCATTTCTCAGCTGTCAGATCATTGTCATCAAAGCTTAGCGTGTTGCAGGCCGTGATGTTTGCCACAATGGAGTCCAATTGCCCCACTGTAATATCTTTGGTAACATGGGCTTACGTCAAGATCTTTAACAAATCCTGGCGATGCGCTGGAGAGCTTAAGAGTAATGCCATGACCGAGATCTTAGATGGTGTTTGATTCAGTTGGTCTACTACCCGGTAATCACTCCGTCGGATGATTCGCAGAAACTCTTCTTTATCATTTTTGAGGCTTTCTTTTCCTTTGACCAAAGGCTCTTCAGTGACGACTACCTCTGGAATGGGTTTCTGAGGAACAACGTCTTTTGGAACAGAAATTGCTGGCGGAGGAACCACATTATTTGTCTGTGGTTGGTATATGCGACCACTCCGGGTCAACTTTCTCCCACCGACTATATTAGCTACATTTGCTGGCTTCCTTTCTTTGAAAATTCCTTCGCACCATGAATGGTCTTGCTTTGGTGTTACATGCCTTGGGTGAGGTTTGGATCCTCCCCTTGGTTCAAACCTGGCTTGCCCTCTCCCAAATTTCGGGGGTGCATCGTCGCGGAACACTAGCCAGACGTTTTTGTAGTGGTTGTTGTTATTTCTGAAAACAACCTTTTTGTTAGGATCTTCTGGCATGTTAAACACAGGTTCAATGACTGCCACATCTTCCCCATTCTTCCTACGAGCAATCTCTATCATTCGTTGTTCGATCACTGCTCGAATGTCTTTTTTCACAATGTCACAACCCTCTGGGTTCAGCATGCATTGTTCGCAGTCTTCATGAGATGTCTTAAGCGCCCATGCTTGAGCAAGACGTTTGTGTAGGTCAGTCAACGGTACCTTGATCTCATCAATAGTAGTAATTGTCTTATCTTCAAACCCTTCCCCTTCTTCAGTAATAGCATTTACTCCACCATGATTTGGTAGAGGATTATTCTTTACGTTCGGGTGATTGCCTTCAAAGGACAAAATTCTTTTTTCAATTAACTCTCGGACGAGGTGCTGAAGTGCGAAGCAACCTTCAAGATCATGGCCCAGAGTGTTCTCATGGAATAAACAGCGGGCATTGGTGTTGTAGTAGAATGGAAGTGGATTAGGCAGAGCACCCAATTTCCTTGTCTTGACCAAACCTCTTTCTATCAACATGGGGAACAGATCAGTGTAGCTCATCGGAATAGGCTGTATTTTTGGTCGATTTGCCTGATAATTCGCCCTTGGAGCCATATTTTGAGGTTGCTGACCCTGCGGCTGATGATACTGTTGTTGATTGTTAGAATGATATTGTTGTTGATTGCCAGAATGATACTGTTGCTGATTGCCGGATGCCCCAGGCTGGGGACCCTGCTACGATGACTGTTGAAAAACTGGAGTCACAGCTGCTATATATGATGATGGATGATATTGCTGACGATGGTTCCTGGAACTTTGCGCCTTCTTTCCGTATGTTACCACACTTACATCCCCCTCTTTCTTTTTGTGAAAATTGTTGGCCAGCTTCTTTGCAACACTGGTGCCTAAATTAGTATTTGGAGTAGCCACTTTCCCGCTTTTTAACCCGGCTTCAACCTTGACCCCCACTGCCACGATATCAAAGAAGTTGGTCGTGACACTGCTGATTAGTCGCTCATAGAATTCTGGTCTGACTGTATCTATGAACCAGTCTGCCAATTCGTTTTCAGTAAGGGGCGGCTCCACTTGAGCAGCAGTCCCGCGCCATCTTTGCGCGTATTCTTTAAAGGTTTTAGTGCTCTTTTGTGTCATGCTGAGAAGCTGACGGCAGTCTGGAGCCAAGTCCATGTTGTATTTATATTGTTGAATGAAGGCATCTGAAAGGTCTTGAAAAGCATGGATCTTTGCTTGATCCAGGCTGAGATACCGTTTAGCTGATGCTCCTTTAAGACTGTCCTGGAAACAGTGCACCAACAGCTTGTCGTTTTCAATATGCGGAGCCATCCGCCTGAAGTACATGATCAGGTGTACCTTGGGACAAGTAATCCCCTCATATTTGTCAAACACTAGCATCTTGAATTTTTGGGGAAACATCAAACCGGACACCAGACACAGGTCTTTGGCGTCAGAAAGAAAACATTGCTTCCTTCGATAGCTCTCATCCTTTTAGCCATAATATCCATCTCTACCCTCAGTTTTTCGTGCTTTTCATCCTCGGCTTCAGAACCGTCAGGTATGTCAAAGATAGGTTGTTGATTGCGGAAAATAGGTCGCACCGTAGTTGGTCCACCCGCCTGAGTGAAAATGGGATTCCTGATTGTTGAATCAAACAGTGGATTAAGACTTGAAGATTGTATATTGCTGAATGGTGGCACGAAATCTTGGGACATGCCATAGGGAAATTCTGCAGTGGTAACTGGAGCTACGGTGACGTTGTTCATTGTTGTGGCGACTTCGGAGATTACCGTAGACTGTGTGTCCATCTTTGCCTTGATTATATTTAGAACTTCCATAATCTGGCTTCCGTCGCCCTTGATTCCTTCAATGTCGTTATCCATTTGGTCGAACCTCTGTTCATTATCAACCATCTTCTTCTGAGCTCTGGATCGAGTGTTGTAGTTGTGAGAATTTAGCGTGACTCCTCTCTCTCTTTTTTCTCTGAACAAGAACAAAGGATGAGCTGCGGAACTCGAGTGCAAGACCAATGCAGGATGAGATGCGAATGCAAATGCACAAACCATTCAAGGAAAAGCAAATTTTTGTTTACAAACAAAAAAAGTTGGAACAACATGTAACGACATGCTTAAAAAGCGTTTTTCATTGATAATTTGAAGTTTATTACAATAGATGGCTCTTGCTAAAAAGCAAGACCTTTCTTACAAGAAGTGAAAGTAAATGCAACATAGGATTACAATCCTTTTTAGGGGAAACAGGAAATAGTGAAACAATGATCATTCTAACAAGATGATCCTTCTCCTTCTTGGTCTTCAACTTGAGCTCGGTCCTGGCGGCTGATCTCCCACAGGTCTTCATTCTCTCGTTGTGCTTTGATCAAAGCATACTTCAGTTCTTCCCTAGTCGTGGGGACCTCTGGTTCCATCTTTATCTCGTAATCACGAGTGTAGAACATATTCAGAGCTATTTCCTTTGACCAAAGCAAGTATGCCCTGGTAGTTAAACAACTTATGTTCTCCATTGGAGTTATACCCAAGAGGTGAGAATCTCTCTGAGCGTAGTGAGCACAGGCTTCCAGTTTAGGGTTGTGACCAGTTTCGCAGAAGCAAGGTCTCAGTAGTTCCGACTCGGGCTCCGATCCGGTTGAATACCCATACTGACGCTGGGCAAGAACAGGATTGTAGGTGATGACCCCCTTCGTTCCAATGAGAGGTACATTGGGGAATTCTCCATAACTGGGAATCATAACTAGATTACCCAGGCTGATGTCATACCAGGTGATGTCATAGTGCCTGAGGGTGATGAGCTTAGAAATCCATGCGCTCTTGTTGTAAAGCCTCCAAAGGACATGAGTCCTGGGTAGATGAGAGGTAAACCACCTGTCAAGCAGTGCGAGGCAACATGAAAACTGGCTGAGATCATACAAGATGTAGCGGTGGATGACCACATAGGTATCTTCCAGTATCTCGTTTATTGGATTTTTGATGATGAAGAGACGGATTGCCTCCTCACTGATGAAGTCATAACGGCTTGGGAAGAGATACAACCCATATATTAGAAATGCCAAAAT
The DNA here is from genome assembly GCA_963859935.3 of Lathyrus sativus. NCBI lineage: Eukaryota > Viridiplantae > Streptophyta > Magnoliopsida > Fabales > Fabaceae > Lathyrus > Lathyrus sativus. Next base: position 77,658,165 of record OZ012738.1, read on the forward strand.
TACTTCAAAGATGCCCAGATTTCTATTCTCATAATGATATTCGGCCATCTCCATTAGCGGTCCTGCTTCCATTCCGTAATATCCTCCCTTTGCTCTCATAGGTGGTAAATCCTCTTGCTTGAGATGTAGGGTTTTGGCCAAATCTTTTCTCTTCGGTTTTCCATAAGGAAGCGTGAAAGTCCATGGAATCTTCAGATAGTCAGTGTACTCCTCTATGGTCGGAAGCAGCTGAAAGTCTGGGAAGACGAAGCAGTGGTAGGTTGGAGAATAAAACTCGACCAGAGCCTGCAACATGGGCTCGTTGACTTGAGCACTTATCAGTGGCAGGAGATCTCCATATTTGGCAATGAAAGCGGCGGGGTTTCTGACAAGTCTTGTCAACATCCTAAGACGACCCAACCTCAAATCCGGGAAAGGAAGCATGTCTCTTCTCACCATGTTGTCGTCTGCAAAAAGAAAAGTTTGAATTTCCTTGAATCGTTAGAAAAAATGCAAATGCAAATGTGCATGGTGTCATGGAACTCAGACATTTACAAACATCAAAAGTCGTTTATTCATTGATCAACAAAATGGGATTACAAAATATTGTTTCCTCTTACAAGATTTTTAGACATAAACAACAGCTAATGAATCCTAAGAAGGTTCCCCTAGCAGCCTCATGTTGAGCTTCTCGATCTCTTTTTCCATCTGAGCCTTCTCAAGAATGAGCTTGTCCATAATTAACTTCCACGGAGTAGACTGAGGATTAGAAGGTTCTTCTTGTGCTTTCCTCTTCTTACAAGAGAGTACTTCTTCGTCTTTCAACTGGAGTTGTTTCTGGAGTTCTGTGTTCTCTTCAATGACCACTTGATACTTGTGCTTCCAAGCGTCTTCGGTTTGTCGTGCTTTGACTAAAGCGATTTTCAACTTTTCTTCTTCAGACATGAAGACCAAGGGGCATTCTTCCTTCAAAACCATAGGCTCTTGTTTAGGATAAGGCATCCTTAGTGTGATAGCTCTCTTTCGAACCCATTGGAGGTATGGTTCCAAAGAGACACAGTTGAGTCTTCCAAGATCCTTTTTCCCTTTCTTGTGCAGATGCTTCCAAGCTTCTAGAATCTTCTCTTTTAGCTCTTGACTATCTTTTTCTTCTTTGAAGAAAATGCTTTCCACTTGAACACTATTGGGCTTGTCCTTTAGAGGGTATCCCAATTGCCGACGGGCGAGGACTGGATTGTAACTGATTCCTCCATTAGCACTGAGAAGAGGTACATTACCGAAATCCCCACAATTTTTAATGATCATTGTCCCATCATAGTCACGACTATACCAATCAATACCGGAGTGAGTGAGAGCCATGATCTTTTGTGACCACCATCCTTTCTTCGGGTCCCAAAAAGCATTAGCTTTGGGCAAGTGTGAAGTGAACCATTTATATAACAAAGGAGCGCAACAAGTAATCATCCCTCCATTGTGAAAGTTCCTCAGATGAACAGAATGGTATGCATCTGCTAGCAAGGTAGGCACAAGATTCTTTTTCAAGAAGATTTTAATGGCATTGAGGTCCACAAAATTCTCGAAGCTAGGGGACAAAAAGATGCCATAGATGAGCAAGGCAAGGATAGCCTCGAACGCATCCATGCTTAAATGATCCGCATAATACTGAGCTTTCTCAACCAAGAACTCTGCATTTAACCCCAAAACTCCTCCTTTTGTAATCAAGCTCTTTTTAATATCAACCAATCCTAAACATGTAGCCTTGGCAATATCTTGTTCCTTAGGGTCTTCCTCCATGATTGGAAAAGGATACTTTTCAAGAATGGGCAATCCAACCAACTGAGAATATTCTTCTAGTGTGGGCACTAGCTGATAATCGGGGAAAGTGAAACAATGGTAGAGCGGATCATAAAACTGGAGAAGCGTAGAAAGAAGTCCACTATCCATCTTTATCTTCAATAGTAACAACAGCTTCCCATACCTGCTTTGGAATCCCTCTGGATCTGTCACCAAGGTGCTCAACCTTCTCAGGTCATCTAGGTTAAAACCCTTGTAAGTGTACTTCAAAGTTTTCTTTTTTTCACTATTCATAACGACCTCTGATGTTTACAAACAAAAAAGTCTGAGTTCCATGAAACTTTATGATATGATGTTATGAATGCAAAATGCACAAACACAGGCAAATGCAAAGATCACACATATGCACAAAAACACAAGCTTAGGTTTAAAGGGTGAGCATGGATCCAAGGTCTACCCATCCCCAAGGATTTGCACTGTGGATTAATTTGTACCTGCCGAACGGGTTCTACAGGGTTCCTAGAGTCATCAACCCATCTTTTGGATATTATCAACTTCCCAAATCACTTGGTAGTCGATAATATTCTCAAGAGAGTCTCGTCCAAGTGTAGTATCGCGTATCAATTATTTCGGAAATATTTCCTTATAGTCATTGCACTTTGTCCTAATAAGGCCAAAGTGGGGTAGAATGTATTCTAAAAGTCCACAGTGTCATGGGCTCCTTCGTCGAAAGTAGCATTGTTTTCACGAATACTCGATCAACAATACTAAACTTTCAAGAGGGCCTACACTGAGCAGTGGTTTCTCAAGTTAGCTTGGTCGAGAATGAACTCCCTATAAGCCTTCTTGAATATACCACCATCCTATCATAATTGCGCTCAAGTCCGGGTATAGGACTGTCTCACCACTCAAAGTACCCAATATCCAACACACAAATATATTGACAAATATACATGTTAAGCAAATATTCACAAATATAGCATGCAATTAAACAAAATAGGCTAAACCCTCAAGTTAAGTAAGTCGTCCCTAGTGAAGTCGCCATTTCTGTTGCGGTGAGAATCGTGATACCAAGCTATTGAATTAACTTGAATCTTAATTCTTAAATTTACAACCAGACTTTAATTTATCCAAAGGAAAGGTCTAAAGAAAGAAAAACCCTTTTCGCGATGTAACAACAACGCTAAGAGATTCGGGGATCGGGGGTTGGTTATGCATAGGGTAGGTATTTCACATCCTAAACATCTGTAGTACTCTACAGGAACCTTTTGTTTGTTTGCATGCTAAGTTTGGTAAATGTTTGCTAAGGTTTGGGGTTGGGTAAAGGGTGTAGGTTAAAACCTAAAGATAGTTTCTAAGTTTGCTTGCAAAGACATCGCGTCCTCTGCCTACGTATCCTAACTAGGATAGAATCAGAGAAATCGTAGTTCACCTCACTAAGGTTGAAGAACACTTGATTATGATCAAGGTTCAAAGGGGAACAAACATAACAATGTTTGTATAGAGTTTTACGAAACTCTCTAGATCTATGTTGAAATCTCAAGAAAGGGATGTAAGTAATCATATCCATGATTCTTACATAGAGTTAACCAAACTCTATCCTAGGGTTCTAGTTAAAGAACACTCCAAATAAAGGTGGGGTTTTTTAGACTTAAGGCAAAGTCTAATGGCTTATATTAAGGTTCAAGATGACTTCACAAAGTCAAGGAAGAGGGTAATGAACTATCCATGACACAAGGGTCAATGGAGAGACTTTTCCTTTGGAAGGAGAGAGAGGAGGCAACTTGGATGAGAACTATAAAGTTCCATCACTTGGGGAAGAAATACTTAACAAAGCTATAAACATATAAGCATGAAGAATATAAAGGATATGGTTACAACCAAGCAAGCATGCATATCACAATAAGCAAGGATTAAATGGATACAAATGGTTACAACCAAGAATCATATATCTTAACCAAGATGAAGGTAACAACCCTAAAAGAGACATATTAACAAACATGGAAACAATAATCATGCAAGTAAGTCACAACTTAAGATGATCATATTATAAGTTCAAATGTAATAACATTAGGCATTGATGACAATCACCATAAGTATAGAATATAAGACATGTTACAACAATTTAAGTTCAATACTTAGGAAGAGAACAAAAAATTCACGGTGACAACCAAAGGAAGGAAAACCTAATATGTTTACTAACACATAGGAATCACATACAAATAAATCTTACAAGATAAATCAAGCATGGTTCAAGAGAAATTCATCAAGACGCAAGGTAACGACCTAAAAATGAACCAACTAACAAGTGGGAAAAAGGGCATTGTAAAAACAAGCAATTTGAAATTTTATTCCATTAAATGAAAACAGACATTACAATGAGCAATTTTCAAAAAGAACGGACTAAAAACAATAAATCATGAGAAAGTTGTGATATTTTGAAGTTTCAACGATTTTATGAGAATAAAATAAAATGAAACAAGCAAATAAAAAGAAGTGGCATGGGAAGGGATTGAACCCACGCCCTTGTGTTTACAAACACAACACAAACCAATAGGCCACAGCGTGCGCGTGCAAAAGGAATGGAAAGAAAGAAGAAAATGATAAAACAATGACAATTGCAAAATAAAAAGCCAAAAGAGTTGATCACCAAGGTTCGAACTCAGGTCAGGCAGGTCAAAGGGTACAAGGCGCGCAAGTTGTCTACCACTGGGGTGGCTATACATCCAAGTATTTAGCCACCCCAATAAACTTATAAGGCTTCTTTGGGCAAGATACATGGGCCAAGCCAAGGCAAAAACAAGGAAAAGTTGAAATACATTTTGATCCATAACTCTCTCAAAACCTAACCTTTTTCTATGAAATTTTAGTCAAACTTGAATGATTTTTGATGAGGATCATGATGGTCACAACCAAATTTTGAAATAACATACACAAAGTAAAATACGATAGCACATGCATATGGGAGGCTTGAGATGCATAAAGGAAATGCAAACCAGTTCTGAGTACACACGCATCTAATAGACATTGCACACAAGTCATACACATGATAACAGATGGATTACACACTTAGGGCTCAGTCACAAATCAATAAAATTGAAACTGGTTCATGAATTGCAAACATAACATGAAAATGAAGGCAAACTATCAAGGGCAGATGGAAATGTTCAATGCACATACACATGGCCTACAAGTTCTAAATATGTCAATGATGCTCTTAACGCTATAAACCAAACACAAATGTCTCAGGTAGAAGAAAGATAGCATGGCAAACATCACAACATATTGGATGAATTCGTGAAAAAAAGGACTCATGCTTAAGAACAAAATGACCTCAAAATAAAAAAAAACAAGTTGTTGAAATCTAAACAGACCACAGTCACAATAATACACATAAAACATGGTTGGTCCCAAGTGATATGAGGGGATCAAAGATGATTAGCAATAGCAGCCAAGCAGCAGGCCAAGACAAAGGAGCCTGTTGTCCAAAATTCAACCAAACATGGACGGGAATCAAACTTGATCAGAACAGAACAGTAAAAGTCATGTAACCTCAACCAAAATATTCAAAATGCAATAAGAAACAAGCTAGCAACAATCAAGTTGCTAAGATCAAACACTAAACACAACTGTCATGCCATATGCCAAGTGAAAATTGAAAAATGCAATTTGAAAGCCAAGTCATGAAACAAGCATAATCTGGTTGAACAGGCTTCACACACAAACTCAAATCATACTATAAAGTGTTTCCAAGCTTCAAGATTCATCACAAACCAAGCAAAAGTGAAAGTGGTATGCTAGTGGCTCATTTAAGCATGAAAATGCATAATAGAAGACATGTCAAGAATGGAACAAGGTTTAGACAAAACAAACACCCTACACAAGTTTCAAGTGCATCAATGAATGATTCTAACACTTAAGATTGATCGTGAAATGCACATAACACAAAATGGCTCATAAACTGCAAGTGTGGCACAATGGAAGGCAGGCTCTCAAAACAGGAAGATACAAATTGGCCAAGCAATCATGAATGGGGCCTGGTTCATACACATAAAAACCAAAACATGCTATCTATGCTTATGAAATAAACTCAAAACCACACAAACAGAAAGAATGAAGTGTGTGTTGCAGCTGTTGTAGTTTTGTGAAAAAACTGTGGGCAACAAGATAAGGCAAGAACAAAATGAGAAGCTTTACATTATGAGAACAACACATACACATCATAAACATGAAAATGAATGAGTTTAAACTCAAAAATCAGGCACATTGCAATTGGAACAGAATTTGATATGGTCATGGCATACTTTGGCTTGAAAATGCAATTTGAGAGTGAAATGATAAACCAAGTGGAGACAGGTCATACAAGCAATATACACACATCATAATCATGAAAATGAAAGAGATCATGCTTAGAAATCAGGCCTATTCCAAACCAAACAGAAATCTGACATGTTGATGCTTATACAAAAACTGTTTTGAAACATCTTGGTGGTACAGCAGGGTATTTGTCAAGTGATGAGTTCTATGCTAAAACAAAGACACACACATACCACAAATATGCAAACAGATGAGATCATGCCCAAGAATCAAATCAAAACAACACCAAGCAAAATATGGCATATTGGTTGTAATTGAAGCATAAAAATGCAAGACTGTCAACAATTTAACAGCAGTAGGATCTGGTCATGGCAGTTGAGACAATTTGGCACCACATACAAACTTAAAACATGTAGAATAAGGATTCTAGGAACATGGATCAAGCAAAAACAAGCTGGAACAGAATAGGACATATTGTTTGCAACATAAAGCCTTAAAAATGCAAGAGGAGAGTGAAAAACTGTTTTTGAAATGTAAGGCCAGTTTAATCATACAGATGCCACACACAAACTCTAAACATGTTAAATGATGCTTTCATACTTAAAGACCACACACAAACTGCTCAAGATAGAAACTGGTATGCTGGTTCAAACCTTTGACAGCAAAACAAACAATCCCTCACAGCAGGTCCTACTGGCCAAGTTTCATGCTTTCAACATTTTCAACAAGTCTCAAATGATATAAACATAACCAAACCATAACAAATCAATATTTTAAACACTTGAGATGGAACATAGCAAGCACAAGCAGTCTAACAAAAAAACTCATGACAATAGTATAGCAAAAAGCATCAAATATTACAAGCCAAACTAGATTCAAACATGACCTAGGGGCAGGGGGATCTCATGAAACAACTAACAAGTTATCCAAATATCACAAACAAACCAGGGCTGCTAGACTTATGGCAAGCACAACAATATGTCATGTTTGGATCCCTAAAGCTAATCTTGTAGACAAAATCCTCAAAATAAGTTGTACACAACATCAAAGTTCAATATTGGCAGAAAAAATATCAACACATCATACATGAGCAACATACTTTAACAAAAGCAATACCATAGCCACAAAACATAAGTTCTTGACAAAGAACCAATATGGGACAACATGACTATACTTTCACAACAAGAACCTCAAAATTGCAAAGCATGAAAATGTATGAATAATGAAGGAGTTGAGCATTACATACCTCTTGTAGACTTTCTTGAACAAGCTAAAAAGCTAAGAAACCCAGAGATCTTCTTCTTTGGCAAAGATTTTGAGCTTTCTTCCTCTTGAAGCAATAAACTATCTTTTAAGACAGTTTGAGTTATGAACTTTCCAACTGGTTTTTGAGACTTTGACAGTTGAAATATGATATATATGAGGTGTTGGGAGTGTTGAGGTGGTAGGAAAGGCCTTAAGTAAAGGCTTGGCTTCCAAAGTGCATGAAAGTCAACATACAAAGGTATGAAGGTTGACTTTTAGATTGATGAGTTTTTTTTGATGAAAGTAATGGTTGGAACAGTTTCAAAGGGCCATTTTAAGGGTGTATGGATGGTCTTTGAAGTGTTTTGATGTTTGGAAAAAGAACTAGCATGAAAAGTGGAAATGGTGTTTTTTGTGATTTTGTGAACTCAAGCAATTTTCAAGCAAGGATAAGAATGAGAGAGCTATGAGTTTCTTGTGTGTTCTTAATAGCCCTGGTGTGATTTGTAACATAGAGAAAGGTCTCTATTTATAGGGAAAATGAAGGTGAGGGCAGCCTTGGCTTTTCATTATTTTGGAGGGAGATTGTGAAGTTTTGAATGAAATCTTGCCAACATCTTGTGGCAGCTCTACATATCAGTTCCTTGGGCAAATGCTGAGCAAAAATCAAGTGAGATGGGAGACATGAGATGACTGAAGTGAAGCTAGGAGGGGTAGGGGATTGCAGCTGCATAATCCTTCAAAAAGTTTCTCTTTCATAACCTTTTAAATTATTATTTTAATGGCCACTTGCTCCAAGTTGCAAAAGCTTACCAATTCTTCACTTCTTCTGGTTTTTGCATAATCTAAGATTCATAATATCAGAATAGAACATGACCCAATGGCTTAGGGTAGCCCAAGTTGATGAATTTTGAATTTTGAAAAGTGTTGAAGTGGTCACTTCAAGTGTGGCAGCCCCAACTTCCATGACCCATAACTTTTTGCTCCCAAATGCTATTGAGGAGTTCTACCACATTTTAGAAAGCCCTCAAGTAGCTATATAACTTTAATGCTTTTTAGATTTCCATATTCTAGATGGAACTAGGTTTAAAAACCCCTCCAAGTTGCTGAAAAATAAAACTTAAAAAGCCAAATAACTTAGAATTTTTCTAAGTTATTTCCCTTCTTGAAATGAATTTTGTCATAACTACAAATCTATGCATTCTTTGATCATGGACCACTTTGGGACTTTTTTAGGACTTGTCAAGAGCTTTCCAATAAGCTTTGAACCACCTCAATTGGACGTGTGGTTGAGGAGTTATGGTCTTGCCCCTTTCAAAACCCTAATTCCCAATTTTTGCAATTACTTATTAACCCTTGATCCAATGGTCATGAAATTTTATGGGAAGGTGCAATATGACATAAGGAACATTTTTGATTCATATTTTAAAGTCAAATTCCTTATGGTTGAAGAGTTGACGTTTTGGTCAACCGTTCGATCAATCGGTGACTACCGAGTCGACTGTTGATGTTCTGGGTATCTTGAGGCCTTGAAACTTATTGGGTAGACTTTACTAATCCATAGGAACTTCATGGACAATAATCCCACCATTGGTACACCTTTTAAATCAAAAGTCAAACACAGTTGACTTTTCCTGATCGAAAACCCTAATCGGGTATCTTGAACTGCACTGTTCTCAATTCCTGGGTGACAACCTCAAATTGGATTCATACTTGACCCAATGTAGTATTCTTAATATTTTTTATAGTTGAATCAATCCAAAAAATTGATTGATCAAACCATCGAAGCCTCGATTTTGATGGTACAGAACCCTGATTCATCTGCATCTTGACAAAGATAAACTTGAAATGGGTTAAGGTTAGTTAATTAAATGAACATGATCCTACAATGATGATGAGGATCTAAGGGGTCAAAATTTGGGGTACAACACCCCTCTAGTATAAAAACTAGCGAACTGCTACTGTTGTAGCGCTCCTAGACCCAATTTCCCCAATAGACAGAAATATTTTCGTGTTAGCTTTCTAACACAACTGACGGCACCTCAAACAAACATTCGAAACTCAAGTTATGCCTGAAGTAAGATGATCATTCCCCTCCTACATCTACCTGCAATTTTATTTTTTGCATTTTCTCCATATTGAACCTATTCAAAATCTCCTATTTGAGTCCCAAACGCCTCCAAATGCTAAAAAAAACCGACCATGAAAATCATCAACACATTTCATCAATTAAAAAATATTTATCAATTATGTGAGGGCAAAGCCTCATATATAGATGTGTTCGTTTCGATGATGTCAAAACTCCGTTCACAGAAGAATATATGTTGGGCGTTATCACCATGTTGCATTTGCATGTCTTGTTTCTCATGATTCAAATGCTCGCATAAAATTATCTCGATTGTTGCATATAGATTGTCAAAAATATGTGTCATATGAGTTAGACTTTATTGGTGTCGTTTGTCATATCATAGATGTCATAAAAAGTGTCGAAGAATATGAAAATAGGCATTTTTGACAATTTCAGGGCTTTGAGTCGACCAAAGATCTGTTCCGGTTGACTCACACTATAAGTCAGTTTTGTGAATTTGCTTCAGGTGGGATCACGTCGACCCATCGGTTGACTCATACTGTTAGCATTTTAATCTTTCTAAAAATGCATGATATGCGTCGATGCATGCCTTGTTCATTGTGCATTGTTAGAGGTGATAACGTTCGAAGCCGAAGATTTGGTTATCCGATTCGGGTTGAGGAATCAACATGTTTTTCTTGAATAAAACCTCTAGGGTTTTATCCTCCAAGATTCTCTAAATTTTGGGTTTTTTTCACGATTCTTCTCATCACATATTCAGCCGAGTGAAGGTAATCGAGGAGCTGGAGGTTCCTTCGATTTAGTAACGGTAAACGGAGGATTGTGAGTGGGAGTTTCGGGTTTGACACGCGGGTGATTGAAATCAGTCGGCCCAGATTTTGAAGACTGAAGGTGTTTCAAAGATAGTGCCACAATCGGAGGTTTATTCACAGCTGTCGGAGTACTTGATTCGACTCGAATCAAGGGGCAAGAAGAAATAGGATCTACAATAACAATAGTGTTCATTTGTTTGATAGTTATTCGCTTCTTGTATAAACTTTCAACAACAAGTTATATCTATATATTAACAGGTCTCAATTCTATTATTAGAATTGAGGGCAGATGTACCCCGAGTGAGGAGGACGGGGGAACTACCTCAACAAATCGTTGTGTCTTTTGCCTTACGTTTATATTGCTTAATATTTGTGTTTTAGTGCAAACAATTATATCAAGCTAGGTCTGGTTTGAGTAGTTCTAAACTAATTTTTGAACCTAGTACAATCATTGATTGTAAGAGGAAACTTGAGCAATTCACTCTCAAAACAGAACTCACTTGTAGTGCTCTGCACGCCAAGTGTTTGATAAATTGTCTGAACTAAAAGCCTTGTGTGTTGTCCTTTCATTGTGTTAATATTTTTAAGGCATTCGAACTAGTCACACCATATAGTGAGCTGAATTAAATTGATAGTGTGATTAACGTAGTAATTCTCATATCAGGTTATCGGATTCCATAGGCTTAACGCATATCCGGTTTTCTAGTAATCGTTCATTTTAGACGGTATAGTTCCTCAGCCGCTTCCGCAAGTTAAACAATTTTTAAAAACCAATTTTATTGGTAGCGCTGACTCTTTTAAGCAAGCGATCTATTCAACCCCCTTCTAGATCTGCGCCATCGTCTAACAAGTGGTATCAGGAGCATCGGTGCATTCCGTTCTTGAAGTATAACATAGTAGGAAATGGCTAACGAACCTAAAGGGGCTTATAATAGATCACCTATTTTTAATGGAGAAAACTATAGTTACTAGAAAGATTGTATTTGTGTGCATATAAATCCCATTGACAGGAAGGTGTGGAATATTATTCTAAACGGTCCCATGGAAATAACCATGACCGATGAAAGTAACATGATTGTGCCTAAGCCTAAAGCACAATGGAATGATGATGATGAGAAGAAGTATAATTATGATTGGAAACCCAAGAATATTCTGATCTCCTATTTGGGAGTTGACGAATTTTATAGGGTTTCTCATTGTTTAACATAAAAGGCTATGTGGGACTCATTGCAAGTTGCCCATGAGGGAACCAATTATGATAAACTAGCGAGAATCAATACATTAATGCAAGAGTTTGATCTCTTTCACATGGAGCAAGGGGAAACCATTGCAGACATGCAAAAGAGATTCACTCATCTCATCAATAGACTATACTCACTAGGTAGGCCAGTTGCCAATGATGTTGCTACTAACAAAATCTTGAGATGTCTTAATAGGGAATGACAACCAAAGGTAACCTCCATAAAAGAAGCTAACGATCTCATGATTTTGGATCTCACAATAATGTTTGGAAAGCTGCAAGAGCACAAACACGCGCTTCTTAGTGTAGAGCAATATGAGAAAAAGGAAAAGAAGGAGAAAACGAAAAATATTGAAAAGAAGTCTATCGCTCTCAAGACTTCTTGCTCAAAGTCCCAAACAAAAGAGCATAGTGATTACACCACGAGTGATGATGAAGATGATGATAAGAGTGAGGATATGGGGCTGTTTGTGAAGCGATATAATCGCTATGTCAAAAAGAACGGTATCCAACATTCTGAGAAAAATCTTGTCAACTTTTGAAAAAAATCAAGATACTCCAAAAATGACGACAATAAAGGAAGCAAAAAAAAAGGGTCATGTTATAACTGCGGAAAGACCGGACACTACAAACTGGACTGTCCCTTGATGAAAAAGGACAAAGCGAAGGAAACAAGTCGATCACATAAGAAGCAACCTAAGCCAAGGAGAGCGTATATCGCTTGGGAAAGCGATAGTGAGTCATCCGAGGATAACAACTCTAGTGACGAAGACGAATCCATCAATCTTTGCCTTTCCACCCATCAAAAGAACAAAAAGGAAAAGGTACGACATGCGAAGTATGAAAATTCCTCCAAATTGTCTCATTTTGAATTGCAAACTGCTTTTAATACTTTACATTATGAATTAAAATAAGCTTTTAAAAGGCTTGCCTCAAATAAACAAATCTTTGCTCACCTAGAGCAAAAGATTCGTGATTCCAAAAAGAAACTAGAGGCATTAAAAGCTTCCATAGTGGAAAGTACAAAAGTAGTTTGTGAGGAAATAAGAAAGAGAGTTGTTAACTTCGGGTGCGATACTTGTTACATTTGACAAAATGAAGTTAGAAATCTAAATGCCAAACTTAACAAGGCTCTAGAGCCCAAAATTACTTTTGCCATTGATAAAGCTCATTTTAGAAAGAGTATGGTTAATCCATATCAAAAATACACATATGTTGTAAAAAATCATGATAGCAAAAGTGATTCAAAAGTTAACTTTTCTTGTTTGTATTGTTGCAAGAAGGGTCACACCATTGCTAAATGTCACTTTAGGAGATTTTTAGTTCCTAAAGGGGTTTATCAATGGTTGCCTAAATGCGGCCATGTTTTCACTCACAACCTAACACCCAATAAATAATTGGGTACCTATTCTTGCTAATTGTGTTCATAGGTACAATATCTTGAGACAATCGAGAGAAGATGGGTTCTCGATAGTTGCTGCTCAAGACATATGACATGAGACATATCTCTCTTCATTGACTTTGTGGCAAAGCAGAAGGGATTTGTAACCTATGGAGACAACAACTGAGGTGCAATACTTGGAAAAGGTAGTATATGTAATCCCTCTTCCACTACTATCTCTGATGTGTTGCTGGTCGAGGGCCTTAAACATAATCTCATTAGCATTATTCAATTATGCAACAAAGGATACAAAGTATTGTTTTCAAAAGGTTGTTTCCTAATTGAACACAATGATAAAATGAAGGATGTGTTTAATGATCTAAGAGTAAATAATTTCTATATGCTGGATTTGAATGAAGTATCATTGACTAGCGATAAATGTCTCATGACAATGAATGAGAACTCATGGTTATGGCATAGACGTTTAACGCATGTCAATTTTGACTTGCTAAACAAGATAGTTTCAAAAGATCTAGTCATAGGCCTGCCCAAAATCAAGTTCACCAAGGATCACTTATGTGATGCTTGCCAAATGGGGAAGCAAATAAGGATCTCATTTAAATCTAAAAATATTGTTTCAACTACGAGACCTCTTGAACTTAAACATATGGATCTATTTGGGCCATCTAGAATTAAAAGTCTAGGTGGTAACAATTATGGTTTTGTAATAGTCTATGACTTTTCTAGATTTTGCTGGACTATCTTCTTGGCTAGCAAGAGTGATACATTCGCAGCCTTTGAAAAATTTGCTAAGCTTTCTCAAAACAAGTTAAACACAAACATCATATCAATTAGAAGTGATCATGTAGGTAAGTTTGAGAATTATCTGTTTGAGGAATATTGTGGTAGACACGGAATTGATCATAACTTCTCCGCTCCGTGTACCCCACAACAAAACAGGGTTGTGGAGCACAAAAATCGATTTTTGGAAGAGTTAGGGAGAACGATGATCAACGAAAGTGCATTACTAAGAATTTATAGGATGACGCCATAAGTACGGCATGTTATGTATTGAATAGGGTGCTCATTCGCCCTATTCTAAACAAAACACCGTATGAACTTTTAAAAGGGCGCAAGCCAAATGCGTCTCACCTACAAGTCTTCGGTTTTAAGTGTTTCGTGTTAAATAGTGGAAAAGAAAGTTTAGGTAATTGATTCTAAGGTTGGCAAAGGTATCTTCCTCGGATACTCTCAGTCAAATAAGCCTATAGAATATACAACAAGAGATTAGTTACTGTCGAAGAGTCCGCTCACGTGACATTTGATTAATCATATTCGAGAAATGTCAAAAAAGGTAGTTTTGTTCATGGTGCAGGTGTATCTTCGGAAGACATACTTAAAAGTGCTGAGCCGGGAATTGATCAACCTGACCTAGCCAAAACTGAGGAGGAAAAAGATGACCGTCATAAAGAAACTGAGGTAGTTCATCCATCTAAAAAATATTATCTTCCTCTAGCTTGGAAGTCTTCCAAAGACCGTCCCATCGATAATATCCTCGGTGATATCTCAAAGGGAGTAACGACTTGATCAAAGCTAAGTAATTTTTGTTATCATTTCACTTTCATTTCTTAGGTAGAACCTAAAAACCCAAAAGAAGCTTTACTCGATGAACATTGGTTCCTATCAAGGCAAGAGGAACTTAACCAATTTAAGAGAAATGAGGTTTGGGACCTTGTCCCCCCTCCGCGAGGTCATTGAGTAATTGGAATCCGATGGGTGTTTAGGAATAAACTGGACGAAAATGGAGTAATAACTCGTAACAAGGCACGTTTAGTTGCGCAATGGTATAACCAAGAGGAAGGCATCAACTATGAGGAAACTTATGCTTCAGTTGCCTGACTCGAGGCTATACGCCTTTTACTTGCCTTCGCGTGTGCAACATATTTTAAGCTATTTCAAATGGATGTGAAAAGTGCATTCCTTAACGGCTATATAAATGAAGAAGTTTATGTTGCCCAACCTCCGGGTTTTGAATCCCATGAATATCCTGATCACGTATGCAAATTAAAATGTGCCTTGTATGGACTAAAGCAAGCCCCTAGGGCTTGGTATGAACGTCTAAGCAAGTTTCTACTTGATCAAGGGTATTCAAGAGGCAAGGTCGACACAACCCTCTTCATTGAGCGTCAAGGAAAACACTTTATTTTGGTGCAAATTTATGTTGATGATATCATTTTTCGGTCAACTAACATGAATCTTGTAAGGGAGTTTTCCAATCTAATGCAGGGAGAATTCAAGATGAGTATGATGAGGGAGCTAACATATTTTCTCGGATTACAAATCAAGCAACTTGAGGAGGGTACCTTTGTGAGCCAGACAAAATATTATCTTGAGCTTCTGAAGAGGTTTGACATGGTAAACTCCAAAGCTATCGATACACCAATGCCAACATGTGCGAATCTCAGTCGAGATGAAAGTGGTAAGGATGTCGAGGTGAAAAATTATCGAGGTATGATCGGATCTCTCCTCTGTCTTACTGCCTCTAGACCTGACATTATGTTTAGTGTATGTATGTGCACTAGGTATCAATCCTCTCCTAAAGAATCCCATCTAAAAGCAGTTAAGTGCATACTTAGATACCTTTCGGGTACTCCAAAGTATGGGCTATGGTATTTTAAGGGAAACGATTGTTCCTTGGTTGGCTTCTCCGATTCTGATTTTGCAGGGTGCAAATCAGATAGGAAAAGTACGAGTGGCATGTGTCATTTATTTTCAAACTCTTTGGTAAGTTGGCATAGCAAAAAGCAGGTGTTTGTTACTTTGTCAACCGCCAAAGTGGAATACGTTGCAACCGACAGTTATTTTGCTCAAGTCTTATAGCTTAAGCAACAATTGCTCGACTTTAACCTCAAACTTGAGCGTATTCCAATCTTCTGTGATAACACGAGTGCCATCAATCTTACCAAGCATCCTATGCTGCATTCACGCACCAAACATATCGAAATTGGCACCACTTCCTTAGGGATCATGTGGATAAAGGCGATGTGGTTTTTGAGCATGTTGATACTAAAAATCAACTAGCTAATATTTTTTAAAAACCTCTTGCTACTGAGCCTTTCTTTCATATCCGACGAGAACTAGGTTTCTTGATATTTCAGATCGTGTTTAATCAAATCTCTCGCATATTATATATGTCCATGTCTATATGTACTTTGTTCATCTGATAACTTACAAATGAAGATGTTAAAAGTCATAAGTGTGTGCATCTCGCTATTTTTGGAGTTGAGGTAATATCCTTCCTTAATAAACATCTCTCTCAATCTTCATGTTCACAAAAATGCAATGTATCAAATTATGTGTAACTTTTGTCGTATATATTTTGTTGTATGTATTTCACTCCGTTGAATGCTTAAAATATGCTTTGGCTTTGTATCTATGTCTTAATGTATGCCAATATAGTAAAAAATGTCAAATTTGTTGGTTTTATGTGCATGAGTCGACCTATGCAGGGTAGCGGTCGAATCAAAAAGATGAATGTTTCATTGGATTAGAATGGGGTATGCTCAGGTCTACCAACCGGTCGATGCATACCCCTGATATTTTGAACAGTTGTTTTTCAACACAGTATGCGCCGACGCGTAGACCTTCCAGTCGACGCATCACGCGATTTCTTTGAAATTTTTTTTTGAAACTGTTCATTTCTCATTTAATTACTTTGTTCATTCAAATTCATTTGCATTAAGACACTTTCCATTGTAACTTGAAATCTACATCAAGGTTATTCTCCTCTTCCTCTCTTGCCAAAACCTAGTGTCCACTATAAAGGGATAAAGTCATCATCATTTCTCTATCTTCAAGAATTCTCTCCAAATTTGAAATCTTCATCACCAATTCCTCTTCTCCATCTTTGAAAGCAAACATATCCACCCGCAGAGTTACTAGCAAACGATCCACTAGAGCTTCTTCATCTCATGCAGGTCCATCATCTGCAGCTCTTCCGGCAACGACTGTGTCACTTGTTCCACCAGAATTTGATGAGATCTATGACAAAAACTTTAGTAAGCGTTCTTTCGTAAAGCAGCATGCGTACTATCGGCTGCCTGCTGAGCGTATGCACATCCCACAAATTATCAACCTTCTTGATGCTCAAGGGTTTAACAATTTCTTGGAGTTCAACACAAAATACAACGAAGACCTGGTAAGGGTATTCTACACCGACCTTCAAGGAAAGTTTGAAGATTTTGAGTTCAAAACAAAAGTCGGAACTACAAAGGTATGTGTTAACGACCCCGTTTGGAAAATGTTGTTTAATATGTCTCCTGTATCCGCTGAGCCTATCATTAAGGCCACAAACACTAAAACTATCATTGTCTACGAGTTCAAAGAGGCTTTGAACTCAATGCTGAAGAAACCTTATGCATATGACATTGTGGCAAGTGATCTTTTTCCCAAAACTGTCACTACGGGAAAGTTGAAACCCATGGATCAAATTTTACAGTGGATTGTAGTACGTATTTTAAGGCCAAAGAAAGGTGGATATTCGCGAGTTGATCAAGCTGAGGTACATTTGATATACATTTTGAAGAAACAAATCAAAATCAGTTGGCCTCATTATATAGCTAGTCGGATTTATGCACTCAGAGACTCGGGTAAAGGGACTACTATCGCCTATGGTTCTTTCATTCAAGAAGTTCTGAAACATGACAAAATCACAGTTCCAGGTATTTCGCATAAATATCTCACCTTAGATCAAGAGTTCTATCAAAAGACTCTTACAATGATGGGATATCTCTAGGATAAGGACGAACGTCGTTACAGGTTCATTGTTAAGGCAACTACATCTTGGCTGGAAGAATCCGACGAGAGTGATGATCAGAATGAAGAGGCTCAGGAAGAAGACCAAGATGAACAGGGTGGCAGACAACCCATAGAGGTTGAAGACCAAGATGATGTAAGTTGGCTTGACCAATCTCCTCCCGCGGATTTTGCGAATAACCAAGGGTGGGGCGAATGGCAACATACTGGTTGGACATTGTTAGGCGAGAATTATAGGCCTCAATAGCATTCGGAGTATCAAGAAACTCCGAATTGGAGCTATGAGCAGCCTCCACTTTTCACGAATCTGCTGCAACAAAACTCTGATGAACTCCTCGAGATGATGAGGACTATGCAACTGGAACAGTGCTCCTTCATAACTACTTAGGATGAGCGTATCTCACAACTTCAAAGTCAATTTGAGACTCATACTAAAAAATTCAACGTGTTTTCCTCTGATGTCATGTGACGGTTCGATGGTTTTGATGAAACAGCCGCCAATCAACACAGGGCTCTTGCCATCAGCTTCAATACCTTAAACAGAGCGGTCTTGGAGTTCACCGAAAGAGCCGATGCCCAATTGCCTCCAGAGTATCCCTCTCGAGGGCGAGGCCACCATTTCAAGGGGGAGGAGACCTTGAAGTTGCTCTGCATCCTGCATATTGCATCTCATCATTCTGTTTTCAGTCTTGCTATGTATTTTTGCACTTTTAATTTGTTAATGCCATGGATTATGATCTTATATGTGGTTACTTGTTTGTCTAACCTATAAATACTTATTGTTTTTGTCTGTGCGTGGCTCTATTTATCTCTCTGTTATTTGATCATTAACTATGTTATATGTGGATGTATGTTAATGTATAGCCTGTTGTGTGTGTTTTGAGATGTGCATCTGTTGTGACGTTTATACCTTTTATTGACAGAGGTTTCTTTCTTTTTGATGTTGTCAAAAGGAGAGAAAGTGTCAAGCATTGCAGTAGAACCAGAAAGACCTAAGTGAAGACTTATCATTAACACAAACGAGTGAGTAGAGATGAAGGCATAAAGCAAGGGGGAGGATAATGTCACATATCATACAGTCAGTTTCTATGTGTTTTGCCATCATAAAAAAGGGAGAGTATGTGAGGGCAAAGCCTCATATATAAATGTGTTTGTTTCGATGATGTCAAAACTCCGTTCCACAGAAGAATATATGTTGGGCGTTATCACCATCTTGCATTTGCATGTCTTGTTTCTCATGATTCAAATGCTCGCATAAAAATATCTCGATTGTTGCATATAGATTGTCAAAAATATGTGTCATATGAGTTAGAATTTATTGGTGTCGTTTGTCATATCATAGATGTCATCAAAAGTGTCGAAGAATATGAAAATAGGCATTTTTGACAATTTCAGAGCCTTAAGTCGACCAAAGATTTGTTCCTGTCGACTCACACTGTGAGTCAGTTTTGTGAATTTGCTTCAGGAGGGCTCGCGTCCACCCACCGTTTGACTCATACTGTAAGCATTTTAATCTGTCTAAAAATGCATGCTATGCATTGACGATGCCTTGTTATGGTCGACGCATGGTTCTGTGATTTGCACAAGTTTACAATCGGGTCAGCTCAGGTCGAGCCTCTATTCTGCATAGGTCGATCGCTCGCTATTTTATGTTAATTTTCTGTTATGTCAATTGTCTTTGTGAAGTGGTTTTAGTTGTTATGACAATTATGTTTGGTATATAAGCTCAGTTGCTATTTTCACTTCATACCAATTAAGAAAGACAAGAAAAGTGAAATAGGTGTCGATTCGGTTCTCATCATCTTCATTCTCTACATAGCACGTCACAAACAATACACATAATCATCTTTGTTGTGCATTGTGCATTGTTAGAGGTGATAACGTTTGAAGCCGAAGATTTGGTTATTCGGTTCGGGTTGAGGAATCGACAAGTTTTTCTTGAATAAAACCTCTAGGGTTTTGTCCTCTAAGATTCTCTGAATTTGGGGGTTTTTGCACAATTCATCTCATCACATATTTAGCCGAGTGAAGGTAATCGAAGAGATGGAGGTTACGTCGATTTAGTAATGGTAAATGGAGGATTCTGAGTGGGAGTTTCGGGTTCGACACACGGGCGATTGAAATCAGCCGAGCCTGATTTTGAAGAATGAAGGTTGTTCAAAGATAGCGCCACAATCAGAGGTTTACTCACAGCTATCAAAGTACTTGATTCGACTCGAATCAAGGGGCAAGAAGAAGTAGGATCTACAATAATAATAGTGTTCGTTTGTTTGATAGCTATTCGCTTCTTGTATAAACTTTCAACAACAGGTTATTTCTATATATTAACAGGTCTCAATTCTATTATTAGAATTGAGGGAAGACGTACCCCGAGCGAGGACGACGGGAGAACTGTGATCGGTGGTCTTTACACGTTATTTTACCGTTTGTTTCAGTTAATCAATTGTTATGTCTTATCGCATTTTATTTATTATTATTAAATTTTACGCGTCGATTTGGTATTTTCACTGTTTCTAGGTTCAGGTAAACAATAAATTAGAAGCAGAGTGAAAACCAGGGAAAATGGCAAGAATTCGAAATAGTTTTGAGGTGGAACAGGAGCCTGACACGGGTGCCCATGTCCTGTGATACTGCCCGTGTCAGGACCCCCGAAGATGAAAATTGTCAACCCATGAATCAGCATTCTGACACAGGCGCCCGTGTCCTGTGACACTTCCCATGTTAGGACCCCTGAAGATGAAAATTGTCATCTACGAGTCAACAGCCTGACACAGGTGCCCGTGTCCCATGACACAGCCCATGTTAGGGCTACTAAAAGAAAAATGTTTGTATTTTGTGTTTTATGCTGATTGTGCTATCTCAGAGGGCAGTTTAGGAATCTCGCATTGTAATTTGAATTTTGGTATATTAGACGCATCGTGAATGGAGAGAGGGACTTTTTGGACAAAAAAAGAATTTCACGAGAAAGATTGGAGCGATCAAGGATTTGGTAAACTGAAGGTCCTCATGAGCGGAAGCGATTGAAGATCAAGACAACCAATTATCCTGTAATGTTTAGTCTTATTGTTGATTTTATCTGTATTATTATGAGTAACTAAACCTCCCAATGCTATGGTGTGTCCCTGAATTGACTCTGTAATAACCTTGTTTCCTTTAAATAATGGATTTCACTGCTTTCTAATAATCATTGTTATTGTATAATTTTCTTATGGCTTTTCTTATTTGACAAATAATGATCTGATTTACGGTTAACCATAGGTTTGGAAAAACGATTGTTAACGCGTTTATACGATAATACTATAGTAGATATTGCCTAGGAATGGGGATATCCTATAGTAACCGTAATGTTTTAGATAAAAATTATTGCTTGGTATTTGTAATACCCCAAATTTTACCCTCAGATTAGTCGATTCATGTCACATGACATCTCATTTTTTGCATCAGCTAACTACTAACGAATTATGTAGTCTGTTTGTTTTGCAGGAATCACATCTGGTACACTTTAGCTGTTGAAGGGCGAAATGGTCATTTATTTACTGTCTGCTGACAGTTTAGGAAGCAGAATCATCGTCAGTGGATTTCAGAGCCGTTGTTTAATTATATGGGCTGAGTATGAGTTGTTTTAATTTAAATTGGTGCGAGAATTCACTCTGCGGAATTTATTTTAACAAGGCCTATTTTTCTGTTCTCCTGCTATCTGCCAGTCAAATTCTAAGGGAATACAGTGGAAATTTCGGCTCGTGTCTGGATTTATTATATCTGTTTAATTGGGATTTTGAGCGAGTTGGTTCAGGGCATTGGATTTAATCATTGGAGAAACAAGTTGAATTTTTCAGTGCGGAGGATATTTGGTTTTGCTGTTAATTGGATTTCTCTGCTGTTAATTGGATTTCTCTGCTGTTAATCAGATTTCTCTGTTTCTTTTCTGTTTTACTTTGTTCAAGGCCATTACTGATTCTATCACGAGGCACAATTTAATTTGGGGAAATATTAGATTGAAATTGAAGGTTATATCAGTTAAGTGGAGCAGCACGTGTTGGAACGTTAAGGTTGATTCGATTAATTTCTTTGGATTTATCAGTACGAGTTTATTTGGTAAAATGAAGTTGTTTGTTTGAGTTTAAATGGTTAATCTTAAATCGTTTGAATTCATACAGAGGTACTTAATTAGGGGGATTTAGTCGGATGTTTTTGCTTAAGTGTTTCATTCGGGTGTGGCAAAGTTAGTTGAAGAATGATCGAAAGAAGATTAATTGAAAAAATATATTGAATTTTATTCATAAATATATTTTTATTACAATTTACAAAAAGGAAAATAAAAAAGTATATTTTATCCTAAGTCCTATTTTCCTAAGAGTGATCGTCGTGCCCGTGCCCGATTCTTCATGCCTGGCTCGACTTTTAGTATCTGCTCTTTTACGGCCGAGAGGAAGAGGAAAAGAAGCGGTTTTATGCCGAAAAGTGATTTTGTCGAAAAAGAGATTATGGAGCCAAACAGGTCACTAATGGAATCCAGAAATCAAAACCAGCTTCTATCAAGTAAATTATCTGGATATCTAACAAACCACAATCCGAATCCAGATTCAAAGCAAAGGATATCCATAAATCAAATCTGGTTCATCAAGTAAATAATATGAATCCAAATCACAAATCCGTATCCAATCTATGTAAGAAATATACAAAATCCAAACCATATCAGAATAACATCACAAAAATAACTCCAATCTAGAAACACGATATGTCAGAAAAAGCCCAAAAATTAAGTTTGAAAATATTTAAAAAGAAGGATATAAAACGAACAGGAAATTGATCGCAGAGGAAGGAGAACGAAACCCTAACCAACAAGACAGCGCCGTAAGAACGAACTCACCAGAAACGGCGAAACAAACCACCAAACGGCCACGAACACACCAAAACAGGGAAACCCAGACGGACAAAAGTTCATCCGCGGCCGCAAACAAAATCAACCAGACTCAGTGGAACTGAGTTCCTCATCATCGTCATCATCGCAAATCGCAGAGAACCACAACACCAATCACGATCCACAAACAACCGTTGGCCTCAAAAACTCATCATCGGCCGATAATCACCGTGAAAACTCAAACAGAGAATCAACCAATCCAAATTAATCGTAATACATATTAACAGTTTTGGTTTTGATTTGTTCTTTTTCAGAAACGATAAGAAGAAAGAGAGAGGGATTCGATAGAGAAAAGAAGACGGGATGAGTGCCGCCGCGAAATGGAATGGGTTCTGAACCCTAACCTTTTTTTTGTTGCTTTTGTATGGTGGCAGGCGGGTCGGGTCTGGGGTTGGTTACCCAACCCGACCCATTTTCTTATTATCATTATTTATTTTAGTTTAATCTAAATGGCCTAGGTCTTTCTTTTTTAAATAAAATATGACTATCACTCTTTTTATTAGAAAAACATTTTTTCAAAATCTAAAACTAAAACTTTTTTTCAAAATTAAGACTAAAATTCCTTTTTTTTTAAATTTAAAATTAAAACATTTTCAAAATTAAGACCAAAATCCTTTTTCAAAATTAAGACCAAAATCCTTTTTAAAAAATAGAAATTTCCGACGCTTTTAAAAAAACTCCAACCTATCTTTATGACATAAATTCCAAACCTTTTTTTGTTCCAAGAAAAAATCTCCCAAAATCCTATCTCAGTTAATTTCAATTTTTGTCTGACTTTCATTCTCTACAACATTCTCGATTATACATGAAATTATTACTAACCTTTTCTTTGTATTTTTTATTTATATAATCTCTAACATTACCATTATTGTTTATTTTCCGCATCTTATTTTTTTTTCACTTGTACATTATCTGCTTATCAGTCTTCCCTGTTTATTTTATCGTAAATCACTTCCGAAGGATTAGGTCTAGTCGTTTGACCACCGAGTCAATAACCCTAACCCTTGAACTTTTCAAAACCCTAATAGCCTAGGCGTCCCGCCGTGGACAAAAATACCCTTTACCCTAGCATTAGGTCAAAGAGTCGCCGTACTCTATTTTAGGGTTTCCCGCCGCGGAATCCCTAATTTAACCCTAATTTTAACTAACAATTTCAACATAGAGATTGGAGTCTCCGCACTCCATGTAAGTGTGTCCTTAAGATACGTTTACTCCCATTGAAAGCTTGACCATAGTCAAGACGTTTCTAACCTCCCTTTCAAGGGGAACTACGATTACTCTGATTCCATTCCCTACCCAGGATACGTAGGCACAAGATGAGAATCTTGTCGAGTAAACTTAGGACTAACCCTTAGGTCTCTTTGTCACTCTTAACCCTTACCTTTTTATATACCTTAAGCAAATAATAAAGCAAAAATAGTAAAAATAAACAAAAGGTTCCTGTAGAGTGCTACAGAAGTTTAGGGTGTTAATACCTTCCCTAAGCTTAACCAACCCCTTACCTAGATCTCTCCCCGCATTGTGTTTATGATGCAAAAATTAGGTTTTTCTCTTTTGACCTTTTCCTTCGGATAAATCAAAGAGTGGTTGTGAACTAAAGATGCGATTCAAATTAATTAATAATTTGATATCCTATTTCCACCGCAACAGTATTGTTCCTATACCGCCAAGGAATTGGGGCATAGGGAGAACACCAAAGGGTTTTCTGCTGAGGAGTTAGAGTCAACTAATCTTTAAAACCGGTAACGATTGAATTGAGCAGTGATTTCTGAAACCTAGCATGCTTCTCATAACTGTCTAAAACCTTTATTTTACTACTTTTGCCTTTTGGCTTTTACATATTGCAAACAACAAACCAACCCCCTTTGACTTTTTGTTCAATTGCATTATTAATGAACTTGTATTCATACGCAGTCCGCGAGATCGATATTCGGGGAATTTCCCCTTTAAACTACATCGGTAAAAATAGTACACTTGCTATTTTACCGGTCAAACTGCCTCAACAAATCGTTGTGTCTTTTGCCTTACATTTATATTGCTTAATATTTGTTTTAGTGCAAACAATTATATCAAGCTAAGTCTGGTTTGAGTAGTGCTAAACTAGTTTTTGAACCTAGTTACAATCATTGATTATAAGAGGAAACTTGAGCAATTCACTCTCAAAACATAACTCACTTGTAGTGCTCTACACGCCAAGTGTTTGATAAATTGTCTGAACTAAAAGCCTTGTGTGTTGTCCTTTCATTGTGTTAATATTTTTAAGGCATTGGAACTAGTCACACCATATAGTGAGCTGAATCAAATTGATAGTGTGATTAATGTAGTAATTCTCATATCTCGTTATCGGAATCCATAGGCTTAACGCATATCCGACTTTCTAGTAATCGTTTGTTTTAGACGGTATAGTTCCCGGGCCGCTTCCGCAAATTAAACAATTTTTAAAAACCAATTTTATTGGTAGCGCCGACTCTTTTAAGCAAGCGATCTATTCAACACCCCTTCTAGATCTGCGCCATAGTCTAACAAATTACTCCAACAATAATCAACTCACCAATATTATTATGATCATATTCCCTTTGCCTTATTGTTTTATAGCTAAATCTCTATGCCATGAGATAACATTTATACCCTCGCTTTATCAAAAGGCGCCAACATAATTTATCGATCAAACATTGTCTTAACATAAGACATCAACATACTTTATTAATTTATTACTTTTATATTCGCGCCTTAGTAAAAGGCATCTATAGAGTTCTCAAATCACAAGCATCATATCAAACACAATTATCAAAATTCCTTTCTTTTTTTTGCCTTATGGTACAACCTACGATACTCAACAATAACAAAAACAATAACATATCACATAATCATAATCAAAAGAAAAATATTACCATTTGTTCTCGTCAAAGGCTTTTCCCAAACTCTTTTTGCAACAAACTAAACAATGAAAAAACAATAAACGAAGAAGGTCAACTACACCATCCTTTAACATAAACCACATCCAATACTCCTCGGACTCTACTTGAGTATCTCCTTGATATGAGTAAAGAACAATACAAGAAACAAACAGGGGTTGAGAATAGATTCAGATATGTTAATGGTGTTTAAATAGAAAGGATAGTCCATATCAAGATATAATCAATCCGCACAATGTACAACATAAAACTATTATACAATGTATGATTCCTCTACTCCCATGCATGTGCTACCATCCTACAACACTATATATCAGAGTTATGTTACTGAAGGATCGTCAAGAGTGGACCGAAGTCCTTCAAGATTAGACTGATGTCCTAAGCTAATGTTGTTTGACATGACGCATTATGCTATAAACAAATGCAAACAATCTCCATTAGAATCTCCTACTCTCACTATCAACTATCAATCAAAACACTAGACCAAAGTCCTTCATCACTAGACAGAAGTCCTACAATAATGGACCAGAGTTCTACAACATTGGTTCCTCTCTGAACCTAAATCTCAGCATAACTCAACACCTTTCAGCATAACTCAGCTTAATAATCAAAATATTCTATTTTCTCATCAATACTCATCAACATCATTAAAACTACATTGAAATCATGTTTTATACCAATTATACCTCATATTCGAATAATTATTTCAAATATCAATCGCAGTCGAAATCAAGCAAATGAATATGTTCGGGAAAGCTTAAGATGTCTATTTTAAGAATCTATTTTTTAATTTAGAACTTAATATCTCTATCGGTTTAGTTTAATCAAACAAAAAGAACTGGTATTGGCATCAAGAAAAATGTTTTGATGACTACAAAAGAACATAAAATATTATAGACTTATGATAAAATTATAAAACTCTCTAGTTTGAAAGATCATTAAAACCTTTTTCTAATGCAACTGACAACACCCCAAGCAGAGTTACGAAACTCCAGTTACAAATGAAACATGATGACCAACACATGACTAAAAGCATAAAAAACTAGAAAAATGCTATTATTGTAGCGTTCCTAGACCCGATTTCCCCACTTAGACGAAAATATTTTTGCATTACCTTTCTAATGCTACTAACAAAACGTCAAACAGACTTACGAAACTCAAGTTATGCCAAAAATAAGATGATCAATTCCCTTCTATGTCTACCTGCGATTTTTCTATGTTTTTCTCCCTATTGCCCATATTAAAACTCGCATGTTTGAGTCTCAAACACCCTCAAATGCTTAACAACTTCGACCATGGAAATCATCAACACATTTTATCAAATTAACAAGATTTATCAATAACTCCAATAGTAATTAACACACCAATTCTATTATGTTCCTCATCCACTTGCTTTATGGTTTTATAGCTGAAACTCTATGTTATGAGATAATATTTATACTTTCGCCTTACCAAAAGGTGTCAACATAATTTATGGATCAAATCACACCTTAACATAAGGCTTCAACATATTTTATTAATTAATAGTTTTATATTCTCGCCTTATTAAAAGACATCAGCAGGGTTATCAAATCACAATAAAAAAAATCAAACACAATTATCCAAATTCTAATTTTTTCCTTATGGCGCTACCATCAATACTCAACAATAACAATAACATATCACATAAATCATAATCAAAAGGGAAATATTATTATTTATTCGTCTAATATGTTTTGTCCAAACGTTTTTAGGAAGAAACATCAAATATAGAGATAAAGGAAGGAAGAAGACATGAGGGTAACGACCCTTCATATTCTTTTGATTAACCACCCATATATGAATAAGTCTCCCCCTTAACTCGAATTGCAGATTAATGGATTTCTTTTCCTTTGGAATCTTTCTTCAATCTCCTTCCTGAGCTCTCTCTAAATTCTACCTCGTTGCCACTTTCTCCCAAAATTTTCATGTACTGTGAAAACTTTCCCACAACAACTTATCTATTTATTCACCCTAATTTTTCTCATTCTCCTTTCACCACTCAATTCTCATTACACCCCTAATATTACTATTTTCTATTTTATTTTAATTTTATATTATCTATGATCACATTATTTAAATTAAATTTTATTCTATTTCAATTATTTCCTCAACTCTCACCACACCCTCAACACTTACTCAACTCACCAATCACTCCCTAATTTTAAATAAAATTCTATTTTCTCTCAAGTTTAAAATATCTCTAATTTTCTTAATACTTTTAATATCTAATTAAATTAAATAATTAAACTAAAACTCTTCAAAACTCTATTAAAAATAAAATATTAAAATTGGGATGTCACAATATTGGGAGGGTCTGCTCTGATAACATTTGTAACACTCTAGAACGCTTTCAGGATTGCCGACTGACCCCACAAACCAACACAGGTCTTTTCAGCATACTTTATCCTTACTCACATGCTTTCTTGGAAACTTTCTAAAAGGCCACCCATCCAAATACTACTCGAAATCAAGTACGTTTAACTATGGAGTTCTTATTTAATATGCTACCGAAAAGAATATGCATCTTGTTGGTATAGGTAGTACCAATCAATCCTTATAAACCTTCCTTCAACCATGCAGTCTCATACCTGCACAACCTCATGATCCTTTTATTCTGATGTGAATATGATTGGCCACTCCTCACCCTCTTTGACCTTGGGTGCTACAACCACTATTTTCCCTCGTTGGTCTCGGGTTTTACATAATCAGTTGCATACAAATCTCAATCGATTGCATTTTTTAAAAATGCTTTAAAATTATGAACGTTGCAAACTATGGAACCTGTTGCACAGTTTTGTCAACAGGTTGGACTTTTGAAAAATGCTTCGAAGAGACATAGCCAGCCCCAAAAAGCAATCGTTTGTACCTTTTATGCCACTGGTTGCATTAAGTTTAAAAATTTTGGACAAAGGTAAAATCCAATCGATTCAACTATTTATGCAACTAGTCGCATCCATAGAAAACCATATTTTTGTCACTTTGAAACATCATGAAATGAAAGTGTATGCAAATAGAATGATTGAAAAACTTTAGTGCATAATGAGATAAAGTTTCTTGAGCATCTAAAGATTATATATATATTTGAAATACCATTAAAGTACCTTTGACCAATCATCCAATCATTTTAATTTCAAAGATCATGCAACTTGATACTTTGCTTCTAATCAATGTCTTATTTGATCTTTCTACTAAGATACAATTTTATCTTCATCAAAACCAAATTATAGTTGGTGATGAACATCTTTTTCACCAAAATATGATAGCCAAATCTAATGGTGATCAAGTATCACAAACCCTGGAGTATCTTTAGGCCCGATCCTTTGGATTATTCTCTTGTTCATGAGGCCTGGACAATTAGGAAAAAAAATTTATATATTAAGACTAGTAGTATTAAAGTTGTAGAATTATAATTTGCCATGTCTTTCTTTGTATAAGAAACCCATAGTGAAAATTAGTTCTCATTGGATGTACTTTGGTTAGCATGTAAGAAAGCACATGTGTAGTACGCAGGTTATGCAAGATAAAGGCTATCTATAGTTGTTTATGTTTTATATTTTGGGTGTGATTGATTTCATATAAATCCACCAGTGTATCTATTTTCTTTTGTTCCATTGTAAAAATTTCTTTGAAGTGGTTTCACATTCTAGAGCACCACATCTGAAACTAAGTTGTAAAAGTTATATGTTAATTTCTAAATAACTAATTTATGATGTTACAGTTGTCGACTATTTTCTGTCATTTTTTAATGAGACTTGATTTTCTAGTGAGACATACTTAGAGAGATAATTTCATATGGTTTATTATTCTAAGAGTTTGATAATAGGTAGATGTTATCTAAGGGTTCGAAACCTCTTCTTAACATGAATGAATTGATTGATTCATATATTGAGAGGATAAGAGATTGAATCATAAATGTTAGAGATTATAAAGTGTTCTTATGAATTTGTTGAACTAATTTCTTGTAACTCATTCGTAATCTTTTGTTGAGACTCTTGATTTGTAGAGGAAGAAAGAGTTCTCTCTCTCTCTCTCTCTCTCTCTCTCTCTCTCTCTCTCTCTCTCTCTCTCTCTCTCTCTCTCTCTATATATATATATATATATATATATATATATATATATATATATATATATATATATATATATATATATATATATATATATATATATATATATATATATATATATATATATATATATATATATATATATATATATATATATATATATATATATATATATATATATATATATATATATATATATATATATATATATATATATATATATATATATATATATATATATATATATATATATATATATATATATATATATATATATATATATATAGTAGATCAATATGGATTGAGTTGGATAAACAAATTTGTGTGTGTTGATTCTCATTTTTTAATTTATTTTTGTTAATGTAGTTTTACTATCACATTTCAGTTGATAGATTATAATTATTTGAACTCGTATAGTGTGTTTTCCTATCTTCTTTGTCTTACACACCATTTTTTGGTGTGTTTGAATCCTCCATTTTCACAACAAGTGGCACCCATCATGGAGCAAATGGTATATGTGACGCCCCAATTTTGATTATTACGTTTTATTGAGTATTTTATTTGATTTGAGTGATAATTGTATTAATTGTGAACTTGATGTGTTAATATGGTATGTTTTGATATTTTACCGTTTCGGAGAGTTTTCGGGTAACATTAGATTGGAGGGTATTTTGGTTATTTTACATTTAATAGTGAGGAAATATATATAAAAGAAATAGAAATAGAAAGAAAGAGATATAAGAGTAAGTGAGAGAGAAAGAAAGAAGGAAAAAAGAGAAATAGAGGGAAAGAGAAGAGAAAGAAGGAAGAAGAGAAGAAAAAGAGGAAACTTGGGAAAATCATCAAGAACGCTTGCTAGGAATCGAATAATCAGGTAAGGGTGTGAAATATTATTATCTTATCTGTGGAGGCAAGTCGCCACATATCACACAAGTCTGCAAGACATTGGTAAATGCAGGTTTTGATGATGACAAATTCCCAGGATAGATTGGAAAGTATGAATTCCAGATCCACTAAACCAGATGCAACGTATCACCCACCATATCCTTCTTTCGCTTATCTTAAAATTTCTGAAATGAATATACTTTGTGTTGACAAAATGTAATCATGACTAAAGGCATGAAAAACTTCAAGCTAATGAATTTTTGCAGGCTTGCATGACATGGGTCGACCATAGGGTCGGCGTATTCATCAGAAAAAGGGGAAATCAGTCAGCGCACAAAGCATGCGTCGACCGTTCGCGCGGAAAATCTGTTTTAAAATACTTCCCTCTCATTTTTGAAATACTGTTATGTCCTGAATTAGGTTGGCACTATATATACTTGCTTAAACACTTGTGTCTACTAACATTTGATATTCTTTTGATTCATGTGTTCAAAAACAAGAAAGAGTGAAATAGCTGTCCAAAATTCATCATCTTCATCTTCAACATCTCACAACATTTCAATTACACATAATCATTTTTGAAATGCATTTGTGAGAGATTCAAGGTGATATGGTTCGAGGGTTAGATTGGAGAATCAAGCTCGGGTTGAAGATTGCGACAGGTTCTTTCTTGAATAAAACCATAGGGGTTTTGCACTCCAAGATTGGTTCAAATTTTGGGGGTTTTTGGACGAGATTCTTCATCAACGATCAATCGAGCGAAGGTGATTGTGAAGAGGTGGTCTTCACAAGTCTAGTAGCGGATTCGGTGATTGTGAAGGGAAGATCTCGGGTTCGATTTGGTGCTGTTGAGATCAGCCGGAGCCAAAGGTTTGAACAATAATGTGTTCTTCAATAAGGTGGCTGGAGTCAGAGGTCCATCAACACAAATCGAAGAACTTGATTCAGCTTGAATCAAGGGGCAAGGAGTGAAGGCAAATTTCAACACATTGAGATTTTTGTTGTATATTTGCTGCTCAATCCTTGTATAAACTGTTCATTCAAACAGGTGATATCTATACAATATATCTCAATTCTAGTTTTAGAATTGAGGGCAGACGTACCCCGAAGCGAGGACGACGGGGGAACTGCCTCACCAAATTACTTGTCTTCTTTATTTTCAGCATTTTCGTTACAGCTCAAATAAGTAATTTTTGTGTAAGCTCTATTGTCAAAATTGTGATATCAATTGAGTAAGAGATTAAAACTTTGTTTTTAACTCTAAAGTACAACAATACGTTGTACTAGGCTGGTTGAAATCACTTACTCAACATAAACATCACTTGGAGTGTCTTTGCACACCAAGTGTTTGACATATTGCTTGAACCAAAATTATCTTACTTGTGTATCTAGTTTTGGTTTGATTTTGAATCATTGGAACTAGGAATCCTTACAACTGAAGTAAGTAATTGATAAGCATAGTTTGTGTTGTGATTCTATTTTTCCGAATTGTCATTAATCCATAGGCTTACGTATATCCGGTTTTCCAATAACCGTTCGTTTTAGACTATATTTTTCCTCGGCCGCTTCCGCACTTAAAACATTTTTAAAACCAATTTTAAATTGGTAGCCCCGACTCAAATTTTAATTGGGGATCTATTCAACCCCCCCTTCTAGATCTGTGCCATAGTCTAACAAGTGATATCTAGAGCTCCGGTTATTCGGTGCTTCAAATACAACGAGATAGAAAATGGCAAACGAACCTAAAGGGGCGTACAATAGGGCTCCTATTTTCAACGGTGAAAATTATAGTTATTGGAAAGACTGTATGCGTGTGCATATAAACTCCATAGACAGAAAAATATGGAACGTTATCCTTAATGGTCCAATAGAAATTACTATGACCAATGCGGACAACGTAGTTGTGCCAAAGCCTGAAGCACAATGGACCGATGACGATGAGAAAAAATACAATTATGATTGGAAAGCTAAAAACATCTTAATCCCCTCATTAGGTGTAGATGAATACTATTGTGTATCCCATTGTCCTACCGCTAAGGCCATGTGGGATTCACTACAAATAGCCCATGAGGGGACAAACGATGTTAAGTTGGCTAGAATCAATACATTAACTGAAGAGTTCGATCTCTTTTTCATGGAGCAAGGGGAAACCATTGCTGACATGCAAAAGAGATTTACTCATCTCATCAATCGTTTACATTCATTAGGTAGGCCTGTTTCCAATGATATTGCTACTAATAAGATCTTAAGATGTCTTAACAGGGAATGGCAACCTAAAGTGACCGCCATCAAAGAAGCACATGATCTTACCTTATTAGATTTAACAACATTGTTTGGCAAATTACAAGAGCATGAACAGGTACTCTTGAGCTTAGACCAACGCGAAAAGATGGAAAAGAAAGACAAAACGAAGGTGAGTGAAAAGAAATCGATAGCTCTCAAGACTTCCTCCTCGAAGTCTCAAGCAAAAGAGCAAAATGATTATTCCTTGAGCGACGAAGAAGAAGAGGACACAAGCAAAGATATGGGGTTGTTTGTTAAACGGTATAACCGTTACGTGAGAAAGAACGACATCCAACATTCCAAGAAGAACTTGGTAAACTTCCGGAAACAATCGAGACACTCCAAGGATGATGACTCGAAAGGTAAAAAGACTAGAGGGACGTGCTACAAGTGTGGAAAGCCCGGTCACTACAAACCGGACTGTCCAATGAATAAAAAGGGAAAGGACAAGGAATCATCAAAGTCACACAAGAAATCATCAAAGCCTAGGAGAGCGTACATAGCGTGGGAAAGTGACAGTGACTCTTCCTCCTCTGATGAAAGTTCTAGTGATGAAGAAGAGTCCGTGAATCTATGCCTCTCCGCCAATCAGAAAAATAAGAAAAAACAGGTACGTCACTCTAAATATGATAAGTCCTCAAATATGTCGCATTCAGAATTACAAACCGCATTTCATACCTTACATAATGAAGCAGTTGAAGCCTTCAAGAAACTTGCTTCTAATAAGAAAATCTTTACGTATTTAGAGCATAAAGTTAAAGAGTCCGAAAAGAAATTAGAGGACCTTAAGGCTTCCATTGTGAAAGGCAATGAATCGGATTGTAAAGACGATAGAAATCCTTTCAACTTCGGGTGTGGTACTTGTCATATTTGGCAAGGTGAGGTTAGAAACCTCAAGGCCAAATTAAACAAGGCACTTGAGCCTAAAGTTACATTTGCTATTGATAAAAAGGATTTTAGAAAAAGTATGATTAACCCATACCAAAAATATGCATATGTAATTAGGGATCAAGCAAGTGAAAGTGTCTCTAAAGTTGATTTTGCTTGCTTATATTGTTGCAAGAAAGGCCACTCCATTGGTAAATGCCGGTTTAGGAGATTTCTTGTTACTAAAGGCATCTACCAATGGTTGCCTAAACGCAACCATTTTGTCGCTAACCTATTAGAACCCAATATGCCATTGGGTACCTCCTTGTGCTAATTATGTTTTGACAGGTGAAATGTGTCGAGACCACCGAGAGAAGATGGGTTCTCGATAGTGGGTGCTCAAGACACATGTCTGGAGACATATCCTTATTCATAGACTTTGTGGCTAAGAAGAAAGGGTATGTAACTTATGGTGATAACAACCGCGGAGCAATACTAGGTAAAGGTAGTGTAGGTAATCCCGCCTCTACTATGATTTCCGACGTATTGTTGTCAAAAACCTTAAGCATAATCTGCTTAGCATTAGCCAATTGTGCGAAAAAGGATACAATGTATCCTTTTCAAAAGATTGTTGCAAAATTGTGCATGAAAATGATAAGAAGAATATGTTTAATGGTTTTAGAGTAAACAATGTATATATGCTTGACTTAAATGAAGTATCATTAACAAGTGACAAATGCCTAATAAATATGAGTGAAGACTCATGGCTATGGCATAGGCGTTTAGCGCATGTTAATTTTGACTTACTCAATAAGGTAGTCTCAAAAGACCTAGTCTTAGGACTCCCCAAAATAAAGTTCACCAAGGATCACCTTTGTGATGCTTGTCAAAAAGGGAAGCAAACGAGGATCTCATTTAAATCCAAAAAGATAATTTCAACAACGAGACCTCTTGAACTTCTACACATGGACTTGTTTAGGCCGTCTAGGATCAAAAGTCTAGGAGGAAACTATTACGGGTTCGTAATAGTGGACGACTTTTATAGGTTTTGTTGGACCATCTTCTTAGTAAGTAAAAGTGATACATTCACCGCTTTTGAAAAGTTTGCTAAGCTTTCCCAAAATAAGTTAAATACAAACATAGTGTCCATTAGGAGCGACCATGAAGGTGAGTTTGAAAATCACTTATTTGAAGAATATTGCGGTAACCATGGTATTGATCATAACTTCTCCGCTCCACGCACTCCTCAACAAAACGGGGTTGTGGAGTGCAAAAACCGTATTTTAGAAGAATTGGGAAGAACAATGATTAACGAAAGTGGTTTACCTAAATATTTTTGGGCCGACGCCATTAGTACGGCGTGCTATGTTTTGAATAGGGTACTTATTCTCCCCATTCTAAACAAAACACCTTACGAACTTTTAAAAGGGCGAAAGCCTAATGTTTCTCACTTGCACGTGTTTGGATGTAAATGCTTTGTATTAAACAATGGAAAGGAAAACTTGGCCAAATTTGATTCCAAAGCCGATGAAGGTATCTTTCTCGGATACTCTCACTCGAGTAAAGCATATAGAATATATAATAAACGATTACTTGTTGTAGAAGAGTCTCTGCAGTGTACCTTTGATGAGTCCTACCCGAGAAATGTCAGAAAGGATAGTGTTGTTCATGGTGCAGGTACATCCACTGAAGACATACTCAAAAGTGGCGAGACGGGGATTGATCAACCTGACAAAGCCAAAATTGAGGAGGATAAGGATGCACACCGTGATGCAATAGAGGAAGTTCATCCGCCTTCAAACGACGACCTTCCTCAAGAATGGAAGTCATCTAAAGACCATCCAATTGAAAACATTATTGGAGACATCACAAAGGGTGTAACAACTCGAGCTAAGCTATGTAATTTCTGTTATTACTTCACTTTCGTGTCACAGATGGAACCTAAAAACCCTAAGGAAGCCCTACTCGATGAACATTGGTATTTGTCAATGCAGGAGGAACTGAATCAGTTTACTAGAAATGAGGTTTGGGACCTTGTCCCTCCTCCACGAGGTCATCGAGTAATCGGCACCCGATGGGTGTTTAGAAATAAACTGGACGAGAACGGAGTAATAACTCGCAACAAAGCGCGTTTAGTCGCGCAAGGGTATAACCAAGAGGAAGGCATCGACTATGAGGAAACTTATGCGCCGGTTGCCCGACTCGAGGCTATACGCCTTCTACTTGCTTTCGCTTGTGTGAAAGATTTTAAGTTATTTCAAATGGACGTCAAAAGTGTGTTCCTTAACGGGTTT
This sequence comes from Lathyrus sativus, assembly GCA_963859935.3. Taxonomy (NCBI): domain Eukaryota; kingdom Viridiplantae; phylum Streptophyta; class Magnoliopsida; order Fabales; family Fabaceae; genus Lathyrus; species Lathyrus sativus. The sequence goes on from OZ012738.1 coordinate 77,694,087, forward strand.
ATAGATGAAGAAGTCTATGTTGCTCAACCACCTGGTTTTGAGTCTCATGAGTATCCTAATCATGTCTATAAACTGAAAAGAGCTTTGTACGGTCTCAAACAAGCTCCTAGAGCTTGGTATGAGAGACTAAGCAAATTCTTACTTGATCAAGGCTACTCAAGAGGAAAGGTTGATACTACTCTCTTCATTAATTGTCAAGGAAAACACTTAATACTTGTACAAATTTATGTTGACGATATCATATTTGGATCCACTAACATGAATCTCGTAAGAGAGTTTGCTAAGCTTATGCAGGGTGAATTCGAGATGAGTATGATGGGTGAACTCACATATTTTCTCGGGTTACAAATCAAGCAACTGAAGGAAGGAACATTCGTGAGCCAAACAAAATATTGTTTGGATCTTCTCAAGAGATTTGACATGGCAAATGCAAAAGCCATAGACACCCATATGCCAACATGTGCAAATATGAGTAAAGATGAAAGTGGCAAAGATGTTGAGGTAAAAAGGTACAAAGGTATGATTGGCTCGCTTCTCTATCTCACTGCTTCGCGTCCCGACATTATCTTTAGCGTGTGTATGTGTGCCAGATACCGATCATGTCCTAAGGAATCCCACCTAAAATCTGTCAAACGCATACTTCGATACCTATCTCGTACTCCGAAGTATGGATTGTGGTATTCTAAGGGTAATGATTGTTCATTGGTAGGCTTCTCCGATTCTGATTTTTCCGGTTGCAAATCGGATAGGAAAAGCACCAGCGGTACATGTCACTTATTTTCAAACTCCTTAGTTAGTTGGCACAGCAAGAAACAGGTGTCTGTTGCTCTGTCAACCGCCGAAGCGGAATACGTAGCCGCCGGTAGTTGTTGTGCGCAAGTCTTATGGCTTAAACAACAACTATTGGACTTCAATTTGAAACTAGAACGTATTCCAATATTTTGTGACAACACCAGTGCTATAAATCTTACCAAGAATCTGGTGTTACACTCGCGTACCAAACACATAGAAATTCGACACCATTTTCTTAGGGACCATGTAGAGAAGGGTGACGTCGTCTTTGAACACGTCGACACTAAAAACCAACTAGCGGACATTTTCACAAAGCCTAGCCAATGAGCCCTTCTTTCATATTCGTCGAGAACTTGGTATTCTCGATATTTCTGATCGGGTTTAACAATTACTACGTTCAAATTTAATATATTTACAACTATGTTTTTATACCACTAACAATCATTTTGAGTTTGTTGCAAGTGCAAATCTGTGGTTAACAAGAGTGTTCGGTATAGAGGTGATATTGCTCCTTTCTCCTTTTGTTTCTTCTCTCTCTTTCTTAGTATTCATGACTTGAAAATAACTATATCGTTCTACAATCATGGTGCCTATATATATATATATATATATATATGACTGTTGTTGGTTGATACTATGTGTGTTGAACATATTGTGAAAAGATGAATAAGCATGATAAATAGGCAAGTGTGACATTTTTCATAACATAAAATTGAAAATTTTGAGTTTTTTGAAGGTTTGAATCGACCTAAACAGGACAATGGTCGACGCATGCTGTAAAATTTTAAAATTATCAAAAACTGTACAGTATGCGTTGACGCATGCAGGGCTATGGTCGACGGCTCGCTTGAAAACCCAGAAATTTTCTTCTTTTGAAAAACGTTCCAAATTCCCTCTCCCCTGCATTAAATGTGTTATGATGTTTTGACATGACATTCATCTTGTGAATTGCATCTAGACACCTAAACTGTCTCCTGTCTCCTCCCTCTTCCCAAAAACCCTAACACCTCCTTCTATTAAAGACCTAAGTATTCTTCTTCTCCAACATTATTCCCAAATCATTCTATTCAAAGTTCATCTACAAATTCCTCCAAAACTCATCAATGGCTTCCTCTCTCCGCAAAACTACCGGTAAGAGATCAAGAGCTTCTTCATCCTCTGCTTCCGTTCCGATTACTGCTGTTTCTCTTGTTCATCCTCCTGCTGTTGAAAACTTCAACAAAAGTCTCAGCAAAAGGGCCATAGTTCCACAACATGCCTTCTACCATGCAACAAGTGAGCGCTTGCATCTCACTCGGCTTCTGTCCCTGTTGGACTTTCAAGGGTTCGTCAATTTCCTGGAATGTAATACAAAGTACAGTGAAGATTTGGTCAGAGTGTTTTACACAAATATGCGAGGTAACTTTCAAGATCAGCACTTTCACACCTCTGTAGGAAATAGACTGGTTAATATCAATTCTGAAGTATGGAACAAATATTTTGATATGACTGTTGATGCTGATGCACCACCTCTCCATGAGGTAACTGACACTCGTATGGTGTCGGGTTATGAATATAAGAGGGCTCTGAATGGAATGCTCAAACGACCTTATCCAGAGGCAATTGTCAACAGCGATGCTTTTCCTCGATTGGTCACAGCCGAGAAACTCAATACAGGGGAGCGCATCCTTCAGTGGATCGTCGCTCGTATACTACGACCGAAAAAGGGTGGTCTGTCGCGTGTCGAAGAAGCTGAGGTACATCTTATCTACATACTGCAAAACAGGATCAAAATAAATTGGCCTTACTATATTGCTAGCAGGATGTTTGCTCTGAGAGACTCAAGTAGAGGCACTGCTTTAGCCTATGGGTCGTTCATCTCGGAAATTCTTGCTGCTGCGAATGTTGTGTATCCAACATTTCCATGTGTATCAGTTTCCTCGGATAAAGAATTTAGCACCAAAACCCTTGCAATGATGGGGTATTTTTGGTGTGCTGAACGACGTTCATACAGATTTGTCCGACGGGCCAATATTCCTCCGGTGCCTAGTAACGATTCTGATGAAGAAGAAAGTGAAGAGCAGGGTGAAGAAGAAAGCGAAGAACAAAGTGGAGAAGAAAGTGAAGAGGAAGGTGAAGAAGACGATGCAGAAGACAACACAGATGCAGAGATACAATAACCTATCTATGGGACTCAAGATTATCATTAATCTTCAGTCCATGATACGGCTACAAATATCGATTGGGTCCAGTACTCATATCCATCAGAAGAACAAGAAGGCGATTCTATAAATCAAGGATGGGGCAATTGGCAATATACAGGCTGGACTACCTTGGGTAGATTCTATGACCCATACACGGCTACCCTCAAGACTACCAACCCTCTCAGCACTCATCACCTCCTCCGCCTTCGGATAACTCTGAAGTCATTACTATGATGCAGTCAATGCAGTTAGAACAACAAAACTTCATGAGGCGTCAAGACACTCAGATGGAGCAGATTAGAGCTGAGCTTCATGCCCAAAATGAAAGGTTCAATTCATTTTCTACTCGGATGGACGCCCGTATTGACTCTCTGGTTGAATCACATGAGCGGCAAGATTGGGAAATCACCAACTCTCTTAGTCATCTCAACATGTCCGTCGAAGCCTTTTTGGACTTCTCGGATCCTTACCACAATCCAGATGCTGCATACCGAGGGAGAGGACGAGGACGGGGTCGTGGTTATTAGATTCATAGTTGCATATTTCATATTTGCTTATATGTTTTCGTCTGTGTACTTTTCATTTTTTTTCTGTATTATGTGTGCCTGAACTTTCATTACATGTTTTCGCCATTATCTATTAATTCAAGATATTTTTGTTCATTATCATGCTTGTGTGTGAAGTTTGGTAATTAAATATCACTTATTGTCTGTTCTCTGTTAATTGATGCGTTCTTCTTCTCTTTTTGATGGTGTCAAAGGGGGAGAAGACAATGTAGCAAGCAAACACCAAAGCCAAGTCAGGATATTAACAGTTCAGGATATTAACAACATTTGATGGCTGTTTGTTCTACAGCCTTATAGTGCAAAAGAAAGGGGGAGCCTGTGTATACTTGTGTGTATACATTGCATATTTGGTGTTTTAGTTGTATACAGGTTGTCATCATCAAAAAGGGGGAGATTGTGGAGGCAAATTGCCACATATCACACAAGTATGCAAGACATTGGTAAATGCAGGTTTCGATGATGACAAATTCCCAGGATAGACTGGAAAGTATGAATTCCAGATCCACTAAACCAGATGCAACGTATCACCCACCATATCCTTCTTTCTCTTATCTTAAAATTTCTGAAATGAATATACTTTGTGTTGACAAAATGAAATCATGACTAAAGGCATGAAAAACTTCAAGCTAATGAACTTTTGCAGGCTTGCAGGACATGGGTCGACCATAGGGTCGGCGTATTCATCAGAAAAAGGGGAAATCAGTCAGCGCACAAAGCATGCGTCGACCATAGGGTCAGCGCATGAAGGAATGACATTCCAGCGGGTCAACGCATAAAAGCAATGGGTCGACCATAGGTCGGCGCACAAAGAAAATGGATTTCAACGGGTCAGCGCACGCCGACTGTATGGTCGACGCACACTGGTGAAATTTCCAGAAATCCAAAACAACACAGGCCATGCGTCGACGCACAGACCTGTTATGGTCGACCGTTCACGCGGAAAATCTGTTTTAAAATACTTCCCTCTCATTTTTGAAATACTGTTATATCCTGAATTAGGTTAGCACTATATATACTTGCTTAAACACTTGTGTCTACAAACATTTGATATTCTTTTGATTCATGTGTTCAAAAACAAGAAAGAGTGAAATAGGTGTCCAAGATTCATCATCTTCATCTTCAACATCTCACAACATTTCAATTACACACAATAATTTTTGAAATGCATTTGTGAGAGATTCAAGGTGATAAGGTTCGAGGCTTAGATTGGAGAATCAAGCTCGGGTTGAAGATTGCGACAGGTTCTTTCTTGAATAAAACCATTGGGGTTTTGCCCTCCAAGATTGGTTCAAATTTTGGGGGTTTTTGGACGAGATTCTTCATCAACGATCAATCGAGCGAAGGTGATTGTGAAGAGGTGGTCTTCACAAGTCTAGTAGCGGATTCGGTGATTGTGAAGGGAAGATCTCGGGTTCGATTTGGTGCTGTTGAGATCAGCCGGAGCCAAAGGTTTGAACAACAACGTGTTCTTCAATAAGGTGGCTGGAGTCGGAGGTCCATCAACACAAATCGAAGAACTTGATTCAGCTTGAATCAAGGGGCAAGGAGTGAAGGCAACTTTCAACACATTGAGATTTTTGTTGTATATTTGCTGCTCAATCCTTGTATAAACTGTTCATTCAAACAAGTGATATCTATACAATATATCTCAATTCTAGTTTTAGAATTGAGGGCAGACGTACCCCGAAGCGAGGACGACGGGGGAACTACCTCACCAAATTACTTGTCTTCTTTATTTTCAGCATTTTCGTTGCAGCTCAAATAAGTAATTTTTGTGTAAGCTCTATTGTCAAAATTGTGATATCAATTGAGTAAGAGATTAAAACTTTGTTTTTAACTCTAAAGTACAACAATACGTTGTACTAGGCTGGTTGAAATCACTTACTCAACATAAACATCACTTGGAGTGTCTTTGCACACCAAGTGTTTGACATATTGCTTGAACCAAAATTATCTTACTTGTGTATCTAGTTTTGGTTTGATTTTGAATCATTGGAACTAGGAATCCTTACAAATGAAGTAAATAATTGATAAGCATATTTTGTGTTGTGATTCTATTTTTCCGAATTGTCATTAATCCATAGGCTTACGTATATCCGGTTTTCCAATAACCGTTCGTTTTAGACTATATTTTTCCTCGGCCGCTTCCGCACTTAAAACAATTTTAAAACCAATTTTAAATTGGTAGCGCCGACTCAAATTTTAATTGGGGATCTATTCAACCCCCCATTCTAGATCCGTTCCATAGTCTAACAAGTGGTATCTAGAGCTCCGGTTATTCGGTGCTTCAAATACAATGAGATAGAAAATGGCAAACGAACCTAAAAGGGCGTACAATAGGGCTCCTGTTTTCAACGGTGAAAATTATAGTTATTGGAAAGACTGTATCCGTGTGCATATAAACTCCATAGACAGAAAAATATGGAACGTTATCCTTAATGGTCCAATAGAAATTACTATGACCAATGCGGACAACGTAGTTGTGCCAAAGCCTGAAGCACAACGGACCGATGACGATGAGAAAAAATACAATTATGATTGGAAAGCTAAAAACATCTTAATCTCCTCATTAGGTGTAGATGAATACTATCTTGTATCCCATTGTCCTACCGTTAAGGCCATGTGGGATTCACTACAAATAGCCCATGAGGGGACAAACGATGTTAAGTTGGCTAGAATCAATACATTAACTCAAGAGTTCGATCTCTTTTTCATGGAGCAAGGGGAAACCATTGCTGACATGCAAAAGAGATTTACTCATCTCATCAATCGTTTACATTCATTAGGTAGGCCTGTTTCCAATGATATTGCTACTAGTAAGATCTTAAGATGTCTTAACAGGGAATGGCAGCCTAAAGTGACCTCCATCAAAGAAGCACATGATCTTACCTTATTAGATTTAACAACATTGTTTGGCAAATTACAAGAGCATGAACAGGTACTCTTGAGCTTAGGCCAACGCGAAAAGATGGAAAAGAAAGGCAAAACGAAGGTGAGTGAAAAGAAATCGATAGCTCTCAAGACTTCCTCCTCGAAGTCTCAAGCAAAAGAGAAAAATGATTATTCCTCGAGCGACGAAGAAGAAGAGGACACAAGCGAAGATATGGGGTTGTTTGTTAAACGGTATAACCGTTACGTGAGAAAGAACGGCATCTAACATTCCGAGAAGAACTTGGTAAACTTCCGGAAACAATCGAGACACTCCAAGGATGATGACTCGAAAGGTAAAAAGACTAGAGGGACGTGCTACAAGTGTGGAAATCCCGGTCACTACAAACCGGACTGTCCAATGAATAAAAAGGGAAAGGACAAGGAATCATCAAAGTCACACAAGAAATCATCAAAGCCTAGGAGAGCATACATAGCGTGGGAAAGTGACAGTGACTCTTCCTCCTCTGATGAAAGTTCTAGTGATGAAGAAGAGTCCGTGAATCTATGCCTCTCCGCCAATCAGAAAAATAAGAAAAAATAGGTACGTCACTCTAAATATGATAAGTCCTCAAATATGTCGCATTCAGAATTACAAACCGCATTTCATACCTTACATAATGAAGCAGTAGAAGCCTTCAAGAAACTTGCTTCTAATAAGAAAATCTTTACGTATTTAGAGCATAAAGTTAAAGAGTCCGAAAAGAAATTAGAGGACCTTAAGGCTTCCATTATGAAAGGCAATGAATCGGATTGTAAAGACGATAGAAATCCTTTCAACTTCGGGTGTGGTACTTGTCATATTTGGCAAGGTGAGGTTAGAAACCTCAAGGCCAAATTAAACAAGGCACTTGAGCCTAAAGTTACATTCGCTATTGATAAAAAGGATTTTAGAAAAAGTATGATTAACCCATACCAAAAATATGCATATGTAATTAGGGATCAAGCAAGTGAAAGTGTCTCTAAAGTTGATTTTGCTTGCTTATATTGTTGCAAGAAAGGCCACTCCATTGGTAAATGCCGGTTTAGGAGATTTCTTGTTCCTAAAGGCATCTACCAATGGTTGCCCAAACGCAACCATTTTGTCGCTAACCTATTAGGACCCAATATGCCATTGGGTACCTCCTTGTGCTAATTATGTTTTGACAGGTGAAATGTGTCGAGACCACCGAGAGAAGATGGGTTCTCGATAGTGGGTGCTCAAGACACATGTCTGGAGACATATCCTTATTCATAGACTTTGTGGCTAAGAAGAAAGGGTATGTAACTTATGGTGATAACAACCGCGGAGCAATACTAGGTAAAGGTAGTGTAGGTAATCTCGCCTCTTCTATGATTTCCGACGTATTGCTTGTCGAAAACCTTAAACATAATCTGCTTAGCATTAGCCAATTGTGCGACAAAGGATACAATGTATCCTTTTCAAAAGATTGTTGCAAAATTGTGCATGAAAATGATAAGAAGAATATATTTAATGGTTTTAGAGTAAACAATGTATATATGCTTGACTTAAATGAAGTATCATTAACAAGTGACAAATGCCTAATAACTAAAAGTGAATGGCTATGGCATAGGCGTTTACCGCATGTCAATTTTGACTTACTAAATAAGGTAGTCTCAAAAGACCTAGTCTTAGGACTCCCCAAAATAAAGTTCACCAAGGATCACCTTTGTGATGCTTGTCAAAAAGGGAAGCAAACGAGGATCTCATTTAAATCCAAAAAGATAATTTCAACAACGAGACCTCTTGAACTTCTACACATGGACTTGTTTGGGCCGTCTAGGATCAAAAGTCTAGGAGGAAACTATTATGGGTTCGTAATAGTGGACGACTTTTCTAGGTTTTGTTGGACCATCTTCTTAGTAAGTAAAAGTGATACATTCGCCGCTTTTGAAAAGTATGCTAAGCTTCCCCAAAATAAGTTAAATACAAACATAGTGTCCATTAGGAGCGAACATGGAGATGAGTTTGAAAATCACTTATTTGAAGAATATTGCGGTAACCATGGTATTGATCATAACTTCTCAGCTCCACGCACTCCTCAACAAAACGGGGTTGTGGAGCGCAAAAACCGTATTTTAGAAGAATTGGGAAGAACAATTATTAACGAAAGTGGTTTACCTAAATATTTTTGGGTCGACGCCATTAGTATGGCGTGCTATGTTTTGAATAGGGTACTTATTCGCCCCATTCTAAACAAACCACCTTACGAACTTTTAAAAGGGCGAAAGCCTAATGTTTCTCACTTGCACGTGTTTGGATGTAAATGCTTTGTATTAAACAATGGAATGGAAAACTTGGGAAAATTTGATTCCAAAGCCGATGAAGGTATCTTTCTCGGATACTCTCACTCGAGTAAAGCATATAGAATATATAATAAACGATTACTTGTTGTAGAAGAGTCTGTGCATGTTACCTTTGATGAGTCCTACCCGAGAAATGTCGGAAAGGATAGTGTTGTTCATGGTGCAGGTACATCCACTGAAGACATACTCAAAAGTGGCGAGACGGGGATTGATCAACCTGACAAAGCCAAAATTGAGGAGGATAAGGATGCACACCATGATGCAACAGAGGAAGTTCATCCGCCTTCAAACGACGATCTTCCTCAAGAATGGAAGTCATCTAAAGACCATCCAATTGAAAACATTATTGGAGACATCACAAAGGGTGTAACAACTCGAGCTAAGCTATGTAATTTCTGTTATTACTTCGCTTTCGTGTCACAGATGGAACCTAAAAACCCTAAGGAAGCCCTACTCGATGAACATTGGTATTTGTCAATGCAGGAGGAACTGAATCAGTTTACTAGAAATGATGTTTCGGACCTTGTCCCTCCTCCACGAGGTCATCGAGTAATCGGCACCCGATGGGTGTTTAGAAATAAACTGGACGAGAACGGAGTAATAACTCGCAACAAAGCGCGTTTAGTCGCGCAAGGGTATAACCAAGAGGAAGGCATCGACTATGAGGAAACTTATGCGCCGGTTGCCCGACTCGAGGCTATACACCTTCTACTTGCTTTCGCTTGTGCAAAAGATTTTAAGTTATTTCAAATGGACGTCAAAAGTGTGTTCCTTAACGGGTTTATAAATGAAGAAGTCTATGTTGCTCAACCACCTGGTTTTGAGTCTCATGAGTATCCTGAATCCTAGGAGAATCTGCTGAATGGTAATTGATTCCTAGGAGAATCTGTTGAATGGTAATTGATTCCTAGGAGAATCTGCTGAATGGTTATTGACTCCTAGGAGAATCTGCTGAATGCTAATTGATTCCTAGGAGAATCTGTTGAATGGTAATTGATTCCTAGGAGAATCTGCTGAATGGTAATTGATTCCTAGGAGAATCTGCTGAATGGTAATTGATTCCTAGGAGAATTTGCTGAATGGTAATTGATTCCTAGGAGAATCTGCTTAATGGTAATTGATTCCTAGGAGAATCTGCTGAATGGTAATTGATTCCTAGGAGAATCTGCTGAATGGTAATTGATTCCTTGAAGAATCTGTTGAACGATAGTTTATTAATAGGAGAATCTGTTGAATGATAATTGATTCTAAGGAGAATCTGCTGAATGATATTTGATCCCTAGGAGGATCTGCTGAACGATTGTGTACCCATGTTGGGGTGTGAGTGATGGTTCCAATAAGTTCCTGAGTGAACTTGAGATGATTAAGTCAGTACCGCTTTTGCATCTGCATAGAGTCGTGAGTCGGTCTCTATGAGTGGATTTATCATCTTTATAATTGTGAATTGGTGAAATAAACACGAATGTAGAAGCTTATGTGAATGGTGATGAAATAAACAGAATATGTGTATGTTTATGTAGAATGATGTATATGTGGAAATGTGCATTATGAAATGTCTGGTGATAAATATATGTGTGTGTCTATATATATATATATATATATATATATATATATATATATATATATATATATATATATATATATATATATATATATATATATATATATATATATATATATATATATATATATATATATATATATATATATATATATATATATATATATATATATATATATATATATATATATATATATATATATATATATATATATATATAGTTATATATAGTTATATGCATTGATTATTATGATAATATTTCTCACCCTTCTGCTATTTTATGGTGCCCTTGAGGCATTGTAGATTAGGTATGCTGGTGATCCCTTTTGTGAAGTGTGTCTTCTTTGTTTTGGTCAGATGGCACTGATATGTAACACTGGGTAGCTAGGAAGCCTTTGGCTCTTTTTGGTGATACATTTGTATATGTATTTTTGGTGATGCATGTTTATGTAAACATGAATGATGTTGATGACTTATATTAGATGATGTGAATATGTATATATGTATATACATGCTCGTTGCGATTCAATGTTTAGATTTTCCGCTTTCATTCTAAATATGGAGATGTGGGTGTAAGGACTAAGTTCCTACGTTGCAAAAGTTACCCCACTGTTGCATATCATATGTTAAGCAGGTGTTGTATGTTTTAATTTCAAGCATAATGTGGCATGCCTCTTTTATACCGTGTTTTTAATTGTACTCTGATGGAATTTTTATTATGTGCCTAAATGATTATTTGAATTATTTAGGGTATAGAAAGGGGGTGTTACATTAAGTGGTATTAGAGCCAGTGTTGAGTCAGTTGTGTCTGTCTTATTGTTGTTAACGGTTAAGCTCTGGTTTAACCTTGTTGTTGTTTCTGGGTTGATTAGAATACGGATGGTAGAAATAATGTTGCGAGGGTTGCTGCCATGGAAACAAGGGCTAGGGCAGTGCAGGGTGCACTGAATGTGAATGCGAATGATGAGTTCAGGAAGAATCGACCACTGGTCTTCAAAGAAAGATTTGATCTCGATGGTGCCCAAATTTGGTTGAAAGATATTGAAAGAATCTTTCGAGTTATGGGCTGTGAAGAGAGGAATAATGTGAGACTTGGATCTCACATGCTAAGGGAAGAAGCCGACGATTGGTGGATCGGTATACGTCAAATTCTTGAAGTTGATGACGAAGAAATAACTTGGAATTTATTTCGTACTGAGTTCTTTAGGAAGTACTACCCCGAGAGTGTGAAGGGAAAGAAGAAGATGGAATTCCTTGAACTGAAGCAAGGCAATATGTCCGTGGTGGACTATACTGCTAAGTTTGTGGAGTTAGTGCAGTTTCAACCTCATTATGATGCGGTTCCGGCTGAGTTCTCTAGGTGTGTTAAGTATGAGAATGGCTTGCGTCCTGAGATTAAGCAAGCGGTAGGATACCAGAGAATAAGAAGGTTTTCGGACTTGACTGAATGTTGTAGAATCTTCGAAGAAGATCGCAAGGCTCGTTCTGCTCATTACAAAAATTTGAATGAGAGAAAAGGAAAGCAACAAGTTAGGAGTGGACCTTATGTGACACTTGTTGATAAAGGCAAGCATAGGGAAAACTTTGCTGAGAAATCTGGAGGAGGAAGTTCTGGATCCATTAAGTGCTACAAGTGTGGCGAAATGGGTCATAAGTCTTTTGAGTGTGGGAAGCCCAAAGTGAAATGTTCTAACTGTGGAGTCCTTGGGCATGCTGCTACAAATTGCAGAAAGAATGTAGTTAAGTGCTACAATTGCGAAGAAGTGGGTCACATTAGTCCTAATTGTACTAAACCGAAACAAGCTCAAGCGGGCGGAAAGGTATTTACATTAGCAGGGTCAGACACTACTAATGCAAATCGTTTAATTAGAGGTACGTGCTTTATTAATAGTACGCTTTTAGTTGCTATTATTGATACTGGAGCGACTCATTTGTTCATTTCTTTGAGTGCGTTAAGCATTTGGATTTGTGCATGTCTTCTTGGGGAGGTGAGATGGTTATTGAGACTCCTGTTTCAGGGTCGGTAACTACATCTTTGGTGTGTGTGAGTTGTCCTTTGACCATGTATGGTAAGGACTTCGTTATGGATTAGGGTGTTTGTCGTTGGAGGGATTGGATGTAGTCTTGGGAATTGGAGAGTGGGATGCGAGAGCCGTATCCGGAGTTGTTTGAATCAGATGATATTTTTGAGGATGAAAATATCTAAAGTGGGGGAGAGTTGTAACGCCCCGATTTTGATTATTACATTTTATTGAGTATTTTATTTGATTTGAGTGATAATTGTATTAATTGTGAACTTGATGTGTTAATATGGTATGTTTTGATATTTTACCGTTTTGGAGAGTTTTCGGGTAAAATTAGATTGGAGGGTATTTTGGTCATTTTACATTTAATAGTGAGGAAATATATATAAAATAAATAGAAATAGAAAGAAATAGATATGCGAGTAAGTAAGAGAGAAAGAAAGAAGGAAAAAAGAGAAATAGAGGGAAACAGAAGAGAAAGAAGGAAGAAGAGAAGAAAAAGAGGAAACTTGGGAAAATCATCAAGAACGCTTGCTAGAAATCGAATAATCGGGTAAGGGTGTGAAATATTGTTATCTTATCAATGTGTGTGATTGTGTATGTGTTGGGTTGGATTGTTTGGTAGTTTTCCCCCATTTTCCATTTTTAGGTTGAAATGGATTAATCGATAAAAATCGAGGTTTTAACGGTTAAAAGTTGGAATAAATGATGTAGATTAGTCGAGAAATGTTAGGCTAAAACTACTGGAGGTTGTTGGAATTTAATCGGGTGATTTTGTAAGTTTTGACATTTTTGGTCAATTGGAGGTTAAGATTTTGGATGAAAATCGGAAGTCGTAGAATTTGCGTTTTATGATCCTAAATTGTTACTATATGATTGGTAATGATGAGTAGGTATTTAATCGGGAGAAAATAATTAAATCGGTCGGGTTTTGGGGGAGGGGGGTTTGGTGCAAACGCGTAGCTGTTTTTCCATGTTTTTCAGGTGTTAACCGGTTAACACTATGGGTTAACCGATTAACGGTATTACAAATGGCCAAACAACTGAATTTTGGAGCCGTTAACCGGTTAACGGTATGCGCTAACCCGTTAACGCTGTAAGTGTGAGAAAAATATTATTTTTCCAAAACTTTGAAAATTCATAACTTCTTCACCGTTTATCGGATTTTGTTGTTCTTTATATCAAACTGAAGCTAATATATGTTCTATAACTTGGTGAAAATAAATATTATTTTTAGCCGACTTTTATCTGATTTTACCGATTAATCGAGATTAATTATTTTAAGTAATTGAGGCTTAAATAATTAGAGTGTTCGGTTGCCGTTTGGCATAATTGCTGTAAATGCATATGGATTGTATGTGATAATATGATGTGAATCGTAGAAGCATGAATGATGAATATGCTTAGTTACATGTATATGTGCATTGTTTAAATTGATTAAATTGCATGATGAATTGGGATGAGGTTTGTTGTCGTTTGGCACGATATTGTGAATACATATTGCTTGTATGCGATAGAATGCATGAGAAATATATTGTGAATATATGTGCATTGCTTGGTAAATGTGAGAATGATGTTGAAAATATGTATATGTGCAAGAGTCGTAATCACTGGAGTAGAATAACAAGATGTTGTTCCTAGTGAGGTATAAGTGATATAGTCGTACTCATTGGGGTAGAATGACTAATGTGTCGTTCCTAGTGGAATGATCACCGGGGTAGAATAACTGAGATGTTATTCATGGTAGGGGATTGGTGATAATTGATTCCTAGGAGAATCTGCTGAATGGTAATTGATTCCTAGGAGAATATACTGAATGGTAATTGATTCCTAGGAGACACTGTTGAATGGTAATTGATTCCTAGGAGAATCTGCTGAGTGGTAATTGATTCCTAGGAGAATCTGCTGAATGGTAATTGATTCCTAGGAGAATCTGTTGAATGGTAATTGATTCCTAGGAGAATCTGCTGAATGGTAATTAATCCCTAGGAGAATCTGTTGAATGGTAATTGATTCCTAGGAGAATCTGCTGAATGGTAATTGATTCCTAGGAGAATCTGTTGAATGGTAATTGATTCCTAGGAGAATCTGCTGAAGGGTAATTGATTCCTAGGAGAATCTGCTGAACGATAATTAATTCCTAGGAGAATCTGCTGAATGATATTTGATCCCTAGGAGGATCTGCTGAATGATTGTGTACCCATGTAGGGGTGTGTGCGATGGTTCCAATAAGTTCCTGAGTGAACTTGAGATGATTGAGTTTGTACCGAGTTTGCATCTGCATAGAGTCGTGAGTCGGTCTCTATGAGTGGATTTATCATCTTTATAATTGTGAATTGGTGAAATAAACATGAATGTAGATGCTTATCTGAATGGTGATGAAATAAACATAATATGTGTATGTTTATGTAGAATGATGTATATGTGGAAATGTGCATGATGAAATGTCTGGTGATAAATATATGTGTATACATTGTAATGTATATGTTTGAATTATGATGAATGTGGTGAGAATGGAGATATGTGTATCTTTATGTGTGTGTGTGTGTGTATATATATATATATATATATATATATATATATATATATATATATATATATATATATATATATATATATATATATATATATATATATATATATATATATATATATATATATATATATATATATATATATATATATATATATATATATATATATATATATATATATATATATATATATATATATATATATATATATATATATATATATATATATATATATATATATATATATATGTGTGTGGGTGTGTGTGTGTATATATATATATATATATATATATATATAGTTATATGCATTGATTATTATGATAATATTTCTCACCCTTCTGTTGTTTTATGGTGCCCTTGAGGCATTGTAGATTAGGTATGCTGGTGATCCCTTTTGTGAAGTGTGTCTTCTTTGTTTTGGTCAGATGGCTCTGATATGTAACACTAGGTAGCTAGGAAGCCTTTGGCTCTTTTTGGTGATACATTTGTATATGTATTTTTGGTGATGCGTGTTTATGTAAACATGAATGATGTTGATGACTTATATTGGATGATGTGAATATGTATATATGTATATACATGCTGGTTGCGATTCAATGTTTAGATTTTCTGCTTTCATTCTAAATATGGAGATGTGGGTGTAAGGACTAAGTTCCTACGTTGCAAAAGTTACCCCACTGTTGCATATCATATGTTAAGCAGGTGTTGTATGTTTTAATTTCAAGCATAATGTGGCATGCCTCTTTTTTACCGTGTTTTTAATTATACTCTGATGGAATTTTTATTTCGTGCCTAAATGATTATTTGAATTATTTAGGGTATAGAAAGGGGGTGTTACATTAAGTGGTATCAGAGCCAGTGTTGAGTCAGTTGTGTCTGTCTTATTGTTGTTAACGGTTAAGCTGTGGTTTAACCTTGTTGTTGTTTCTGGGTTGATCAGAATACGGCTGGTAGAAATAATGTTGCGATGGCTGCTGCCATGGAAACAAGGGCTAGGGCAGTGCAGGGTGCGCTGAATGTGAATGCGAATGATGAGTTAAGGAAGAATCGACCACCAGTCTTCAAAGGAAGATTTGATCTCGATGGTGCCCAAATTTGGTTGAAAGAGATTGAAAGAATCTTTCGAGTTATGGGTTGTGAAAAGAGGAATAATGTGAGACTTGGATCTCACATGCTAAGGGAAGAAGCTGACGATTGGTGGATCGGTATGCGTCAAATTCTTGAAGTTGATGACGAAGAAATAACTTGGAATTTATTTCGTACCGAGTTCTTTAGGAAGTACTACCCCGAGAGTGTGAAGGGAAAGAAGAAGATGGAATTCCTTGAACTGAAGCAAGGCAATATGTCCGTGGTGGACTATACTGCTAAGTTTGTGGAGTTAGTGCAGTTTCACCCTCATTATGATGCGGTTCCGGCTGAGTTCTCTAGGTGTGTTAAGTATGAGAATGGCTTGCGTCCTGAGATTAAGCAAGCGGTAGGATACCAGAGAATAAGAAGGTTTTCGGACTTGACCGAATGTTATAGAATCTTCGAAGAAGATCGCAAGGCTCGTTCTGCTCATTACAAAAATTTGAATGAGAGAAAAGGAAAGCAACAAGTTAGGAGTGGACCTTATGTGACACCTGTTGATAAAGGCAAGCATAGGGAAAAATTTGCTGAGAAATCTGGAGGAGGAAGTTCTGGATCCATTAAGTGCTACAAGTGTGGCGAAATGGGTCATAAGTCTTTTGAGTGTGGGAAGCCCAAAGTGAAATGTTCTAACTGTGGAGTCCTTGGGCATGCTGCTACAAATTGCAGAAAGAATGTAGTTAAGTGCTACAATTGCGAAGAAGTGGGTCACATTAGTCCTAATTGTACTAAACCGAAACAAGCTCAAGCGGGCGGAAAGGTATTTACATTAGCAGGGTAAGACACTACTAATGCAAATCGTTTAATTAGAGGTACGTGCTTTATTAATAGTACGCTTTTAGTTGCTATTATTGATACTGGAGCGACTCATTTGTTCATTTCTTTGAGTGCGTTAAGCATTTGGATTTGTGCATGTCTTCTTGGGGAGGTGAGATGGTTATTGAGACTCCTGTTTCAGGGTCGGTAACTACATCTTTGGTGTGTGTGAGTTGTCCTTTGACCTTGTATGGTAAGGACTTCGTTATGGATTCAGGGTGTTTGTCGTTGGAGGGATTGGATGTAGTCTTGGGAATTGGAGAGTGGGATGCGAGAGCCGTATCCGGAGTTGTTTGAATTAGATGATATTTTTTAGGACGAAAATATCTAAAGTGGGGGAGAGTTGTAACGCCCCGATTTTGATTATTACATTTTATTGAGTATTTTATTTGATTTGAGTGATAATTGTATTAATTGTGAACTTGATGTGTTAATATGGTATGTTTTGATATTTTACCGTTTTGGAGAGTTTTTGGGTAAAATTAGATTGGAGGGTATTTTGGTCATTTTACATTTAATAGTGAGGAAATATATATAAAATAAATAGAAATAGAAAGAAATAGATATACGAGTAAGTAAGAGAGAAAGAAAGAAGGAAAAAAGAGAAATAGAGGGAAAGAGAAGAGAAAGAAGGAAGAAGAGAAGAAAAAGAGGAAACTTGGGAAAATCATCAAGAACGCTTGCTAGGAATCGAATAATCGGGTAAGGGTGTGAAATATTGTTATCTTATCAATGTGTGTGATTGTGTATGTGTTGGGTTGGATTGTTTGGTAGTTTTTCCCCATTTTCCATTTTTAGGTTGAAATGGATTAATCGATAAAAATCGAGGTTTTAACGGTTAGAAGTTGGAATAAATGATGTAGATTAGTCGAGAAATGTTAGGCTAAGACTACTAGAGGTTGTTGGAATTTAATCGGGTGATTTTGTAAGTTTTGACATTTTTGGTCAATTGGAGGTTAAGATTTTGGATGAAAATCGGAAGTCGTAGAATTTGCGTTTTATGATCCTAAATTGTTACTATATGATTGGTAATGATGAGTAGGTATTTAATCGGGAGAAAATAATTAAATCGGTCGGGTTTTGGGGGGGGTTGGTGCAAACGCGTAGCTGTTTTTCCATGTTTTTCAGGTGTTAACCGGTTAACACTATGGGTTAACCGATTAACGGTATTACAAATGGCCAAACAACTGAATTTTGGAGCCGTTAACCAGTTAACGGTATGCGCTAACCCGTTAACGCTGTAAGTGTGAGAAAAAATTAGTTTTCCAAAACTTTGAAAATTCATAACTTCTTCACCGTTTATCGGATTTTGTTGTTCTTTATATCAAACTAAAGCTAATAATATGTTCTATAACTTGGTGAAAATAAATATTATTTTTAACCGAATTTTAGCCGATTTTACCGATTAATCGAGATTAATTATTTTAAGTAATTGAGGCTTAAATAATTAGAGTGTTCGGTTGCCGTTTGGCATAATTGCTGTAAATGCATATGGATTGTATGTGATAATATGATGTGAATTGTAGAAGCATGAATGATGAATATGCTTGGTTACATGTATATGTGCATTGTTTAAATTGATTAAATTGCATGATGAATTGGGATGAGGTTTGTTGTCGTTTGGCACGATATTGTGAAGACATATTGCTTGTATGCGATAGAATGCATGAGAAATATATTGTGAATATATGTGCATTGCTTGGTAAATGTGAGAATGATGTTGAAAATATGTATATGTGCAAGAGTCGTAATCACTGGAGTAGAATAACAAGATGTTGTTCCTAGTGAGGTATAAGTGATATAGTCGTACTCATTGGGGTAGAATGACTAATGTGTCGTTCCTAGTGGAATGATCGCCGGGGTAGAATAACTGAGATGTTATTCATGGTAGGGGATTGGTGATAATTGATTCCTAGGAGAATCTGCTGAATGGTAATTGATTCCTAGGAGAATCTACTGAATGGTGACTGATTCCTAGGAGAATCTGTTGAATGGTAATTGATTCCTAGGAGAATCTGCTGAATGGTAATTGATTCCTAGGAGAATCTGCTGAATGGTAATTGATTCCTAGGAGAATCTGTTGAATGGTAATTGATTCCTAGGAGAATCTGCTGAATGGTAATTAATTCCTAGGAGAATCTGTTGAATGGTAATTGATTCCTAGGAGAATCTGCTGAATGGTAATTGATTACTAGGAGAACCTGTTGAATGGTAATTGATTCCTAGGAGAATCTGTTGAAGGGTAATTGATTCCTAGGAGAATCTGCTGAACGATAATTAATTCCTAGGAGAATCTGCTGAATGATATTTGATCCCTAGGAGGATCTGCTGAACGATTGTGTACCCATGTAGGGGTGTGCGCGATGGTTCCAATAAGTTCCTGAGTGAACTTGAGATGATTGAGTCGGTACCGTGTTTGAATCTGCATAGAATCGTGAGTCGGTCTCTATGAGTGGATTTATCATCTTTATAATTGTGAATTGGTGAAATAAACATGAATGTAGATGCTTATCTGAATGGTGATGAAATAAACATAATATGTGTATGTTTATGTAGAATGATGTATATGTGAAAATGTGCATGATGAAATGTCTGGTGATAAATATATGTGCATACATTGTAATGTATATGTTTGAATTATGATGAATGTGGTGATAATAGAGATATGTGTATGTTTGAATTATGAATTATGATGTATATGTTTGAATTATGATGAATGTCTGGTAATATATATATATATATATATATATATATATATATATATATATATATATATATATATATATATATATATATATATATATATATATATATATATATATATATATATATATATGCATTGATTATTATGATAATATTTCTCACCCTTCTGCTGTTTTATAGTGCCCTTGAGGCATTGTAGATTAGGTATGATGGTGATCCCTTTTGTGAAGTGTGTCTTCATTGTTCTGGTAAGATGGCTCTGATATGTAACATCGGGTAGCTAGGAAGCCTTTGGCTCTTTTTGGTGATACATTTGTATATGTATTTTTGGTGATGCATGTTTATGTAAACATGAATGATGTTGATGACTTATATTGGATGATGTGAATATGTATATATGTATATACATGCTGGTTGTCATTCAATGTTTAGATTTTCCGCTTTCATTCTAAATATTGAGATGTGGGTGTAAGGACTAAGTTCCTACGTTGCAAAAGTTACCCCACTGTTGCATATCATATGTTGAGCAGGTGTTGTATTTTTTAATTTCAAGCATAATGTGGCATGCCTCTTTTATACCGTGTTTTTAATTATACTCTGATGGAATTTTTATTATGTGCCTAAATGATTATTTGAATTATTTGGGGTATAGAAAGGGGGTGTTACAGTATAAGTTTACAAGTTATCATTATAGGTTCTAATTAAGGTTTCAAAAAGTTTTTTTTGAGACAACGAGTTTGGTTTGTGGTAAGTAAGTAATCGAGCAATTTTAATTCAATAAAAATGTGCACGAGCATTGAAATTTGAGGGATTAATGTCGGCAAGCGTCATATAACCATAAAATAAAAAGATGGCGATGAAGGGAAATTACGAGAAAAATACAGTGGATGTATATAAACAAAAAAATTTCCATTGGTGAATCCTTGCGAGTGGTCACAGTCGATGATTGAATAATTACCTCTTATAGTGATGAACTTTTGAAATCAAATTGATAAAGAGGTCACGAGCATTGGATGGACAACAACATATCTACTCAGTCCACACAAACATGTTACCATCAATCAAAGGTCAACAACTCTCTCTTTATAAAGGCAATTAATTTACAACAATTCTCACTTATGTTAATGATATTTTTCTTTCAAGGAATGGTCTTTATGAAATAAAATGTCTTAAAGAGTTGCTTCTCAAGAGCTTCTACAACAATGCTCTTGGAGATTTGAAATATTTTTTGGGCATTGAATTATCTCATTCCAATAAAGGTATCTTCATGTCTCAAAGAAAGTATGCACTATACATCTTGCAAGATTCAAGGCTATAGGCATTTTTCCTGACAAATTTCCAACAGAATAAAATTTGAAACTTACTCCCACAGATGGAGTGGTACTACACAGTCCAACCAAATATATAAAGCTTGTTGATAGGCTAATATATATTACTATCACAAGGTCCAATGTTGTATTATGTGTGAAAACATTAAGTCAACTCATGCATGAGCCTAGGAAACCACATCGGGGTGCTGCAATGAGAGGCCTCTCAGATACATCAAAGGAACAACTAGGCATGGCATATTATTTCCAATCTCTAATCACCTTAACTCAAAGGCCTTTTATGATTCATATTGGAGAAGTTGTCATGCCCCTAGAAGATAAGTTACATGGTTTTTCATTTTCCTCGAAAATTCTCTTATCTCATAGAGATCTAAGAAGAAATTTATTGTCTCTAGATCATTAACAAAGTCTGAATATCAAACTACTATGGATAATACATGTTTGGAGCTAACTCGACTATAATTCATTTTACAAGACTTGAAAGTCCCGTAGCTAGGTTGTTCCAACACCATTATTCTGTGACAACTAGGTAACTCTACGCATTTCGGCGAATCCTATATTTCATTAGCGTACAGAGCATATTAAAATAGATCGTCATATATTACAAGAAAAGCTAGAAACTGCTATGATTAGTCCTTCTTATTTGCCAACATGATTCTTGCTAATAGATGTATTCACTAAAACATTGGAACAAGATCAATTTTTAACATTACGAACAAGTTGGGACTTCACTTACCAACTTAGGGGTATTATTAGGATATGTCTTTTGCATAATTAGAAATATCTTATGCATTAGAAAATATCTTCTATATCCTACTAATTAAGAATCATAATTGTTATCTCTTAGGATCTAACATACTCATTTAAAGGTAATACATATCCTATCTAGAGGACTACATAATAAACAACGCATATTTAGAACTGTATTCCAAATTTACTTGTCATTTTCATATTCTATATTCTACTTTCTCACCGCTATCTTAAGACGATAGTTTGAAATAAGAAATGAATGAACTAGCATATAATATTTAAGTTCAAGGATTTATTTAATTGAACACAATATATATTCTTATCAACTATGAATTCTAAACATACATAAAACATGCATTTTATTTATTCACTTGTATTAAAGAGTACAATAACTCATCCTTCATGACAGCAACAACGAACAATCTTTGGAAAAAATCCATAACACGTACCACCTTTATATCCCATCCTAAGGCAGTTTTCATTGCATTGAGGAATAGGTGGACAATCTCCAGGTTGACATTTTAGTCCTAAGAAATTTTTCTCGCCAGTTGATAATTCTACAACAAAAAAAGTTTATTCTAATTTGAGTTAGTTTTTCATGAGTATACTTAATTAACAAATTTTTTTTCATAAATTATATAACTGGAAAAGTAAAACAAACAAACACACACACACACACACACACACACACACACACACACACACACACACACACACACACACACACACACACACACACACACACACACACACACACACACACACACACACACACACACACACACACACACACACACACACACACACACACACACACACACACACACACACACACACACACACACACACACACACACACACACACACACACACACACACACACACACACACACACACACACACACACACACACACACACACACACACACACACACACACACACACACACACACACACACACACACACACACACACACACACACACACACACACACACACACACACACACACACACACACACACACACACACACACACACACACACACACACACACACACACACACACACACACACACACACACACACACACACACACACACACACACACACACACACACATATATATATATATATATATATTCATCACCTGAAAATAAAACAAAAGCAATGAACAAATTCTAGAAAAGATAAATTTGTTTGGACTTAAGGGATTCCATTGTCTAAGATTTCACCTTATATATATATATATTTTTTTCTTATGAGATTTCGAAGTTACATTTTTATTATATGTACTATTGAAACGAAATAAAAAGAAGGAAAAAAATGTCTGAAAAGTAAAAATACATTAATGCAATTAAATGTTCTTTAATATTTTTATTAATATATTTTAATATTTGTATTTTTTTAATGTAAAATTTATTGTTTAATATTTATGAAGGTTGTTTTAATTAATGATGACAAAAATAGTTAATCATGTATATTTTTGAAATAATTAATATTAATTATTACTTTGTATTATAATATTATTTTTGTATGAACTATTAATTTTAAAAGTTCATAAATATTCTTTTAAGATGTTAAGTAACTAAATAAAATTGTAAATTTGTTTTTATTTTTCTACCTTTTTGACTGTGAGAATGTGAGTTTATTATTTAGTCAAAAAAATCAGCAAAAGAAAAAATAAAAAATAAAAAGAAAAACATTTTAGTCAAAAAAACATTTATTAAAATAAATATACAATGATTTTTTACAATTGTAGCATTAAGTATGTAGGGCTATTCAACAAAAGTCTTCTTTCTAAGTGGCTTTGAAAAATACTTGTAGAGAGGGAGGCAATTTGGAGTGACACTATTGGTTTTAAATATGAGAAATTTATCTGCGGGTTATTCTCAAAGGTGATCCCTCGAATATTTTTTTACGAATTGTTGTGGTGTAAAGACCTTATGGTTTTGGCTGATACTTCAGGCGGGACAAGTTTTTCTTAGTCAGTATCGTGTAGGCTAGGAAATAGTACTCTCGTTCCATTTTAATAGACTAAATGGCTAGGGAATTGGTCCATGAAAGTTCTATTTCCAGAATTGTTTGATATGTCGGAGAAAAAATTGCGTGTCTTGGAGGATATGGGGTGCTAGGTGGGTTCGAATTGGGTATGGAATTTTGGTTGTAATGATACACTTCTAAACAGAGTTGCAGAGTTGGAATTTGATGAGATTATGTTGTCGTTGGAGAATGTTTCGCTTTCTACTGCTAGTCAGGATGGTTTCATTTGGCACTGAGATGTGCTGGAATCATTTACGGTTAAATCTTGTTATATAAGGCTACTGTGTGACGCAAGTGAGATTATTTTGGATGCTTCTTTATTATCAAATCTTGATTTTCTTTGGCGGTCTAAGATCCCGTTAAAAATCAAAACTTTTGGTTGGAGGTTGATTTTGGATAGGTTGTCAACGCGCTCTAATCTTGCGTATAAGAATATCATTAGCAGTGTTCACGATAATGTTTGTGTATTCTTCTTTAGGAGTGACGAGGATATTCACCATCTGTTGCTTGTGTGCCCGAGAATTAGTCCGGTGTGGAGGAAAGTTGCAGCTTGTGTGGGAATTCCATATGTTGATGAGGTTTTATGTGGTAATCCTATGAGGCCGTGGAAAGCTAGTTGTGGAGGGAGATGTAAAAATCAACTTACGAAACTCAATTACGGATGAAACATGACGACCAATGCAAAACTAAAATTGACTACCCGTCTAGTATAAAATCACCAAACTCCTATTGTTGTAGTGCTCATAGACCCAATTTTCCCAATAGACAAAAATATTTTTGCGTTAGCTTTATAATGCAACTAATGACACCTTAAACAGACTTACGAAACTCAAGTAATGCCTGAAATAAGACAATCAATCCCCTCATATGTCTACCTGAATTTTTTTGTTTCATTTTTCTCCATATTTTAACCTATTCAAAACTTGCCTATTTGAGCCTCAAACGCCCCCAAAAGCTACAAAAATCGACTATGAAAATCATCAAAAAATTTATTAATTAAATAATATTTATCAATTACTCCAACAATAATCAACTCACCAATATTATTATGATCATCTTCCCTTTGCCTTATTGCTTTACAGGTGAAACCCTATGCAATGAGATAACCTTTATGCTCTCGCTTTATCAAAAGGCGTCAAGATAATTTATCGATCAAATCTCGTCTTACCATAAGGCATCAACATACTTTATTAATTTATAACTTTTATATTCTTTCCTAATCAAAAGGCATCAACAGGGTTATCAAATCACAATCAACAACTCAAACAGAATTATTCGAATTCCAATTATTGCCTTATGGTGCAACCAACAATACTCAACAACATAAAAAACAATAACATATCATATACATCATAATCAAAAGGAAAATATTATTATTTATTCTCCTTAAAGGTTTTTCACAAACCTTTTTTTTTGCCACAAACATCAAATATAGAATAAAATAAGGAAGAAGGCATGATGGTAAGGACCTATCACTATCTATATATTTAACCACCCATATATGTATAAATCCACCTTTAGCTCAAATTGCAGATCAATGTAGATCTTTCCCTTTACAATATTTCTCCCTTCTCCTTCTTAAGCTCTTTCTAGGTTCTTCCTCTTTACCTCTTTCTCCCATGATTTTCATGTACTTTAAAAACTTTCCCACAACAACTTATATGTTTTTCACACTAATTTAACCCATTCTCCTCCCTTCCCTCAATTCACCTCACACCCATAATCTTACTATTTTATATTTTATTTTTATTCTACACTCTCTATCATTATATTAATTAACTTAAAATAATATTCTAATTCAATGATTTTCTCAACTCTCACCACACCCTCAATTCTTACTCAATTCTCTCACAACTCTCTAATTTTAAATAAAATTCTATTTTCTACCAACTTTTAAATATCTCTAATTTTGTTAATATTTCTAATATCTAATTAAATTAAATGATCAAACTAAAACTCTACAAAAATCTATTAAAAATAAAATATTGAAATTGGGGTGTTACCACTTCCTTCACTTAACAAATTTTTGCCCTAAAAAATTACCTAAAGGAAATTCCTCGCCATAACACTCTCTAATCTAGTTCTCTAACCCTCTAGTTACGCTAACCTCAACAGATCCTCCGCCACTTATTTTAAACTCACTCCTGTTGGCTAGCAGTTAAAGGAAAAAAAGAGCGTCGTCAGTGTTTCACACACATGTTATACACCAAGTTACAAATAAGTTCACAAAACCTACGACGAATGAACCGATATGCTCTGATACCAAATATATAACACTTTAAACCCCAACATATGAATTAAAACATAATGCGGAAATAAAACACAAAAAAGTGTCACATTTTCACAACATAGCATCTTTCTCAAAATATAATTGCAACATGATTAAACAATTAAAAACATCTTCAATTATCTCATGAAATAGTACTCAACTTTATTAAAATCATAAGTTAAATAAACTCAACAATTCGCATAAAACATCCTCAAATAATCTCAACCCAAGTGTTACACTATTAGAGCAACTCACACAAACTAAACTAAACAAAAGTAATAAACAAAGACGGTCAACTACACCATCCTTTAGCATAATCCATGTCTAATAATCTTTGGGATCCACCTCAGTATTTTTACCATATGCATAAAGAACAACACATGAAGCAAACAGGGGGTGAGAGTACATTCACATATGTTAATAGTGTTTAAATAAAAAGGATAGTCCACCTCAACATACAATCAATCCACACAATGTACAACATGCAAACATTATACAATGCACGATTCCTCTACTCCCATGCATGTGGCACCTTCCTACAACACTGGACCGAAGTCATACAACACTAGATATCAGAGTTATGTTACTAAGGGATCCTCAATAGAAGACCGAAGTTCTACAACACTAGACCAAAGTCCTAAGCTAATGTCTGATTGACAAGATGCATGATGTTATAAACAAATGGAAATAATCTACATTTGAATCTCCTACTCCCACTATCAATTATCAATCACAACAATAAACCAAAGTTCTTCAACACTAGACAGAAGTCCTACAACAGTGGATCACAGTCCTACAATATTGGTTCCTCTTTGAACCTAATTCTCAGCATAACTAAACACTTTTCAACATAACTCAACATGATAATTAAAATATATTATTTTATTATCAATACTTATCAACAACATCAAAATTGCATCAAAATCATGTTTCCTTCTAATTATACCACATATTTGAATAATTATTTAAAATATCAAACGAAGTCGGAATCAAGCAAATGAATATGATCTGGAAAGCATAGAATGTCTATTTAAAGAATCTATTTTTTATGTTAGGAATTAATATCTTAATTGGTTCAGTTTAATCAAATAAGAATTGGTATTGGCATTGGGAAAAATGTTTCGTCTGACTTCAAAAGAGCACAAAATATTACAGACTTATGATAAAATTATGAAACTTTCAAGTTTGAAAGATCATTAAACCCTTTTTCTAATGATATTGACAACACCCTAAATAGACTTCTAAACCTGAAGTTACGTATGAAACATGATGACCAACGCATGCCTAAAAGCATACAAACTAGCGAATTGCTACTGCTGTAGCACTCATAGACCCAATTTTCCCACTTTGTCATAAAAATATTTTTGCATTAGCTTTCTAATGCTATTGACCGCACCTCAAACAAACTTATGAAACTCAAGTTATGCCTGAAATAAGATGATCAATCCTCTTCTACGTCTACCTGCGATTTTTTGGTGTTTTTCTCCCTATTAAACATATTCAAAACTCGCATATTTGAGTTCCAAACGCTTAACAAATTTGACCATGAAAATCATCAACATATTTTATCAAATTAACAAGATTTATCAATAACTCCAATAATAATTAACTTACAAATATTATTATGATCCTCATCCAGACCCCCTACCTTATGGTTTTATAGCCGAAACCTTATGCTATGAGATAATATTTATACTTTCGCCTTATCAAAAGGCGTCAACATAATTTATCAATAAAATCCCTCCTTAACATAAGGCGCCAACATATTTTATTAATTTAAAATTTATAGTCTTGCCTTATCAAAAGGCATCAATAGAATTATCAAATCACAATCAACAAGTCAAATACAATTATCCAAATTACATTTTTTCCTTATGGCGCAACCATCAATACTCAATAATAACAACAACATATCACATACAACATAATCAAAAGGAAAATACTATCATTTACTCATCTCAAAGGTTTTTCCCAAACTTTTTTGGGCAGAAGCATAAAATACAAAGATAGAGGAAGGAAGAAGACATGAGGGTAACGACCCCTTACTATTCCTAAGTTCAAACCTCCAATATATGAATAAGTCTCTCCTACCTTGAATTACAGATCAATGAAGTTCTTTCCATTTGGAATCTTTCTCCATTCTCCTTCCTGAGCTCTCTATAGGTTCTACAGCTTTGCCTCTTCTCCCAAAATTTTCAAGTACTGTGAAAACTTTCCCATAACAACTTATCTATTTATTCACCATAATTTAACTCGTTCTCCTCTCACCACTCAATTCTCCTCACACCCCTAATCTTACTATTTTCTATTTTATTTTAATTGTATATTATTACCATTATATTAATTGACCAATGTATAACTAAAATTGACTACCCCTCTAGTATAAAAATTAGCGAATTGCTACTGTTGTACCGCTCCTAGACCCAATTTCTCCAATAGAAGAAAATATTTTCGCGTTAGCTTTCTAACACAACTGGCGGCACCTCAAACAAACTTACGAAACTCAATTTATGCCTGAAATAAGACGATCATTCCCATCCTACATCTACCTGTGATTTTTTTTGTTGCATTTTTATTCCATATTGAACCTATTCAAAATCTCCTATTTGAGTCCCAAACGCCCCTAAATGCTAAAAAAACTGACCATGAAAATCATCAACACATTTTATCAATTAAAAAATATTTATTAATTATGTGAAGGCAAAGCCTCATATATAGTGTGTTTGTTTCGATGATGTCAAAACTCTGTTCCAAAAAAGAATATATGTTGGGCGTTATCACCATGTTGCATTTGCATGTCTTGTTTCTCATGATTCAAATGCTCGCATAAAAATATCTCGATTGTTACATATAGATTGTCAGAAATATGTGTCATATGAGTTAGACTTTATTGGTGTCGTTTGTCATATCATAGATGTCATCAAAAGTGTCGAAGAATATGAAAATATGCATTTTTGACAATTTCAGGGCTTTGAGTCGACCAAAGATCTGTTTCGGTCGACTCGCACTGTGAGTCAATTTTGTGAATTTGCTTCAGGTGGGCTCTCGTCGACCCACTGGTCGACTCATACTGTAAGCATTTTCATCTGTCTAAAAATGCATGCTATGTGTCGATGCATGCCTTGTTCCGGTCGACGCACGGTTCTGTGATTTGCATAAGTTTACGATCGGGTCAACTCAGGTCGACCCTCTATTCTGCATAGGTCGACCGCTCGCTGTTTTATGTCAATTATCTGTTATGTCAATTGTCTTTGTGAAGTGGTTTTAGTTGTTATGACAGTTATGTTTGGTATATAAGCTCAATTGTTATTTTCACTTCATACTAATTGAGAAAAATAAGAAAAGTAAAATAGGTGTCGATTCGGTTCTCAGCATCTTCATTCTCTTCATAGCATATCAAAACAATTACACATAATCATCTTTGTTGTGCATTTTGCATTGTTAGAGGTGATAACATTCGAAGCTGAAGATTTGGTCATCTGGTTCGGGTTGAGGAATCGATAGGTTTTTCTTGAATACAACCTCTAGGGTTTTATCCTCCAAGATTCTCTGAACTTGGGGGTTGTTACACGATTCGTCTCATCACATATTCAGTCGAGTGAAGGTAATCAAGGAGCTGGAGGTTCTGTCGATTTAGTAACGATAAATGGAGGATTGTAGGTGGTAGTTTCGGGTTCGACACACGGGTGATTGAAATCAGCTGGGCCAGATTTTGAAGACTGAAGGTTGTTCAAAGATAGTGCCACAATCGAAGGTTTATTCACAGCTTTTGAAGTACTTGATTCGACTCAAATCAATGGGCAAGAAGAAATAGGATCTACAACAACAATAATGTTTGTTTGTTTGATAGCTATTCGCTTCTTGTATAAACTTTTAACAAAATGTTATATCTATATACTAACATGTCACAATTCTATTATTAGAATTGAGGGCAGAGGTACCCCGAGTGAGGACGATGGGGGAACTGCCTCAACAAATCATTGTGTCTTTTGCCTTATGTTTATATTGCTTAATATTTGTGTTTTAGTGCAAATAATAATATCATGCTAGGTCTGGTTTAAGTAGTGCTAAACTAATTTTTGAACCTAGTACAATCATTGATTGTAAGAGGAAACTTGAGCAATTCACTCTCAAAACATAACTCACTTGTAGTGCTCTGCACACCAAGTGTTTGATAAATTGTCTGAACTAAAAGCCTTGTGTGCTGCCCTTTCACTGTGTTAATATTTTTAAGGCATTAGAACTAGTCACACCATATAGTGAGCTAAATCAAATTGATAGTGTGATTAACATAGTTATTTTCATATCTCGTTATCGGACTCCAGAGGCTTAACGCATAACTGATTTTCTAGTAACCGTTCGTTTTAGAAGGCATAGTTCCTCGGTCGCTTCTGCAGATTAAACAATTTTTAAAAACCAATTTTATTGGAAGCGCCGACTCTTTAAAACAAGCGATCTATTCAACCCCCCTTCTAGATCTGCGCCATCGTCTAACAAGTGGTATCACGAGCACCGGTTCATTTCGTGCTTTAAGTGTAACTTAGTAGAAAATGGCTAACGAACCTAAAGGGGCTTATAATAGAGCACCTGTTTTTAATGGAGAAAACTATAGTTACTGGAAAGACTGTATGTGTGTGCATATAAATCCCATTGACAGGAAGGTGTAGAATGTTATCTAAACGGACCCATGGAAATAACCATGACGGATGAAAATAACATGATTGTGCCTAAGCCTGAAGCACAATGGAATGATGATGACGAGAAGAAGTATAATTACGATTGGAAATCCAAGAATATTCTAATGTCCTCTTTGGGAGTTGACGAATATTATAGGGTTTCTCATTGTTTAACCTCAAAGGCTATGTGGGACTCATTGCAAGTTGTCCATGAGGGAACCAATGATGTTAAACAAGCGAGAATCAATACATTAACGCAAGAGTTTGATCTCTTTCACATGGAGCAAGGGGAAACCATTGCGGACATGAAAAGAGATTCACTCATCTCATCAATAGACTAAAATCACTAGGTAGGTCAGTTGCCAACGATGTTGCTACTAACAAAATCTTGAGATGTCCTAACAGGGAATGGCAACCAAAGGTAACCGCCATAAAAGAAGCTAACGATCTCATGATTTTGGATCTCACAAAATTATTTGGAAAGCAGCAAGAGCACGAACAAGTGCTTCTTAATCTAGAGAAATATGAGAAAAAGGAAAAGAAGGAGAAAATGAAAAATATTGAAAAGAAGCCTATCGCTCTCAAGACTTCTTTCTTAAAGTCCCAAACAAAAGAGCATAGTGATTACACCACGAGTGATGACGAAGATGATGACAAGAGTGAGGATATGTGGCTGTTTGTAAAGCGATACAATCACTATGTCAAAAAGAAGGGTATCCAACATTCTGAGAAAAATACTCCAAAAATGACGACAATAAAGGAAGCAAAACAAAAGTGTCGTGTTATAACTGCGGAAAGACCGGACACTACAAACCAGATTGTCCCTTGATGAAAAAGGACAAAGGGAAGGAGACAAGTCGGTCACATATGAAGCAACCTAAGCCAAGGAGAGCGTATATCGCTTGGGAAAGCGATAGCGAGTCATCCGAGGATGACAGCTCTAGTGACAAAGATGAATCTGTCAATCTTTGCCTTTCTGCCCATCAAAAGAACAAAAAGAAAAAGGTACGACATGCGAAGTATGAAAATTCCTCTAAATTGTCTTATTTTGAATTGCAAACTACTTTTAATACTTTACATTATGAAGCAAAATAATCTTTTAAAAGGCTTGCCTCAAATAAATAAATCTTTGCTCACCTAGAGGAAAAGATTCGTGATTCCAAAAAGAAACTAGAGGCATTAAAAGCTTCCATAATGGAAAATACAAAAATAGATTGTGAGGAAATAAGAAAGAGAGTTGTTAACTTCGGGTGTGATACTTGTTACATTTGACAAAATGAAGATGAAATCTAAATGCCAAACTTAACAAGGCTTTAGAGCCCAAAATTACTTTTGCCATATAAAAAATACTCATTTTAGAAAGAGTATGGTTAATCCATATAAAAAATTACTCATTTTAGAAAGAGTATGGTTAATCCATATAAAAAATACACATATGTTGTAAAAAAATCATGATAGCAAAAGTGATTCAAAAGTTAACTTTTCTTGTTTGTATTGTTGCAAGAAGGGTCACACCATTGCTAAATGACGCTTTAGGAGATTTTTGGTTCCTAAAGGGGTTGATCAATGGTTGCCTAAATGCGACCATGTTTTCAATCACAGCCTAGGACCCAATAAACAATTGGGTACCTATTCTTACTAATTGTGTTCATAGGTACAAGGTCTTGAGACTACCGAGAGAAGATAGGTTCTCGATAGTGGTTGCTCAAGACATATGACAGGAGACATATCTCTCTTCATTGACTTTTTAGCAAAGAAGAAGGGATTTGTAACCTATGGAGACAACAACCGAGGTGCAATACTTGGAAAATGTAGAGTAGGTAATCCCTCTTCCACTACTATCTCCGATGTGTTGCTAGTCGAGGGCCTTAAACATAATCTCATTAGCATTAGTCAATTATGCGACAAAGGATACAAAGTATCGGTTTCAAAAGATGTTTTCCTAATTGAACATAAAGATAAAATCAAGGATGTGTTTAATGGTCTAAGAGTAAATAATGTATATATGCTGGATTTGAATGAAGTATCATTGACTAGCGGTAAATGTCTCATGAAAATGAGTGAGGACTCATGGTTATGGCATAGACGTTTAACGAATGTCAATTTTGACTTGCTAAACAAGATAGTTTCAAAAGATCTAGTCATAGGCCTGCCCAAAATCCAGTTCACCAAGGATCACTTATGTGATGCTTGCCAAATAGGGAAGCAAACAAGGATCTCATTTAAATCTAAAAATATTTTTTCAACTACGAGACCTCTTGAACTTCTTCATATGGATCTATTTAGGCCATCTAGAATTAGAAGTCTAGGTGGTAACTTTTATGGTTTTGTAATAGTCGATGACTTTTCTAGATTTTTATGGACTATCTTCTTAGCTAGCAAGAGTGATACATTCGCAGCCTTTGAAAAATTTGCTAAGCTTTCTCAAAACAAGTTAAACACAAACATCATATCAATTAGAAGTGATCATGGAGGTGAGTTTGAGAATTATTTGTTTCAGCAATATTGTGGTAGACACGGAATTGATCATAACTTTTCCGCTCTGTGTACCCCTTTCAAAACGGGGTTGTGGAGCGCAAAAATCAAATTTTAGAAGAGTTAGCGAGAACTATGATCAACGAAAGTGCATTACCTAAGTATTTCTGGGCTGACGCCATAAGTACGGCATGTTATGTATTGAATAGGGTGCTCATTCGCCCTATTCTAAACAAAACATCGTATGAACTTTTAAAAGGGCGCAAGCCAAATGTGTCTCACCTACATGTCTTCGGTTGTAAGTGTTTCATGTTAAATAGTGGAAAAGAAAGTTTAGATAAATTTGATTCCAAGGCCGACGAAGGTGTCTTCCTCGGATACTCTTTGTCAAGTAAAGCCTATAGATAATACAACAAGAGATTACTTACTGTTGAAGAGTCTGCTAACGTAACATTTCATGAATCTTATCCGAGAAATGTCGGAAAAGGTAGTTTTGTTCGTGGTGCAGGTGTATCTTCGGAAAACATACTTAAAAGTGCTGAGCCGGGAATTGATCAACCTGACCTAGCAAAAATTGAGGAGGAAAAAGATGACTGTCATGAAGAAACTGAGGTAGTTCATCCGTCTAAAAAATATTATCTTCCTCCAGCTTGGAAGTCTTCCGAAGACCATCCCATCAAAAATATCCTCGATGATATCTCAAAGGGAGTAACGACTTGACCAAAGCTAAGTAATTTTTGTTATCATTTCACTTTCGCTTCTCAAGTAGAACCTAAAAACCCAAAAGAAGCTTTACTCGACGAACATTGGTTCTTATCAATGCAAGACGAACTTAACCAGTTTAAGAGAAATGAGGTTTGGGACCTTGTTCCCCCTCCGTCAGGTCATCGAGTAATTGGCACCCGATGGGTATTTAGGAATAAACTAGACAAAACAGAGTAATAACTCGTAACAAGGCGCGTTTAGTTGTGCAAGGGTATAACCAAGAGGAAGGCATCAACTATGAGGAGACTTATGCACCAGTTTCCCGACTCGAGGCTATACGCCTCTTACTTTCCTTCGCGTGTGCGAAATATTTTAAGCTATTTCAAATGGATGTGAAAAGTGCATTCCTTAACGGCTATATAAATGAAGAAGTTTATGTTGCCCAACCTCCGGGTTTTGAATCCCATGAATATCCTGATCACATATACAAATTAAAACGTGCCTTGTATGGACTAAAGAAAGCCCCTAGGGCTTTGTATGAATGTCTAAGCAAGTTTCTACTTGATCAAGGGTATTCAAGAGGCAAGGTCGACACAACCCTCTTCATTAAGCGTCAAGGAAAACACTAAATTTTGGTGCAAATTTATGTCGATGATATCATTTTTGGGTCAACTAACATGCATCTTGTAAGGGAGTTTTCCAATCTAATGCAGGGAGAAATCGAGATGAGTATGATGGGGGAGCTCACATATTTTCTCAGATTACAAATCAAGCAACTTGAGAAGGGTACCTTTGTGAGCCAGACGAAATATTATCTTGAGCTGCTCAAGCGGTTTTACATGGTAAAGTCCAAAGAAATCGATACACCAATGCCAACATGTGCGAATCTCAGTCGAGATGAAAGTGGTAAGGATGTAGAGGTGAAAAAGTATCGATGTATGATCAAATCTCTCCTCTATCTTACTGCCTCTAGACCCGACATTATGTTGGGTGTATGTATGTGCGCTAGGTATCAATCCTCTCCTAAATAATCCCATCTAAAATCAGTTAAGCGCATACTTAGATACCTTTCGGGTACTCCATAGTATGGGCTATGGTATTCTAAGGGAAACAATTTTTCCTTGGTTGGCTTCTCTGATTCTGATTTTGCAGGGTGCAAATCAGATAGGAAAAGTACGAGTGGCACGTATCATTTAATTTCAAACTCTTTGGTAAGTTGGCATAGAAAAAAGAAGGTATATGTTGCTTTGTCAACCTCCGAAGCGGAACACATTGTAGCCGACAGTTGTTACGCTAAAGTCCTATGGATTAAGCAAAAATTGCTCGACTTT
This sequence comes from Lathyrus sativus, assembly GCA_963859935.3. Classification (NCBI taxonomy): domain Eukaryota; kingdom Viridiplantae; phylum Streptophyta; class Magnoliopsida; order Fabales; family Fabaceae; genus Lathyrus; species Lathyrus sativus. The sequence goes on from OZ012738.1 coordinate 77,729,204, forward strand.
AACCTCAAACTTGAGCGTATTCCAATCTTCTGCGATAACACGAGTGCCATCAATCTTACCAAGAATCTTGTGCTGCATTCACGCACCAAACATTTCGAAATTCGGCACACTTCCTTAAGGATCATGTGGAGAAAGGTGATGTGGTTTTTGAGCATGTTGATACTAAAAATCAACTAGCTGATATTTTTACAAAACCTTTTGCTACTGAGCCTTTCTTACATTTCCGACGAGAACTAGGTGTTCTTGATATTTCGGATCGTGTTTAGTCAAATCTCTCGCATATTATATATGTCCATGTCTATATGTACTTTGTTCATCTGATATCTAACAAATGAAGATGTTAAAAGTCATATGTGTGTGCATCTCGCTATTTTTGGAGTTGAGGTAATATCCTTCCTTAAAAAACATCTCTCTCAATCTTCATGTTCACAAAAATGAAATGTATCAAATTATGTGTAATTTTTGTCATATATACTGTGTTGCATGTATTTCACTCCATTGAATGCTTAAAATATGCTTTGGCTTTGTATCTATGTCTTAATGTATGCCAATATAGTCAAAAATGTCAAATTTGCTGGTTTTATGTGCATGAGTCGACCTATGCAGGGTAGCGGTCGACTCACAAAGATGAATGTTTCTTTGGATTAGAATCGGGTATGCTCAGGTCGACCAACCGGTCGACGCATACCCCTGATATTTTGAACGGTTGTTTTTCAACACAGTATGCTCCGAAGCATAGACCTTCTGGTCGACGCATCGCGCGATTTCTTTGAATATTTTTTGAAACTGTTCATTTCTCATTTAATTACTTTGTTCATTCAAATTCATTTGCATTAAGACACTTTGCATTGTAACTTGAAACCTACATCAAGGCTATTCTCCTCTTCCTCTCTTCCCAAAACCTAGTGCCTACTACAAAGGGATAAAGTCATCATCATTTCTCTATCTTCAAGAATTCTCTCCAAATTTGAAATCTTCATCACCAATTCCTCTTCTCCATCTTTGAAAGCAAACATGTCCACCCGTAGAGTTACCGACAAATGATTCTCTAGAGCTTATTCATCTCATGCAGGTCCATCATCTGTAGCTCTTCCGGCAGCGGCTATGTCACTTGTTCCACCAGAACTTGCTGAGATCTATGACAAAAACTTCAATAAGCGTTCTGTTGTGGAGCAGCATGCATACTACCGGTTGTCTGCTGAGCGTATGCACATCCCAAAAATTATCAACCTTCTTGATTCTCAAGGGTTTAACAATTTCTTTGAGTGCAACACAAAATACAATGAAGACCTGGTAAGGGTATTCTACACCGACCTTTAAGGAAAGTTTGAAGACTTTGAGTGTAAAACAAAAGTCAGAACTACAAAGGTATGTGTTAACGCCTCCGTTTGGAAAATGTTGTTTAATATGTCTTTTGTATCCGCTGAGCCTATCATTAAGGCCACGGAAACTAAAACTGTCATTGGCTATGAGTTCAAAGAGGATTTGAATTCAATGCTGAAGAAACCTTATGCAGATGACATTGTGGCAAGTGATCTTTTTCCCAAAACTGCCACTACGGGAAAGTTGAAACCCATGGATTGAATTTTACAGTGAATTGTGGCGTGTATTTTGCGGACAAAGAAAGGTGGATATTTGCGAGTTAATCAAGCTGAGGTACATTTGATATACATTTTGAATAAATAGATCAAAATCAGTTGGCCTTATTATATAGCTAGTCGGATTTATTCACTCAGAGACTCGGGTAGAGGACCAGCTCTCACCTATGGTTCTTTCATTCAAGAAGTTCTGAATCATACCAAAATCACAGTTCCAGTTATTTCGTATAAATCTATCACCTCGGATCAAGAGTTATGTCAAAAGACTCTTACAATGATGGGATATCTCTTGGATAAGGACGAACGTTGTTACAGGTTCATTTTAAGGCAACTACATCTCGGCTGGAAAAATCCGATGAGAGTGATTCTCATAATGAAGAGGCTCAGGAAGAAGACCAAGATGAACAGGGTGGCAGACAACCCATGGAGGTTGAAGACCAAGATGATGTAAGGTTGCTTGACCAATCTCCTCCCGTGGATTATGCGAATAACCAAGGGTGGGGAGAATGGCAACATACTGGTTGGACATCGTTTCACGAATCCGCCACAACAAAACTCAGATGAACTCCTCGAGATGATGAGGAGTATGTAACTGGAACAGGGCTCCTTGATGATTTCTCAGGATGAGCTTATCTCACAACATCAAAGTCAATTTGAGACTCATATTGAAAATTTCAACGCGTTTTCCTCCGGTGTTATGTGACGGTTCGATGGTTTTGTTGAAACAGCCATCAATCAACACAGGGGTCTTGCCACCAGCTTCAATACCTTAAACAGAGTGGTATTGGATTTCACCGAAAGAGCCGATGCCCAATTACCTCCGGAGTATCCCTCTCGACGGCGAGGCCACCATTTCAAGGGGAGGAGATCTTGGAGTTGCTATGCATCCTGCATGTTGCATCTCATCATTCTGTTTTCAATCTTGCTATGTACTTTTGCACTTCTAATTTGTTAATGTCTTGGATTATGAACTTATAAGTGGTTACTTATTTGTCTAACCTAGCAATACTTATTATTTTTGTTTGTGCGTGGCTCTATTTATCTCTCTGTTATTTGATCATTAACTACGTTATGTGTGGATGTATGTTAATGTATAGCCTGTTATGTGTGTGTTTTGAGATGTGCATCTGTTGTTATGTTGATACCTTTTATTGACAAGGGTTTCTTTCTTTTTGATGTTGTCAAAGGGGGAAAAAGTGTCAAGCATTCCAATAGAACTAGAAAGACCAAAGGTGAAGACTTAGCATTAACGCAGACGAGTAAGTAGGGATGAAGGCATCAAATAAGGGGGAGGATAATGTCACATATCATACAGTCAGGTTCTATGATTTTTGCCATCATAAAAAAGGGGGAGTATGTGAGGGCAAAGCCTCATATATAGATGTGTTTGTTTCGATGATGTCAAAACTTTGTTCCACAGAAGAATATATGTTAGGCGTTATCACCATGTTGCATTTGCATGTCTTGTTTCTCATGATTCAAATGCTCGCATAAAAATATCTCGATTGTTGCATATAGATTGTCAAAAGTATGTGTCATGAGTTAGACTTTATTGGTGTCGGTTGTCATATCATATATGTCATCAAAAGTGTCGAAGAATATGAAAATAGGCATTTTTGGCAATTTCAAGGCTCTGAGTCGACCAAAGATTCATTCCAATCGACTCACACTATGAGTCAGTTTTATAAATTTGCTTTAGGTCGACTTCCGTCGACCCACCGGTCGACTCATACTATAAGCATTTTAATTTGTCTAAAAATGAATGATATGCATTGACGCATGCCTTGTTCCAATCGACGCTTGGTTCTGTGATTTGCACAAGTTTACAATTGGGTCAGCTCAGGTCGACCCTCTATTCTGCATAGGTCGACCGCTCGCTGTTTTATGTCAATTTTCTGTTATATCAACTGTCTTTGTGAAGTGGTTTTAGTTGTTATGACAATTATGTTTGGTATATAAGCTCAGTTTCTATTTTCACTTCATACCAATTGAGAAAAATAAGAAAAGTGAAATAGGTGTCAATTCGGTTCTCATCATCTTCATTCTCTTCATAGCATGTCACAACAATTACACATAATCATCTTTGTTGTGGATTGTGCATTGTTAGAGGTGATAATGTTCGAAGCCAAAGATTTGGTTATCCGGTTCGGGTTGAGGAATTGACAGGTTTTTCTTGAATAAAACCTCTAGGGTTTTATCCTGCAAGATTCTCTGAATTTGGGGGTTTTTGCATGATTCGTCTTATCACATATTCAGCCGAGTGAAGGTAATCGAGGAGCTGGAGGTTCCGTTAATTTAGTAATGGTAAACGAGGGATTGTGAGTGGGAGTTTCGGGTTCGTCACGCGGGTGATTGAAATCATCCGGGCTAGATTCTGAAGACTGAAGGTTGTTCAAAGATAGTGCCACAATCAGAGGTTTATTCACAGCTTTCGAATTACTTGATTCGACTCAAATTCAGGGGCAAGAAGAAATAGGATCTACAACAATAATAGTGTTCGTTTGTTTGATAGTTATTCGCTTCTTGTATAAACTTTCAACAACGGGTTATATCTATATATTAACAAGTCTCAATTCTATTATTAGAATTGAGGGCAGACGTACGCCGAGCGAGTACGACGGGGCAACTGCCTCAACAAATCGTTGTGTCTTTTGCCTTACATTTATATTGCTTAATATTTCTGTTTTAGTGCAAACAATTATATCAAGCTAGGTCTGGTTTGAGTAGTGTTAAACTAATTTTTGAACCTAGTACAATCATTGATTGTAAGAGGAAACATGAGCAATTCACTCTCATAACATAATTCACTTGTAATGCTCTGCACGCCAAGTGTTTGATAAATTGTCTGAACTAAAAGCCTTGTGTGTTGTCCTTTCATTGTGTTAATATGTTTAAGGCATTGGAACTAGTCACATCATATAGTGAGCTTAATCAAATTGATAGTGTGATTAATGTAGTAATTCTCATATCTTGTTTTTAGATTCCATAGGCTTAACGCATATCCGGTTTTCTAGTAACTGTTTGTTTTAGACGGTATAGTTCCTCGGCCGCTTCCACAAATTAAACAATTTTTAAAAACCAATTTTATTGGTAGCGCCGACTCTTTTAAGCAAGCGATTTATTCAACCCCCCTTGTAGATCTGCGCCTTTGTCTAATAAGTGGTATCACAAGTACCAGTTCATTCAGTGCTTCAAGTGTAACTTAGTAGAAAATGGCTAACGAACCTAAAAGGGCTTATAATAGAGCACCTGTTTTTAATGGAGAAAACTATAGTTACTGGAAAGACTGTATGTGTGTGCATATAAATCCCATTGACAGGAAGGTGTGGAATGTTATCTAAACGGACCCATGGAAATAACCATGACTGATGAAAATAACATCATTGTGCGTAAGCCTGAAGCACAATGGAATGATGATGACGAGAAGAAGTATAATTGTGATTGGAAAGCCAAGAATATTCTGATGTCCTCTTTGGGAGTTGACGAATATTATAGGGTTTCTCATTGTTTAACTGCAAAGGCTATGTGGGACTCATTGCAAGTTGCCCATGAGGGAACCAGTGATGTTAAACTAGCGAGAATCAATACATTAACGCAAGAGTTTGATCTCTTCCACATGGAGCAAGGGGAAACCATTGCGGACATGAAAAACAGATTCACTCATCTCATCATTAGACTAAACTCACTAGGTAGGCCAGTTGCCAACGATGTTGCTACTAACAAAATCTTGAGATGTCTTAACAGGGAATGGAAACCAAAGGTAGCCGCCATAAAAGAAGCTAACGATCTCATGATTTTGGATCTCACAACATTGTTTAGAAAGCAGCAAGAGCACGAACAAGTGCTTCTTAGTCTAGAGTAATATGAGAAAAAGGTAAAGAAGGAGAAAACAAAAAATATTGAAAAGAAGTCTATCGCTCTCAAGACTTCTTGCTCAAAGTCCCAAACAAAAGAGCATAGTGATTACACCATGAGTGATGACGAAGATGATGACAAGAGTTAGGATATGGGGCTATTTATGAAGCGATACAATCGCTATGTCAAAAAGAAGGGTATCCAACATTCTGAGAAAAATCTTGTCAACTTTCAAAAAAAATCAAGATACTCCAAAAATGACGACAATAAAGGAAGCAAAACAAAAGTGTCCTGTTATAACTGCGGAAAGACTGCGCACTACAAACCGGATTGTCCCTTGATGAAAAAGAACAAAGGGAAGGAGACAAGTCGGTCACATAAGAAGCAACATAATCTAAGGAGAGCGTATATCGCTTGGGAAAGCGATAGCGAGTCATCCGAGGATGACATCTCTAGTGACAAAGACGAATCTGTCAATCTTTGCCTTTCCACCCATCAAAAGAACAAAAAGAAAAAGGTACGACATGCGAAGTATGAAAATTCCTCTAAATTGTCTCATTTTGAATTGCAAACTATGTTTAATACTTTTCATTATGAAGCAAAATAAGCTTTTAAAAGGCTTGACTCAAATAAACAAATCTTTGCTCACCTAGAGCAAAAGATTCGTGATTCCGAAAAAGAAACTAGAGGTATTAAAAGCTTCCATAGTGGAAAATTCAAAAATAGATTGTGAGGAAATAAGAAAGAGAGTTGTTAACTTTGGGTGTGATACTTGTTACATTTGGAAAAATGAAGTTAGAAATCTAAATGGCAAACTAAACAAGGCTCTAGAGCCCAAAATTACTTTTGCCATTGATAAAACTCATTTTAGAAAGAGTATGGTTAATCCATATCAAAAATACACATATGCTGTAAAAAAATCATGATAGCAAAAGTGATTCAAAAGTTAAATTTTCTTGTTTGTATTGTTGCAAGAAGGGTCACACCATTGCTAAATGTCGCTTTAGGAGATTTTTGGTTCCTAAAGAGGTTTATCAATGGTTGCCTAAATGCGACCATGTTTTCACTCACAACCTAGGACCCAATAAACAATTGGGTACCTATTCTTGCTAATTGTGTTTATAGGTACACCGTTTTAAGACTACCGAGAGAAGATAAGTTCTCGATAGTGGCTGCTCAAGACATATGATAGGATACATATCTCTCTTCATTGACTTTGTGGCAAAGAAGAAAAGATTTATAACCTTTGGAGACAACAACCGAGGTGCAATACTTGGAATAGGTAGAGTGGGTAATCCCTCTTCCACTACTATCTCCGATGTGTTGCTAGTCGAGGGCCTTAAACATAATCTCATTAGCATTAGTCAATTATGCGATAAAGGATACAAAGTATCATTTTCAAAAGATTGTTTCCTAATTGAACATGATTATAAAATGAAGGATGTGTTTAATGGTCTAAGAGTAAATAATGTATATATGCTGGATTTGAATGAAGTATTATTGACTAGCGATAAATGTCTCATGAAAATGAGTGAGGACTCATGGTTATGGCATAGACGTTTAACGCATGTCAATTTTGACTTGCTAAACAAGATAGTTTCAAAAGATATAGTCATAGGTCTGCCCAAAATCAAGTTCACCAAGGATCACTTATGTGATGCTTGCCAAATAGGGAAGCAAACAAGGATCTCATTTAAATCTAAAAATATTTTTTCAACTACGAGACCTCTTGAACTTCTCCATATGGATCTATTTGGGCCATCTAGAATTAGAAGTCTAGGTGGTAACTATTATGGTTTTGTAATAGTCGATGACTTTTCTAAATTTTGTTGGACTATCTTCTTGGGTAGCAAGAGTGATACATTTACAGCTTTTCAAAAATTTGCTAACCTTTCTCAAAACAAGTTAAACATAAACATCATATCAACTAGAAGTGATCATGGAGGTGAGTTTGAGAATTATCTGTTTCAGGAATATTGTGGTAGACACAAAATTAATCATAACTTCTTCGCTCCGTGTACCCCTTAACAAAACGGGGTTGTGGAGCGCAAAAATAGAGTTTTAGAAGAGTTAGGGAGAACTATGATCAACGAAAGTGCATTACCTAAGTATTTATGGGCTGACGGCATAAGTACGGCATGTTATGTATTAAATAGGGTGCTCATTCGCCCAATTCTAAATAAAACACCGTATGAACTTTTAAAAGGGCGCAGGCCAAATGTGTCTCACCTACATGTCTTCGATTGTAAGTGTTTCGTGTTAAATAGTTGAAAAGAAGGTTTAGGTAAATTTGATTCCAAGGCCGACGAAGGTATCTTCCTCGGTTACTCTTAGTCAAGTAAAGCCTATGGAATGTACAACAAGATATTACTTACTGTCGAATAGTCCTCTCACGTAACATCTGATGAATCTTATCTGAGAAATGTCGGAAAAGGTAGTTTTGTTCATGGTGCAGGTGTATCTTCGGAAGACATACATAAAAGTGTTGAGCCGGGAATTAATCAACCTGACCTAGCCAAAATTGAGGAGGAAAAAGATGATCGTCATGAAGAAACTCAGGCAGTTCATCTGTCTTGAAAAGATGATCTTCCTCCAGCTTGGAAGTCTTCCGAAGACCATCCATCAAAAATATCCTCGATGATATCTCAAAGGGAGTAACGACTTGATCAAAGCTAAGTAATTTTTGTTATCATTTTGCTTTCGTTTCTCAGGTAGAACCTAAAAACCCAAAAGAAGCTTTACTCGATGAACATTGGTTCCTATCAATTCAAGATGAACTTAACTAGTTTAAGAGAAATGAGTTCCCTGTTGTACCCCAAAATTTGGCCAACCGTTTCTCGTTTTTTGGCTTATGTTTTGTTTCATTTGCATTTGCATCTGCATACCGTATTGTGCATTTTTGCAGTCGGATTGATTTTATCGGGATTACAGCCCTTGCTATCGTGTTCCTGACGATTCAAACCGTTTCAGATAAGGAGTTTTATTGTGGAATTTGCGCTTGGCCCGGGGATTCAGTCTACGTTGTTGGTTTCGGTGGTATTTTGGTATCCAGTTTTGTTATCGTTTATTTTATGGCATTCTCGCATTTTATGTTCGTCAATTTAATTTTCCTAGATTTAATTTCTTATTTTTGCATAGTTTTTAGATTTTAAATCGGTTTATTTCTATTTTCTAGAGGTTTTTAGAATATTATTAGGTTTTTATTTTTTGATTTATTTCTCTATTTTAGAGTTTAGATTTAATTTTAATAGGTTAAATAGTTTTTTCTAAATTTTTAATAGTTTATTAGAACATTAACTGTTTTTTAGAATATATTAGGTTTTATTAATTCTTTTAGATTTGTTAGATTTTTTAATCAGATTTTATTAGGTTATTAATTAGTTTAATATTAGTTAGCTTGATATCATTTTTTTGGTGCAGTTTGTATTAATCTCATTCCAGCATATTAATTAATTAATCATTCAGTTTTTTATTAGTTAGCCGTTTTTTTAAATTAATATTGGTTAGTATTAGTTAGTTTAACATTAATTAGGATGTTAATAGATTCATTTTCTTTTAACAGCTTTATTATTTTTTATCCATTTAATTGCTTTATTATTAGTTCAACTTTAATCAATTAACAGGTTCTTTTGCTTTAATTCAGTCAACTAATTCAGGTTTTGCAGCTTTAATCTGTCATTAGTCAGTAATCCGCAGACCATGTGTCATCAGCAGGGGCTATAAATAGTATTGTGCATCATTAATGGGATGACATGTTTCCCAAGACAAACCTCCGAAATCCTCACTGGACAAATCAAATGGATCAAACCCTTGCCGGAATCCTTCATCGGAAAATTCATAGTGTCACCGGGAAACTCATCCTTGTTGTTCATGTTCATATTTAATTTTCCAGATCCTTCATCAATTCCTTCAAATTCATCCGTATTCATACAACTTTTCCAGCAATATTCATCTGTTCATCTCTCTTTTTCCCAAAATCTTCACAAAAATCATACTAAATTCATCTTGTTCATGCGATATTCATCAGCCTTCATCAATTTTGCCCAGGATCTTCATACGATCTTCAAACCTGCATTCATGTTCATCAAACTTCATCGACATTTTTCCACAAAAAATCAAGATCTAAACGAACCAGCTCTAGATCCAAACTTCTCCATACAATTTTTCCAGATCTACAATCTACAAACCTTCATTTTCTCTCTATCAATCTTAAAACTAACTCCGTAATCATTAACATCATCTTTAGATCTGGATCCACCAATTTCACCGTTAACTCAACCATAAATCCACAGATCCATCTTCATGAATGCAACAGATCCACAAACTACTCACCTTCACCTTAATCTTCATCGTGAACAACATAAAACCTCTGTTGATTTCATTTGAATTCACCTCCGATCCGAAACTGCAAGACTCTTGTTCTTCACTCAAAAAACAAATCTCCGAACATCTTCAACAAACCAAACATTCAAAACAGGATCCACTATTTTTCGCAAACCTCCGTGTGAACTCCAAACTCGGATTCGAACACCTGAATAGATTTTCCTCCGTTTTTCATAAGAATCTTCACTTCGCACGAACCAAATCCGGTAAACGTACATGCATCAACCATTAAATTCCAGAAATTGTTCTTAAAACCACAGTCAACTTCATATCTGAAACTCCAAATCCGACTTCATCTCCCCTAACTTAGAAATCCTCTTACAACAACCACACTTTGTACCTTCAACGCACGTAGAAACGGAGTTTGTGTGAGTTGTGTGGAAGGAATCAGAGACGGATCAAGAAGGAAGTTGAAGAAGGGATTGAAAAGAGGTCGAAGTGAGGAGAAATGAATAAGGTGCACACCGAGAATGAGGGACGGGGACAACGGCGGCGGAGTTGGGAGTTGACGGAAAGGTTGAAGAAGAGTGGGCTAGGGTTTGTAAACGGCGGCTAGGGTTCCGTTTGGGCAAGTGAGGAAGATGATGAAGTCTACTGTGAACTTCTGGGACTCGTTGGTGGGTTAGTGGGCCTCACGGCCCATTTCTCTTTGTTTCTGGATTTTACCCCCCCCCCCCCCCCCCCCCCCGTTTCCATGTCATACACCCTATTTTTTGGCTTGTTTGCTGTTGTGATTATGGTTGGGCCTTAGGGCCCAACCGTGTAGTTTTTTGTTATCTCCCCTGTTTGGATTACACCCCCTTTGTATGTTTTTTTTTGCTGTTGATTGTTGATTATGGGCCAAGCCCAACAGTGACTTGTTTGCTGGACCACTGCACCTCTGTTCTGTACTGCTGAACCCCCGTTTGCTTTTTTTTGTAAATACATTTGTGTATTGATTTTTGTATTATACTTTTGTATATATTTTAATACACTTTACTATTTTCTTTTTAGAAATTTATATTATAATTGTATATTTCTTTTATAATATTATATATGCATATTATTTTATATAGAATTTCATATTCTATTTTCATTTTCTTTTAATTTTTTTAGAACCTTTTTCTATTAGAAATTTTATTTCAATTTTGGAATTTGATTTCTTATTTCCATTTGTCATTGGACTTTCCTTTTCATCTCATTTTCATTTAGTAGGTCGATGGCGAGACCTCCGTAATGCGTTATTAATCAACTTGTTGATGGATAATGTAGGATCCGAGACAACTTTTTCTCTCCTCATTTTCTCTTCATCTTCTGGTATTATTTTGCTCTTCTTCTGGTTTGGTCCGTGTGACATGATTCAATTGGAGAATGATTCGTAATATCATTTCTCCATCTTGTCTTTGACATGAAAATCAATACGCTACCTCTTGGGATTTGACTACATTTATAAGTCGAATTATGACAGTTCAGCATCACATTGGTTCTGATTCGAAACATCTTCATCAAGGATCAAAAGAGGAAAGCTTGGAAATGGAGCTTGCACGCAAAAAGTCAAGGGTCAACGGAACCACTCTGTTCGGTAACATTGTTTTTGTTTCATCTCTTTCATCTTTTTTATTCAACCGTTGAGTGTTGTAAGTCGTAAGCTTTAGATACGTGGGAAATGATAAGTGGGGGGCTTCCTCTCACTCGTCTAGAGTGTTTAGTGTACACCCTTTGGGTGATATACGACGCATTCGCTCCTACGTCTTAGGACTTTGCGTGTGCGTCCTGTTCCGAACCTTTTCTCTCGCATCCTGGCGATTGAGACCTTACCTTTTCTCTCGCGTCCTGGAGATCGAGACCTTCCCTTTTCACTCGCATCTTGGTGATTGAGATCCCCTTTCTTGCCCCCGTGCAATTGAGATCGTTGTCCCGTAGTTAGGCTGAACTACAACTGCTCTGATTTCTCGTACCAGACGAGAATATGTAGGCATAGGATGCGATATCCTAGCGAGCACACTAACAACTAACTTCTCTGTTCTCGCGCTTCCGTGCGATCAAGACTTTCCCGCTGACGACTAATTTTTCCCTTTCTCTTGCCCTAGCGCAATCGAAACCAGACCGTAGTTCTAGAACCCGTAGGTTCTCGTACCTTTAAACCCCGACATACTACATTCATTCTACCGCAAACGGGTAACGCCTAAGTCTCCAATGGTCGAGCAGCAATACACCTAACTGCTAGAATGCGTATGCTAGTATCGTCAATCTCTTCTCTCACCCCCCGTGTGATCCAGAACACCCTTTCGTCCCGTAGTTAGCCTGAACTACGTTTTGCTCTGATTTCTCATGCCAGATGAGAATATGTAGGCACGAGACGCAATTTCTTGGCGAGCAATCTTCCCATGTAGTTTCCCGAACTACGTTGACTCTGACTTTCCCATTGCACGAGGGAATATGTAGGCATGGAGCAGCAATGCTCTATCGAGTCAATTCTTTCCGTTTTTTCCGCCGGTTGTTTTTTGCAGTTGCGACAGTTGTCGACTCTGCTGGGGACAGGAACATCCCCTATGCGAGTCAATCCTAGCGCTTGTCTGTTTTGGTTTGTGGGTGTGTATATTTGTGTTGTATTTTTTATATTGATGTATTTACATTTTCCGCACTATATTATTATCTGTTGCTGTTGTGTTGTTGGGTGGTTGTTCCTTTGAGAGATAAGCCAAAACCCAGACTTGAGTAGACACCTAGTATTAGTAGTGGAGAGTAGTGGTGGATGTGCTTGCTTTGCTCGTACTAGTTCACCATGAAATTCGCGCTCGGACGAGATTCTCTTTGACGATTTATTTTCGGGCCCTTTGGGCTCGAAGGGATTTTGGATTTGAGGGTTGTCGACTCTGGGGACCAATCATTTGTGAGTCAGTTAAGTGAGGCCTCTTCAGGAAATGATGATGCCAAACCAGAAATGGTGAATGTATCATCATTTCTTGAAAGTCTGTGACGCTGATGAACGCATAGGATGTCGTACCTTGCAGGAAACTTGACTTCCAGCCAACCCGGTATTTTGGTTTTCTCTTCAGAGCGAACTTACTCAGTCAGCAGCACAACAGTATTCAGAGCTTTGTGGAGTCTGTGATCCCATATTTGTTGCATCTTGCATTGCATTTGCATAAGCATCTTTGCATCATTTTTCATATCATTTCTCCAGCTAACCAGAGCTCTTATCCAACCTTTGTTTTGCTTCAGAAGGTGATTCTCCGGTGACCGTTCTAAGAAAGTGTTGATTGTGGGAAGACGACCAAGTGGTTCAAGCAGAATCAAGCAGTGTCAAGCAGTGTAGTCAGTTGAAAGTTGTCGGTAGATATGTCAGGGAACGACTTCCAGATTGTTGATACCTTGTCAGGTTTTACTGTGATGACCAATCCTCTGTATGGTTCTCTGCCTGATGAAGACCTTCCACAAGTGAACAACATAACTGAAGCTCAGTCTGTGCAACTTTCTGTTGGAGACCAGGATCTACATGAACAGTTTGTTGACCGAAGTGAACGTTCTTCTTCTCTTGATACCTCAGATTATCATAATTTTGTTTCCTCTGTGTTGATTGCCAAAAGAAAAGTTCCGGTAGTGAAGACTGAAGACTCGAGAGCTCTCGTGTATGCCGAAATGTTTCATGCATTGGAGGAAAGATTCAAAGCCTTGGAAGTCAAAGATGTTGTTGGTCTCAATGCTTCAGATATGTGTCTGGTTTCCGGCCTAGTGTTACCTCCGAATTTAAAAGCACTGAGGTTTGAAAAGTACAAAGGGGATAGCTGCCCGAGGCAACATTTGGTGATGTTCTGCAGAAGAATGACTTCGTTTGTGCACGAAGACAAGTTGATGATTCACTGTTTTCAGGACAGTCTGATTGGGGCATCTCTGAGTTAGTATATGCAGTTGGAGAGCAATTAGATCCAATCATGGGTGAATTTAGCCAAAGATTTTCTGAAACAATATGACTATAATCCGGACATGGCTCCCAGTCGCATGCAGTTGCAAGAATTGTCTCAAGAGAACAATGAACATTTCAAGAAGTATGTTCAGAGATGGAGAGAATTTGCTTCCAGAGTGCAACCACCGCTTCTAGATCGAGAGTTAACAGACATGTTCGTAAACTCCTTGCAGAGCCCGTACTTTGAAAGGATGCTTGGGATTGCACCAAACTTCTCTGAATTGGTAATGGCAGGAAAACGCATTGAGAATGGCGTTAAAATTGGAAACATTCAGAATGTTTCAAGCAGTCAGGCTAGTGAAACTGAATTTCTTTGTAGCCTTCAAACTGAAGAAGAAATTGTAATTAATGCAGTCATGGCAGATGTTGGTTATTCTTAAGATGAATCAGTGAAATATTTTGGCTCTTCATCTTCTCAGCGGTCAATATCTTTGGTGTCTCGTTATTCCAGACAGACAATTGTGCCTAGGGCACCATATCATAAACCGTGGGTCACTCATCGTGCAACTCAACGAGCCCGTGGTCGAGGTTATCAGAATCAGCGTCAGAATCAGAACAGGCCTCGTAACAACTTGGAAAGAAGGAGTGCTCCTTTTCATCCAGTTCCTGTGTCGTACAACCAGCTTCTCTCGCATCTGATTCAGAACTCTTTGGTGGAGCCTAAGATTCTTAAGCTTGTGCCAGAACCTTACCCTCCTGGGTACAATCCCCATGCTCAATGTGGATATCATGGTGGATCCATGGGACATTCAACCGAGGATTGCAAAACTTTTCGGGCAAAAGTCCAGCAGTTGATCGACAAAGGGTGCATTTCCTTTCCAGAGGGAGTTTTGATTGTTCATGTCAACCTCTCAGATGTATAAGCTCACAGATTCAGAGGGTCATTTCCAGAGGCCAGTGGTCCAGACAGGCAGACGTCCTCAACATTGGCAATCTTTGGACTTTTTATCATTTGCATTTGTAGTTTCTTTTCTGTTAGTTGCTACTTGTTGTTAAACATTGTGTTTTGAATGGTAATATTAATGAAGTGATTATGCATTTTTCTGAATTAATTGTGTCGCTTTCGCTCATTTATTGCACTGCATAGACACATGCACTTTTATTCATTCCACTTTATCACTTTTGATTAGCAAAGATTGGAGGGTGGATGACGAAACTAAATACTCATAACTGATGATCGTATGCTTTCGGATAAAACCATGCTGATGATGTACATGCATTATTTTGAATCCCCTAAACACCGGAGATATAAGGAGTTAGTCCCTAGTTAACCACTTCGAGCCTAGAAGTAGGAGTTTTCTTTCGGACTTTCAAACCCTCACATCTTAACCTGGGGCATGGTAGTTTTCAGTTAGCTTGACCGAACGTTCAAATGTTACGGAGGAGTGTTTCCATTCATGGACCAATCACATCTAATCCCTCTTAAGAGGTCGTCCTCACCAATCAGGAATGAGACAGTTACAACCCTTTCGGAGAAATCAAGACAACCAGTGTCGCACGACTTGTTCAAAAGGAAAAGAAGGAAAAAGAAAAAAGAAAGCCCGCTAAGTAAAAAGAAAACAAAAAGATGGAAAGCAAATACTTAGGCAAAAATGGGGCATCCCACTGGAATTCAAAATCAAAAGAACTCAAAAAGAGTCAGTTCGGGCAAAAATTAGGGAACAATAGAATAAAATGAAAGGATCTCAAAAGAAAAATCCTCAAACAAGGGCAAAGTCGTGTGGATACAGACACCGAAGGCAAAAGGGAGTAACTATCACTCCGAAAAACCTTGTGAGTTCCTTAACCATCACTCTTACCATTCAGTAAGCCTTTTGAAGAGGTGAGCGCTTGTGCCAAGTTAACTGAACGTAGGATTGGAGATCATCACGTAGAAGGGGTGGGTACAAATTATACTTTGAGCCTAATATCCTTTGTTTCATAAGCCGTGAACCCGAACACAATACAACCCTTAAAAGATCTAATTGAGGCGGGGTTTATTCTGAAAGCGTATTACGATGAGGTCGAGTAACCTGACTCTTACATGATTTGCTAATCATATCCTTGTTGTATCTTGCACTAATCAAATCAGCACTACGTTTGGACTTTTGGTTCATTCGTCACTCACAATCACGACACTTGATAAGTGACATTACTTTCAAAATCTGCATGAACACCGCATTAAAATTACCATTCATGGACAAACAATTTTAATTGCAGGTCAGTGGTTGACATGGAGGAAATTCTAACAGGGAATAGTCGAACATGACTGGATCATTCAGCAGTCTGGATCAGAATTGTGTATACTTTGAAACCCTGTGAATCTGGGGCATTGACATCCAGTGAGTTTGGAATCAGTCAGCCTGAGGCAAGTCTCGAAGCATCGGTTAATTATGGGACAATTCATTCAAGAAGTAGTTGATCAGGAGTAAATCATCTCGAAACCCAATCAGGGGCAATCATCCAGAGTATCTGCAATGTTGAGGGCGGATCCCTCTAGTGTTCAATCCGATCAGGTTAAGTCGCTTCAACGCTCATTCAGGGGCAGGCTACTTCAAGAGTATATTGAATCCAACCATTCTGATAGTTGGTCAGTTGAGGATGAATCCTTTTGTTGTACAGATGCTGGGGCAAGCCATCTCGAGGTCGTCTCATGGCAAGCTACTTTCTGATTTTTCCCAAGAGTCAGATAGGGGCAAGTTGAATTATACTGGGGCAAGTTGTTCAAGCAGTTTGTTCACCCCAGCAAGAGTTGAGTGTCGGGGAATCGTGTCATTACCCTCATCAAATAACCTGAAACCTCCAAGGCCCAGTTCTCTTCTGGAAAACCCTTAAACCAATTCTCGTCTTCAAACTCTAGCAAGCTCCACAAGAAAAGAAATCATCATTGAGATCAAGTTACAATGCTAGGAAACCTGATGAAGACCAAAGGAATTCATCAGGAACCAACATTGGAAAGAAAGTGCATCCTCAAAAGTTCTACTCATTAAAGTATTCCACTCATCCCTCCAAAGGAGAGATGAGGCTTTATTAAGAGGACTTTGCATCATAGGATGAGGATAGAAGCAAACAATGCATTCTTTTTTTGATGAAAGGAAAAGAACTAGTTCTAATGGTTCTTCCTAAAACCTTAATCCTATAAGCTTCTAAAAAGCTCCTAAAAGAGAAATAAAGCTCCAAGCTAAGCTCCACAAGTCAATCAACAGCAGCTACAAGATGTCCAGCACCTCCTCCAAAAAGGAAACCAAGCTCTTCAAGCTCCAAAGCCACCAACAAGATCAAACAAGGCAATGCACCAAAGAAGGAACACCAAAGGCAACACCTACTTGTGAATTATATCTAAAATAGAAAACTAAGTTGTAAAAATATAAGAATTTTCCTAAGGGAACATGCATGTTTTAACATTCTAGGGTTCAAATATCAGAGCCTAAATCAATTTCTAGGTCCACTAAATAAATCCTAAGTTGAAATGTGTCAAGATAAACCATAAGTTGGGAAGGCTCTAAACATCTTGCCTAAAACAGAACCTACAATTATCTAAAAAATCTAATAAAAATCCTAATGGAGCATGCACATCTAACCTACAACGTACTCAAAAATCAAATCCAGAATCCAAACCAAATGATCAAACCAAAATCAACAAAACAGATAGGTAAATATGCAAAATAAAAGAAATAACATAAAAAAGGAAAATGCAAATTAAATTGAAAAATGCAGGAAAATGCAATTTATTGATTCCAGAAAATCACAAATTGAAATAGGAGCATGGACATATTTTTAAAATACTTTTCTGATCAAAGATGAATTTTCTATGATTTTTGGAATCAATATGCATTTAAAATAAAACTAAAATGAATTAAAATAATCAAAAGCCAAGAAAAAACGTGGACTGCTAGATCTGGAGACTAGTCAACTGGATCCAATGCTTGAGGGCGTGCCACCGCATTATTGAAACCATGCGTTTTGAGGGTCAGCAGTAAACAAAATCAAACAAGTCACAACCCTTGGATGATGCTACCAAGTCAAGTCTGAGGCACGATCTGACGGTTCCTAGTCATCTTCCTTAATTCAAATATCAAACGGAGGGAAAGTCAGTGTGGTGGCCGGAGAAGACCTCTAGTCGTCTTCTCCAGCAAGGTGGTGGTTACAGGCGACCAAACAGTGTCAAATCTTATATCAATTTGCTCAGAATTCCACGAGGATATCCAAAATCACATCCAAATCATCTAACTCTCAACAGGTTTTAAAACACGATCCTAGATTCAGAGAACACATCAAATTTGATCCTCACCAAATTCAAATCTAACACCATAGAAATGATCCTTACTCTTCCTACATTAACCTGATTTATCTAAATCATGTTGAATCCTTAAGATCAAGTTAAACCGTGCTCAAACAGAAATCTCATGTCAACTTAGTTTGTCTCTAATTGCTCAAATTCTTATCCAGAAACGATCTACACTTCAACTAGATCCTAACCACATGCTCAATATGATCTACATCTTGCTACAATAGTGAGAAATTTGGAAGTTACATACCTGATGTAGATCCACTAACAGAGGTATCAAGAGCTCGATTCACGCTTCAAAACTCTCCAGAATCAATCAGTGATGCAAGAGGAAGCTATTTGATTCTTCAATTTGACCTGAATTTGCCTTGAACAAAACTTCATTTGAAATGTGCAAGTTGGAGATTTTGACCTATAATCTCACTTTCCCAAAATACCCCTGGCTTGCAAAGATCATAACTTGAACTCCACAAATCATAATAAGGACTTCTATAACATTTTGGAAAGCTAAGATCATAAGGAACAACATTCATGTTGGACAAAAGTCCATGTGAAAATTCCTTCTAGGTCAAAAGTATCCTGGAATTCAGATGATTTTCTCAGATAAATTTCACATTCATCTGGTGACCTGTAACTTGTCTGGACCATAACTTGAGTTCTATAAATCCCCTTGAGGACTTCTAGTACTCAAATTAAAGGTATTGAGATGATATACAAGTTCCATGTTAGCCAAAGATCCATTTGAAATTTGTATCTTGAATTATATGGTCTTGAGGTTAGGCACTAAATAGGGGATTTTACACTGAAACCCTAATTTAGCAACTTCCCACACTCTTGACTCTTTTTGACTTGATCTTGGAACAACACCACAAATGTCTCAGAATATCATTTCATGAAGTCCATGACCTAAACGTAGGCTTTGATACTCTTCAATTGCACAGTTGACCTAGGATTGACCCAGATGAAACCCTAATTGCCTGCACTTCAACTGTGGCTCTTGCATTTGACACAATGACTTGAGTGAGCTCTCCCATGGCCCTCTAGGCATTCCATGAGCTCCATACACATCCTCTTCTCATATTCAAAACTTCACATCCCTCTGAAGGTCTTCAATTGATCCTCAAGTTAGGAGAAAATCCACATGCAAGCATCTAAACTCTTAGGCACTCAAACCACCTCCTAATGACATTGATAACTTCTCAAGCTTGAATAAGACCTCTAGCTAGGATCCTCTTGATAAGAATCACACTTGATCCCCTTCTATATGAATGATATCATGATATGCAAATGATATAACTATGCAAATGTTAATGCAATGAAACATAAACCAAGTTAAGAAAAGGTTGAGCAAATTTTGGGGTGCAACAGCTGCCCCTATTCAAACGGCTTGGACCCGACTGGGTGAAGAGCGAACGGCTTTCAAACAATCGAGGTAGAAGACGGTTGAATACCAAGAAACCTGGGAATTTGCCAACCACAGAAATAAACTGCAAAAACTGCTTGACATCCGTTACACTGAACCCAGTTGTTACGGCAACAACTGATCAATCATCTGATAAAAACTTTGATTTCAACATCAACCCCCTGTGTGACGCCACATGCATCGAATTAACTTTGCAAGAAACAACTCCGTCCACAACTAGACAAATTTCATCAACACGAGGAGAGACTCCATCACCACGGGTACAACTCCGTCCACAACTGGACTAAATTCGTCAACATGAGGAGAGACTCCATCACCACGGGTACAACTCCGTCCACAACTGGACTAAATTCGTCAACACGAGGAGAGACTCCATCACCACGGGTACAACTCCGTCCACAGCTGGACTAAATTTGTCAACACGAATAACAATCTCTGTCAATCACAAGTAATGACTCCGTCAACACGGATAACAATCACTGTCAACACAAGTAACAACTCCGTCAACACGGATAACAATCACTGTCAACACATGTAACAGCTCCATCAACACGGATAACAATCACTGTCAACACAGGTAACAACTTCATCAACACGGATAACAATCACTATCAACACAGGTAATAACTCCGTCAACACGGATAACAATCATTGTCAACACAGGTAAAAACTTCGTCAACACGGATAACAATCACTATCAACACAGGTAACAAATCCGTCAACACGGATAACAATCAATGTCAACACAGGTAACAACTCCGTCAACACGGATAACAATCACTGTCAACACAGGTAACAACTCCGTCAACACGGATAACAATCACTGTTAACACAGGTAACAACTCCGTCAACACGGATACCAATCACTGTCAACACAGGTAACAACTCCGTCAACACGGATAACAATCACTGTCAACACAAGTAACAACTCCGTCAACACAGGTCAAAATCTTCAAGATTTTCAAAACTGTTGTACGACAGTCTGAAGAATACTTTGCTGGGGAATACGAGAAACCTTACCAAGCAACTCTATGGGGAAAAACTCTACTAGGGAAATCACTAGTGATAACTCCAAAAGTTTAAGCCATGAAATCTTTTAACGCTGACGTAACAGCAACCTGAGAAGAATTCTGCTGGGGAAGAAGAGAAACTTAACCAAGCAACTCTGCTAGGGGAGCATGCAACGGGACGAACGTTATCATCACCTATCTCACGCCGATAATTTGAATATCTAGAAATCCTTCCAAGCAAGAATCCCACTCATCTGCAGGGAATAACACTTGAAAACAAAGAGGTAACCAACCTGGCTTATGTTTCAAAATGCGTATGTTTGACAATGGCGTAATGCTCCATACGGAATGGAAATGCTACGCGTTTGGGTGGATGCAAATATGATGATATATGCACAATGCAAAGATGCCAAGAGGCGCTTCAGCAAAATAAATGCTGAAGACAAAACCAAATCCGCTGGGGATAAACGGGTATCACAAAGTATTCCAGCAAAATAAATGCCGGGAGCCAAGTCAACTCTGTCGGGGAGAGACCAGACATCACAGAATTATTTCAGCAAAATAAATGCTGAAAAGGTGAGAACAACTTCCACTGGAAGGAAGAAAACAAGCCCTGCTGGGAATAGCTCACAAACTCGGAGTTACAAACTCTGCTAAGGATTGTCGCTACGCGAAAAATGACACAGAGTCGCCACCGGATTTTACTTATCCCAAGGAGGGAAAGGGAAATAGCGATAAAACCTTTGGTAAAAGATCATGGTCATCGCAACCAAGACTTAGGGTTCGGGAGTCGGTTATGCGAGGGGAAGGTGTTAGCACCCCCTAAGGTCTGAGACAAAACAAAATTTTAAAGCCAAACAAAGGTGTGACACGGGTGGCCGTGTTGTGTGACACGACCCGTGTCATAAGTCCAGGATATTTTGTGGTAAGAAATCTCAAACAAAAGCACAACACGGGTGGCCGTGTTGTGTGACACAGCCCGTGTCAGGGGTCCTGGGCCTTTTATGTCATGAAAATGCAAACAGATGCGCAACACGGCCGGCCGTGTCGTGTGAGACGGCCCGTGTCAGGCTACCAGAGCAAAAAGCCTAACTTTTTTCTTGGTTCTCTTTCGTTTTTATGGTTTCTTGAAAAGGGTTTCTTGGTCCCTATTTGGACCTTACATGATATATTCAGTACACCAACACACAAGAGAGTAAATAAAATGAATATAAAAAGCAAAAAAGTAAAGAGATAAGGGTTTGAAGAAATGGATACCAAGAGCTTTCTATCCTTCTTGCAAGTACTCCAACGACCTTTGTTGGATGTGCTCTCCACTCTTCACTCTATGTTGTGATGATTCTGCTTCTCAATGGTCCTCTTATGCTTCTATATCACTCTCATTTTTATGGTTTTAAGGGTTTCTATTGCTCTCTCTATTTTTCTGTTTTTTTCAATGTGTGTGGAATGGATGTTGAATGAATCAAGAGTCATCCCCTTTTGTTTACAGCCCCCCTCCTCTTATCTCAGCTCCTCTAGGGTTTTCTCTTCTCCCCACATATCAGATTTTTTCATGGAGTGGTGTCTCTTACCACCTTTTCTCATGCCACTCTCTTTCTTTCCATTTCCATGCAAGAGCTATGCTGCATTTTTGCTGTTGCACTTTGCCTATGCTGTTTTTTCTGCAGCACTTTGTGCCTTGCACCCTTTTTGTTGGCTTGTGCTTGGACAGCTCTTGTGGTCAATGCTACCACCTTTGACAGCATTTTGAAAATTCTGATATGTAGAAGCATTGTCACATGTTAGTCCCTTGGTCTTGTGACATGTGATCTTGTGACATGAAGAAATTTGTCACCTCTTGCATGGGACTGTTTTGCCATGATTAAACACGCATAATCTTGGTCTTAAAACATTCCAATCTTTGATTTAATTCTTGCAATTTTCTTGGATGCTTATAAGCATAATGTGGACTTGGTGTGGCATTACCATAACATGAATTTGATTAGAAGCTTGGATTGAGACTAGAAGTAGCTTATTTTTCTAAGCATTATCAAGTGCTTGAGACTTTGCAATAAATGTGACATTTTTGCAAATGTCATGAAATTTTTCTTTGCCATATTCTTGAATCTAGTCTTGACTTCATTAATCTTGAACTTTGAATTATGCACTTGTGATCTTGACTCATGCTTTGCAAATTTGAACTCCACTTGTTCAAGAATGTTTGAAACAAAATTGGGTGAAGCAATCTTGAACTATGCCTTGCATTTCATGGTCATTAGGAATATATCTTGCATATCCTAATATTTTGTCAAGTAACTTCTTCTTGAAGAAATCCACATGAGTAGACTTTCTAATTTAGATCAAACCTTAAATAATGAACCTTTTCTTCCATGTAGTCCAAGATAGACAAGTTATCTCATTTGAAATGGAAAATGACAAATCGACCCAATCCGTACCCACATGCTAGATATGCAATAAAATGATGTATGATATGGCGAATGAAGGGTATAAAGGCTAAAGGCGAAAATGAGGGTGTCACAGCTGCCCCTATTTAATCCTCTTGGACCTAAATGTCTGGAGGATAAAGGTGCTTGAACATTCATGGTAGAAGAGAATTAAATACTAGAATACCCAGGATTTTCAACTGGAGAGGTGTGGGGTGAAGGTGGACAGTCAATGAGATGGCTTGAAAAAGGTGACTTGTTATTGAAGAATGGGTATGAGGGATATGATGATATGCTTGAGATGCAATGCATAATGAACATGAGTGCTTTGCCAGCCGGAAGAGGAGGCACCTCGTAATATGGACACATAATTGGCCAAGAGATATTCCTTCTATAAGAGATAGAGAGGACTCAAGAAATAGAAATGTGAGATATTCCTTCCGCGAAGGGGAGAAAGGACTCTAGAAATAACAATGAGATATTCCTTCTACGAAAGGTAGAGAGGACTCTAGGAATAACAATGAGATATTCCTTCTACAAAAGGTAGAGAGGACTCTAGAAAAGTGGTTTTCCTCTTACAAAAGGCAAGGAGGACTCCCGAACAAAAGGTTTGGAGAAAATGTTTCCTTCTACAAATGGTAGAGAGAACTCCAAAACAAAAGGTTTGAAGACAATATTCCTTCTACAAAAGGTAGAGAGGACTCCAAAACAAAAGGTTTGAAGACAAAATAACTCCTTCTACATTATGTAGAAGAGACTCCCTTGAGAGAATACGATCGTATTTCCTTCTGTCACGGCAGAAAGGACTCCAGAACAAAAGGTTAGGAGAAAATGTTCCTTCTACAAAAGGTAGAGAGGATTCCTGAACAAAAGGTTAGGAGAAATATTCCTTCTACAAAAGGTAGATAGGAAACTCCCTTAGGAGAGGATGATCGTATTTTCTTCTGCGAAAAGCAGAAAATATTCCTGAACAAAAGGTTAGGAGAAAATGTTCCTTCTACAAAAGGTAGACAAGATACTTACGAAAGGTAAGCTGACAAGAACCTGTTCAAAAGGTACGAGAGGTCTTATTAAAGGTAAGTTGAATCTGTTGTGAAAGGCAAGGCAGGGATATTTCGAGAAGTCTCACAAAAGGTAAGTTAAGGGCAATAACCATCCTCCTGCAAAAGGTAGAGGAGACTTGTATAGGGTATTGGAACATCATTTGACCTCACAGGCACAACGGCGGAGATGACATTCTTTAAGTATGGTGACCATTCAGTTCTTGGACACACAGGCATCAAGCGTCCCAATTGATCAAAGATACCCAAAACAAAGTTTTGTCGCATGTAAAAGACAGTGAGAAACGCTTACAAAAGGGAAGTGAAGGGAAAAGATTTCACGCAAAAGGCAATGAAATCCCTTACGAAATGTAAGGTGAGAAAATATCTCATGTAAAAGGCTTAAAAGGACTTACAAAGGGTAAGTGAATGGATAAACACTCCAAAAGGATCCTGCCAGGATTTCCACAGGAAATTCGCATCTTTGAGAATGACTGGCTAAGCACATGTAATGATGCAGCATGTATGCAAAAATGTTAGGGACGTAAGGACATGAAGGTTAGGGGTGATAATTTATGCCAAGTGATTGGGCTTTAATTTGGGGCGTCGAGTTTGACTTCCCAACATCCTCGTGATGAAATTTGGATCATCTCCAGTTGGTCTTATCAGACAAGCTGTGCTGGCCAGTCAGGTTGCCCTTGATTTGGTCAAGTCCCCGGCGAACTTTGTGATCAGACGATGCTTAGTGTACACGTGGGCCTACTAGAGATTGCTTTTACCCTTCATAAACCTAGGTCGAAGAGCAACTTTATGCTCTCTTTTGTTATTTTTATCATTATCCCACAATTTTCAATGCAATATTTATTAAGAATGAAGATTCCACTTTTTGGAAACATAGAAGAAAATAAATGTGACACACGAATTGATGAAAGAGATTTTTATTGATGATAAAGTGACCCATAAACGGGTAATTTTACATAAGGATACAATTCCTAAAAGAGGTAAATTACAAAAAAATATGACAAAAAACACAGTGGCAATGTGAAAAAGGATCGGATTTCCACTGAGTTTCAATTCTGCTATGATCCCTATGGCCTTGAAGCTTCTCGTACATTGTCACTGAGGAAGGTGAATGGATTGATCTTTCCCATGTGTAGTTCTCTTTATTCTGATGATGAGCTCACAGACTTTTCGCAGACCTCAGTCTTTTCTTTTTTATGTCCCTAACTTTTGCCTAGACCGCCCTTTCGGGTTTTCAGTCTACCGGGATACCCATTTTTTGCCTAAGTTGCCCCTAAGGGTTTTCAACTTATCGGGTATTATTATTATTTTTTATTTTTAACCCTAATTTTTGCCTAGACTTTTCTTTTTGTTGTCCACCGGGTCTGCTCTCAAGCGTAGTATTTTTTGACTGCGTCTGCGTTTACAGGGGATGACAGATCTTCACCGTCCATGTTGGATAATATCAAGGACCCTCCGGAGAAAACCTTCTTTACAACATATAGACCCTCATAATTAGGTGTCCATTTGCCCCTTGGGTCTGTGTGGATTGGCAGAATCTTTCTCAATACCAAGTCTCCCACTTCGAAATCTCGAGGACGAACTTTCTTGTCAAATGCTTTTGGTAAAGCTGGCCATGGCAGATGGCTGCCATGCGTTTTTCATCAATGAGATTAAGTTGATCAAATCTCGCCTGCACCCATTATGCTTCGTCAAGCTTAACATCAGTCAGAATTCTCAGGGAAGGGATTTCTACCTCAACAGGGAGTACCGCATCCATGCCATACACAAGAGAAAATGGAGTTGCCCCAGTAGAAGTGTGCACCGAAGTGCGATAGCCATGCAAAGCAAATGGTAACATTTCATGCCAATCTTTATATGTTTTCACCATTTTCTAAACAATCTTCTTGATGTTTTTGTTCGCTGCTTCAACGGCGCCATTCATTTTCGGGCGATATGGTGATGAGTTATGATTCTCGATCTTGAAGCCTTCACACAATTCCTTCATCATCTTGTTATTGAGGTTTGAACCATTGTCAGTGATGATTTTATTTGGGACCCCATAACGACAAATGATTTCCTTTTTGATGAAGCGAGTGACCACTTGTTTGGTGACATTGGCATAAGATGTGGCTTCCACCCATTTAGTAAAGTAGTCAATGGCCACTAAGATGAAACGATGACCGTTTGAATAAGTTGGCTAGATGCGTCCGATCACATCTATGCCCCACATGGCGAAAGGCCAAGGCGACGTCAATACATTCAGAGGAACTGGCGGCACATGTATCCTATCTGCATAGATTTGGCATTTATGACATGTTTGCACGTGACGATAGCAATTAGTTTCCATCGTCAACAAGTAATAACCAGCTCTCAAAATCTTCTTAACCATTGTGTGTCCACTGGAATATGTACCAAAAGAACCTTCATGGATTTCGTTTATGATCCGGTCGGCTTCGTGTCTATCCACGCATCTGAGCAAGACCGAGTCATAGTTTCGCTTGTAAAGCACATCTCCACTTAAGAAGAATTTGGATGAAAGCCTTCTTAAATACTTCTTGTTTATGATGGAAACATTTTCTGGATACTCTTGCTTTTCTAGATATCTTTTGATATCATAGAACTAAGGTTGATCATCGGTTGCTAGCTCTGCTTCCAGACAGTGGGCAGGCTCATCAAGATATTCAATACGGATAGAGGGTGCCTCATTTTTCCATTTAACCTTGAACATGGATGACAACGTGGCAAGAGCGTCTGCCAATTGATTGCTTTCTCTAGGAATGTGATTGAAATTAATCTCATCAAAGTATGGGATTAACTTCAAGACGTGATCCAACGGTTCCCTACGCGAGTCAATCCTAGCGTTTGTTTTCCCGTCGTGGGTTTTGTACGGATTTACATTTCTGTCTTTACTTTCCGCATTTTATTGTCAGCTTTATATTGTTATTGCTGTTGTGGGGAGGGGTCATCTGTTGAGAGATAAGCCGGGCCTGGGCTTGAGTGCACCTAGAATTAGTTGTGGAAAGTAGTTTGGCGCGTGCATGCTTTGCACGTACTAGTGTCCCACAAAATCCACGCTCGGACGAGGTTCTTCTGGTTGACTTCTTTTTCAACCCTTTGGGTTGAGGGGGTTGTTGATTAGTTGGATTGTCGACTCCGGGGACCGATCAATTGGAAGTTGGCTAAGTGAGGCCTCTTCAGGACATGATGAAGCCACACCTTCTGGGTATCGTATCATCAGTCTTGAAAGTCTGTGACGCCGAAGACCGCATAGGATGTTGTACCTTGTGTCAGTTGATAGGACACCTACCTGTGAGAGGGATTGGGGCATGCAGGAAACTTGACCTCCAGACTACCCGGTTTTCTTGATATTGGATCAGTATGTGTGGTTACTTGGGTTTCTTCATCAGAACAGTGTTATGGGTCTGTTAGGACCAAGTTGGAATAGTGCTTTGGGTCTGTTGAGACCAGGTTCGAGCAGTGTTTTAGGTCTGTTGAGACCATGTTGGAGCATTGTTATGGGTCTGTTGAGACCAGGTTTGAGCAGTATTGTGGGTCTGTTGAGACAGATATTGTGGGTGGATCTCTTCAGCAATATATCACTTGATCCCTGTTGCATGTTTGCATATTGCATTGTTGCATACTCATTTTGCATATCATTAACGTGTGTCGGTGCTGCAGGTGCATTTCATACCTTCTGATTTTAGTTGCCCGGATTTCTGTCTGTCGGCTATTATGGATACTTTGAAGAAGACTGTGGCATACAAGTTGCCTGCGCCAGATGTTTCTGCTTTGCTTGGTTTGATGTCTTTAGCTGATGACGATGTGAAGAGAAGCTTCAGGAAGAGTTACGGGAAACTGCTTAGGTTGGTTTGCAAACCATCCACGTATGAGCTGAACGGATTGTACGCGCTGATGCAGTTCTATGATCCCCCACTGAGGTGTTTTACTTTCCCCGACTTCATTCTGGCTCCGACCATGGAGGAATATGCTGAGATCCTGGAGTTAACCATTCAAAACAGGGTACCCTTCATTCATATGGGTGTTGAGCCCAAGCTGGAGGATTTGGCTGTTGCTTTGCATTTAGACTCCTCAGAGTTGTTGTTAACCTCGTGGAATGGAGTTTCTGGTTTTTCTCTCAAGTTCTTGGTTGGGAAAGCACAAGAGTATGCCAAGAGTGGCTGTTGGATTGTGTTTAATCCTATCCTTGCTTTGTGTATCTATGGCATTGTATTGTTCCCGAATATGCCTGACTTTGTTGGTTTGGATGCACTCCATATATTTGCTTCGGGCAATCTTGTGCCTACACTAATTGGAGACTTCTATCATTCTCTGCATTATAAGAACGAGAATAGGAGGGGCAAGAACGTCTCTTGCTGTGTGCCTTTGTTGTATATGTGGTTTGATAGTCACCTGCCCAAGAAGGGTATCTTTGCTGAGTCTGCAGCTACGGTGGAATGGTCTGAGCGTCTGATGGGGCTTTCTTCAGAAGATGTTGTCTGGTTTGATAGGGATTTACTGGGATCTGAGATTATCTACAGTTGTGCCGGATATCCTAACGTTTCCCTGATTGGGAGAAAAGGGTGCATTAACTACAATCTGTCATTGTTGATCAGGCAATTCGGTTATGCTTTGAAGAGCCCGCCAAAAGAGGAGGAAGTGTAGGAATCTCTGTACTTCACAGGTGATCTGAAGGGAGAATTGTTATCCAAGCTTCAGCATGCTTGGAATAATATCAACAAAAGGGGTAAGCCATTGTTGGGTAAGAATGATAGTCAAGCCTATCCTCCGTACCAAGTCTGGATCCAAGATAGGGTAAAGCAGGCGCTGATGCCGTTTCCTGCAGTGTTACCTCCTGCTCCCCTCGTGGTTGAGAAGCCAACTACTGTGTCTATTGAGAGATACGAGCAGATGGTGAAGGAGAAAGAAGAGCTGATGAAAGCCAACGAGAAGTTGGAAGAAGAGCTAGTGCAACTCAGGAGCGAAAGAAATGAAGCCGTATATTCCTTCGAGTAGCAAACAAAGCTGGTGAACCAGTTAGGCGCAAAACTGACTGAACAACGAAAGAAGCGTGAACATTTGGGGATAGATTTCAAGAGCTCTCATGATATGCTGGAGTCTAAGAAGAAAGCACTTGATATAGCCCACCGGGAGATCTCCACATTCAACAAAACCTGGAATGCTACACTGGCAAATAACAAAGAAAGAGAAGACAAACTGAAGCTGCAGATCTCTGAACTGGAAGATCAGCTGAAAGCTAGCCAAAAAAAGTTTGAAGAAGAGGTTATGCGGAGATATGATGTTCAGAATGCGTTGAACAAAGTTATTAAGCGTAAGAAAGAGTCTGCATCCCAGAAGCAGAAGCTGGAGGAGTGCTTTGGAGAAGGTGTTTGGGAGGAATCCATTGGGGATATCCAGCCTGTTATCAGGAAAAGAGACTCGCTCGTTGAAGGGTTGCTTTCCTAGACGGATCATCCCAAGACTAAGAGATTGTTAGAGGAGTATCGGGCATATGGTCGCACTTGATTACTTGATGTACTGTTGTATATGCTTTATTTGCATTGTGCTGGCCATCACTAGGATTGTTGGCTGAGGTCATGCCTTCTTGTTATTGTACACTCAGCGATATTGTATTTCTGCCTTGTTGGGTTCTTTTCAGCAATATATGAGGAACTTTATCCCCGTGAATGGATTCAAGCTTCTTATCACTATCACTGCACTGACACTTTGGCACTAGAATCGGGGGTTGATTTCCCTAATGCACAGACATATATTGCATCTTCATATTCATTTTGCATTGCCAGTTACTTGTTGAATCTGTATCTTATTTCCTGCGTCTCACAGGTTTTTCAGGATTGACGAACGAAGAGTCCACCGCTACTCAACCAGAAACAACTGCAAGAAGATAATGGATCAAGTTCAAGTCGAGATGCAGGAAATCCGTGAGAAGCTGACTCTGTTCATGCAAGCTATGGAGAGTATGGCGAAGGGCCAAGAGAATCTTCAGACCTTGGTGCAGCCGCTGCTGACGCGGACAAACGAAAATGGCAATACTGACCACAATTCTGTTGAAACTCCTCGCGGGGAGGATGAGATACCAGCAGTTGTTACTCCACCTGTTGTGACTGTAAACGGGAACACTGGTACTGGTGCAGGTGTTGGCGCTGGTAATGGCAATACTGGAAATGGTGGTGATGGGCATGTTGTTAACAACAAAGGCAACACTGTGGATGCTGATCAAGGATTCGTTGACAATGTTGGCTTTGTAAACAATGGCTATGGCAATGTCAATCAGGACGGGAACTTTGGGTTCAACAATCAAGGCTTTGGTAATGACGGTTACGGCAATAATCAGGGGTATGGATACGGTAATGGTGGATTAGGTAATGTGAATAACAACGGCGCTGGAGCATTTCTTTTCAATAATGGTTTTGGACCTGCTGGGGTCAATCTAGGGTTTGGCAACCGAGGCCAGGGTCCTGTGCTCAACCCGCAAGGATTTGGCCGTAACGTGGGTTACGATGGGTATGGCAATGACTGGAATGTGGATCAACAGGACGACGCTTTTTTGGGAAAAGGTATGGGACCTGAGGGCCCCATTGACCCTGTTCAGAGGATTAGAATGCTAGAAGAGCAGATGAAAGGTGTGGTTAATCAGAACTCCGCTGGGTTAGATATGACTACTATGGGGTTGGTACCAGGGCTGAGGGTGCCATTAAAATTCAAGGCTCCAACATTCGACAAATACAAAGGGGATACCTGCCCAAAGGTCCATGTACGTTCTTATTATAGAAGGATGTCTGCATATTCCAATGATGAAAGATGCTCATGCATTTCTTTCAGGATAGCTTATCGGGACCATTATTGGAACGGTACATGGGACTGGAGCCCACTCAGATTAGAAGCTGGAAGCAGTTGGCTGATGCTTTCGTTATGCATTACAAATATAACAGCGATTTGGCGCTAAACAGAGTTCAGTTGCAGAGTCTGTCGCAGAAAAGTGGTGAAAGTTTCAAAGAGTACGCGCAGCGGTGGCGCGATATGGCAGCTCGGGTGCACCCTCCTTTGGTCGAAAAGGAGATGAATGACATGTTTGTGGGGACATTTACAGGAATGTACTATGACAAGTTGCTCAACGTTTCGATGGGTAGCTTCTCCGATATGATCCTTATGGGAGAAAGGATCGAAAATGGAATTAAACTTGGAAAGATTCAGGCAGGCGAATCTACTTCAGCTGGGGGTGCGTGAAAAGCGTTCGGCGGAAGACGACAGGGTGATACCAGTGTTGTATTTGGTGGCAGAGGCCGGGGCAGAGGCAGAAATCAGTACATGCAACCTCAACAAATAGCCAGTGTTACTATTCCAATCCAACCTCAACAACAACAACAACCACAACCACAGTAGCAGCAAAGGCAGAATCAGGGTCAGAGAAGGTTTCAGAATGCAAAGCCGAATAGGGTATTTGATAAGCCTCCGTTGACATATGCAGAGCTTCTTCAGACACTGCTGGGTTTGAATTTGGTCGAGAAAAGAACATTGGAGCCGCCTACAGGACCGACACTTCCTTATGGGTATGACGCTAATAAACATTGCGAATTCCATTCTGGGGCGCCCAGATATGATGTAGAATCTTGTCATGCTTTCAATCATAAAGTTCAAGACTTGTTGGACAGTAAAGCCATCAACTTTGGCCAGGTGGGGCCCAATATTGTACAACAGCCTATGCCTAATCATGGGGAAAATGCCATCTTGACAGAAGAAAATTTGAACTTGGTGATGGATGTTAACGAACTGAAGACACCATTGAGTGAGGTGAAAAGCAGGTTGCTCAGAGGGGGAGTATTCCCGGGTTGTGATGAATACTGTTTAGAGTGTTGGACCCAGCCTGAGGGTTGTACTGATTTGAAGCAGGGCATTCAGGCCATGATCGACGAAGGGACCTTGCAATTTGATCGAACTGCGGTTGAGAAGCCTGTGGAGGCATTATGTGATGAGCAGAATGATATTGCAACGGTGACGATCCCGAGGAAGACTATAACGATAACAGCGTCCGCCCAGCGGCCAACTATTATGATTACCAAAGCAGGGCTGGTTCCCTTTGAGAGTACGAAAGCTGTCCCGTGGACATACGGATTAGAAGCGTATTGCAATGGTGAAAAGATTGTGGTGAATAGCCAGCCAGCTGGGGCTGTTGGTAATGTCGTTAGAACGGAGGGCATGACCCGTAGCGGAAGGATCTTTACTTCACCTGAAATAGAAGTAGAGAGATTGGCCAAAGGCAAAGCCAAAGTAAATGAAAGCGGGCCTACTCAGTCGAAAGAAAAGGATACATCACTCAAGGACGTAGTGGAGTTCATGAGACTGATTTGCAAAAGCGACTACAAAATTGTTGAACACCTACAGCAGACGCCGTCGAAGATTTCTATCTTGTCGTTGTTGTTATGTTCTGAGGCCCACCGGAACGCCTTACTAAAGATTCTGGACACATCATTTGTGCCTCAAGAAGTTTCTGTAAATCAGTTATAGGGGATAATGGCACATTGTTGCACCCCAAAATTTGACCAACAATTATTTATCCATCAAGTGTTTGAGGGTTGATACCTTCATCAGAAAGTTCAAGAGATCCTCAAAGGAATTGGTTGAAACCAGGGTTGTGTGTCCCATAATTTGAGAATTGTGGGAGCTCCTCAGATGATTCTTAGACTTTGAGAATGAACTTGAAGCTTTGAGAAAGCCTATGAGATGCCTTGAAAGTCATCATGAAGCCCAGAGAGGTCATTATGCAAGAATTCAGAAGATTCAACCATGAATGGTAGAATTAGGGTTTTGACTGGGTCAACCCTAGGTCAACTGAAGATTTGGAGAAGGTTGAGACCTAATTCAACGGCCATGAGATCATGGAATGATGTATGGAGATGTTATAAGGATGATTCCTAGACCAACTCATCATGATTGAGGAGTTTGAGAAGTTTTAAGCTAGGGTTTCTAAGGATGGACAGTGTAAAATCCCCTAGTTTGATCCCTATCTTCCAGGCAGTTTTAGCTCAAGATGTGATTGTTATCTCATCTTCCCCATAACATTAATGTTGTAGAGCTTGTTCTTAGCTTTAATTTGATTGGTAGAAGTCCTTGAAAGGATTTGCAGAGCTCAAGTTATGGTTTCGACAAATTACAGGTCATCTGAGGTATGTGAATCTGGGTCCTTGAAAGTCACCCAACTTGCAGACAACTTTTGCCCTAGTAGGATGATTCCTATGGTCTCTTGGTCAACATGAATGTTTAAGAGCATCTTCTTAGATTTCTAGAGAGTACTAGAAGTCCTTGATAGGATTTGTAGAACTCAAGTTATGGCTTTGACAAGCCAAGGGTATTTTGGTCATTTTGAAGTTATAGGTCATTTCAAGCATATGGTCATATCTCCTACTTCCAAGCTTCAAATGGAAAAACCTTCAACATCAAAGTTTCTTAGAATGATGTTTTAAGGCTAGTAGGGTGGTCACGAGATGTTGGAAAGACTCATAGCAAAAAGTGATAAAAATGGCCTAAAAATGGGACATAAGTTAATTCAAGTGAAATGGAAAATCCTAAAATCCAAGCTATAAACTCTAACCATGGCATATGATAGGTCATTTTGACTCCCAAGGGCATTTTAAGAATAATGGTTCAGCCACAATTTTGGTTTGGGGCTTAAATTTTTGAGTTGCTTTGTAAAAGTCTTACTTGCATAATGGGGTACCAAGCCAAATCAAAGAAAAGCTTAATAAACAAGGTGGTTAAGCATTGTATATTGTCCAAAATACCACCTAAGGAGAAAATCAAGTTAATTACTCATGTTATGGGGCTTTTGTCATGATATCTCACATGGTGAGAATGGAAATGCAAAATATCAAGTCATGAAACTTCAAGTTCCATCTAGATTGATCTAGATGATTCTAGATCCTTCTAAACACCTCTATATATTGATTGCAAAGCCCATTGGTGAAAGGTTGGTGATAGTGGGTGATAATTGGTGAGGGTTAGTGCAAAAAAAAGAGAATTGACCAAATTTCTTCCATTTGCAATTCAAGATCAAACTTCACATTCCTCTTCATTTTCTTTTCTTTCTTCTACACAAATCCACTCCACTCATCATAATGAACAAATGCATACTGGTTTGAGGAGCCATGGATGAAGGTTTGAACGTGTGGTGGTGAAATTGCAAAGAAGCAAAACTGGTTCGAATCCATTGGTACAAGCTGGATACGCACAATCTTTTGCAAGCAGAGCTCCTACAAGCATACAAAGAGTAATCTTGGAAGAGCACAAGCATTGAAGAGGAGAGAAACTACCTCTGCCATAGCCACCAACAAGGTTTGCAAAACTGCTCCTACACCCTTATTTATGTACAATTAGATAGAATGGTTAGTGTAGATTCATTAGTGACCATTAGGTGATTAATCCTGCAAAGTTATAGAGCCATTGGTGAAGATTGAAAATTGGACACGATTCTTTAATGGTCAAGAACTCATTGGATAGAGAGTATTATTTCGTGTGCTATAGCTTAGGATGATGAGCATAACATGGAGGTCATTTCTGTATAAAGAAAGAGGAGAAATATTGAAGTCAAAATTTGATGATATGTTGAGGTTGGTTTGTTTATCCATTCGGTTTGGAAGATAGAGTGTGTTGCAGTGGAATCTAAGATCACCATTGTGTTCAGGGAGAAAAATAGAGTGGTTTTGCTTTTTGAAGTTTTGAATTTGATTGAGAAACAAGGGAGAACGAAGCAGGGAAAGTTCATGCATGAAGTGTGTTTTCATGGAGGTTTATCAAACCCTAATGGCCAAAGGAAGAAGACGCAATGTAGGCCGTCGGATCTGCGCGTGGAATGTTGACTTGAGAGCCGATCAGACGTACCAGATTCACGCACGAAAACATGGAGGAGATGTTAGAACACAGATTGGTTCTTAATAATTACTCTTTGTTTTGATGATAACTATTAGGAAATTTATATTTAAGAATTATATACTCTAAAATTTGTTTGAGAGTTTTACTGCAGATTAAAATTATATTGACTCTCTAGAAGCAAATCTGCCTTTGAATACAAGAAGCTATTCTGAATCTGAAGCGCCAGATGCATCTTACAGAAGAATCTGCTTGCTCCTTACAGAAGATCCTGAGCGTAGTCTCCAGAAGGATCTGAAGAAAGAAGCTCCAGAACATTCTGAGTCAGAAGCATCTGAAGATAATCAGAAGCATCTGAAGATAATCAGAAGTATCTAAAGATGAAGCATCAGAAGAATAGAAGAATATTGATTGAAGAGTTTCTCAAAGCATTGATCTACAAAAGTTTCTGAAAGTACCTACGCTGCCAAGTACTGAAGTTCTGTGTCAAGATGCTCTGATGATCTACACGCTAGAAGCACACAGCTGCAGAAGACTCTGATACAGCATAGTTCTGAATCTCATCAGAAGACTCTGATCTATTCAAACTCTGAAGAACTTGCTGAAACTGAAGAAGTGTTTTCAAGAATGTATCCGTTGGAATCATTCAACGTCTCTTTCCTTATTTGTGCTAGACACACTTACACAGACAAAAAGGATTTATCTGTGCCTTCTATTTCAAGGAAATGTCAGTACATGTGAAGACAAAAAGGCTCAGACCTTTTTGGACTCTCTTTTCAACGTGGAAAATTCAGTTGCCTATAAAAGGAGCCTCTCACTTCATTCTTCAGTTACATACTCTTGAGCCATACACTTGCTGAAAAGAAATCAAATATTCTTAAGCTCTCATTCTTATTCTTCATAGAATCTTAGTACTTAAATCTTAAGAGAAAAATCACTGTTGTGATTATAGCTTTATAGAAGCATTAAAAACTCTTGTATTTCATTTACATTGTTTGTAAAGGATTTTCCTTAAGAGGATTCAGTGTGAATCAGTAGCTCTTGAGAAGACTAAGAACTGTAGTTCTTAGGTGATACTATTGTAATCAGTTTGATTTAATAGTGGATTAAGTCCTTGTTGAGAAAGGCAAATCACTCTAGAAGGGTGGACTGGAGTAGTTGTTTAACGAACCAGGATAAAAATAATTGTGTGATTATTTTCAAGTATTAATTTTCTAAACTTATTCAACCCCCCCTTCTAAGTTATATCTCACCTTCAGTTGGCATCAGAGCTCCGGTTCTGAGTGTTCTATCACTTAACAGTGTCAGTAAAGATCCAGAGGAGATATACTTTGATCTATATATTTATTTGTTATCATGGCTGATAATTCAATCAACAATAAATATGAAGAGAAGGATAGGATCAGTACCAAACCTCCAATGTTTGATGGAGAAAAATTTGACTATTGGAAAGATAGAATAGAAAGTTTTTTTCTTGGGTATGATGCTGATCTTTGGGATTTGGTCATTGGTGGATATGTACATCCTACTGGAGAGTATGGCAAAAATATTGATAGAAAATCAATGACTGAAGTGCAGAAAAGAGACTTCAAGAATCATCACAAAGCCAGAACTATTTTGCTTAATGCAATCTCTCATACTGAGTATGAGAAGATTACTAACAGAGATACTGCTCATGACATGTTTGAATCACTCAAAATGACTCATGAGGGAAACTCCCAGGTTAAAGAGACAAAGGCTCTGGCGCTCATACAGAAGTATGAGGCATTTAAAATGGAAGATTCTGAAAATATAGAAACTATGTTTTCTAGATTTCAGATTCTTACAGCTGGTCTGAAAGTTCTGGACAAAGGCTACTCAACGTCAGATCATGTCAAGAAAATCATCAGAAGTCTTCCCACCAGATGGAGACCAATGGTGACTGCATTAAAGATGGCAAAAGATCTGAACAAGATCTCCTTAGAAGAACTTATCAGTTCTTTGAGAAGTCATGAAATTGAGCTGGAGGAAGATGAACCCCATAAGAAGGATAAAGGTAAATTCATAGCTTTAAAATCTAACAAAACTACTAAAGCTTTGCAGGTTATTCAAGAAAGCTCTGAAGAATCTTCTTCTGAAGAAGAAGATGAGTTGTCCATGCTGTCCAGAAGGATTAACAAACTCTGGAAGCACAAGGGAAAGAAGTTTAACAACTTCAGAAGATCTGACAACAGGAAAGAATCTTCTAGTCACAGAAGATCTGCCAAGAAAGATGTGGTGTGTTATGAGTGCAAAGAACCTGGGCACTACAAGAATGACTGCCCTAAACTTCTGAAAGAAAAACCTAAGAAGAAGTTCAACAAGAAGAAAAAGGTTCTGATGGCAACATGGGATGACTCTGATGAGTGTGAGTCATCTTCTGAATCTGAAGAAGAATGTGCAAACGTTGCATTGATGGCCAGGACAGAGGATCAAGAAGAAGGTACCTCTGGATATGAATCAGAATCTGAATCTGATGATGATGCAGAAGAGGTAATGGCCAAACTTACCAAAGAAGAACTCATTAAAGTTTTAACAGAAGTTCTTAAAAGTTACAACAACATCAAACTCAAATACAAGAAGCTGAAAAACAATCTTGAATCTGAGATTGATCTTCTGAAAGCAGAACTTGTTGAGCAGAAGGAAATAAATTTAAAAATCAAAAATGACTTTGATAGAACTCAACAAGAATCTGATTCTGAAACTAAGTCTGGTGAAAATATTTTAGAAAAATATGACTCTAGTTTTCAGAAGTTTCTCACTAAGAGCATAGACAGAAGCAAAATGGCTTCCATGATCTATGGTGTTAGTGGAAACAACAGAAGAGGCATTGGATATGAGTCTTCATCTGGAAGCAATCCAAAACCTGTTGACAAACTTGTCATCAGTAAGACACCTCTGTACTCTCAATTCAAATTTGGTCATCTGAATGACATTAAACACACAAGCTCTGAGAAGAGTACTTATGTGTTTAAACCAAAGGCAAGTCAGAATAAACACTATGTTGCAAAACAGAAGTTTAGACAAACTTGCAAACCAACTAACCCCAAAGGACCCAAGAAGATCTGGGTACCTAAAGACAAAATAATTCCTGTTGCAGATGTTCTTAGCAGCAAAGTCAGGACACCAATCATGGTACCTGGACTCTGGATGCTCACGACACATGACAGGAGAAAGGTCTATGTTCCAAAGCCTGGAACCTAGATCTGGAGGGGACGTGAAGTTTGGAGGGAACCAGAAGGGCAAGATCATTGGATCTGGCACTATTGGAAATGGTAAGCTTCCCTCTATTACTAATGTTCTGTTAGTTGAAGGATTGAAACATAATCTGTTGTCCATAAGTCAATTAAGTGACAATGGTTATGATATAATCTTTAATCAAAAATGTTGCAAAGCTGTATCTCAAAAGGATGGCTCTATCCTATTCAGTGGAAAGAGGAAACACAACATTTATAAAATTAACATTTCAGAACTTAAAGTTCAAAATGTAAAATGCCTCTTATCTGTGAATGATGAGCAATGGGTCTGGCATAGAAGATTGGGGCATATTAATATGAGACGTATATCTCAGATTAATAAACTCAATCTGGTCAGAGGACTTCCTAAGTTGAAGTTCAACTCAGATGCTCTGTGTGAAGCATGTCAAAGAGGTAAATTTTCAAAATCTCATTTTAAATCAAAAAATGTTGTGTCTACCTCCAGACCATTGGAATTACTTCACATTGATCTGTTTGGACCAGTGAAAACTGCATCCATCAGAGGCAAGAAGTATGGGTTGGTCATTGTAGATGACTACAGCAGATGGACATGGGTAAAGTTTCTAAAACACAAGGATGAGTCTCATTCTGTGTTCTTTGACTTCTGCAATCAAGTCCAGACTGAAAAAGATTCCAAAATTATTAAAGTCAGAAGTGATCATGGTGGAGAATTTGAAAATAAACATTTTGAAAAATATTTTTCTGAAAAAGGCATTGCACATGATTTCTCCTGCCCTAGAACTCCACAACAAAATGGAGTTGTAGAGAGGAAAAATAGAACATTGCAAGAGATGACCAGAACCATGATCAATGAGACAAATCTGGCAAAACATTTTTGGGCAGAAGCAATTAACACAGCTTGCTATATTCAGAACAGAGTGTCTGTAAGACCTCTTCTGGAAAAGACTCCTTATGAATTGTGGAGAAACAGAAAGCCTAACATTTCTTATTTTCATCCTTTTGGATGTATTTGTTATATGCTTAATACTAAAGATAATCTGAACAAGTTTGATTCCAAAGCACAGAAGTGTTTCATGCTTGGTTATTCTGAATGCTCTAAAGGCTACAGAGTATTCAATACTGAAACACAGATTGTTGAAGAATCTATTCATGTTAGATTTGATGATAAGCTTGGCTCTGAAAAGCCAAAGCAGTTTGAAAGTTCTGCAGATAGAGAAGTGATTCTCACAGACTCTGAAGGATCAGAGGCAGAAAAGACAAATATCAAAGAATCTGAAGCAACTCCAGATGCTACACCTTTGACTTCCCAACTAAACAACTTGCAAATTTCTGAAAGACCAATTGTCAGAGGATCTTCTTCTAGAATCAAATCATCTCATCCATAAGATGTGATTATTGGAAAGAAAGATGATCCAATCAGGACAAGATCATTTCTCAGAACTTCTGAATCTTCTTTATTTGGCTTAGTGTCAATAATAGAACCAACATCTGTAGATGAGGCTCTGGAAGATAATGAATGGATTATAGCTATGCAAGAAGAGCTTAATCAATTCACCAGAAATGAAGTTTGGGATCTGGTTCCTAGACCCAAAGGATTCAATATTATTGGAACAAAATGGGTTTTCAGAAATAAGCTGAATGAAAAGGGAGAAGTAGAAAGGAATAAGGCAAGGCTGGTTGCTCAAGGATACAGTCAGCAAGAAGGTATTGATTACACTGAGACATATGCTCCAGTGGCAAGGTTAGAATCTATACGCCTTCTGATTTCTTTTCCTGCACAGAATAACATCACTCTGTATCAGATGGATGTTAAAAGTGCCTTTCTTAATGGTATTATAGAAGAAGAAGTATATGTCCATCAACCTCCTGGATTTGAAAGTGAAAACTTTCCAGATCATGTTTTTAAATTAAAGAAATCCCTCTATGGATTAAAACAAGCTCCCAGAGCTTGGTATGAGAGGTTGAGCAATTTCCTTCTGAAGAAAAATTTTATCAGAGGAAAAGTGGATACAACTTTATTCTGTAAAACTGTTAAGAAAGATCTGTTGATTTGTCAAATTTATGTAGATGACATTATTTTTGGATCAACAAATATTACGCTTGGAAAGGAGTTTGCTAAATGTATGCAGGAAGAGTTTGAAATGAGCATGATGGGAGAATTGAGATTCTTCTTGGGAATCCAAGTCAATCAGACTCCAGAATGCACCTACATACATCAAACCAAGTATGTTAAAGAGCTTCTGAAGAAGTTCAACATGGTTGATAGCAAAATGGCAAAGACTCCAATGCATCCTACAAGCACTCTAGGTAAGGAAGAGGTAAGTAAGAAGGTAGATCAAAAACTCTACAGAGGTATGATAGGATCTCTTCTATACTTGACTGCTTCTAGACCAGATATTCTGTTTAGTGTCTGCTTATGTGCTAGATTCCAATCAGATCCTAGAGAATCACACTTAACAGCTGTTAAGAGGATTCTAAGGTATCTGAAAGGTACTGCTAACATGGGTTTGTGTTACAGAAGATCTGATGAATTTTCATTAGTTGGATTCTGTGATGCTGACTATGCTGGAGACAGAGTTGAACGTAAAAGCACTTCTGGAAGCTGTCAGTTTCTTGGAAGTCATCTGATCTCATGGTACAGCAAGAAGCAACCTACCATAGCATTATCAACTACAGAGGCAAAATACATTGCTGCTGCTGGATGTTGTACTCAGATGCTCTGGATGAAGAGTCAATTAGAAGATTATCAAATCTATGAGAGTAATCTTTCTATCTTCTGTGATAATACTTCTGCTATATGTTTGTCAAAAAATCCAATCTTGCATTCAAAGGCTAAACATATAGAAATTAAACATCATTTCATCAGAGACTATGTTCAGAAGGGAATCATAAATTTATCCTTTGTTGATACAGATCATCAATGGGCAGATATTTTTACAAAACCCCTTGCTGAGGATAGATTTAAGTTCATTCTGAAAAATATTTGTATGGATTTTTGTCCAGAGTAATATTTATCAGAAGCAATCTCTCAGATGCAAATTGTTTAATGATCTGAAGTATTTCATATGTTCATTTGTTCTATTCTGATTATTATTTCTGATGTGAAAATTTGAATTGACCATCTTTAGAAGATCTGAACGTGGCTAACGTTTCATTTCTTGAGAGAATTCAGAACAGCATGCAAGCAAACACGTGTCCCACAAAATCTGAAGAGGTGGCGTGTGGACAACTGAAAAGACATTTGAGGTGAAATTTGAATAGTTAAATTCTTGATTTTCCCCCCAAATCTGTCAGAAGCATTTATTATTTGAAATGATTTTATTCTTTTCATTTAATGCTCTCAAACGTGCTTTAATTCTGTCTTTTGGTGTGCCTATGTGTGTACTATAAATACTTGAAGTGTTTTCACTTTCACACTTTTCACTCTCAGAATTTATATGCATTTTCATCTCTTGTTCTCTCTTCACAATAACCCAAAACCTAAGTGTTCTAAAAAGCATTCTTCAATGGCGTCTTCTTCTTCAACAACTGCTCAGTTTCAATCAACAATGGCTGCTGTAACTTCAGACAATCTTGGTGCAAATCCTTACATTCCTCCTCAGAGAACTCTACTCACACCTATTGAAAAGTTAGAAGTGTTGTGTGAATCCATGGTTGAGTTTGACTCACTGGCTGAAAATGGGTTTGATTTTCGCTCCATTGTTAGAGCTCAAGGCTGGGTAAAATACTTTGATAGACTGTTTGGACCAGTTTACCCTTTGCTTATTAAGGAATTCTGGATCCATGCATCTGTGTATCCAAAGTTCATTCTGTCATCTATGTTGGGAAAGGAGATCATCATCACAGAGGATCTTATTAGAAAACTGATTGGTTATGAAGAAACAGATGGTGTTTCACATCTGCCAGTTGGACGTGTTGATATGGATGAAGTCTATGATGAGGTTATGACTGCTGGACAAGCCTCCAATAAATTCAAAGATCTGAAACCATAATACAAGATCTGGGCCAAGATCTTCATGGGATGCATTCATCACAGAAAATCAACAAACTCCCCAGATTATGTCAACAATGAGCAGATCTATTTTATGTACTGCCTCAGTCAGAGTAATAAGGTAGATCTTCCTTACTTATTGTTCATGCATCTGTGGAATCATATAAATGCATCCAGAGAATCTGTGAAGGAAAAGACTCAGAAGATCAGGAATTGGATACCTTTTGGAAGGTTGCTCTCAGATCTTCTCACTGAAAATGGTTTAGTGGCTGCTCTGTATGATGCTGGAGTAACAGAGGAACTTGAGTTCATTATGGGAAAGCCTCTGAACGCTAAGATCCTTCTGAGACTTAAGATTGTAGATGAACTTACCACTGCTCCAAAGAAGTTGAACATGTCTGATCTGAATAAAAGGATTCCAGTATCAGATTTCCCTCTATTTTTTGCTGAAGAACCTAGACACATTGTTCTGATGTATATAGAACGATGCAAAATAGAAGGAGTGCCTGTACCTGCAAATGTATTTCAACTTGTCAAGCAACCCCTGCCAGATGCAGGAGAAGAAGAAGAAGAAGCAGAAGTTCCACTTCAGAGGAAAAGATCTCAACCTGCAGCAGAATCTGAACCTGTCCAGAAGAAGGCTAAGATTGCTGAAAGTCCCAAGGATCTTCTGAAGAGAAAGGACTCTGGAGAAGCTGTCTCTGCTAAGAGGATTAAACTCAAAGGTACTAAAGCTTTTGTCTCTTCTAAAACTGCTGTTATAAATGATTCTATTAAGTCTGTTCCCAAACCCCCTATCACTCAAACTACATCTGTTGCTGCCCCCAGCTCTGTTTCACCTCAGAAACAACCCACTGCTCCTATATCAAAACCACCTCAACCAAAATTACACATCAAACACTTCACTCCAAAACCATCAAAATCTATTCCAAAACCATCAGAACCACAACCTCAAGAAAAACAACCAACAGAATCACAACCTACAGAATCACAACCAACTGTTCCACAACAAACAGAACCACAACCAACACAACCATCAGAACTACCACAAAATTCTGATAACCAAAAATCTGCATCACCCTCAACAGAAAATCTCCCAGAAAAACAAACCTCAGAAGATCAACCTCAAAATGAATCTGTCATTCCACCTTCACCAATTCAATCTTCTGAACCAGTAGCAACTGTTACTTCTGAACCTACTCAAGTAACTTCTGCTCCTGTTTCATCTGAACCACCTTCTCAACAACCTGAAATTCCTTCAGAACCATCTCATATCCCTGA
Source organism: Lathyrus sativus (assembly GCA_963859935.3). NCBI lineage: Eukaryota > Viridiplantae > Streptophyta > Magnoliopsida > Fabales > Fabaceae > Lathyrus > Lathyrus sativus. The sequence continues at coordinate 77,772,541 of OZ012738.1, forward strand.
GACAGAAGTTCTTGATATCACTCCTTTAAAAACAGTGTTTCAAGTTTCTTCTACCTCATGCACACCAGAAACATCCTCAAATTCATCTGAATCAGACATTCACCCTGACTTTCTGATTAATCCATCTGACAAATATCCTGTTCATGACCCTGAACCTGAATCATCTGTACCTACCAAAACTACAATTCCAGAACCTATGCCTCCACCTGAACCTTCATCTGAGATGATTGTGCCTTCATCTATTCCATCATCATCTGGAATCTCGTGTGCTCAAGTGTCCTCTCTGTATCATAATTTATCTTATGGTTTCAAACTTAAAGATTTTTATGATAGAGTTGAGCCCTCTGAACCCTTGACACCTCTGAGACCTAAGCTTACACCAACCCTTCCATCTGTGATCCTTTCATATATTAAATCTATGGAAAATGAAGGATCTTTAGCCACCATATCTGATAAATCTGGTAAAACTGTTGTTTCAGCTCTGCATTCTGCATCTGACAACACAGTTGCATCTGATAAACCATCAAAATCTGCTTTTGTACCATACTCTAATGCAGTCTTTGATGATGTTTACCCACGCACCAGACCTCAACCCAATCTGATTAATGCCTTAAACAGATCCCTTCCTCAGAAACCAGATATTCCATTCTTTCCATATGTTCCCCCTCCTCTGATCTCCATTCCAAAATCTTTGATACCACCAACTCCAAAGCCTAAACAGATGACTCTGGAAACCTTGCTTAAACCTCCTCCCAGACTTAATATTGAACATTTATTTCAAACGTTTTTGCAAGAATTACAGATGTCTTTAGGTACTGTTCAAAGAAGATGCTCTAAATCTATGGATGTAAATGAGACTGAAATCATCTGGAAAGGATTTCTGAACAGATTCAACACTGTAGCTTCTAATCTGAAGAACATCTGTTCTGATGATGCAAAGCTCAGAGCTGAAAGGAATCAATTCTGGATTGATAACAAGACTGGGCCTCTGCTGTGTTTGGATGCTCCTCCACCTCCTCCTCCACCAGAACCAATTGCCCCTACTCTAACTATGACTCTGGTAGAAGCCTCTTCAGGATCTCCAGAACATATGGCTATTGACTCTGTTTCGGATACAGAACCTCCATCATCTGAAATTAAGACAGAGAATCCAGATTTGGCAAACAAGATTGCTGCTCTGGAAGCTGGTCAATCTGAAATCAGTTCTTGGATGGCGAAGCAAGACAAGAAATCTGAGGACATGTCAGAATGGATGACCAAACAAGATGAGAAGAATGAGACAATCACTAAGTTCATGTCAAAGCAAGAGCAATCACAATCTGAGATCACAGACCTTTTGAAGATGCTTTTGTCTAAAACCACTTAGATTTTTTTCTCATGTTTGTGCATCTGTTATGTTTGCATCTGAATGTTTTGTAATATATTCTGATGTACTTTGTGATCTGTTATCTTTATTTAATTCAGACTGTTATTCTCCATTGAATTATCTGCTTTTATTCCCTTTACTTGTCGTTATTAAAAGTTTTTACTTTTTGCTTATGACAAAAAAGGGGGAGAAAATAAAGATCTGAACTATTTAATATAATTTCACTAGAATGAATCTTCAGACATATCTATTCCTTCTAATATTTTAATTGACTATTTCAGAACTTTTGATAAGAATATTCAATAAAGAACGTCTGAGTTTCTCAGATCATTTATTCTTTATCAAAATTTGAATCTTATATCTGCAAGATATTCTGACCATTAATCATTACAAGACAGACAAGATCTGACTCTGAAGATTACTCAAGATAAAAAGGGAAGTTTCTACTCCTTTTTCATATTTAACTCAGGGGGAGATTCATCATCTCAGGGGGAGTTATAATTCTTTAAGTTCAATTAAATAAAATTTCTGATACTTTTTGTCATCATCAAAAAGGGGGAGATTGTTAGAACACAGATTGGTTCTTAATAATTACTCTTTGTTTTGATGATAACTATTAGGAAATTTATATTTAAGAATTATATACTCTAAAATTTGTTTGAGAGTTTTACTGCAGATTAAAATTATATTGACTCTCTAGAAGCAAATCTGCCTTTGAATACAAGAAGCTATTCTGAATCTGAAGCGCCAGATGCATCTTACAGAAGAATCTGCTTGCTCCTTACAGAAGATCCTGAGCGTAGTCTCCAGAAGGATCTGAAGAAAGAAGCTCCAGAACATTCTGAGTCAGAAGCATCTGAAGATAATCAGAAGCATCTGAAGATAATCAGAAGTATCTAAAGATGAAGCATCAGAAGAATAGAAGAATATTGATTGAAGAGTTTCTCAAAGCATTGATCTACAGAAGTTTCTGAAAGTACCTACGCTGCCAAGTACTGAAGTTCTGTGTCAAGATGCTCTGATGATCTACACGCTAGAAGCACACAGCTGCAGAAGACTCTGATACAGCATAGTTCTGAATCTCATCAGAAGACTCTGATCTATTCAAACTCTGAAGAACTTGCTGAAACTGAAGAAGTGTTTTCAAGAATGTACCCGTTGGAATCATTCAACGTCTCTTTCCTTATTTGTGCTAGACACACTTACACAGACAAAAAGGATTTATCTGTGCCTTCTATTTTAAGGAAATGTCAGTACATGTGAAGACAAAAAGGCTCAGACCTTTTTGGACTCTCTTTTCAACGTGGAAAATTCAGTTGCCTATAAAAGGAGCCTCTCACTTCATTCTTCAGTTACATACTCTTGAGCCATACACTTGCTGAAAAGAAATCAAATATTCTTAAGCTCTCATTCTTATTCTTCATAGAATCTTAGTACTTAAATCTTAAGAGAAAAATCACTGTTGTGATTATAGCTTTATAGAAGCATTAAAAACTCTTGTATTTCATTTACATTGTTTGTAAAGGATTTTCCTTAAGAGGATTCAGTGTGAATCAGTAGCTCTTGAGAAGACTAAGAACTGTAGTTCTTAGGTGATACTATTGTAATCAGTTTGATTTAATAGTGGATTAAGTCCTTGTTGAGAAAGGCAAATCACTCTGGAAGGGTGGACTGGAGTAGTTGTTTAACGAACCAGGATAAAAATAATTGTGTGATTATTTTCAAGTATTAATTTTCTAAACTTATTCAACCCCCCCTTCTAAGTTATATCTCACCTTCAGGAGAAGCAGCTGCAAAACGCAGCGTTCCAACTTAAACCAGCGTGGGCTTTAATGCAATGCTATTCCAACCCCCTTGTCCAGCCCAATGCCATATTGCACTGTATTTTATTGTTGTATGCACCGCCGTTTTAATCTTTTTCTTTTCATTTTTGATTAGTTTTTTGGTTAATAAACTGGGCCCAGGCGCCTCGCTCTTGGCACCCCCTTCCTGGGCCCATTATCATTTTCAACATGATATATCTACTTCTTGCACCCCTCATCCAATTCTCATTTAATTTTCACTCCAAATTTTATTAATCTTTAAAAATTCATAACAAATTGAAAAATGCATATTTTTTAATGAAACTTTTTTTCCCATTTTTCTTTTTCTGTCTAGAAAAATACAAAAACATAAAATAGCCATTTTATTTCAGTTTTATATTTTTTGTGCATTTTTACTTTTAATTGTCTTTTTAATTCTTTTAGTTGGTATGCTAATTGGTGGAATTTAATTAGGGTAGTTCCCTTAGGTTTTTGAGTTCAATTTTTTTAGGATAATTAGATGAATGGTTTAGGTTCCCCCTGAATTAATTTCATAATTTTGTGATAATTTTTAGGGTAGTTTTAATTAGGTAGTTCTGAGTAGTATAGAATTTGATTAAAACTTTAGTATAGGTCAATAACAATTTTAGATTTAGGTTTTCTAGGGCAATTTAGTCTATGGGGAATATATGGGACTTAAGGGTAGTTATGTAGGGTCCCCTAGAATTTATATTAGGATTTAATAGAATAATATACTATTTTTAGTTGATTTTTGAATTGAATGATTGTTTGTGTGGCCTTTAGGGCAAGTTTTGTTTAGTTTGCTTTGCTTTGGAGTTTTCCTTTGGTTTGAGGAGCTTGGCATCTCATTGTGGAGCTTAGTGGAGCATACTAGAAGATTGGAAGAGGCTTGGAGGAGCTTGAGGAGCTTGTTCTTCTTCTTTTTGTTTTGTTTTAGGGATAGGATTAGGAAGAGCTTAGATATAGATCATTTCTTTCTTAAACATGGATAGTATTCTTCACATCCATTCCTCCCTATGATTCAAAGTCCTTCCAGGGTATACACCTCTCTCCTTTGGAGGGATTAGTGTTATACCCAGGAGGTAGAACTTTTGAGGGAACCCTTCACTTGATATTGAACCCTTATAGGTCACCTTTGGTGATCAAATAAGCAGTTCAATATCCCCCAGCTTATCCAGTAGTGATTTCTCTCTGAGTTGATTTGTCTTGAGAGCAGTCAGAGCCTGAGCATGAAGATGAAGACTTCATTTAAGATTATTGAAGAGGATGAATCCTTGAAGACTGCCATTCCAGATGAAGCTTGAAGAGCATGAAGATTAAGTTGATACTTGAAGATCCCTGAAGATGGTGAAGCCTGAAGGTGGAGCTGATCAAAGAAGCTGAAGCTTAAGGGAGAAGATGAGTTGAAACTCATGTTGTAGGGTTGATACCTGGAAAGCAGTTGATGATTGAGGTCTGAAGACTGAGTAGCTGCTGGAGGAGCTGAGGCTTTCTTCTGTTTTTCTTTTCTGTATTGTGTGTTTTGCTTGATTTGTCTGTTGCATTATATTAAGTCCATCTAGAATAAGTAGAATCTAGGAGCATAATTGCATTAGAGGTTGAGTTGCTCCCTCTGCTTGTATTGTTATTGCGTGGCTTTGCTTGCGGGTATTCGGTAGAGCCCAGCTCCCTTGCCCATGTGGTTTATTTGCCTGATGGCATTTTCACTTCATTTCTTTTATCTGTATGATTGCAGTTTATTGTTTATTGCTTGATAGCATGTTGTTTATTTTCAGTATGATTACTGTTATTTCATGACTGGCTTGAGGTTGAGATGAGCTTGTGGAGGCTGAAGCCCCACACACATTTCCTCCCTCACTTGCATTGCATGCATTTTACTGTTAAGCTGATGCTTTGTCTGTTTTGGTGTATCGTTGACATGATCCCTTAGGACTCTCATTTCCTTTGATAAGGATTTGATGATAGAATCTTAGGTTGAAACCTATGCATGACAACTTCTAGGAGTTCCCCGTTCAAACCTCAACCATAGGATGAATCCATGGCATGACAACAGTAGGACTTGATCGTCTCCCTCCTAGTTGGGCCTGTTCTCTTCTCATCTCAAAACAGTTTAAGATATAGTAATCATGAATGATTTCTTTCGTACGTTATGAAGCTTAAGCTATCTGAGAAAGGATTGTGGGAGAGTTTCTTTTCCACAGTCTGGATGTTTAGTATGGTACCCTTTGGGTGACATGCGCCACATTCACTCTCAGGTCATAGTCTCTAGTGCGGTTGAAATCGCAAACACAATAAAAAACACTTCTTTCAAAACAGGAAATAAACCGTAGTTTCCCGAACTACGTGAGCTCTGATCTCTCAGGCCTGTTGATAGTACGTAGGCACAAGATGGCGATGTCTTGGCGAGCTACCTTCCCCCATAACCCTTCGTCGGCCAAACTACGTTGACTCTGATTTCTCATTCTCTGATGAGAATACGTAGGCATAAAGTGCGACGCTTTGCCGAGTCATTTTTCTTTTCTTTTTCAGCCAGTCTTGATAGGTAGATAGAATAAAACCAACCCGTCCAAGTAAACAAACAAGCGAGGATCCCGTCGAGTACGACGGACGTGAGGGGTGCTAATACCTTCCCCTTGCGTAACCGACTCCCGAACCCAGACAACGGTTGCGACGACCTTGTCTTACCCTTATTCGTCAGGTTTTTCCGATCGTTTCCTTTCCCGCTCTGAGGGATAAATAACGAAAGGTGGCGACTCTTCTGTCATGCCGACACCTTATTTTCGCGTAAGCGACAGCTGGCGACTCTGCTGGGGACTCCAACGGTTCCCTGTGCGAGTCAATCCTACCGCTTGTGTGTTTACTTGTTGGGTTGCGTTTATTTATCGCATTTTTACTTCTCGCACTTTATTTCCCGCATTTTATTTCCAGTTTGATATGATTATTTGTGCTGTTGTGGGATGGGAGTTCTGATGAGTGAGAAGCCAGACCCAGGCTTGAGTGCACCATAGACTTAGAGTGGAAATTAGTGGGCGTGTGCTTGCTTTGCAGGCACTAGTGTCTTATGAAATCCACGCTCAGACGAGGTTCATCCGGTTGGCTTCACTTTCAACCCTTTGGGTTGAGACGGTTGCTGGTTTGGTGGATTGTCGACTCTGGGGACCGATCATTTGTTATTTAGCTAAGTGAGGCCTCTTCAAGACTTGATGATGCCACTCCTTCTGGGAATCGTATCGTCAGTTTTGAAAGTCTGTGACGCTGATGAACACATAGGATGCCGTACCGTGAGTCAGTTTAGGTCCATACCTGTGAGCGGGATTGGGTTTATTGCAGGAAACTTTAACCTCCAGACTACCTGGTTTTCTTGACAGTGAATCAGTTATGTTGGTACCAGGGTTTCTCAGTTGCAGAATTGTCTGTTCTTGACAGAGCAGGTTTTTTGATCAGAGGATCTTATCATCAGGTGTATGTCTGTTCTTGATAGAGCAGGTTTTGATCAGAGTATTGTCATCAGTGGTTTGTTCTTGATAGAGAAGATTTTTGGGGTCTGAAGATCTCATCAGCAGATGTTGTTTGTTCTTGATAGAGCAGATTCTGAGTGGGGTCTGAAGATCTCATCAGCAGCTGTATGTTTGTTCTTGATAGGGCAGATTTTTGATTTGGGGTCTGAAGACTTCGTCAGCAGATATTTCTTGATCATACATCAGGGGTCCTTATTATCAGACATTTGTTCTCGACAGAGCAGAATCTTGATCTTATGTATATGGTCCTATCAGATGGTCGTTCTTAGCAGATCAGATTAGTGGTCTTACACCGGGGTTTTCTTCTCATCAGTGATTATTGATACAGAATCTCCACAGCAGCTATCCTGATATATTATTGCATGCCTGCATTTTGCATTAGTTTGCATATTCATTTGCATTCCATTAACGTGTGTCTGTGTTGCAGGTACTGTTTCCCCGATCCAGGATTTCTCGCCTCCTATTGTATTCTTATGGCCTCTCTCAGGAAGACTGTTGCGTAAAAGTTCCCGACCCCTGATGTGTCGAAGTTGACTGGTTTGATAGCTCTAGCAGGTGATTCTATGAAGGATGGGTTCAGGAAGTCTTATGGCAGGTTGCTCAGTCTGGTTTGCAAACCTTCTAGGTCCGAGTTGAATGGGTTACATGCTCTGTTGCAGTTCTATGACCCTCCGCTGAGGTGTTTCACTTTTTAGGACTTCGTTCTCGCGCCGATGCTGGAGGAGTATGCTGACTTGTTGGGTGTGCCTATCAAAAGGCAGGTGCCTTTTGTCCACATGGATGCTGAGCCTGATCTGGCTGGTTTAGCTTCTTCACTTCATTTGGACGCCTCTGAGTTAGTAGTGACGAGTTGGAACAAGGTTCTTGGGTTCTCCTTGCAGTTTCTGGTAGCTAAGGCTCAGCAGTGTGCTAAGGACAGATGTTGGGACGCATTCAATGCCATCCTCGCTTTATGCATATATGGCATTATCCTGTTCCCTAACATGCCTGATTTCGTAGACTTTGATGCATTTCACATCTTCGCCTCAGGGAATCCAGTCCCTACTTTGATCGGGGACGTCTATCACTCAGTGCATTACAAGAATGAGAACCGGAGAGGGAAGAATGTCTCATGTTGCGTACCGTTGCTGTACAAATGGTTTGATAATCATTTGCCCAAGAGGGGTTCTTTCATCTTGTCTGTAGCCACAGCTGAGTGGCCTGAGCGTCTGATGGGTTTATCTGCAGAAGATATCGACTGGTTCGACAGAGACAGGTTAGGTACTGAGGTGATCTTCAGTTGTAGTGGGTTTCCTAATGTACCTCTGATAGGTAGGAAGGGTTGCATCAACTAAAATCCGTCGTTGCTAGTTCGCCAGTTCGCATATGCTTTGAGGACTCCGCCGAAGGAGGAAGAGGTACAGGAATCTCTATACCTCACGGGTACTCTAGAGGGGGATTTGTTGTCCAAGCTTCAGCGCGCGTGGAACAGTATCAGTAAGAGAGGAAAGCCTTTGTTGGGAAAGAGCAACAGTCAAGCCTACCCTCCTTATTCAGATTGGATCAGAGCCAGAGCCAACGCTATAGGGATGCCATTTCCTCATGCCAGACCAGAGAGTCCTCCACCAATCGAAGAGCCTACTACTGTGTCCATTCATCAGCATAACCAGGTACTAGCTGAGCGGGATGAGCTGAAGCGGGCGAACGCAGAACTGGAGAAGGAGTTAGCTCAGCTGCGAAGTGAAAGGAATGAAGTCGTGCATGCTTTCAAAAAGCAAACAGAGTCGGTGAACCAACTGGGTGCAGACTTGGCAAAGTAGATAGCTGATCATGAACGCTTGGGTCAAGACTTCAAGGCTGTTAATGATGTACTAGCTACGAAGAAGCAGCATTTGGACGAGGCATATCGGAGGATATCTAAGTTCGACCAGCATTGGAAGACTTCCCTGGCCACCAGGAAGGAGCGAGAGGACTAGATGATGCTACAGATCTCTAAGCTGGAAGCCGAGGTAAAGGACAGTGAGCGGAGGTTTGATGAAGAGACTGCCCGCAGGTACGCCGCCGAAGGCCAACTCAACAAAGCCCTTGCCAACCTGAAGGAGTGCAAGCTGAAGTTTGAGTCTAAGAAGCGGAAACTGGAAGATTGCTTCGGTGAAGGAGCATGGGAACGTTCAGTTCAGGGACTTCAACATACCATTGTGCAGAGGGAACTACTCGTCGAGGGGTTGCTCACTTTGCCAGATCATCCAGAGACGAAGGAGTTGTTAGCAGAGTACCGCGCCCGTGGCCGTACTTGACTAGCTTGTATTCCTTTTGTTTTGATCTTTGCCGTATGCTGACCATCACCAGGCTTGTTGGCTGAGGTCACGCTGTTGATTTGTTTTGTACTCGCTGATGCTATGTACTGCCTTGGTAGGCCTTTCCATATATATATGAGATTGATGTTTCCATGATTGGGCTCGGACTTCTTCTTCTTCTTATTATTATTATTATTATTATCAGCACTGGCACTAAGGCACTAGGATCGGGGGAAATCTCCCAAGCATACAGACACACGCATGCATCTGCATGAAGCATTTGCATGGCGTACATTTTTGTTGTTTTTCCTGACTTTTAGTGTTTGAAGGTTTTTTCAGGTTCACAGGTTCCAAGCTGCTTCCGGTCTCCAGGATTGATCAGAGACTCATTCACCGTTACTCAACTCGAGCTAATCAGACAAGGATCATGGATCAGGTGCAGTCAGATGTTCAAGAGCTCCGTGAACGGATGGATCGTTTTATGGAACTGATGCAGGTAGTCGCTAATGGTCAGGACCAGCTTCGTACTTTGGTTCAACCTTTGATCTCCAGGGTTGATAGTAACGGCATACTTCATGGCGGGGCTGTGCCTACTCCTCCTCCAGTTGATACTCCGCAGAATGTTGTTCCTATTGCCGGGGGCAATGGCAGTGCTAATGGCAATGTGATGGCCAATATCGGACTCAATGCGACGGGCGTCGGCAATGGTAGTCTGGGAGCTAACGTCAACATCGGGCCGGTCAACGGCAATGCTGGCGTCGGAAATCTGTTGGTGCCTCAACCGTGGCTTGAGGATCATCAGGATGATGTGTTTTCTCAAAGAGGTGTGGAAGCAGAGTTGAATGCTGAAGCGCGGCTCAGGTTCAAAGCACTGGAAGACAAAATGAGAGACATTGAGAATCAGAATACTTTGGGCGTTGATATGTCCAAGCTGGGGTTAATTGCTGATTTCAGGGTACCTCCTAAGTTCAAGGTGCCTGTCTTTGAGAAATATAAGGGCGCTACTTGCCCTCGTATCCACCTTCGATCATACTATAGAAAGATGTCCGCCTATTCCGACGATGAGAAGTTGCTGATGCACTTTTTCAAAGATAGTATTTCTGGTCCATCCCTCGAGTGGTATATGGGCTTGGAGCCCACTACCGTGCACATATGGAAAGATCTCGCTGAAGCGTTTGTCCTCCACTATCAGTACAATAGCGACTTGGCCCCAAACCGAGTCCAGCTCCAGAACCTTTCGCAGCGAAATAATGAAGGCTTTAAGGAGTACGCCCAGCGGTGGCGTGAGTTGGCTGCTCAGGTTCAACCGCCGATGGTTGAGCGCGAGCTCGTGCAGATGTTTGTTGCTACCCTCCCGGGAATCTACTACGAAAAGCTAGTCAGTGGCATGTTTGGGACGTTCTCGGCTCTCATCACTATGGGCGAGCACGTCGAGAATGGTATAAAGATCGGAAAAATTCAAGGTGAGTCATCCTCAGCTGGTGGAGGTGGAAAGAAACCTTACGCTGGTAAACGTCGAGAAGGAGATGCGAGTGCTGTCACCAACGCTCGGAGAAAGGGCAAAGGCCCTCAGCAGCAGATAGCCAGTATAAATATCCCAGCAGCTCCGCCGCCGCAGCAGCAGCAGCAACCGCAGCAACAGAATCAACAGGGATATAGAAAATACCAGAATCGGGCTCCTTTGGCAAACTGTCACTTCGAAGCACCGCCCATGTCGTATGTGCGACTTTTGCAGACTTTGCTTCAGCTTCAGTTAGTTCAGAAGAGGACGTTGGCTCCCTTGACAGGGGCACCACCACTGGGGTACGACGCAAATGCCACTTGCGATTTCCATACAGGGGCACCAGGCCATACGATTGAGAACTGCAAAGCCTTTAAGCACAGAGTGCAGGACCTGGTAGACGCCAAGATTATTAACTTTTCCGATAATGTGCCCAATGTCACCAAAAACCCTATGCCTCATCATAGGGGAGGCGGAGTGAACGCCGTTATTGCAGAGGAGAGTGCAGACCTGCTGACCGATGTCAAAGACTTAAAAACGCCGCTTAGTTTCGTCAAAGCTAAGTTGTTGAAGAAGGGGTTCTTTCCAGGATGCGGAGAGTTATGCATGGCTTGTGCTACACATCCTGATGGGTGTGAGCAGCTGGTAGAAGGTATCCAAAGTCTGATGTCTGAGGGTATTTTGCAGTTCAGTCGGAGAATTGAAAGTGTATCAGGAGAGGTTGTGTTGAAGCAGGCAGATGAAGTCGCTACCATCACCATTCCTCGTCAACCTATTACCATTTCTGCGCCCCGACCGCCTACAATCACTATTACCAGATCCGGGCCGATCCCATTCGAGAGCACTAACGCCGTTCCGTGGCATTATGGCGCCGAAGTCTATTGCAATGGTCAGAAGTTAGAGTTGGAGCCGTATGGGTCGACTGTGCAGAATCTCGCAGGAGTCAGTGGTATTACTCGAAGCGGAAGAGTGTTTGCGCCGACAGAGGTTGTGGCAGAGAAAGTGGTCAGAGCTGATGCTGCCGATAAGGGTAAAGGCAGAGCCGTCAAAGAGGTCCCTTGTGGGGTAGAGAAAGATTTGCTTGTCAAAGATGCCGAGGAGTTCATGCGGTTAATCAAAAAGAGCGACTACAAGATTGTAGACCATCTTCATCAGACTCCGTCAAAGATTTCTATTCTCAACTTGTTGTTGTGTTCTGAAGCGCACCGCAACGCGTTACTGAAGGTATTGGATGCTGCCTACGTACCGCAAGAGATATCCGTGAATCAGCTAGAAGAGGTGGTAGCCCATGTTAATGCTGGCAATGGGCTAGGTTTCACAGATTTAGAGCTGACTCCTAAAGGGAGAGATCACAACAGCGCCTTGCACGTATCGATAGAGTGCAGAGGCACTATCATGTCGCATGTCCTGGTGGACACGGGTTCGTCGCTTAATGTGCTTCCGAAGAAGGCACTAATGAAGTTGGACACTCGTGGATTGCTTTGCACGCCCAGTGATCTGGTGGTGAAAGCATTTGACGGAACTAAGCGCCACGTTTTCGGAGAGTTGACCCTGTCGATTCAAGTTGGTCCGGAGACGTTCGATACGGTTTTTTATATCATGGATATCATGCCTGCCTACAGTTGCCTCTTAGGTCGGCCATGGATCCATGCTGCTGGTGCCGTGACGTCCACGCTGCATCAAAAGCTCAAATATGTTGTCGGGGGAAGCATAGTAACCGTCTGTGGTGAGGAGGACATTATGGTGAGCCACTTGTCATCCTTTAAGTATGTTGAAATGGATGGAGAAATCCATGAAACTCTCTGCCAAGCATTTGAAGCCGGCAAGGTGAAAGAGGTAGCTCCTGTCATCACAGAGAAGTAAGAGATGAATCTCTCCTCGTTCAGAGAAGCTCGGGCCGTCGTCGAAACCGGTTCCACCCCAGGCTGGGGGCATGTTTTGGAGATACCGATCAAGCAGGATAAGTTTGGATTAGGGTATTCTCCTGAAGCTGAAGCTTCATCTTCTTCATCTAGCAGTTCGTCTCGTGGTAAGGGGCCGATCTTATTTACCAGTGGCGGAGTGATCTTCGAAAGCATCAACGCAGCGTCTGAGGACAGCGGGGATAGCGATTGTGATCTTGACGCCTGGATTCAGCCAAGCAAGCCGGGCAAGCGCCTCAACAATTGGACCATCAAGGAAATTATCCAGCTGACAAGTGAAGAGTAATGATTTACTTTTTACAATCTTTGTACAACCCTATGTCCTGCCCGAGGCATAGTGGTTTTATTGTCAGGGCCTTGTTGGATTATGTACATGCATTTTGTTAATAAATCAAAGGCGTTTTCTTCGTACTCAAATATTGTGTTCTCTGTTATTCCTGTTTTATGTTTATTTTGAAAAACAGTAAAATGGCAACGGGGTTTGTGCTAACCTGCATATTCTTGTTTTAAACTTAACCCTTGTTATTGCAGGATCCACATAACAGACGACATCGACTCTGGACCCTCTACGGCTCACTACGACTTCGATTGCCCGATCTATCAAGCCGAGGATGATATTGATGAAGACGAAGACCTTCCGGAAGAGTTGGCCCGCTTGTTGAGACAAGAGGAAAAGGTTATTCTGCCTCATGAGGAAGATATTGAGATCGTAAATCTGGGTTCTGAAGAGCTCGTCAGAAATGTCAGAGTAGGGGCTGCGCTGCAGAATGATGTCAAGCATAGACTGGTCGAGATGCTTCGAGAGTATAGTGACGTCTTTGCTTGGTCATACGAAGATATGCCCGGACTTGATACAGACATCGTGGTTCATCGCTTGCCGTTACGAGAAGATTGCCCTCCAGTCAAGTAGAAGCTTAGGAGGACGAGACCAGATATGGCTGTAAAAATCAAAGAAGAAGTCCAGAAGCAGTTGGACGCAGGATTTCTAGCCGTTACCACTTACCCTCCGTGGGTTGCTAACATAGTGCCTGTACCGAAGAAGGACGGTAAGGTACGCATGTGCGTCGATTATCGGGATTTGAATAGGGCGAGCCCTAAGGATGATTTCCCGTTGCCTCATATCGATGTGTTGGTCGACAACACAACCCAGTTCTCCGTGTTTTCGTTCATGGATGGCTTCTCCGGTTACAATCAGATTAAGATGGCACCGGAGGACATGGAGAAAACAATGTTTATCACCCCCTGGGGAACATTTTGCTATAAGGTAATGCCCTTCGGTCTGAAGAACGCAGGGGCCACTTACCAGTGAGCAATGGTAACTTTGTTTCATGATATGATTCATCATGAGATCGAGGTCTATGTTGATGACATGATTGCAAAGTCCCAAACAGAGGAAGAGCATCTGGTCAACTTATTGAAGCTTTTTGAGAGGCTTAGGAAGTTCAGGCTGAGGCTGAATCCTAACAAGTGCACTTTCGGAGTGCGGTCCGGAAAGTTATTGGGGTTTATCGTTAGTGAACGAGGTATCGAAGTTGATCCTGCGAAAATAAAAGCTATTCAAGAAATGCCAGCGCCGAAAACAGAAAAAGAAGTTCGTGGTTTCTTGGGCCGAATAAACTACATTGCAAGGTTTATCTCTCAGCTCACGGCCACTTGTGAACCGATGTTCAAACTTTTAAAGAAAGATCAGGCAATTACTTGGAATGAGGATTGCCAGAAGGCGTTTGACAAAATAAAGCAGTATCTTCAAGAACCTCCAATCTTGATACCCCCAGTGGCTGGACGGCCATTAATCATGTACCTGACGGTTCTGGAGAATAGTATGAGGTGTGTTCTCGGTCAGCACGACGAGACGGGCAGAAAAGAGCATGCCATTTATTATTTGAGTAAAAAGTTCACTGAGTGTGAATCTCGATACTCGATGCTGGAGAAGACGTATTGTGCATTAGCTTGGGCTGCCAAACGTCTACGACAGTACATGCTCAATCACACCACTATGCTAATTTCGAAGATGGATCCGATCAAGTACGTCTTCGAGAAGCAGGCTCTTTTGGGCAGGATTTCCAGATGGCAAATGGTGTTAACGGAATATGATATTCAGTACGTCTCCCAGAAGGCCATTAAGGGAAGCGTATTGTCTGATTACCTTGCCGAGCAGCCGATCGAGGATTACCAGCCGATGAAGTTTGAATTCCCTGACGAGGATATTATGTTTCTCAAAGCGAAGGATTGCGATGAGCCATTGCCCGGTGAGGGGCCAGATAGGAAATCTCAGTGGGAGTTGATATTCGACGGAGCGGTTAATTCCTATGGAAGTGGTATCGGGGCTATCATCACGACTCCTCACGGATCCCACATCCCGTTTACTGCGAGACTGACGTTTCCAGTTACCAACAATGAGGCAGAGTATGAAGCATGTATTATGGGTCTAGAAGAGGCAATTGATTTGAGAATCAAGAATCTAGACGTATATGGTGACTCAGCGCTTGTAATCAATCAAATTAAAGGAGAGTGGGAGACTCGTCAAGCGAATTTGGTGCCGTACATGAATTACGCCAGGAGGCTGCTTCCGTTCTTCGATCGAGTGGAACTCCATCATGTACCCAGGGCTGAAAATCAGATGGTTGATGCCTTAGCCGCGTTGGCTTCAATGTATAAGGTCAATTTTTGGAATGAGGCTCCAAGAATTGTGCTTTCGCGTCTTGATAGACCGGCATTTGTCTTTGCAATCGAGGATGTCGCCGACAGCAAGCCATGGTTCCACGACATCCAGACCTTCCTTATGACTAAGGAGTATCCTGCGGGTGCGTCAACCCAGGATAAGAAGACTCTGAGGAGGCTGTCTGGAAACTTTTACCTCAATCCTGATGGAGTGTTGTATAAGAGAAACCACGATCTCGTGCTACTCAGATGTGTAGGTGAGAAAGAGGCAAGTATGCTCATGGAAGAAGTCCATGAGGGCACATTTGGTACGCACGCCGGCGGGCATGCCATGACGAGAAAGATCTTGAGAGCAGGATATTACTGGCTGACTATGGAGTCGGATTGCTTCAGATTCGCGAAGAAATGTCATAAATGCCAGATTTATGCTGATAAAGTTCATGTGCTGCCGTGCCCATTGAATGTCATGTCCTCCCCTTGGCCGTTCTCCATGTGGGGCATCGACATGATAGGCAAGATCGAGCCCACTGCATCCAATGGTCATCGTTTCATTCTGGTAGCTATCGACTACTTCACCAAATGGGTGGAGGCAGCCTCGTACGCTAATGTGACCAAGCAGGTGGTAGATAAATTCATAAAGAGGGACATCATCTATCGTTACGGAGTTCCCGAGCGGATCATTACTGATAATGGTTCGAATTTGAATAACAAGATGATGAAGGAGCTGTGCCAGAGCTTCAAGATTGAACACCACAACTCATCTCCTTACCGGCCGAAGATGAATGGCGCCGTCGAAGCCGCCAACAAGAACATAAAGAAGATTGTCCAGAAGATGGTTGTGACGTATAAAGATTGGCACGAGATGCTTCCGTTTGCCTTGCACGGTTATCGTACGACGGTGTGTACGTCGACCGGGGCAACTCCTTTCTCCTTGGTGTACGGTATGGAAGCTGTCCTACCGTTAGAAGTGGAGATCCCTTCTTTGCGAGTGTTGGTTGATGTGAAACTCGATGAGGCAGAATGGATTACGAATCGTTTGAACCAACTCAGCCTGATGGACGAGAAGAGGTTAGCATCGATTGCATTTGGTCGTTTGTACCAAAGCCGAATGAAGAAAGCTTATGATAAGAAGGTGCGTCCTAGAAGCTTTCAGACGGGTGATCTCGTCCTAAAGAAGATTCTTCCGCCACACTCCGATCACCGGGGCAAGTGGACTCCGAATTACGAAGGGCCGTATGTCGTCAGCAAGGTCTTCTCGGGAGGAGCTTTGTTGTTATCCACGATGGATGGTGAAGATTTTGCATCCCCGGTGAACGCGGACGCAGTTAAAAAATACTTTGCTTGAAAGAGACCCGCTGGACAAAAAAGAAAGAGTCCAGGAAAAAAAGGGGCATCCCGGCGAACCAAAAACAGAATAAAAGGTTCGGGCAAAAATTAGGGATATATTGAAAAAATGTACACCCGCGAAGTCGAAAACCTACACTGGGCGACTTCGGCAAAAAAGGGTATCCCGGTGAACTGAAAACCCGTAAAGGGCGGTTCACGCAAAAGTTAGGGATTTGAATAAGCAAATGACTGCGTTCCGCGTGTGGACTTTCATTGTTTAGTGGTTTGGAGGACCTGACGGCCGTTTATCTGAATCAATCTCTTCCGAAGCTGAAGCGTCGGAGAAGTATCGAAGTCGAGTGGGTCTTAGAGGGATCAACTCATGGTGTTCGTCTACGCCTCGTTGCCGACATTTGTATATACTGATGTATATTTATGTTTTATTTTGCACGGCTTCCTCATTCCAGGAGCCTGCCTCTGTTGTAAAACATTTTTTGCCCATTCAGGGGTTCACCATCAATAAAATGCATGTTATTCAGCAATTCTGTTTGCCTGTTTAGCATTTATCTGTTTTATTTGCGAAAGAAAACGTCGATGTTTTTGATAAAATGCACATACATAAACTTACGGGCCTAGGCCCATTGATTGTTGAAACAATTAATTACCAAAATATTGTCACGGGATAATAACCTTGATAGGCCCCTTTGAGGAGGGTATCTTGTCTGTTTGTTTGTGTTGTTGCAGGTGTAGCACCTTCCAGACGGTGCGCCGTGCGCATCCCCGAAGCAGGGCGAGTCCTCCTTCTCCGGCAGAGTTCAGTAGTCTCTCCTCCGCAGAATCTGAATGCGAGGCCGTGAGCATTGATATGTCTCCCCAGGCAGAGAGGATTCTCTTCCCCAAGCAGACGCATCCTGAACGAACGTCGTCTTCTCAGCTGAGTCGCGCGCCGAAGCTCGTATGTCCCTAGCACCGGGTCACAAGTGCAGATTTCATAGAAATGTTCGGGTGCCGAAGCTCGTGTTTTCCCCAGTAAAGTCGCCGAAGCAGGATTCTTTCCCCAGCACCGGGTCACAAGTGCAGGTTTCGCAGGAAGCTATTCTTGCGCCGAAGTATGCAGTAACTGATGGTGCCAGACCGAAGTCTCCAGCGGAATTGGGACTCCCCACCAGAGTTGTGCCCTCTCCCGAAGTAGGATGGTTCCCTCTTCCCCAGTAGAGTGTTGGAACAGCTGATGTTGTATTCCCCTGCAGAGTTATGCTCTCCCCCGAAGTCGGATGACTCCTTCTTCCCCCAGCGGAATTGAAATTCCTCATCAGAGTCGTGCTCTACAGTGAAGTAGAATGATTTCTCTCTCCCCGACTGAGTCCGCAAACCCCCAAGAGAGCTGAATCCTTGGAAGCAGTTGGGACCATGAGTGGATTTTCCCTAGCAGAGTATTAAGCAGCCGAGGCTGTATTTCCCCAGAGTCGTACTCTCTCCAATGAAGCACAATGACTTCTCCTTCCTCAGCCGAGTTTGCAGATGTCCAAGAGAGCCGAGTCCTTGGAAGTTGATCAGACCATGTTTAGTTGTTTCCCCAGTGGAGTGTTGAGCAGCTGAAGTTGTTTCCCCACAGAGTGGTTATCCCCAGAAAAGTAGCCATGGCGGCCACGCAGTTTATTCACGCGATTGTTATCGCTTTCCTTCAGCAGGTGCAGGTTCTCGTAGAGCTTCGTTCCCTGCAGTAACTAACTGAAGTTGTTTCCGCTGCAGCAGTCCGCGGAAGATCTTTTCCCCAGACGGAGTCCAATTGATGTTGGCGCGACCATGTTCTCCTCAGCAGGATGATTCCTCTATCTGAGTAGTCCTTTCTCCTTGACAGGAGGATTTCCCCCTCGGCATTTATTTTGCTGACGGGATCGCATCATTGTGCATGATTGCATAGCATTTACACGCATAGCATTTCCACCATGTGGAGCATGGCCGAAGAATATGCATAATAAACATGATCTAGGTTGCTACCGTTCTTGTTTGCAGGTGTTCTGCCGAAGGATCAGTTGCTCAGGAGGATTCCTAAAATTCCCCCCAGTGAAGTCGCTTGCTCAAGATGATTCTTGAAGTCCCCAGCGAAGTCTTCAGTTCAAGATGATTCTCGAATCCCTCAGCAGGGCCGTTTGCTTAAGATGATTCTTAAGACCCCAGTGCAGTCTCCAGGGTTGGTCGCTCAAATTGATACTTGGAGTCTCCAGCTAAGATCGCCCAGGATGGTTCCTGAAGCCCCAAGAGAGTCGAGTCCTTGGAAGCTGCTCAAGCCGCGATTGGTTTGTCCCTAACAAGAGTTGCCCAGGATGATTCCTGGAATCCCCAACAGAGTGGGGGTCTTTTCCCCAGCAGGTGGTTGGCACTTCCCCAGCAGCAGGCAGGTAGATTGATATCCCCAGCCGAGCACAGCCATGAGTGGCAGATGAAATGTTTCCCCAAGCAGATCCTGAAGGATCGTCCAGCAAGCTGAAGTTTGTTTATCCCCGTGAGTTTGAGGACTTAATGACATGAGTGTCTTGTAGCCTGAAGGTTATGTTCCCCAGGAGAGTTATTTCCCAGAGAGCCGTTCAGGGCATTTATCGCTTTCCCCATGCAGAGTATAGCAGAGGATAGTGTGTTGATCAGCCTGATGTGCTGTGTTCTCCGGAGGAGTCCATCATCCTCAAGTGTAAGTCCAGTTGAGATTGGCAGAAAATGCAGTTCCCTTGAAGGGTAGCTCTTCCTCAGCAGAGTGGCTACTCTCCCCGAGAGGATGATTCCTCTTCCCAGCATTTATTTTGCTGGGGAATTTCCTTGCATGATCGCATAACATTTACTCAAAAGCGTAGCATTCCGTTTCGCACGGAGCATTACGCTCATTTTTCTAGCATTTGCATATGAAGCATGAACCAGGTGGTTACCTTGTTCTCGAGCAGAAGTACTTGCTCCCCAGTAAAGTGTACAGGAAACGTCTGAGTGAGGTCTTTCGTTATTCCCCAGCAGTTGTTGAAGTCGTTTGAGTGAACTCTCTCGTTCTTCTGCAGCAAAGTCTACAAGGTTGTTTGCGTGAACCCTTCTTCCTTTTCCCCAGTGAGTCGTCAGGATTGTTTGGGTGAACCCTCATTCCTCTCTCCTCAACAGAGTTGTTAACCTGATGATTATTTCCGGTGACCCGGCATGTTTGCTTTTATTTAGCAACGACTTGACGGGACGTCAAGAGAATAGCAACGTGATATGTTTGCTCCAACAGTGATGTCTAATCTGAAGATTGACTTCGTAAACGCCTGAAGGCGATATCAGAAGGTTCCTGTGGATTCAGGTTTTCTTGTTGATGAATCAACGTTTGTCTGATGACAAAGTTCAAAAGTTTGTAGATACAGCTTTTGTATGCAAGGTGATCCGTGTTGGCCTGAAGACCAAGTCAGTTGTCCTGAGGTGATGATTGATTGCAATCAATTGACTAGCGGTTTTTCCCAACTGAAGTCGAGGCCTGAGGGCTATGGTATAATCAGACTAGTGTTTCTTCTGACTGAAGTCGAAGATGTTTCTCCAGCTGAAGCGGAGTTTGCCTGAAGGCAAAGTGTTTGAATCCCCGCAGAGTCATGAATGGCTCAGGATACCACTTCTCTGACTGAAGTCACAGATTTCCCAAGCTGAAGCGAAGGTGCCTGAAGGCAAGGTTATCCCCAAAGTCATGAATGACTTAGGATTCATTTTTCGGACTGAAGGCCGAAGTATATCCCTGACTGAAGTCACGGATACTCTATAGCAGAGGCGGAGTTGCCTGAAGGCAGATCCATGTATCCTTGAAGGCCAAGGATCATTTTCTTCAGACTGAAGTCGAAGATACCTCCTGCAGAGTTGCCGACGGGCAAAGTTTACATCCTTGAAGGCCAAGGATGCTTATCTTCAGAAGTACTTGAAGATCTTTTCTAGCTGAAGCTGGAATCACCGACGGGCAAGGTTTATATCCTTGAAGGCCAAGGATGCTTATCTTCAGAAGAACTTGAAGATTCTCCAGCGGATCTGGAGCGGCCAGGGGCCAGGGTTTCATCTATCATTGAAGGCCAAGGATTCCATCTTCAGAAGTACTTGAAGATCTTTTCTAGCTGAAGCTGGAAGTGGCCAGGGGCCAGGGTTTCATATATCTTTGATGTTGAAATTCTACGGTGAACTCAGTATGCAGTAGTATTTGGATGTTCGTTATGGTTCTGAGGGAGAACCCCAGATCAGAGTGTGCTTGGTTAAGTCTCTCATTCCCAGCGGAGTAGTTTCAAATAGGCAAGTGCACCATTTGTTTCATTTACCAGGGGTGAGCCCCAGGTCAGAGTGGTTCAGTGTTGTATTTTCCCCAGCGGCGATGCGGGGTATTTTGATTGTCCGACGACGATGTCAGATTCAGTTTTCCAGCGGCGATGTTGGGTATGTCAGATTCAGTTTTCCAGCGGCGATGTTGGGTATGTCAAATGGTTTGGTGTTCCAGCGGCGATGTTGGGTGTTCCTCAGAATTTTGTCTGCTTCTGACGGTGATGTCAGATGGTTTGGTGTTCCAGCGGCGATGTTGGGTGTTCCTCGGAATTTTGTCTGCTTCTGACAGCGATGTCAGGTGATTCGGTGTTCCAGCGGCGATGTTGGGTGTTTCTCAGAATTTTGTTTGCTTCCGACGGTGATGTCAGGTGGTTTAGTCTTCCAGCGGTGATGTTGGGTGTTTTGGTTGCCTGAAGACAATGTCAGAAGAAGTTAACGTGGATAACTGACGGCGATGTCAGATCAGTATTTCTCCAGCTAGTTGCCGTGCAGCTAGTATCGCAGTTTTTCGAAGATTTGTTCCCCGCAGAGTATCGTGTGCTCGTGCAGTTGGCAAATTTTCGGGTTTACCGGTATTCAACCGTCTCGCACCGTGATTGGCTGAGAGTCGTTCGCTCCTAACCCAGTCAGGTTCAAGCCGTTTGAATAGGGGCAGCTGTTGCACCCCAAAATTTGACCAACAATTATTTATCCATCAAGTGTTTGAGGGTTGATACCTTCATCAGAAAGTTCAAGAGATCCTCAGAGGAATTGGTTGAAACCAGGGTTGTGTGTCCCATAATTTGAGAATTGTGGGAGCTCCTCAGATGATTCTGAGGCTTTGAGAATGAACTTGAAGCTTTGAGAAAGCCTATGAGATGCCTTGAAAGTCATAATGAAGCCCAAAGAGGTCATTATGCAAGAATTCAGAAGATTCAACCATGAATGGTAGAATTAGGGTTTTGACTGGGTCAACCCTAGGTCAACTGAAGATTTGGAGAAGGTAGAGACCTAATTCAAGGGCCATGAGATCATGGAATGATGTATGGAGATGTTATAATGATGATTCCTAGACCAACTCATCATGATTGAGGAGTTTGAGAAGTTTTAAGCTAGTGTTTCTAAGGATGGACAGTGTAAAATCCCCTAGTTTGATCCCTATCTTCCAGGAAGTTTTAGCTCAAGATGTGATTGTTATCTCATCTTCCCCACAACATGAATGTTGTAGAGCTTGTTCTTAGCTTTAATTTGAGTGGTAGAAGTCCTTGAGAGGATTTGCAGAGCTCATGTTATGGTTTTGACAAATTACAGGTCATCTGAGGTATGTGAATCTGGGTCCTTGAAAGTCACCCAACTTGCAGACAACTTTTGCCCTAGTAGGATGATTCCTATGGTCTCTTGGTCAACATAAATGTTGAATAGCATCTTCTTAGCTTTCTATAGAGTACTAGAAGTCCTTTATAGGATTTGTAGAACTCAAGTTATGGCTTTCACAAGCCAAGGGTATTTTGGTCATTTTGAAGTTATAGGTCATTTCAAGCATATGACCATATCTCCTACTTTCAAGCTTCAAATGGAAAAACCTTCAACATCAAAGTTTCTTAGAATGATGTTTTAAGGCTAGTAGGGTGGTCACGAGATGTTGGAAAGACTCATAGCAAAAAGTGATAAAAATGGCCTGAAAATGGGACATAAGTTAATTCAAGTGAAATGGAAAATCCTAAAATCCAAGCTATAAACCCTAACCATGGCATATGATAGGTCATTTTGACTCCCAATGGCATTTTAAGAACAATGGTTCAGCCACAATTTTGGTTTGGGGCTTAAATTTTGGAGTTGCTTTGTAAAAGTCTTACTTGCATAATGGGGTACCAAGCCAAATCAAAGAAAAGCTTAATAAACAAGGTGGTTAAGCATTGTATATTGTCCAAAATACCACCTAAGGAGAAAATCAAGTTAATTACTCATGTTATGGGACTTTTGTCATGATATCTCACATGGTGAGAATGGAAATGCAAAATATCAAGTCATGAAACTTCAAGTTCCATCTAGATTGATCTAGATGATTCTAGATCCTTCTAAACACCTCTATATATTGATTGCAAAGCCCATTGGTGAAAGGTTGGTGATAGTGGGTGATAATTGGTGAGGGTTAGTGCAAAAAAGAGAGAATTGACCAAATTTCTTCCATTTGCAATTCAAGATCAAACTTCACATTCCTCTCCATTTTCTTTTCTTTCTTCTACACAAATCCACTCCACTCATCATAATGAACAAATGCATACTGGTTTGAGGAGCCATGGATGAAGGTTTGAAGGTGTGGTGGTGAAATTGCAAAGAAGCAAAACTGGTTCGAATCCATTGGTACAAGCTGGATACGCACAATCTTTTGCAAGCAGAGCTCCTACAAGCATACAAAGAGTAATCTTGGAAGAGCACAAGCATTGAAGAGGAGAGAAACTACCTCTGCCATAGCCACCAACAAGGTTTGCAAAACTGCTCCTACACCCTTATTTATGTACAATTAGATAGAATGGTTAGTGTAGATTCATTAGTGACCATTAGGTGATTAATCCTGCAAAGTTATAGAGCCATTGGTGAAGATTGAAAATTGGACACGATTCTTTAATGGTCAAGAACTCATTGGATAGAGAGTATTATTTCGTGTGCTATAGCTTAGGATGATGAGCATAACATGGAGGTCATTTCTGTATAAAGAAAGAGGAGAAATATTGAAGTCAAAATTTGATGATATGTTGAGGTTGGTTTGTTTATCCATTCGGTTTGGAAGATAGAGTGTGTTGCAGTGGAATCTAAGATCACCATTGTGTTCAGGGAGAAAAATAGAGTGGTTTTGCTTTTTGAAGTTTTGAATTTGATTGAGAAACAAGGGAGAACGAAGGAGGGAAAGTTCATGCATGAAGTGTGTTTTCATGGAGGTTTATCAAACCCTAATGGCCAAAGGAAGAAGACGCAATGTAGGCCGTTGGATCTGCGCGTGGAATGTTGACTTGGGGGCCGATCGGACGTACCAGATTCACGCACGAAAACATGAAGGAGAAGCAGCTGCAAAACGCAGAGTTCCAACTTAAACCAGCGTGGGCTTTAATGCAATGCTATTCCAACCCCCTTGTCCAGCCCAATGCCATATTGCACTGTATTTTATTGCTGTATGCACCGCCGTTTTAATCTTTTTCTTTTCATTTTTGATTTGTTTTCTGGTTAATAAACTGCGCCCAGGCGCCTCGCTCTTGGCACCCCCTTCCTGGGCCCATTATCATTTTCAACATGATATATCTACTTCTTGCACCCCTCATCCAATTCTCATTTAATTTTCACTCCAAATTTTATTAATCTTTAAAAATTCATAACAAATTGAAAAATGCATATTTTTTAATGAAACTTTTTTTTCCCATTTTTCATTTTCTGTCTAGAAAAATATGAAAACATAAAATAGCCATTTTATTTCAGTTTTATATTTTTTGTGCATTTTTACTTTTAATTGTCTTTTTAATTCTGTTAGTTGGTATGCTAATTGGTGGAATTTAATTAGGGTAGTTCCCTTAGGATTTTGAGTTCAATTTTTTTTAGGATAATTAGATGAATGGTTTAGGTTCCCCCTGAATTAATTTCATAATTTTATGATAATTTTTAGGGTAGTTTTAATTAGGTAGTTCTAAGTAGTATAGAATTTGATTAAAACTTTAGTATAGGTCAATAACAATTTTAGATTTAGGTTTTCTAGGGCAATTTAGTCTATGGGGAATATATGGGACTTAAGGGTAGTTATGTAGGATCCCCTAGCATTTATATTAGGATTTAATAGAATAATATACTATTTTTAGTTGATTTTTGAATTGAATGATTGTTTGTGTGGCCTTTAGGGCAAGTTTTGTTTAGTTTGCTTTGCTTTGGAGTTTTCCTTTGGTTTGAGGAGCTTGGCATCTCATTGTGAAGCTTAGTGGAGCATACTAGAAGATTGGAAGAGGCTTGGAGGAGCTTGAGGAGCTTGTTCTTCTTCTTTTTGTTTTGTTTTAGGGATAGGATTAGGAAGAGCTTAGATATAGATCATTTCTTTCTTAAACATGGATAGTATTCTTCACATCCATTCCTCCCTATGATTCAAAGTCCTTCCAGGGTATACACCTCTCTCCTTTGGAGGGATTAGTGCTATACCCAGGAGGTAGAACTTTTGAGGGAACCCTTCACTTGATATTGAACCCTTATAGGTCACCTTTGGTGATCAAATAAGCAGTTCAATATCCCCCAGCTTATCCAGTAGTGATTTCTCTCTGAGTTGATTTGTCTTGAGAGCAGTCAGAGCCTGAGCATGAAGATGAAGACTTCATTGAAGATTATTGAAGAGGATGAATCCTTGAAGACTGCCATTCCAGCTGAAGCTTGAAGAGCATGAAGATCAAGTTGATACTTGAAGATCCCTGAAGATGGTGAAGCCTGAAGGTGGAGCTGATCAAAGAAGCTGAAGCTTAAGGGAGAAGATGAGTTGAAACTCATGTTGTAGGGTTGATACCTGGAAAGCAGTTGATGATTGAGGTCTGAAGACTGAGTAGCTGCTGGAGGAGCTGAGGGTTTCTTTTGTTTTTATTTTCTGTATTGTGTGTTTTGCTTGATTTGTCTGTTGCATTAGATTAAGTCCATCTAGAATAAGTAGAATCGAGGAGCATGATTGCATTAGAGGTTGAGTTGCTCCCTCTACTTGTATTGTTGTTGCATGGCTTTGCTTGAGGGTATTCGGTAGAGCCCAGCTCCCTTGCCCATGTGGTTTGTTTGCCTGATGGCATTTTCACTTCATTTCTTTTATCTGTATGATTGCAGTTTACTGTTTATTGCTTGATAGCATGTTGTTTATTTTCAGTATGATTACTGTTATTTCATGACTGGCTTGAGGTTGAGATGAGCTTGTGGAGGCTGAAGCCCCACACACATTTCCTCCCTCACTTGCATTGCATGCATTTTACTGTTAAGCTGATGCTTTGTCTGTTTTGGTGTATCGTTGACATGATCCCTTAGGACTCTCATTTCCTTTGATAAGGATTTAATGATAGAATCTTAGGTTGAAACCTATGCATGACAACTTCTAGGAGTTCCCTGTTCAAACCTCAACCATAGGATGAATCCATGGCATGACAACAGTAGGACTTGATAGTCTCTCTCCTAGTTGGGCCTGTTCTCTTCTCATCTCAAAACAGTTTAAGATACAGTAATCATGAATGATTTCTTTCGTACGTTAGGAGCCTTAAGCTATCTGAGAAAGGATTGTGGGAGAGTTTCTTTTCCACGGCCTGGATGTTTAGTATGGTACCCTTTGGGTGACATGCAACGCATTCACTCTCAGGTCATAGTCTCTAGTGCGGTTGAAATCGCAAACACAATAAAAAACACTTCTTTCAAAACAGGAAATAAACCGTAGTTTCCCGAACTACGTGAGCTCTGATCTCTCAGGCCTGTTGAGAGTACGTAGGCACAAGATGGCGATGTCTTGGCGAGCTACCTTCCCCCATAACCCTTCGTAGGCCGAACTACGTTGACTCTGATTTCTCATTCTCTGATGAGAATACGTAGGCATAAAGTGTGACGCTTTGCCGAGTCATTTTTCTTTTCTTTTTCAGCCAGCCTTGATAGGTAGATAGAATAAAACCAACCCGTCCAAGTAAACACACAAGCGAGGATCCCGTCGAGTACGACGGACGTGAGGGGTGCTAATACCTTCCCCTTGCGTAACCGACTCCCGAACCCAGACAACGGTTGCGACGAACTTGTCTTACCCTTATTCGTCAGGTTTTTCCGATCGTTTCCTTTCCCGCTCTGAGGGATAAATAACGAAAGGTGGCGACTCTTCTGTCATGCCGGCACCTTATTTTCGCGCAAGCGACACACATGTCAATGTTGGACATAGCCTGGGTTTCACAGATTTTGATCTAACACCCAGGGGTCGAGAGCACAACATGGCTCTGCATATATCGGTGGAATGCCGGGGCACCATAATGTCGCGTGTATTGGTGGATACTGGATCGTCGTTGAATGTATTGCCAAAGAAAGCCATGATGAAATTGGACATACGGGGAGTTATTTGCACGCCCAGCGATTTGGTTGTGAGGGCGTTTGACGGGACGAAAAGATCAGTGTTTGGGTCAATAACATTACCGCTTCAGGTGGGGCCAGAAATTTTTGATACCGAATTCTACATCATGGATATCCACCCAGCTTATAGCTGCCTTCTTGGACGCCCATGGATCCACGCTGCAGGGGCCGTAACATCCACATTGCATCAGAAGTTGAAGTACATACTGGGTGATAGTGTTGTTATCGTTTGCGGGGAGGAGGACATTTTGGTCAGTCACCTGTCATCGTTCAGATATGTTGAGGTCGAAGGAGAAATACACGAGACGCCTTGTCAAGCCTTCGAAGGGTTGCGGATTAAAGACAAAGCTCAGGGTCCCAGCAAAATGCAGAGGTGGCAGTGTCATCCTACAAGGAAGCTCAGGCTTTAGTGCAGACTGGTGAGACTAAAGGTCGGGGGCAGGTACTGGAGATCCCCGTGAAGAATGACAAGTTTGGGCTAGGGTATCGACCGACCTCGTCAGCGTCATCTTCAGGAGCGCCCAGTTTCAAGGGACCGATAACGATTACGCCAAGCGGGGTGTGCTTTGAAATAATCAACGCTATTTCAGATGCTGAAGACGGAGATAGTGACTGCGATATGGACGCGTGGATCAAGCCAAGCGTGCCAGGAGAAAGTCTCTGCAATTGGTCCATCTGGGAAACCGTCCCAGTGACTCTTAAACAGTAATGATTTGTTTTGTCAATTGTTGAATAATCCTATGTCCTACCCGGGGCATAGTGATTTTACCTTAGGGCTACTTTATTATGTGTATTGCACTGTTTTAATCATGAAATAAAGGCGTTTTTCATATACAAATATTGTGATCCCTGTTTTTCTTGTTTTTACTTTAGCAATAAATGGCAACATGGTTATTTGCTTTGTCTGCATTTTGAAGCATTTAACCATTTCCTTTGCAGGACTAATATTTTAGATGACATCTCCTACGAACCGCCTATGACTCGTTTCGACTTCGAGCACCCGGTATTCCAAGCGGAGGAAGAGATTGTTGAGGATAGCGACTTGCCAGAGGAGCTGACTCGTTTGTTGAAACAGGAAGAGAGAATCATTCTGCCTTATCAGGAGGAAATCGAGATTATCAACTTGGGGTCGGAAGAAGTTGTGAGAAATATCCGTATAGGGGCTGCACTGCAGAGCGACATCAAGCAAAGGCTGATTGAGATACTGCGAGAGTATAGTGATATATTTGCTTGGTCGTACGAGGATATGCCTGGGTTGGATACGGACATGGTTGTGCAACGTCTGCCGTTGCGAGAGGAATGTTCGCCTGTTAAGCAGAAACTCAGAAGAACCAGACCAGACATGGCCGTGAAAATCAAAGATGAAGTTCAAAAAAAGTGGGATGCTAGTTTCCTAGCTGTTACAACTTATCCGTCATGGGTCGCTAATATAGTACCAGTGCCGAAGAAAGACGGTAAAGTGCGAATGTGTGTAGACTACCGTGATTTGAATAGGGCAAGCCCGAAAGACGACTTTCCACTTCCTCACATTGATGTGCTGGTTGATAACACTGCTCAGTTCTCCGTATTATCCTTCCTTCATGGACGGCTTCTCAGGCTATAATCAGATCAAAATGGCGCCAGAAGACATGGAGAAGACTACCTTCATTACTCCCTGGGGAACATTTTGCTACAAAGTGATGCCCTTCGGAATGAAGAACGCTGGGGCAACATATCAACGTGCTATGACGACTCTCTTTCATGGCATGATGCACAAAGAGATCAAGGTTTTTGTTGATGATATGATTGCCAAATCTCAGACGGAGGAGGAACATTTGGTTAATCTGCTGAAACTGTTCAAAAGACTTAGGAAGTTCAGATTGAGACTGAACCCTAACAAGTGCACCTTTGGGGTGAGATCGGGTAAACTGCTAAGGTTTATTGTGAGTGAAAGGGGAATAGAGGTTGATCATGCGAAGATAAAAGCAATACAAGAAATGCCGACGGCTAAAACAGAAAAAGAAGTGTGTGGGTTTTTAGGGAGGTTGAACTACATCGCTCGGTTCATATCTCACCTAACTGCGACATGAGAGTCGTTATTCAAGTTGTTGAAAAAGGATCAGGTGTTGACCTGGAATAAAAATTGTCAAAAGGTGTTCGACAAGATAAAAGAATACTTGCAGGAACCTCCTGTTTTGATACCCCCAGTGGCCGGGAGACCTTTGATTATGTATTTGATGGTTCTTGAGGAAAGTATGGGTTGTGTTCTCGGTCAACACGACGAGACCGGACGTAAAGAGCATGCGATCTACTATTTGAGTAAGAAGTTTACCCTATGAGTCCAGATACTCAATGCTCGAGAAGACGTGTTGCGCGCTAGCTTGGGCCGCCAAACGTTTGAGGCAATACATGCTGAATCATACAACCATGCTAATTTCAAATATGGATCCAATCAAATACATGTTTGAGAAGTAGGCACTCACCGGAAGAATTGCCCGATGGCAGATGGTGTTAACAGAATACGATATCCAATATGTCTCGCGAAAGGCTATTAAAGGTAGCGTTCTGTCGGAGTACCTTGCTGAGCAGCCTGTTGAGGACTACCAATCGATGAGGTTTGATTTTCCTGACGAGGATATCATGTACCTGAAGATGAAAGATTGTGAAGAACCGTTGCCGGACGAAGGACCATAGTTGGGTTCCAAATGGCAGTTGATATTTGACGGAGCAGTTAATTCCTATGGTAGCGGAATAGGTGCAATCATCACTACTCCTCATGGGTTGCACATCCCATTTACTGCCCGATTGACTTTTCCTGTTACCAATAATGAGGCTGAACATGAGGCTTGCATCATGGGTCTGGAAGAAGCCATTGATTTGCGAATCAATAACCTGGATGTATACGGAGACTCAGCTCTAGTGGTGAATCATATTAAAGGAGAATGGGAGACACGCCAGCCCAATTTGATACCCTATATGAACTATGCAAGGAGATTGTTGCCTTTCTTTGACAAGGTGGAATTGCATCACGTGCCACGAGCAGAAAATCAAATGGCTGACGCCCTGGCGACGTTGTCTTCAATGTATAAAGTTAACTTCTGGAACGAGGCTCCCCAGATTGTTATCTCTCGGCTTGATAGGCCTGCCTTCATATTTTCCATTGACGAGGCTCCCGATGGTAAACCCTGGTACTTTGACATCCAGAATTTCCTGAAGAACAAGGAGTATCCGACTGGGGTAGCCAGTCGAGATCAGAAGACTCTCAGGAGATTGGCTGGCAATTTCTATCTGAATCCGAACGGTGTCCTGTACAAAAGAAACCATGACTTGGTGTTGCTACGTTGTGTAGACGAAAAAGAGGCGAAGTTGCTCATGGAAGAGATACATGAGGATACATTTTGGTACACATGCTGGTGGGCATGCTATGACAAGAAAGTTGCTGCGGGCATGTTATTATTGGCTAACCATGGAAACAGATTGTTTCAAGTTTGCAAAGAGGTGTCATAAATGCCAGATTTATGCGGACAAAATCCATGTGCCTCCAAGTCCTCTAAATGTGATGTCATCACCGTGGCCTTTCTCGATGTGGGGGATTGATATGATTGGCAAGATTGAGCCTACGGCGTCAAACGGACACCGGTTCATTTTGGTGGCAATCGATTACTTCACAAAATGGGTGGAAGCAGCGTCATATGCTAATGTCACCAAACAAGTGGTAGCCAGATTTATCAAACGAGATATTATCTGCAGATATGGAATCCCTGAGCGGATTATCACCGACAACGGTTCAAATTTGAATAATAAGATGATGAAAGAGCTGTGTCAAAATTTCAAGATTGAGCATCACAACTCTTCTCCTTACCTGCCCAAGATGAATGGCGTTGTCGAAGCGGCCAATAAGAACATAAAGAAGATTGTTCAGAAGATGGTTGTGACGTATAAGGACTGGCACGAGATGTTACCTTTCGCTTTGCACGGTTATCGTACGACGGTACGCACATCAACCGGGGCAACCCTTTTCTCATTGGTATACAGGATGGAGGCGGTGTTACCGTTGGAGGTCGAGATTCCTTCCCTGAGGGTTTTACGTGATGTCCAACTCGACGAGGCAGAATGGATTAAGGATAGACTGAATCAGCTCAGCTTAATGGATGAGAAGAGATTGGCTTCTCTAGCATACAGTCAGTTATATCAGAGCCGGATGAAGAAAGCTTACGACAAGAAGGTGTGCCCTCGAAGCTTTCAGACGGGCGATCTTGTTTTGAAAAAGATTCTCCCACCACAATCAGATCACAGGGGCAAGTGGACTCCCAATTATGAAGGTCCCTACGTTGTCAGAAAAGTCTTCTCTGGAGGAGCCTTGCTACTATCCACCATGGATGGTGAAGACTTTACGTCTCTTGTGAATTCGGACGCAGTTAAAAAATACTTTGCTTGAAAGCGACCCGCTGGACAGTAAAAAGAGAGTCCAGGCAAAAAGGGGGGCATCCCGACGAACCATAAAAAATGAATAAAAGGTTCGGGTAAAAGTTAGGGATAAAATTGAAAAGATGTACACCCGCGAAGTCGAAAACCTGAAAAGGGCGACTTCGGCAAAAAAGGGTATCCCGGTGAATTGAAAACTCGTAAAGGGCGGTTCACGCAAAAGTTAGGGATTGAAAAAGCAAATGACTGCAGTCCGGATTTGATACGACATTGCTTAGTGGTTTGGGAGTACCTGGAAGCCGTCTATCCAAAAACAATCTCTTCCTAATATCGAGTACTGGGAAAGCGCAGAGTCAGGCGAGTCATAGGAGGATCAGCTCATGGTGTTTGTCTGTGCCACGTTGCCGACATGTGTACAAATATTGTTTTGTATTTTCTTTATGCTTCTTGTGCATATATTTATGTGTGGTTGTGCGTAACTTCCTCTTTTCAGGAGTTGCATCCCGTGTACAAAACTTTGCCTATTCAGAGGCCCGTTATCAATAAAACATGTTATTCAGTACTTGATGCTTGTTCTTTACTGTTTTGTTTGTGAAAGACGCCGATGTTTTTGATAAACTTGCACTTACATAATCTTGCTGGCCCTTGCCAATAATTGCTAAAACTTCGAATTGACTGAAGTAACGTCACAGATGCTAACCCGGATAGATTTTGTTGTATAGGCCTGTTTTGTCTCGTTTGTGTTTTGCAGGGTTCTTACCTTTGGAGCAAACGGTCAGGAATTGTATTCCCCAGCCAAGGTCGCTTGACGTAAGACCTGACTCCAGTTTATGTCATTCCTCATCTAGTCGCAGCTTGTCCCCAGAGAGTTGAAATGACATTTATCCCTTCCCGAAGGAGGGAATTATCTTCCCCAGGAGAGTGTCCTCATGGAAAGCCGTCCATAGGATTAACCCCAGCAAGTCAAAATTAATGCCCCCTGCAGAGGTTGCGCTCCTCAGTAAATCGAAGATGTGCACGTGCAATCTCTGGCATGGGAGGTTCCCCCAATAGTTAGCCAAGTTGTTGGTTCGAAAGGTTTATATCCGTGAAGGATGGTTTTCTGGCTCCCCGCAGGTCGTCATGCCATTGACAGGATGTTGATCCTCAGCAGAGTGGTAACTCTGAATGTGTAAACTGTTCCCAGACAGTATGCTTTGCCCAGAAGTGCCGCTTCTTCCCCGACTAAGTTTGTTCACCAGCAGGGTGTTTGTTCTTTCCTCCCAGTGGAAATTGATGTTTAATCTCTCCCCCAGCAAAGTTGACTGTGTTTCCGACATTTATTTTGCCAGAATACCTTATGATACTTGTTCTCCCCAGCGGAGTGGGCTTTATCCTCAGCATTCATGTTGTTGAGACATCATTATCAGAATGGCCCCGGCAGCTTGAGCCTGCATTTGCATTTGCATATATCGTCATATTTGCATCTACTCAAACGCGTAGCATTTTTGTGCCGTACGGAGCATTACGCCATTCTCAAACATACGCATTTTGAAACATAAATCAGGTTGGTTAACCTTTTGCTTTAAGGTATGTTTTCTCGGCAGGAGTATGGAGTTCTAGCTCAGATCTATTGCCAGGCATTCGAGGTCTCGCCGTGAGACGTGTGATGATACGGTTCATCTTACTATTTTCCCACAGAGTTACTTGGTTAAGTTTCTCTTTGTCCCCGAGCAGAGTTATTTGTTTAAATTCATCTTGTTTTCCCCGCCTGAGTTGCTTGTTGAAGTTTCTCCTATCCGGCCAGCGGATTATTTTCTTCAAATTTGTTGATACGTCAGTGTCAAAGGGTTTCATGAATCTGAATTTCAGAAGCGGCCGCTGGTTATCGAAACAGGCGTCCGGCAGTTTGGTTTCCAAATATCCCTTAAAGTCACTATCACGTCAGTGCTAAAAGGTTTATGGGTTGGGACCAATGGAATTAGCTGCTGCAGAGGTAAGTAGAGAAACTGTATTCAAAGTATCTTCCCGTATGGATAAACGGATGTATTTTCCTACTGGTTGACAGAAGTATTTCCCCGGAAATCGCCAAATCTTTATTGCCTATGTTGATAGGAGTTCCTCGTGTTGACGAGATATGGGTCATAACGTGGACAGATTTATTTCCTCGTGTTGACGAAATGTGCTAGTCCTAACGTGGACAGATGTGATTTCTCCGTGTTGACGGAATGTGAAGTCCTGACGTGGACAAATTGATTACTCTTCGTGTTGACGAAATGGTGTCTTAACGTGGACCATTTATCCCCAGCAGATATATTTCTTCGTATTGGCGAAATGTGCATCCTGACGTGGACAAGTTTATAGTTCCTCGTGTTGACGAGATGCGTGAGTCCTGACGTGGACAAATTTATCTTTCTTCGTGTTGACGAAACGGTGTCCTGACGTGGACAATTTACTCCTATGTATATAGGATTTCCTCGTGTTTACGAGATGTGAGTCCTGACGTGGACAAATCAAGTTACCTTCCCTCGTGTTGACGAAATGCGAGTCCTGACGTGGACAAGTTTACTGTTCTTCATGCTGGCGAGATGGAGTCCTAACGTGGACAAATTTATTTCTCTTCATGACGGCGGGTTTATTTCCTCGTGTTAACGAGATGTGAGTCCTGACGTGGACAATTTATTCCTATGTTGATAGGATCTCCTCGTGTTGATGAGGTGCAGACAAATCATCCCCAGCGAAGTCGCCGGGATTTCTCCGTGTTGACGGAATGTGGAGTCCTAACGTGGACAAGCTTATGATAGGATTTCTCCGTGTTGACGAAATGTGGAGTCCTAACGTGGACAAGTTGTTGAGGGGATTTCTTCGTGTTGACGAAACAAGCGTCCTAACATGGACAAAGTTCTATTCTTGTGTTGTTGAGATTTCTTCGGGTTGACGAAATGCGAGTCTTGACATGGACAGATTTGTATTTATTCGTGATTTGACGAAGTTTGGGTCCAGATGTGGACAAGGTTACTCCTGTGACGACAGAATCTCTATTCGTGTTGACGAATTTGTTTCTCTTCTTGTGTTGACAAGGTTAGTCCAGTTGTGGACGGAGGTGTTATTGCAAAAATTGTTCAGTACCTGTGATGTTACATAGGTGGGTGAAGTTGAAATCAGAATTACTATCAGACGTTGGATCAGTTGTTGCCGTAACAACCAGATTCAGTTGGTGGATGTCGTTCCCCAAGCAGTTGTGCAGTTTATTTCTGCAGTTGGCAAATTTCCGGGTTCTTGGTATTCAACTATCTCGTACCTCGATTGTTTGAAGGTCGTTCGCTCTTCACCCAGTCGGGTCCAAGCCGTTTGAATAGGGGCAGCTGTTGTACCCCAAAATTTTCTCAACCTTTTCTTGCCTGATTTATGTTTCATTGCATTTCATATGCATAGTTACATCATGTACAATCATTGGCATATCATAACATAGTGTCATACCCTAAATTTGTCCTACTCATCTGTAAAATATTTTTGCTCTCTTTCTATTTTATTACCTGGACAACGTGTACGCTTGAAATTGGTTGATGTTTCAGAACTTCATCTTTTTAACCAATTAAAGTGTGACACGTGGCTTAAACTTAATTTTGTGAATATTACTTTCTTCAACTTTGTTTTCTTTTAAATATTACTAATAACATTTTAGTAATTACTTATTTATTTATTTATTTATTTTCCTATAAACTTTAGTTATTTGAATATTTGTTAAATAGTTATTGTTAATATTTAGTGATTTGTTTTTAGTATAGTTTTAATTATAGCATTTTGTTAATCATATTTTGTTAATATTTAACTTTTGTCTTAATTAGATATTATTAAATTAAGGGAAAAGAAAATGGGGGATGATTGAGCCCACACCACACGGCCCATTAGGGTTCTGGGGTTGACCGTGTATTTAAAAGAGGGGAGTCTAGAACCATAATGGAGAAGAAACACTGTTCATCTTCTTGTTATCCAGAACGGTGCCCCTCACGAACCCTAGCGGCCGCCGAAAAAACCCTAAAAAATTCCCCACCATCTCACGCCAAACCCTAGCCGCCGGTGCTTTTTTTTTCATCTTCCAAACCCTCACCGACGCCATCATCGTTCAAATACTTTCCATCTGAGACATCTAGTATCATTTCTCCGTCGTCAAGTTTCCATCCTTCCGCCACCATCCTCATTTTTTTAACAAAACCTTTCACTGGTTTCTCACCAACAATAGCTCGATTTCGCTGTATTGTGTCGCAATGGTAGCGCATTACAAGCGACGGCGGTGAACGTTGTAACCACTCTTTCCATGGCTAAATCCTACTAGCGACCACATCATTGCAACTAGGAGCAAACAACCATTCGGCCAACAACAAAGTCCACAGATCTACGACAAAGAAACAAGGCCCCAAATCGTGTTAATTTTATCGCATTTGAGGTAATCGACTTTTGGTGATGGCTGTGTACAATCTGCTAGCTTTATGTGTATACTTATATATAAATTCGTTTATGTTTGATTATGTCCTTCTTCTCCTAATAATGGTTGGATTCAGGCCTACGACTTTGACTTTGAATGTGTGTCATTGTACTCTTAATATAATGTAATCAACTGGATTCTATATGAACACTTTATTATTGAAACTTGTCCACTGGTTTAATGTCGTTTTTCTGGTTCGGTTAGAAGTGGTGCTTGCCCTGTTTCTTTCGCGAATGTTTTAGGGGCGTATATGCTACAGCTGTGACCCGCATCTGTGTCGATGCCGGTTCTGACTTTAGGCTCAATCAAGGTTTTGTGACCTGTTCTGCTGTAGCTAATGTTGGGCAGGATTGGATTAACGCTTTAATTTATCAGCTTTCAATCATGTTTATCATTTTCTGGTTTTTCATCTCATATCTTGTTTGTTATGGCTTAAGTGTACATCATGTTTGTTTTTTTTGTGTTATTTCTCTGTTGATTAGTACAGTTGTTGATGGTTAGGAGACCAGGTTTGATATTTCTAACCATTTGACACAGGATGTTCTGATTTGGTCTGTTTTTAGTGTGCATTATACAGGTTTCGAATGGGCAAAGAAAAAGAGAGTTGATTATGTTACAGGGTTTTGCTTGTCATTTCGCTGTAGATGGTGTTATTTTCCCTGACTGGTTCTGTTTGAGTTTTTAAACTGTTATATGGAGTGTGGTTATTACATCAGATATTGATTTGTTTTGATTATTATTCATGTTAATTTTTTTTTTCCGATGAATGTCCTTTAGCTTCATGTGGATGTTGCAGTTCCAAGGCTGGTGGGATTCTGTTAATGTATTTATAGCAGGTCTGATTTTTCATATTGCACTGTTGTCAATGTTCGTTCAGTGTCGCTCATGAAGAGTTTAGTTCAAGCTTAGATGTCAGTCTGTATTCATCTGATGAGGTAGTTTATGCTCATATTCTGTTGCTATGACTTGCTTAAACTTAACTTTCATTTTTTTCTTTGTTTGCAATCAAGTTTTGGGGTATTGGCTCGCTTTGATTGATTCACTTTGTTATCATATTAAGTATATTGAGTTTCGTTGTACATACATGATTCTGACCTGTGTTTTATTGTAACACTCTGTTTGGTTGGTTTTGGACTCCTAAAATGTTTTCTCCTAGTCTGTTTGGATATTGTTGGTTTCTATGCAGGGTTTAAGCGTGATTCATGCGCGCAACTGGATCAATACGAAGCGTGTTTATTTGACGAAACGGTGACGGTATCAATGCAGATCATAGCAGTTGGGACTGGCAGCATTTTAATTATGCAGCAGAAAGACGAGCAGCCACAACACGAATTCGCATTGACGATAAGATGAAGAGTTGATTATGCTGCTGCAAATTCAAGGTTTCATTGATTTAATTCATATCAAGCTCCGTATCCAAAGCCGACGTCGGTAAATTGGTGCATCTTTTGGTCCCATGATACTTTGTAGTGTTCAATGTATTTATCATTTTGCTTTTAAGGCATGTTGTGGTTGTTTGAGTCGTTTTACAACTTTCCCGAATATCCGACGTGACGTCGTTAATATTCGGGTTGTTCTGTCAAAAGATTACTACTGTGTTGTTGCTGTTTATGTTTATGGTTTCAAAATCAAACTTCTAAATAAAGTCATTTTCGTAATTATAGTAATCAAAGTTATATTTATGGTTTTCATTTTCATAATTATAATTATTTAGTAATCAAAATCATATTTGTGGTTTCCATTTTCATGGTACGTATGTATGTTGGCTGCATATGTATGTTTTTAAAATTTGATTTCTGAACTCATGGTTTCCACTTCCATAATTATATTTAATAATTAAAATTTTGTTTTTATTAATTAAGGTCATTTTTATTTGTTAATAAGTAGCTTGTTTTAACACACATCCAAATTACTTTCTTAATCAAACCTTGGACTATTTTCCAATTTACTCTTAAATTTTGATTAATTCATTTTTTACTAAATCTAGATCAATTTATTTTAACTTACAATTTATTTTTTCAGCTTATTTCTAAAATGTGTTTGATTTTCTTTAAATCCTATTTCAATATATTTTCAACACAAATCATTTTCTTAATCAACAACGAAATTTAAACTCTTAAGGTCTAGCACCTCTTGGGTTTTGAGCAATTATTATTGGGGCGTACGCTTTGGATAATATTGTTCGTTTTTCGTTATGCTCTTAATTATTTGAACAAAAATATATTATAGGAGTCTAGCACTCTGTGTAATATATTCATTGTTTATTCAAACATTATTTCTTAAATTAAATCAAAACCATCCTCAAAATTAATAATCTTCCTAATCTTCATTCAAATTATTTTCTAAACCAAAAATCACCTTTCACTCAGTATTATTAATGGGTTTATTTTTATATTGATATTTTTTTAATTTTTTTTCAAACAAGGATCTATAGTCATTTCAAAATACACTTTTAAAACTCTATTAAGTTTTTTTCAAAAACTCTTAATTCAAATCTCGAAAATTGAACTCTTGAGGTATAACACCTCTTAAGTTCTTGAATGATCATTATTAAGGTGTACACCTTGGGTAGTGGCATTCGACTTTTTGTTTTAAAATACGTTTTTATCTTGGACAAAGAAATGTTATAGGAATCAAGCATTCTGTGTGATATTTCTATCGTTCATTCAAATATTCTCCAAATGAAAAAGGTGTTGTCGAGATCCAGCATTTCGGTAATACCCCAATTAATTGGTTGTGAGGCCCGCGTCTCATTTATCAAATAATTGTCATTTCTCTCATTTTCAAATCCAATCTCATACCCTCACATCTCGTACCTTAAACTATTTTCATACCTCATTTCACTTCAAATCGTTTTTCAAACTATTTTCTTTCCGTTTCAAACCTCGAAAGAAGGAAATTCTTGGAGTCTAGCATTCCCTGAATTTTCGAATGAATAGCTCTCGAAGCACGCCCTTTGGGTTGTTATTCACTCAACCTTTCGACTTTTTCAAACCCAAACATCTTCCAACGTTCTCCTAAGTCGAATGCTCGTCCGCATTCGCAACCCATCTCATTCACAATTCCTCGTGGTCTCGATATTAGGAGCACCCTCAGGGACTAATATTGTTTCTCGCAATCCTAACCCTTGACACGTCGTCAAGTCGGTTCCATCCTCAATCAAATCTTCGACACGTCGTCGAACCAGTTCAAAACAATTCCCTTTTGGCCTCGCATGCCATCCTTTGATTCGATCCTTTCGCAAACTTACGAAAGAAGGATATTCTTAGGATCTAGCATTCTTTGAATATTCGAACGAGTAATTCTTGGGCACGCCCCCGAGTTGTTATTAGTTCATTCTTTCGATTTCAAAACATCTAATTCTTATCTCCAACTTACGAAAGAACTGAGTTCCTGGGATCTCGCATTCCTTGAATTCTTGAATGACAAGCTCTTGAGGCACGCCCTTAGGTTGTTTGTCAGTCACTCTTTCGTTCCCAACTCAACGTCAAACCAATTCAAACCTCATCTTTTCGTGGTTGTTACCACGAACTACGGACGCTCTGATTCTTTATTCATTCTTGAATATAAGATACGTAGGCACAAGATTGTGATGATCTTGGCGAGCACACTTCTATCCATCTTCCATTTTCCCCCATCCTTTCCCGTAGTCGAACTACGACGCTCTGATTTCTCGTTCTCGTCCGAATGAGCATACGTAGGCACAAGGGCCCCAATCCTTGGCGAGCACCCTTTTCTCTAACTACCCATCTCTCCTTAGCGTCTTTAATCTTTTATCCTACCAATTATACCTTTATCATCAAGAAGAAAAAAACAAATAAACCTGGACAACACTCCCCACAATTACCTTAAGAGGTTCCCGTCGAGTACGACGGACGTGAGGGGTGCTAATACCTTCCCCTCACGTAACCGACTCCCGAACCCGGAACTTGGTTGCGACAGCCCTGTTCCTATCCCTTCGTTTTTAAGAGGTTTTCTCGATATTTTCCTCTCCCGTTTATTCGGGAAAAATAAAATTCGGTGGCGACTCTGTCGAACCGCATTTTCTGCGCCTTTCGCGCGAGGGTCGTATTTCCGAAATGTCTCCGTGATTTTTCGAGGTGCGACACATAGCACGCCTCCAACAAGGGGTCAAGGGTACCTATCAAGAGAAGAGTCTAGCAAGAGGTGTTATCCAAGTTTGAGAAGTCATCCAAGCCATCAAGAAGTGATTTGAAGTCTTGAGAAGTTTCAGTGTCTACATGTGAGTTTTGCTCCTATCTTGAGGAATATTGAGAATCATCAGTGGGATGTGAAACATGGAAGATGAATTTGAGGTGTGTATGGATATCATGGAGTGCCTAGAGGGCCCTATTGAAGCTGAGACAAGTCATTGATTCAGGTATGAGAGCCACAGTTGAGGTGTAGTCAACTAGGGTTTCATCTAGGTCAATCCTAGGTCAATTGTGCAAATTGGAGAGCATCAAAGCCTACTTTGAGGTCATGGGATTCATCGATTGGTATGTTGATACATGTGTGGTGTTGTGCCAAGATCAAGCAAAGAAGAATCAAGAATGTGGGGAGTTGCTAAATTAGGGTTTCAGTGTAAAATCCCCTGTTTAGTGCCTAACTTCAAAGCCACATAAGTCAAAATAAAAGTTTCAAATGGATCTTTGGCAAACATGAAACTTGTAGAGAATCTCAATACCTTTAATTTGAGTACTAGAAGTCTTCAAGAAGATTTGTAGAACTCAAGTTATGGTCCTTGCAAATTACAGGTCACCAGAGGACTATGAAATTTATCTGTGAAAGTCACTTGACTTCCAAGAAACTTTTGCCCTTCAAGGCGTTTTCAAATGGATTCTTGGTGAACATAAGAGTTTCTCCTCATTATCTTAGCTTTCCATAGAGTACTATAAGTCCTTGATAGGATTTGTAGAACTCAAGTTATGATCTTGGCAAGCCAGGGGTATTTTGGGTATTGGTGATTATAGGTCATTTGTGATCATAGGTGCATAACTCCAACTTGCAAGCTTCAAATGGAAAATTGTCCAACATGAAACTTGTTCAAAATGG
The DNA here is from genome assembly GCA_963859935.3 of Lathyrus sativus. Classification (NCBI taxonomy): domain Eukaryota; kingdom Viridiplantae; phylum Streptophyta; class Magnoliopsida; order Fabales; family Fabaceae; genus Lathyrus; species Lathyrus sativus. The sequence goes on from OZ012738.1 coordinate 77,813,247, forward strand.
TGTTTTAAGTGCAACCAAGTGTTTATGAGAGCTTGTATTGACTTTTAACAAGAAGTTGCTTGGAATGGCTTAAAAAGGAAGAAAAATAAGTCATTTAAAGGCCAAAAAATGGAATTTAATTATTGGGGTCCAAACAAGGTCATGTTATAGGTCATTTTTATCAGATATATCATTTTGAGAAGGATGACAATATTACTTTTTGGATTTGAGTTCAATAACACATGGTTCCCTTTTATAACTTCATGTGGAAGCAATATAACAATCACACACCATGGGATCAAAAGCAAGGCAATTACACATCCCATTCAATCCAAAATGTCATAAGGGGAGAAATTCAGGTGAAATTAAGGGCTAGAACAGAGCAATGCATGATTGTTGCATATGAGATTTTCAAAGGGAATGAGATTTTCAATTTCTCATTCAGGTTGTTACAGAAAGTTCTAGAGTGTTCTAACACACTCTATATAACTAATGCAATGCATTCAGCAAGTTTTTTGGGGCAACATTGAAGAGAATCGAGAGAGAGCATTTGAAAACTTCATCATTGCATCAAGAATCGATTTTGAGGATTAAGGAGAATTCAGTGCAAATCATTTGTTTTAGAAGCTTTAGAAGGAGTTGTTGAGTGATTCTGGAAGAAATTGGAGCTTGAATCGAGCAATAACCTACTCTATTCATCCATTTACACCAGGTATGCATCTTTCCATTTTCAGCATGATCTATAGGTAATTGCTTAGGTTTTGATAGTTGGATAGGTTAGTGATGATGCTAGGATGGATTTAGGCACAAGAATTGGACAATTAGAGACCAAATTAGTGTGATGCCATTTTCTGTTGAAGCGTATAACTCCTTGTTCTTGAGGTTTTAATGGTGTTTAGATATCAAGATTTGATCAGTGATGCGTGTAGATGAGAATAGGACCTTTAGTTTTAAGTTTTGGAGTGATCGAGATTTGTGATTTTTCTGCAACTTGGATCGGTTTTGGAGTTAGGGTTAGAATCAATGAAAATGGAGGTCATAATTAGACTCAGGATAGAAAAACGAGTGGGATAGGGTGTGTAGTTGCAAGAATTGATGAAGTTTTGGGATGCCCTCGCCGGAGACGACGGTGGCGCTGCAGCTCAGGCCACCGTCTGAGTTTTCCCTCTTAGTTTGAATTATTTGGAGAAGACGAGGTTTCAGCCATTAGATCTAGGTTTGACCTTGACTGAAACCTCAAACCAATGGCCACGATTTGTTTGGAAATCTGAATGAGAGTGAATTTGATTAAAACTCACTGTTTCACTTAATGGTATTTGGGTGGGCTTAAGGAACTCTTGCTAATCACACCCTCAGTTAGGCCCATGATCTGATTTGAACTAGAAATAACTGTTATTTGCCACGCGCATTTTCCATTTTTTTCCTTTTATTTTCTGATTTGTTTTTAGTGTGTTTTGGGCTTATGAGACATTTGATACGCGCACCCCCCTTTGGGCCCAGTCTGGAGAAATAACTGGATAATATTGCTATTTGGCACGCAGGTTTATTAATTTTCATTGTTTTTCTTTTATTTTTTATGTTTGCATATAGTTTAGGATTTAAATCATAATAAATAGAAAAATTAACATTTTTAGGTGATATTTTTTTCCCCTGACTCCTCAATGAGTCTAGAATTTAATAGGATAAAAAAATAATTAATTCATGCATTTTATATGTTTAATTGCATTTTTTGAAGTTTAATTGGTTTTATTTTGGATTTGTTGGATGCATGATCTTGCTGATTTTAGTATGAATGATTGGTGATGACTTTTGAGTTGATTCTTTTTGGGCTAGATAGCTTAGAGATGCATGTACCCATAGTAATTTTCTCACAATTTTGTGGGAGAATTTTAGGTTGTTTTGGACAATAAGCATTAAGTGGTGTAGATTTAGGGTTTTAGGGTAGTACCCTTATGTTTAGGGCATAGTTTTAGCACTTAATGATTGGTTAACCCCCTGGTTTTTGTATGGAGAGATTCTTAAGAGGTTTAGGAACCCTTAGAATGTTTTGTAGGATTTTACAATCATCTTTGGTATTTTAATTAGATTTAGTTTTAAGACTAACTTCTAGGTGTTTCTAGCACACTAACTTGACTAGTTTAATTCAATAGTTCCCCTTAGATTAGGGTGGTGTTGCTTTTGTGCTTGGATGATCATGAAGACCAATTGAAGATGCTTTGGAGAGCTTGAAGGAGCTTGAAGTTGAAGATTTTCTCAGCTTGTGGAGTGCTTGTCAGGAGCTTAGGAAAACTAGGGCTTTAGGGAGAGCATTAGACTAGCTTTGCTTCTTTCTTCAAACATGGAGTATATTGTTCATCTCCATTCAATCCAATGACATAAAGTCCTCTTAAATAAGCCACATCTCTCCTTTGGAGGGATGAGTGGCATGCTTTAGGGGTAGAACTTTGAGGGTACTTTTCTATTACAGTGTCAAGATCTTAATGACTTCCCTTGGTTGTCACTGAGTTTCTTAACATTTCAACTTGATCTTGTTGGATGATTCTCCCTTGGAGGTGCTTGTTGAAGCTTGGTAGAGAGATGAAGTTTGTGCTTGTTGAAGCTAGGGTTCTGTTGCTTGTTGAAGTTGGGGTTTTGCTGCTTGTTGAAGATGAAGTTAGGAGCTTGTTGAAGCTGGTTTCCTGTTGAAGCTTGGTGCTTGTTGAAGATTGAAAGTTTAGTGGAGCTTGAAGATGGGAGCTATTCATGAAGATTAAGGTTGTTGCTGTCAACTTTTTGCTGTCAGAGCTGATGCTTGGGTTGTTTGTTGTAGGAGTTTGGTGCTGCTGCTTGGGCTGCCTCCTTTGCTTTGGGTTTTGTTTTCTGTATTGTTTGTTGTCTTGTGCAGCTTTCCCCTAGGTTTGAAGTGAATGTTGATTCACTTTGCCTGTTGTTTTCCCAGGTTCGAGGTTGAGTGGGACTCCATTGCCTCGCTTGTATTGCTGCATTGCATGCATTTTACTGTATTTGCTTGCTTTCTTTTCTATTTATCCCCTAGGATCTCTGATTTCCTCTGTGCAGGAGGGAATTTTGATAGACATTAGGATTCTTATCCATGCATGACAACATTAGGTTAGTTTTTATTCCCTTTTCAACCCTAGGTTTTTTAGAGCTTCTTTCTCTTCTTATCTTAAAACAACTCAAAAACACCGTAATAAGGTTAATCGATGTCGTACGTTACGAGCCTTAAGCTATTTGGGAAAGGGTTGATGGAGAGCTTCTTTCCAGTAGTCTGGCTGCTTAGTGTGGTACCCTTTGGGTGACACGCGATGTAGTCACTCTCAAATCATAGTCTCTAGTGCGTCAGAGATTGCAAACAAACTAAAAAACACTTCTTTCGTAAAAGATTCAAAACAAACATCAAAGTGTCATTTTGGTCCGCTTGGACTCTTAATCAAGAAGAACCCTTTTTGAAGGTAATAAAAAACAGTCAGACAAGCTTGTGTCTTCCATAGCCCGAACTATGTTTGCTCTGATCTTTCATGCTGTATGAAAGTACGTAGGCATAGGATGTCGTATCCTAGCGAGCAACCTTCCCCTCCTTTCCAGTAGGTAGGCGAACTACGTTGACTTTGATTTCTCGTTCCAGACGGGAATACGTAGGCATAATGTGTGATACTTTGCTGAGTCATTTTCTTTTCCTTTTAACCCAGACCTTTAGAGTAGATAGAATAACAATCCGTACTAGAAAACCAGCGTGGATCCCGTCGAGTACGGCGGACGTGGGGGGTGCTAATACCTTCCCCTAGCGTAATCGACTCCCGAATCCAGGAATTTGGTTGCGATGACTATTCCTTTCCCATTTTGCGTTAGGTTTACTCTGAGCGTTTCCTTTCCCTCCGTTGGGATAAATAACGCACGGTGGCGACTCTTCTGTCATAGCCGGCGCCGATTTTCGCAGTAGCGACACAGGGAAGACTCCCCCTTTCAACAATCTGCTTTTAACATAGCTTAAAGGCGTCTTCAAATCATTTACGTCCATAACCAAATCCAAATCTTCTTCTGTCAGAATAGCATTCGCTCCATGATTCGGCATTGGTTGCTGTACAATGTTAGGACCATCATGACTGAAGTTAATGACTTTACTATCAATCAAATCTTGGACTTTGTGTTTAAAAGCATGACAACTCTCGATATCATGTCAAGGTGCCCCAAAATGAAATTCACAATGCTTACTAGTATCATACCCGTAAGGAAGCATCCCTGTGGGCGGGTCCAATGTTCTCTTTTCAACCAGATTCAAACCTAACAGTGTTTGAAGCAGTTCTGCATACGTTGATGGAGGTGTATCAAATACCCTCTTTGGCTTCCCATTATGATTCCTTCTCTGAGCAGGATTCTGCCTTTGTTGTTGCTGATGTTGTTGTTGTGGTTGTTGTCATTGTTGAGGTATAGGAATCGTCACACTAGCAACCTGTTGTTGAATATACTGATTCCTACCTCTACCTCGTCCTCGACCACCATACACTGCGCTGGCGTCTCCTTGTCTTCTACCACCAAAGACCTTTTTTGCACCTCCAGCTGAGGTCGATTCACCGACTTGAATCTTACCAATCTTAATGCCATTTTCAATCCATTCTCCCATGAGTATCATGTCAGAGAAACTACCCATCGAGCAATTGAGCAATTTATCATAATACATCCCAGAGAATGTTCCAACAAAAATATCAATCAATTCCCTTTCAACCATAGGTGGGTGTACCCTTGCCGCAAGATCACGCCAACGCTGGGCGTACTCCTTGAAACTCTCCCCGTTCTCTTGAGAAAGACTTTGAAGCTGGACCCTATTTGGCGCAAGGTCACTGTTGTATTGGTAGTGTCTGAAGAAAGCATCCGCCAACTCTTTCCAACTTCCGATCTGTGCAGGCTCTAGTCCCATGTACCATTCTAGCGATGGTCCCGACAAACTATCTTGGAAAAAATGCATAAGCATCTTCTCGTCATCATAGTAAGCAGACATCCTCCGGTAATATGAACGCACATGAACCCGTGGGCATGTATCCCCTTTATACTTATCGAAAGTAGGAGCTTTGAACTTCAATGGCACCCTTAGCCCAGGAACCAGCCCCATGGTAGCCATGTCCAAACCTGCAAAATTTTGATTGGCTATACCTCTTATCTGTTCCTCCAGCATTTTAATCCTCCGATCATTATCAGTGGGACCTTTAAAACCCATGCCTTGCCTAGAAAAGGCATTTTCCTGACGATCTCTGTCCCAATACGGACCCTCATTACCATACCCATCATAAGCAGCATTACGACCATATCCTTGTTGATTAAAGTTAGGACCACGTCCTCTATTACCAAATCCTTGATTAGCCCCGCCTGGTCCGAAACCAGCATTGAAAGGACCCATCCCAGCACCATTGGTATTCACATTGCCAAACCCAGCATTGCCGTAGCCATTATTACCATAACCTTTATTGTTATCACCAAACCCTCTGTTGCCGAAGCCCTGATTATTAAAGCCATCATTGCCATCCTGATTGCCAAAGCCAAAACCTTGATTGTTGTCACCGAAACCAGTATTGATACCAACATTCCTGTTGGTTTCCACGTTCCCAGTTCCATTATCAGCATTTCCGTTACCAGCAGTTCCGTTGCCATTGCCGGTACCAGTCTCACCAGCATTTGGTATCACTTCCTCCCTGCGAGGGGTCTCAACACGAACAGAGGTATATTCAGTATTACCAGCCGCTCGCGCTAGCAGCGGTTGTACCAGAGTTTGAAGATGTTCCTGGCCCTTGGCCACAACCTCCATAGCCTGCATGAATTGTGCCAACCTATCCCGGATCTCCTGCATCTCAGCTTGTACCTGGTCCATGATCTTCTTACAGTTTCTTCTTGTAGCATACCGGTGAGTTCTCTGTTTGCCAATCTTGAAACAACCTGAAAGATGCAGGAGATAAGATTCGAGCTCAAAATGTACCTGCCATGCAATATGAATATGCAGATGCACACATGTAAATATGCAACAGGTTAATTTCCCCCCTCCCCCCCCCCCCCCCCCGATTCTAGTTCCGGAGAAGAAACCATAATGACAATGGAGTCCCAAGTAAGCAAGCACAGAATCAGAAACCTCATACATAAACAAATGCCAAGAGGCAGAGTACAAAGGTACAACCAAATACAACTGAAAAGACCTCGGCCAACAAGCCTGGCGATGGTCAAAATACAAGCACGAATAACATACTACAAGAGAAAAACATAGATAAATCAGGACGGATGGCGCGCCCGGACATCCCCCAATAGCCTCAACGTCTCCGGATGACCTGGTATGGAGAGCAGTTCCTATATCAGTAATGCATGTTGCCTAACAGTGAATCTCAGCTTTTTGGCATCCTCTACATAGGTTCCCTTGCCAAAACACTCATCAAGCCTGCATCTCTTGAAGCCAGCCTTCAGTTTACAACCCCTCATTTCTTTGACCATGTCGCTCACTCTAAACTCAGCGTCACGTCTAAGAGATGCCTCTTCAGCAATCTTCACATCCTTAGCGCTGAGCTGCTCCTCTTACTAGGAAATCTGCAGCTTCAACTCATCTTCACGCTCCTTCCGGCTAGTAAGCGTGGCATTCCACAAAAATTCCCATTTGGAAAGTAGAGAATAAGCCTTGTTCAAAAGCTCTTTCTTAGTAGCAAGCACACTACTAACACCATTCAGGGCTACTCCCACCTTCTCTCTCCTGCTGGTCTCTTCAGTGAAATCTGAACCCAACCTATTAATCATCTCAGTCTGCTTCTTCAAAGTGAAGGTTGCCTCACTCTTCTCATGCCAAAGCTAGAAAATCTCTTTCTCTAACTCTTCATTTGCTCTTTGCAACTCTTCCTTTTTAGCCAACAGCTTGTTATACTTCTCAATCTCTACTGAAGTAGGTTCCTCAATCACCGGAAGATACAAAGGCTCTACAGCAGGATATGGCATCAAAGAAGTCCTAGCTCTCTCAAGGATCCAAGTCAAATAGGGATCATAGGCTTTACTATTTCTTTTGCCAAGCAAAGCATTCCCTCTCCTATGAATATTCCCCCATGCGTGCCTCAATCTGACCAAAACATCTCCATCTAATAAACCCGTGAGATACAGAGATTCTTGTATCTCGTCCTCAACTGGAGAATCCCTCAAAGCATAGCCAAACTGTCTCACAGGCAGAGAAGGGTTATAGTTAATACAACCTTTCCGTCCAATCAATGGAACGTTCGGAAAGCCACTGCAACTATATATAATATCAGCTCCGAGCTAGCACACAATCCCATCAATCAGGAAGACCAATCTAAAGTACCAGCAGTATCAACAAAAGGTCCCGTCTTAGGAAGATGTCCCTGAAACCACCTGTATAGAAGAGGTACACAGCAAGAAACATTCTTTCCCCGACGCTTCTCATTCTTATAGTGAATAGAATGATAAACGTCACCCAAGAGAGTAGGCACCAGATTCTTCGAGGCAAGAATAAAGAATGCATCTGAGTCAACAAAATCAGGCAAGTTTGGGAACAAGAAAATCCCATAAATGCAAACAGCCAGAATAGCACTGAAGACAATCCAACATCCATCCTTCGCACACTGCGTAGCCTTCTCAACCAAGCAAGAAAGATGAAAACCATAAGCTCCATTCAGCTTGACCAAACCTCCGAGGAACTCAGAAGCATCTAAACTGACAATCTCAGCAAGCTTAGCCAACTCAGGCTCAGTATCCTCGTGAATAAAAGGCATCTGATCTAACACAGGAACTCCTAACATATTAGAATATTCCTCCAAAGTAGGGGCCAAAATATAATCAGGGAACAAGAAGCATCTCAACTGAGGCTCGTAAAACTACATCAAGGTATACAATCCAGTCATCTCAAACACAGAAGGTCTGCACACCAAACTGAGCAGTTTCCCATAAGACTCTCTAAACTCTGCCCTCACTCTCTGATCTGCTAGAGCAACCAACCGCAACAAGGAACTGATATTTAGAGAAGGCAACCTGTAAGCAGCTGTCCTCTTCATGGACTCCATGTCTGGCAAGAAGACCACGAGAATCTGAGGGGAAAAAATACACTTGCAACATAAATACACGTTAATAAAATGCAAACATGAAAATGCAAATGCATATGCAAACAGGGGATCAAGTGCAGTGCTGAAGAACTGTGTTGTGATGTACTGCAGCTTGAGAACCATCAGATCTTCTCCTCAAACCAAACCAACCACAAAAGAACCCTCACAACCAATTCTCACTAACAGAGACAAACTAGGTGTTCTGAGGCCAGAGTTTTCCTACAAAAAGACCCACCTACCCCTCACAGGTATGTACTTAACTCGCAGACGAGGTACGGCATCCTATACGGTCATCAGCGTCACAGACTTTCAAGAGCGATGATACGATACCCAGAAGGTGTGGCATCATCGTCCCTTGAAGAGGCCTCACTTAGCCGAATCCCAAATGATAGGTCCCCAGAGTCGACAACCCTCAAATCCAACAACCTGTCGAGCCCAAAGGGCCAGGCAAGATGCCATCAAAGAGAATCTCGTCTGAGTGCAGATTTCGTAGCTAGCTGGTGCGAGCAAAGCAAGCAGGCTAACCACTACTTTCTACTTCTAAGTCTATATGCATACTCAAGCCCAGGTCCGGCTTATCTCTCAAACTAACTCTCTACCCACAGCATAACAACAATAATATAGTACTGAAAGTAAAGACAGAAAGATAAATACATACATAACCCCAGACGGAAAAACAAGCGCTAGGATTGACTCGCATAGGGAACCGTTAGAATCCACAGTAGAGTCGCCAGCTGTCGCTACTGCAAAAATCGGTGCCGGTCATGACAGAAGAGTCGCCATCGTGCGTTATTTATCCCAAAAGAGGGAAAGGAAACGCTCAGAGAAAACCTAACGCAAAGAGGGAATGGAATGGTCATCGTAACCAAATCCTGGATTCGGGAGTCGGTTACGCAAGGGGAAGGTATTAGCACCCCTCACGTTCGTCGTACTCGACGGGATCCACGCTTGTTTTCTATCTAAGGGTGTGTTTATCTATCTACTCTAAAGGTCTGGTCTAAAAAGAAAAGAAAATGACTCGGCAAAGTATCGCACTTTATACCTACGTATTCTCGTCTGGAACGAGAAATCAGAGTCAACGTAGTTCGCCTAGCTACTGGAGAAGGGGGGAAGGTTGCTCGCCGAGATATCGCATCTCGTGCCTACGGACTTTCATACGACATGAAAGATCAGAGCAAACGTAGTTCGGGCTACGGAAGACACAAGTTTGTCTGACAGTTTTTTTTTATCTCCTTATGAAAGGGTTTTCCAGATTAAGGGTCCAAGAGGACAAAAACAGAGTTTGAATGTTTGTTTGAATCTTTTACGAAATAACTGTTTTTTAGGATGTTCGCAATCTCCGTCGCACTAGAGACTATGACCTAGGAGTGAATGCTTCGAATGTCACCCAAAGGGTACCACACTAAACATCCAGATTACTGGAGAGAGACCCTCCACCAACCTTTTCCCAGATAGCTTAAGGCTCGCAACTTACGACTTCAATTAACCTTATTACTGTATTTTTTGAATTGTTTTGAGATGAGTAGAGAAAGACGCCATAAAACTAGGGTTGAAAGGGAATCTACCTACTGTTATCATGCATGGTTTAGAAACCTAATGTCTGTCATAATTCCCTCTTGCACAGAGGAAATCAGAGGTCCTAGGGGAAAACAGCAAAAGAAAGCAAGCAGTAAACAGTAAACAGTAAAATGCAAGCTATGCAACAGTACAAGTGAGGCAAGGGAGTCCTGCTCTACCTCAAACCTAAGAAAACAACAGGCAAGGTGAGACAAGCTCCACCTCAAACCTAAAAGTAAGCAACACAAGCAAACAGACAACACAACAAAAGAAAAATAGAGGAAGCAGCCCAAGCAGCAGCAACAATCTTCTACAGACAACAACTTCAACCTTTAACAGCAGCTCTTGTCAGCAAAGTTAAATTGACAGCAAAGTTGACAGCAAAGAGTCTTCATCTTCAAGTTAGCTCCTATCTTCAAGCTTCTTCAATCTTCATCTTCAAACTCTATAAATCTCCACAAGAAGAGAAATCATCATTGAGATCAAGTTACAATGCTAGGAAACCTGATGAAGACCAAAGGAATTCATCAGGAACCAACATTGGAAAGAAAGTGCATCCTCAAAAGTTCTACTCATTAAGGCATGCCACTCATCCCTCCAAAGGAGAGATGAGGCTTCCTTAAGAGGACTTTGCATCATAGGATGAGGATAGAAGCAAACAATGCATTCTATTTTTGATGAAAGGAAAAGAACTAGTTCTAATGGTTCTTCCTAAAACCTTAATCCTATAAGCTTCTAAAAAGCTCCTAAAAGAGAAAGAAAGCTCCAAGCTAAGCTCCACAAGTCAATCCACAGCAGCTACAAGATGTCCAGCACCTCCTCCAAAAAGGAAACCAAGCTCTTCAAGCTCCAAAGCCACCAACAAGATCAAACAAGGCAAGGAACCAAAGAAGGAACACCAAAGGCAACACCTACTTGTGAATTATATCTAAAATAGAAAACTAAGTTTTAAAAATCTAAGAACTTTCCTAAGGGAACATGCATGTTTTAACATTCTAGGGTTCAAATATCAGACCCTAAATCAACTTCTAGGTCCACTAAATAAATCCTAAGTTGAAATGTGTCAAGATAAACCATAAGTTGGGAAGGCTCTAAACATCTTGCCTAAAACAGAACCTACAATTATCTAAAATATCTAATAAAAATCCTAAGGGAGCATGCACATCTAACCTACAATGTACTCAAAAATCAAATCCAGAATCCAAACCTAATGATCAAACAAAATCAACAAAACAGATAGGTAAATATGCAAAATAAAAGAAATAACATAAAAAAAGAAAATGCAAATTAAATTGAAAAATGCAGGAAAATGCAATTTATTGATTCCAGAAAATCACAAATTGAAATAGGAGGATGGACATATTTTTAAAATATTTTTCTGATCAAAGATGAATTTTCTATGATTTTTGGAATCAATATGCATTTAAAATAAAACTAAAATGAATTAAAATAATCAAAAGCCAAGAAAAAACGTGGACTTCTAGATCTGGAGACTAGTCAACTGGATCCAATGCTTGAGAGCGTTCCACCGCATTACTGAAACGGTGCGTTTTGAGGGTCAGCAGTCAAAAAAATCAAACAAGTCACAGCCCTTGGATGATGCTACCAAGTCAAGTCTGAGGAACGATGTGATGGTTCCCAGTCATCTTCCTCAATTCAAATATCAAACGGAGGGAAAGTCAGTGTGGTGGCCGGAGAAGACCTCCGGTCGTCTTCTCCGGCGAGGTGGTGGTTACAGGCGACCAAACAGTGTCAAATCTTATATCAATTTGCTCAGAATTCCACGAGGATCTCCAAAATCACATCCAAATCATCTAACTCTCAACAGGTTTTAAAACACGATCCAAGATTCAGAGAACACATCAAATTTGATCCTCACCAAATTCAAATCTAACACCATAGAAATGATCCTTACTCTTCCTACATTAACCTGATCTATCCAAATCATGTTGAATCCTTAAGATCAAGTTAAACCGTGCTCAAACAGAAATCTCATGTCAACTTAGTTTGTCTCTAATTGCTCAAATTCTTATCCAGAAATGATCTACACTTCAACTAGATCCTAACCACATGCTCAAAACGATCTACATCTTGCTACAATAGTGAGAAATTTGGAAGTTACATACCTGATGTAGATCCACTAACAGAGGTATCAAGAGCTCGATTCACGCTTCAAAACTCTCCAGAATCAATCAGTGATGCAAGAGGAAGCTATTTGATTCTTCAATTTGACCTGAATTTGCCTTGAACTTGAAATCTGATTCTCACTTACTTGCTTGCAAAACCAACTTCTATCTCTGCCTCCACCACGAAATGAGCTCCAAAAATGAATCTGAATTCATCAAATGACTTATATAGAGTGTGTCCATGGGCTTTTGAAGTTCAATTGAAGCCCAATCCAGCAATTCACAATTTCTGTTTTCATGTCAAAATTCAAATGCTACAGTCACGAAATATTGCTCACATCTTGCTCTAGAAGCTTCCTTTTTGCTTGCACAATGCCTTGTGAATCAATTTGAACCAAAAAGGGTGATTGAATTGCTTTGGTAAGGATTTTGATATGTAACTTGCTTGTGAAGTAACAAAATGGTAACTCAAAGAATTCTGCCTCAACTCAAAAATTCAACAATGCCATTGTGTTTGAAATACTTTTTCTACTCAAAATGAGTATTTACTTGCCATGTTTTGGTCACTTAACCATTAATTTGAAGTTTTCAACTTTAATCCCTTTTAAAACCTTCTTTTTTAAGCCATTTCAAACCAAATCTTGCCTCAAGCCAATTCAATGCATCATGAATACTTGGTTAACCTTAAAATCACATTTTGAGTAAGTTCCATGTTGAACAAAACTTCATTTGAAATGTGCAAGTTGGAGATTTTGACCTATAATCCAAAATGACCTATAATCTCACTTTCTCAAAATACCCCTGGCTTGCAAAGATCATAACTTGAGCTCCACAAATCAGAATAAGTACTTCTATAACATTTTGGAAAGCTAAGATCATAAGGAACAACTTTCATGTTGGCCAAAGGTCCATGTGAAAATTCCTTCTAGGTCAAAAGTATCCTGGAAGTCAGATGATTTTCTCAGACAAATTTCACATTCATCTGGTGACCTATAACTTGTCTGGACCATAACTTGAGTTCTATAAATCCCCTTGAGGACTTATAGTACTCAAATTAAAGGTATTGAGATGCTCTACAAGTTCCGTGTTGTCCAAAGATCCATTTGAAACTTGTATCTTGACTTATGTGGTCTTGAAGTTAGGCACTAAATAGGGGATTTTACACTGAAACCCTAATTTAGCAACTTCCCACACTCTTGACTCTTCTTGACATGATCTTGGCACAACACCACAAATGTCTCAGCATATCATTTCATGAACTCCATGACCTAAAAGTAGGCTTTGATACTCTTCAATTGCACAGTTGACCTAGGATTGACCCAGATGAAACCTTAATTGCTTGCACTTCAACTGTGGCTCTTGCATTTGACACAATGATTTGATTGAGCTCTCCCATGGCCCTCTAGGAATTCCATGAGCTCCATACACATCCTCTTCTCATATTCAAAACTTCAAATCCCTCTGATGGTCTTCAATTGATCCTCAAGTTAGGAGAAAATCCACATGCAAGCATCTAAACTCTTAGGCACTCAAACCACCTCCTGATGACCTTGATAACTTCTCAAGCTTGAATAAGACCTCTAGCTAGGCTCCTCTTGATAAGAATCACACTTGATCCCCTTCTATATGAATGGTATCATGATATGCAAATGATATATCTATGCAAATGTTAATGCAATGAAACATAAACCAAGTTAAGAAAAGGTTGAGCAAATTTTGGGGTGCAACAATGTCACCATAAAACTTTTTCCCATCCCTAAAACCAGAAAAAGCATAAATATACCTGGCACGATAGTTCTCAGTGACTCCCATGTTGTCATGTTCCCCAATACGATGCTTGATTGACTTCACTCCTCATCAGTAAAGATTCTGTATTCCCTGTATTGAGGTTGTTGAATCAGGAATATCTCGCCAGCAGAGATGTGCATTTTGAGTTTGTTTCTCCTCAGCAGTTTAGATTGCAACAAGTTGAGATGGCACATATCCTTTATCAGAGTGTGATCAAGATTATCCTCAGCAGGTCGAGATTGATATCCCCGACAGAGTGTAGTCATTCCTAGCAGATTGATTGTGTATCTTCAATGGGTTGGGTTTGAAGTTCTTCCCTAACAGGCAGATTTGGGTTTATTTCCCCAGCAGTGGGACGAATGCAGTGTTGTTACCCCACAGAGTCCAAGTATTTGGCTTCTTTCCCTCTGAGTCTAGGTCACTGACTCATTCCTTAATCATAGGTCAATGTTGATGAGTTTAATCCCCAAGCAAAGGTCGATACCAATTCCCTCATTGAGTAATCTATAGAGGAGGTAGATTATTCCCCAGCTGAGTATCTCTGACAGGTTGGATTTTGACTTTGTCCCCAACAAGTCATCACTTTCGGGGAAGTTTGGTGAGCTTTTCAGGGCTGTTGTTTTCCTCAGTGGAGCGAGATTCAATTTTAGTGGTTAATTGTTGTTTCCTCGACAGAGTCGTTGATTCCCCAGTAGAATGGACATGATTCCTTCAACCGAGGCATTTGTTTCCCAGAAGAGTTGTATTCTGGTGGGCCATCCAGGGCGTTTTTCTCAGCGGGGTTTGATTTGATCCTCGGCGGAGTTGGCTTTCTTTTTTCCAGCATTTATTTTGCTGGAGCGGTTCCCTTGCATTTTACATTATGCATATCATCTACCTAAACACGTAGCATTTCCATTTTGTATGGAGCATTACGCCATTTTAAAACATATGCATGTGAAACATAAGTCAGGTTGTTACCTCTTTGTTTGCAGGTGTATCTCCAAAGAGTGATTGATATCTTTTCCTGTATGGTGTTTAAACCATGGCAAGTTATTGAGTTTTCGCCAGCTCGCGTGGTATCCAGACCCTGGCTTGTTTTCCCCGGCAGTTGCTTATCTTTGCCAAAGTGGTATCCAGACCATGGGAGTTCCCAATATGTTTTGTCCGTTGAGTATCCAGACTCCGGTCAATCTCCTTATGATATCAGATTACAACAAGTGTGGTTATGCTATCTTTGCCCTTATGGTATCCAGACCATGGCATATTTTTGGTGTTATTATGCTATCTCCAGTGAGTATCCAGACTCTGATAAAGGCAGTTGAGTATCCAGACCCTGATGAGTATCTTTCCGGCTTCCTCCGTCGAGTATCCAGACTCCGGTAAAGTCACTTGGGTTCCAGACCTTGTTAAAATTATGGATGTATTTCTTTACCCGTTTAGTATTCAGACTCCGGTAAAGGTATTAGTGGTATCCAGATCACGGTAATCGGGGTTATTTCCTTATTCGTCGAGTATCCAGACTCCGGTAAGGACAGTTATGGTATTCAAGCCATGTTAGCTTATTTGATGTTTTGTGATAGCCAGATCACAGTAAATGTTTTTGCTTTCCTTCAACCTGTGTGGTATCCAAACCACGACTCATTTTATTTCCCAGCAATGTCGTCGGATTTTGGCTGGTCGTGTTGTCTTGAACTCATATGATATCCAGATCTTGGTGAGTACATATTCTATATATCTTCCTCGTCTGTTGAGTATCCAAACTCCGGTGGTTGGCTTTGAGCATCCAGGCTCCGGTTTCTCCGTCGAGTATCCAGACTCCGGTGAATTTTTCTTTTGGTGATAAACTGCTTTATCCGTCGAATATCCAGATTCCGGTAAAGTCGGTTAGGTATTCAGACCTTGGTAAATTTTTGTGGAATATCCAGATTCCAGTAAAAGTTTGCAGTTCATGGCAAACTCTTTATTCCATTGAGCATCCAGGTTCTGGTTTATTGCATTGAGCATCCAGGCTCTGTTTTCTCCGTTGAGTATTCAGACTTCGGTGATTTTTTCTTTCGGGTTGTTTGCTTCGTCCGTTGAATATCCAGATTCCGGTCAAGCTCCATTGAGTATCCAGACTCCAGTAAATCCCGTTTGAAGTCGTCATTTCATTGAGCATCTAGGTTCCAATTGTCGCATTGAGCATTCAGGCTCCGGTGTTTGTCATTGAGTATCCAGATTCTGACAAATTTCCATTTTTGTGAATCCCTTTGTTCGTCGAGTATCCAGACTCCGGTCATTTTATGAGTAATCAAGCTCCGGTTTGTGCGTCGAGTATCCACACTCCGGCAATTCCTCTATTGATTCACTTTGTTCGTCGAGTATCCAGACTCTAGTCGTTTTTTAGCATTCAGGCTCCGGGTTTTGTTCGTTGAGTATCCAGATTCCGACAAATCTCCATTTATGGTTCTGTTGAGTATCCAGATTCTGACAACGTGAAATATTACCTCTCAGCAAATATGGTATCCAGACCATGGTGCAGTATCATCTTGTCATGTGTTACCCAACGGAATTACTTGGTTAAGTTTCTCTCGTTTTCTCCCTGCCAGAGCTGTTTGGTTAAGCCTCTCTTCCCCAGCGGAGTATTTTTGTGATCAGTTCAGCTATCTTTCGGAGATCTTGGTTCCAATATATCAGAATTTTCAGCTCTGTTTTTGCGGTTGGAAAATTTCCGGGTTCTTTGGTATTCAACCATCTTTTACCTTTGAATGTTTGAAAGTCGTTCGCTTTTCAACCCTTCAGGTCCAAGTTGTTTGAATAGGGGCAGCTGTTGTACCCCAAAATTTGACCAACCGTTTCTCGTTTTTTGGCTTATGTTTCGTTTCATTTGCATTTGCATCTGCATACCGCATACTGTGCATTTTTGCAGCCGGATTGATTTTATCGGGATTACAGCCCTTGCTATCGTGTTCCAGACAATTCAAACCATTTCATATCAGGAGTTTTATTGTGGAATTTGCGCTCGGCCCGGTGATTTAGTATACGCTGTTGGTTTCGGTGGTATTTCGGTATCCAGTTTTGTTACCGTTTATTATATGGCATTCTCGCATTTTATGTTCGTCGATTTAATTTTCCTAGATTTAATTTCTTATTTTGGCATAGTTTTTAGATTTTAAATAGGTTTATTTTTATTTTCTAGAGGTTTTTAGAATATTATTAGGTTTTTATTTTTAGATTTATTTCTCTATTTTAGAGTTTAGATTTAATTTTAATAGGTTAAATAGTTTTTTTTTATTTTTAATAGTTTATTAGAACATTAATTGGTTTTAGAATATATTAGGTTTTATTAATTCTTTTAGATTTGTTAGATTTTTTAATCAAATTTTATTAGGTTATTAATTAGTGTAATATTAGTTAGCTTGATATCATTTTTTTGGTGCAGTTTGTATTAATCTAATTCCAGCATATTAATTAATTAGTCATTCAGTTTTTTATTAGTTACCTGTTTTTTTTAATTAATATTGGTTAGTATTAGTTAGTTTAACATTAATTAGGATGTTAATAGATTCATTTTCTTTTAACATCTTTATTATTTTTTGTCCATTTAATTGCTTTATTATTAGTTCAACTTTAATTAATTAACAGATTCTTTTGCTTTAATTCAGTCAACTAATTCAGGTTTTGCAGCTTTAATCTGACATTAGTCAGTAATCCGCAGGCCATGTGTCATCAGCAGGGGCTATAAATAGTATTGTGCATCATTAATGGGCTGACACGTTTCCCAAGACAAACCGCCGAAATCCTCACCGGACAAATCAAATGGATCAAACCCTTGCCGGAATCCTTCATCGGAAAATTCATAGAGTCATCGAGAAACTCATCCTTGTTGTTCTTGTTCATATTTAATTTTCCAGATCCTTCATCAATTCCTTCAAATTCATCTGTATTCATACAACTTTTCCAGCAATATTCATCCGTTCATCTCTCTTTTTCCCATAATCTTCACAAAACTCATACTAAATTCATCTTGTTCATGCAATATTCATCAGCCTTCATCAATTTTTCCCAAGATCTTCATATGATCTTCAAACCTGCATTCATGTTCATCAAACTTCATCGACATTTTTCCACAAAAAATCACGATCTAAACGAACCAGCTCCAGATCCAAACTTCTCCACATGATTTTTCCAGATCTACAATCTACAAACCTTCATTTTCTCTCCATCAATCTTCAAACTAACTCCGTAATCATTAACATCATCTTCAGATCTTGATCCACCAATTTCATCGTTAACTCAGCCATAGATCCACATATCCATCTTCATGAACGCAACAGATCCACAAACTACTCACCTTCACCTTAATCATCATCGTGAACAACATAAAACCTCCGTTGATTTCATTTGAATTCACCTCCGATCTGAAACTGCAAGACTCTTGTTCTTCACTCAAAAAACAAATCTCCAAACATCTTCAACAAACCAAACATGCAAATACATTTGTGTTGATTATGGGCCAAGCCCAACTATGATTTGTTTGCTGGACCACTACACCCCTGTTCTGGACTACTGAACCCCCCTTTACTTTTTTTTGTAAATACATTTGTGTATAGATTTTTGTATTATATTTTTGTATATATTTTAATACACTTTACTATTTTCTTTTTAGAAATTTACATTATAATTGTATATTTCTTTTATAATATTATATATGCATATTATTTTATATAGAATTTCATATTCTATTTTTGTTTTCTTTTAATTTTTTTAGAACCCTTTTCTATTAGAAATTTAATTTCAATTTTGGAATTTGATTTCTTATTTCCATTTGTCATTGGACTTTCCTTTTCATATCATTTTCGTTTTGTAGGTCGATGACGAGACCTCTGTAATGCGTTATTCATCAACTTGTTGATGGATAATGTAGGATCCGAGACAACTTTTTCTCTCCTCATTTTCTCTTCTTCTTCTGGTTTTATTTTGCTCTTCTTCTGGTTTGGTCCGTGTGACATGATTCAATTGGAGAATGTTTAGTAATATCATTTCTCTATCTTGTCTTTGACACAAAAATCAATACGCTACCTCTTGGGGTTTGACTTCATTTATAAGTCAAATTATGACGGTTCAGCGTCACATTGGTTCTGATTCGAAACGTCTACATCAAGGATCAAAAGAGGAAAGCTTGGAAATGGAGCTTGCACGCAAAAAATCAAGGGTCAACGGAACCACTCCGTTTGGTAACATTGTTTTTGTTTCATCTCTTTCATCTTTTTTATTCAACCGTCGAGTGTTGTAAGCCGTAAGCTTTAGATATGTGGGAAATGATAAGTGGGGGGCTTCCTCTCACTCGTCTAGAGTGTTTAGTGTACACCCTTTGGGTGATATACGACGCATTCTCTCCTACGTCTTAGGACTTTGTGTGTGCGTCCCGTTCCGAACCTTTTCTCTCGCATCCTGGAAATTTAAGACCTTACCTTTTCTCTCGCGTCCTGGCGATCGAGACCTTCCATTTTTTCTCGCATCTTGGCGATAGAGATCCCTTCTCTTGCCCCCGTGCAATTGAGACCGTTATCCCGTAGTTAGGCTGAACTACAGCTACTTTGATTTCTCGTACCAGACGAGAATATGTATGCATAGGATGTGATATCCTAGCGATCACACTAACAACTAACTTCTGTGTTCTCGCGCTTCCGTGCGATCGAGACTTTCCCGCTGATGACTAATTTTTCCCTTTCTATTTCCCTAGCGCAATCGAAACCAGACCGTAGTTCTAGAACCCGTAGGTTCCCGTACCTTTAAACCCCGACATACTACGTCTGTTCTACCACAAACGGGTAACGCTTAAGTCTCCAATGGTCAAGCAGCAATACACCTAACTGCTAGAATGCGTACGCTAGTATCCTTAATCTCTTGTCTCACCCCCGTGTGATCGATAACACCTTTTCGTCCCGTAGTTAGCCTGAACTACGTTTTGCTCTGATTTCTCATGCAATATGAGAATACGTAGGCACGAGACGCAATGTCTTGGCGAGCAATCTTTCCCCATAGTTTCCCGAACTACGTTGACTCTGACTTTCCCATTTTACAAGGGAATACGTAGGCATAGAGCGGCGATGCTCTATCGAGTCAGTTCTTTCCGTTTAGCTTTAGCAGCCGTAGATAGATTGTTTTTCACCCATAGACTAGACAACCAAAGTGTGGATCCTGTCGAGTACGACGAACGTGAGGGTGCTAATACCTTCCCCTTGCGTAACCGACTCCCGAATCCAAACATGGTTGCGATGACCTTGTCTTTCCCTTTTTCGTCAGGTTTTTCCGATCGTTTCCTTTCCCTCTCTTTAGGATAAATAACGAAAGGTGGCGACTCTTCTGTTTTTTCACCGGTTGGTTTTTGCAGTTGCGACAACCCTCTGGGAGGTCATCAAGTAATTGGCACCTGATGGGTGTTTAGGAATAAACTGGACAAAAACAGAGTAATAACTCATAACAAGGCGCGTTTAGTTATGTAAGGGTATAACCAAGAGGAAGGCATCGACTATGAGGAGACTTATGCACCGGTTGCCCGAATCGAGGCCATACGCCTTTTACTTGCCTTCGTGTGTCAGAAATATTTTAAGCTATTTCAAATGGATGTGAAAAGTGCATTCCTTAACGGCTATATAAATGAAGAAGTTTATGTTGCCCAACCTTCGGGTTTTGAATCCCATGAATATCCTGATCACGTATAAAAATTAAAACGTGCCTTGTATAGACTAAAGAAAGCCCCTAGGGCTTGGTAGGAACGTCTAAGCAAGTTTCAACTTGATCAAGGGTATTCAAGAGGCAAGGTCGACACAACCCTCTTCATTAAGCGTTAAGGAAAACACTTAATTTTGGTGCAAATTAATGTTGATGATATCATTTTTGGGTCAACTAACATGAATCTTGTAAGGGAGTTTTCCAATCTAATGCAGGGAGAATTCGAGATGAGTATGATGGGGGAGCTCACATATTTTCTCGGATTACAAATCAAGCAACTTGAGGAGGGTACCTTTGTAAGCCAGACGAAATATTGTCTTGAGCTTCTCAAGCGGTTTTACATGGTAAAGTTCAAAGCTATCGATACACCAATGCCAACATGTGTGAATCTCAATCGAGATGAAAGTGGTAAGGATGTAGAGGTGAAAAGGTATCGAGGTATGATCAGATCTCTCCTCTATCTTACTGCCTCTAGACTCGACATTATGTTTAGTGTATGTATGTGCGCTAGGTATCAATCCTTTCCTAAAGAATCCCATCTAAAAGCAGTTAAGCGCATACTTAGATACCTTCCAGGTACTCCAAAGTATGGGCTATGGTATTCTAAGGGAAACGATTGTTCCTTGGTTGGCTTCTCCGGTTCTGATTTTGCAGGGAGCAAATCAGATAGGAAAAGTACGAGTGGCACGTATCATTTATTTTCAAAATCTTTGGTAAGTTGGCATAGAAAAAAGCAAGTATATGTTGCTTTGTCAACCGCCGAAGCGGAATACGTTGTAGCCGGCACTTGTTATGCTCAAGTCCTATTGCTTAAGCAAAAATTACTCGACTTTAACCTCAAACTTGAGCGTATTCCAATCTTCTGTGATAACACGAGTGCCATCAATCTTACCAAGAATCTTGTGCTGCATTCACGCACCAAACATATCAAAATTCGGCGCCACTTCCTTAAGGATCATGTGGAGAAAGGCGATGTGGTTTTTGAGCATGTTGATACTAAAAATCAACTAGCTGGTATTTTTATAAAACCTCTTGCTACTGAGCCTTTCTTTCATATCCGACGAGAACTAGGTGTTCTTGATATTTCGGATCGTGTTTAGTCAAATATCTCGCACATTATATATGTCCATGTCTATGTGTACTTTGTTCATCTGATATCTAACAAATGAAGATGTTAAAAGTCATATGTGTGTGCATCTCACTATTTTTGGAGTTGAGGTAATATCCTTCCTTAACAAACATCTCTCTCAATCTTCATGTTCACAAAAATGAAATTTATCAAATTATGTGTAATTTTTGTCGTATATATTGTGTTGTATGTATTTCACTACGTTGAATGCTTAAAATATGCTTTGGCTTTGTATCTATGTCTTAATGTATGCCAATATAGACAAAAATGTCTTAATGTTTCTTTGCATTAGAATCGGGTATGATCAGGTCGACCAACCAGTCGACGCATACCCCTGATATTTTGAACGGTTGTTTTTCAACACAGTATGTGCCGAAGCATAGACCTTCCGGTCGACGTATCGCGCGATTTCTTTGAATTTTTTATGAAACTGTTCATTTCTCATTTAATTACTTTGTTCATTCAAATTCATTTGCATTAAGACACTTTGCATTGTAACTTGAAACCTACATCAAGGCTATTCTCCTCTTCTTCTCTTCCCAAAACCTAGTGTCTACTACAAAGGGATAAAGTCATCATCATTTCTCTATCTTCAAGAATTCTCTCCAAATTTGAAATTTTCATCACGAATTCCTCTTCTCCATCTTTGAAAGCAAACATATCCACCCGTAGAGTTACCGGCAAATGATCCACTAGAGCTTCTTCATCTCATGCAGGTCCATCATCTGCAGCTCTTCCGGAAATGGCTGTGTCACTTGTTCCACCAGAATTTGCTGAGATCTATGACAACAACTTCAGTAAGCGTTCTATCATGAAGCAGCATGCATACTACCGGTTGTCTGCTGAGTGTATGCACATCCCACAAATTATCAACCTTCTTGATGCTCAAGGGTTTAACAATTTGTTGGAGTGCAACACAAAATACAATGAAGACCTGGTAAGGGTATTCTACATCGACCTTTAAGGAAAGTTTGAAGACTTTGAGTTCAAAACAAAAGTCGGAACTACAAAGGTATGTGTTAACGACTTCGTTTGGAAAATGTTGTTTAATATGTCTCATGTATCCGCTGAGCCTATCATTAAGGCCACAGACACTAAAACTATAATTGGCTACGAGTTCAAAGAGGCTTTGAGCTCAATGCTGAAGAAACCTTATGCAGATGACATTGTGGCAAGTGATCTTTTTCCAAAAACTGCCACTACGGGAAAGTTGAAACACATGGATCGAATTTTACAGTGGATTGTAGCGCGTATTTTGCGGCCAAAGAAAGGTGGATATTCGCGAGTTGATCAAGCTGAGGTACATTTGATATACATTTTGAATAAATAGATCAAAATTAGTTGGCCTCATTATATAGCTAGTCGGATTTATGCACTCAGAGACTCGGGTAGAAGGACTGCTCTCGCCTATGGTTCTTTCGTTCAAGAAGTTCTGAATCATGCCAAAATCACAGTTCCAGGTATTCCGTATAAATCTATCACCTCGGATCAAGAGTTCTGTCAAAAGACTCTTACAATGATGGGATATCTTTTTGATAAGGACGAACGTCGTTATAGGTTCATTTTTAAAGCAACAACATCTCGGCTGGAAAAATCCGACGAGAGTGATGATCATAATGAAGAGGCTTAGGAAGAAGACCAAGATGAACAGGGTGGCAAAAAACCCATGGGGGTTGAAGACCAAGATGATGTAAGTTGGATTGACCAATCTCCTCCCGTGGATTATGCGAATAACCAAGGGTGGGGCGAATGGCAACATACTGGTTGGACATCGTTAGGCGACAATTATAGGCCTCAACAGCATTCAGAGTATCAAGAAACTCTGAATTGAAGCTATGAGCAGCCTCCACTTTTCATGAATTCGCCGCAACAAAACTCTGATGAACTCCTCGAGATGATGAGAACTATGCAACTGGAACAATGATCCTTCATGTTTGCTCAGGATGAGCGTATCTCACAACTTCAAAGTCAATTTGAGACTCATACTAAAAATTTCAACGCGTTTTCCTCAGGTGTTATGTGACGGTATGATGGTTTTGTTGAAACAACCGCCAATCAACACAGGGATCTTGCCACCAACTTCAATACCTTAAACAGAGTAGTATTGGAGTTCACCGAAAGAGTCGATGCCCAATTACCTCCTGAGTATCCCTCTCGACGGCGAGGCCACCATTTCAGGGGGAGGAGACCTTGAAGTTGCTCTGCATCCTGCATATTGCATCTCATCATTCTGTTTTCAATCTTGCTATGTATTTTTGCACTTCTAATTTGTTAATGTCATGGATTATGAACTTATAAGTGGTTACTTGTTTGTCTAACCTAGCAATACTTATTGTTTTTTTCTGTGCGTGGCTCTATTTATCTCTCTGTTATTTGATCATTAACTATGTTATGTATGGATGTATGTTAATGTATAGCATGTTGTGTGTGTTTTGAGATGTGCATCTGTTGTTATGTTGATACCGTTTATTGACAGGGGTTTCTTTCTTTTTGATGTTGTCAAAGGGGGAGAAAGTGTGAAGCATTGCAATAGAACCAGAAAGACCAAAGGTGAAGACTTAGCATTAACACAAACAAGTGAGTAGGGATGAAGGCATCAAGCAAGGGGGAGGATAATGTCACATATCATACAGTCAGGTTCTATGTGTTTTGCCATCATCAAAAAGGGGGAGTATGTGAGGGCAAAGCCTCATATATAGATGTGTTCATTTCGATGATGTCAAAACTCTGTTCCACAGAAGAATATATGTTGGGTGTCATCACCATGTTGCTTCTACATGTCTTGTTTCTCATGATTCAAATGCTCGCATAAAAATATCTCAATTGTTGCATATAGATTGTCAAAAATATGTGTCATATGAGTTAGACTTTATTGGTGTCGTTTGTCATATCATAAATGTCATTAAAAGTGTCGAAGAATATGAAAACAAGCATTTTTAACAATTTCAAGGCTTTCAGTCGACCAAAGATCTGTTTCGGTCGACTCACACTGTGAGTTGGTTTTGTGAATTTGCTTCAGGTGGCCTCGCGTCGACCCACCTGTCGACTCATACTGTAAGCATTTTAATTTGTCTAAAAATGCATGCTATGTGTCGATGCATGCCTTGTTCCGGTCGACGCATGGTTCTGTGATTTGCACAAGTTTACAATCGGGTCAGCTCAGGTCGACCCTCTATTCTGCATAGGTCGATCACTCGCTCTTTTATGTCAATTTTCTGTTATGTCAATTGTCTTTGTGAAGTGGTTTTAGTTGTTATGACATTTATGTTTGGTATATAAGCTCAGTTGTTATTTTCACTTCATACTAATTGAGAAAAATAAGAAAAGTGAAATAGGCGTCGATTCGATTCTCATCATCTTCATTCTCTTCATAGCATGTCAAAACAATTACACATAATGATCTTTGTTATGCATTGTGCATTGTTAGAGGTGATAACATTCGAAGCCGAAGATTTGGTTATCTGGTTCGGGTTGAGGAATCAACAGGTTTTTCTTGAATAAAACCTCTAGGGTTTTATCCTCCAAGATTCTCTAAATTTGGGGATTTTTACACGATTCGTCTCATCATATATTCAGCCGAGTGAAGGTAATCGAGGAGCTGGAGGTTCCGTCGATTAGTAATGATAAACGGAGGATTGTAGGTGGGAGTTTTGGGTTCGACACGCGGGTGATTGAAATCAGTCGGGCCAGATTTTGAAGATTGAAGGTTGTTCAAAGATAGTGCCACAATCGGAGGTTTATTCACAGCTTTCGAAGTACTTGATTCGACTCGAATAAAGGGGCAAGAAGAAATAGGATCTACAACAATAATAGTGTTTATATTTTTGATAGTTATTCGCTTCTTGTATAAACTTTCAACAATAGGTTATATCTATATATTAACAGGTCTCAATTCTATTATTAGAATTGAGGGCAGACGTACCCCGAGCGAGGACGACGGGGGAACTGCCTCAAGAAATCGTTGTGTCTTTTGCCTTACGTTTATATTGCTTAATATTTATGTTTTAGTGCAAACAATTATATCAAGCTAGGTCTGGTTTGAGTAGTGCTAAACTAATTTTTGAACCTAGTACAATCATTGATTGTAAGAGGAAACTTGAGCAATTCACTCTCAAAACAGAATTCACTTGTAGTTCTCTGCATGCCAAGTGTTTGATAAATTGTCTGAACTAAAAGCCTTGTGTGTTGTCTTTCATTGTGTTAATATTTTTAAGGGATTGGAACTAGTCACATCATATAGTGAGCTGAATCAAATTGATAGTGTGGTTAACATAGTGATTCTCATATCTCGTTATCGGATTCCATAGGCTTAACGCATATCCGGTTTTCTAGTAACCGTTTGTTTTAGAAGGTATAGTTCCTCAGCTGCTTCTGCAAATTAAACAATTTTTAAAAACCAATTTTGTTGGTAGCGCCGACTCTTTTAAGCAAGCGATCTATTCAACCCCCCTTCTAGATCCGCGCCATCGTCTAACAAATTACTCCAACAATAATCAACTCACCAATATTATTATGATCATCCCTTTACCTTATTGTTTTATAGCTAAAACTCTATGCTATGAGATAACCTTTATACCCTCGCTTTATCAAAAGGCACCAACATAATTTATCGATCAAACATTGTCTTAACATAAGACATCAACATACTTTATTAATTTATAACTTTTATATTCGAGCCTTAGTAAAAGGCATCTATAGAGTTCTCAAATCACAAGCATCATATCAAACACAATTATCAAACTTCCTTTTTTTTTTTTTTGCCTTATGGTACAACCTACGATACTCAACAATAATAAAAACAATAACATATCACATAATCATAATCAAAAGAAAAATATTACCATTTGTTCTCCTCAAAGGCTTTTCCCAAACTCTTTTTCCCACAAACTAAACAATGCAAAAACAATAAACGAAGAAGGTCAACTACACCATCCTCCAACATAAACCACACCCAATGCTCCTCGGGCTCTACTTGAGTATCTCCTTGATACGAGTAAAGAACAACACAAGAAACAAACAGGGGGTGAGAATATATTCAGATATATCAATGGTGTTTAAATAGAAAGGATAATCCATATCAACATATAATCAATCCGCACAATGTACAACATACAATTATATTGCAATGCATGATTCCTCTAATCCCATGCATGTGGTACCATCCTACAACACTAGATATCAGAGTTATGTTACTGAAGGATCGTCAAGAGTGGACTGAAGTCCTTCAAGATTAGACCGATGTCCTAAGCTAGTACTGATTGAGATGATGCATGATGCTATAAACAAATGCAAACAATTTCCATCAGAATATCCTACTCCCACTATCAATTATCAATCACAACACTAGACCAAAGTCCTTCATCACTAGCAGAAGTCCTACAATAATGGATCGGAGTTCTACAATATTGGTTCCTCTCTGAACCTAAATCTCAGCATAACTCAGCTTAATAATCAAAATATTTTATTTTCTCATCAATACTCATCAACAAAAATAAAACTGCATTGAAATCATGTTTTATACAAATTATACCTCATATTCGAATAATTTTTTAAAATATCAATCGCAGTCGAAATCGAGCAAATGAATATGTTCTGGAAAGCTTAAGATGTCTATTTTAAGAATCTATTTTTTAATTTAGAACTTAATATCTCTATCGGTTCAGTTTAATCAAACAAAAAGAACTGGTATTGGCATCGAGAAAAATGTTTTGTTGACTTCAAAAGAGCATAAAATATTATAGACTTATGATAAAATTATGAAACTCTCTAGTTTGAAAGATCATTAAAACCTTTTTCTAATGCAACTGACAACACCCCAAGCAGAGTTACGAAACTCCAATTACACATAAAACATGATGACCAACACATGACTAAAAGCATAAAAACTAGCAAAATGCTATTGTTGTAGCGCTCCTAGACCCGATTTCCCCACTTAGAAAAAAATATTTTTGCATTACCTTTCTAATGCTACTAACACAACCTCAAACAGACTTACGAAACTCAAGTTATGCAAAAAATAAGATGATCAATTCCCTTCTATGTCTACCTGCGATTTTTCTATGTTTTTCTCCCTATTGACCATATTCAAAACTCGCATGTTTGAGTCTCAAACGCTTAACAAATTCAACCATGGAAATCATCAACACATTTTATCAAATTAACAAGATTTATCAATAACTCCAATAGTAATTAACTCACCAATTCTATTATGTTCCTCATCCACTTGCTTTATGGTTTTATAGCCGAAACCCTATGTTATGAGA
Organism: Lathyrus sativus; assembly: GCA_963859935.3. Lineage (NCBI taxonomy): Eukaryota > Viridiplantae > Streptophyta > Magnoliopsida > Fabales > Fabaceae > Lathyrus > Lathyrus sativus. The sequence continues at coordinate 77,840,860 of OZ012738.1, forward strand.
TGATATTTATACTTTCGCCTTATCAAAAGGCGTCAACATAATTTATGGATCAAATCCCGCCTTAACATAAGGCTTACTCAATTCACCAATCACTCCCTAATTTTAAATAAAATTCTATTTTCTCCCAAGTTTAAAATATCTCTAATTTTCTTAATACTTTTAATATCTAATTAAATTAAATAATTATACTAAAACTCTCCAAAACTCTATTAAAAATAAAATATTAAAATTGGGATGTCCTAATATTGGGAGGGTCTGCTCTGATAACATTTGTAACACTCTAGAATGCTTTCAGGATTTCCGACTGACCCCATAAACCAACACAGGTCTTTTCAGCATACTTTATCCTTACCCACATGCTTTCTTGGAAACTTTCTAAAAGGCCACCCATCCAAATACTACTCGAAATCAAGCACGTTTAACTATCGAGTTCTTATTTAATATTCTACCGAAAAGAATATGCATCTTGTTGGTATTGTCGCTATTGCAAAAAAAGGGTGCTGACAAAGACAGCAGAGTCTCCACCTATCTTTATTTATCCCAAAGGAGGGAAAGGAAACGATCAGGAAAAAACCTAGCGAAAAGGAAAAGACGAGGCCGTCGCAACCAAGTCTTTGGGTTTGGGAGTCGGTTACGCAAGGGGAAGGTATTAGCACCCCTCACGTCCGTTGTACTCAATGGGATCCATGCTTGTTTGTTTATCTGACGGGTTGTTTATCTATCTACCTATCAAGGTTGGCTCAAAAGGAAAAGAAAAGAGAAAAATGTGACTCGACAGAGCGTCGCTGCTCTGGGCCTACGTATTCCCTCATGCAATGGGAAACTCAAAGTCAACGTAATTCGGCTAACTACGGGTGATGGGGGAAGGTTGCTTGCCAAGACGTAACATCTTGTGCCTACGTATTCTCATCAGAGAAATCAGAGCGAACGCAGTTCAGGCTAAAATGGAACACAGGATGATTCTTCTGTTTTACCCGAGTAAAGTTAAACAACAGTTCCAGCAGTTAGGGACAATGCCTGTTTGCGGTAGAAGTGAAGCTTAACAGCACTCTTTTCATTAGAAAAGGAAGTTTGATTAATCCCTAAGGAAAAAGGTTTGAATTTGTTTGTGTCATTTACGAGAAGAAATGTCTTTTATGAATGTTTGTAATTCATACTGCACTAGAGACTATGACTTAGGAACGAATGTATCGCATATCGTTCTAAGGACGTATACTAAACACTCTAGGTAATTAAAGAGAGGCCCCCCAATCACCATTTCCCAAATGGCTTAAGGCTTGTAGCGTACAGTATTCATTAGCCTTTATTACGTGTTTTACTGTTGTTTGAAGATGAGAAAGAGAAAGGGCTCTACAGTGGAGACTATCAAGCATCCTACTGTTGTCATACAATATGGCCCTAGTGTTGAGTTTGAGGGGAATCTACCCTAATGTTATCATGCATGGATTTATCCTAAAGTCTATCATCACTATCCTTATCAAAGGAAGTGAGAGCCCTAAGGGAACATGTCAAAGGTAAACACCAGCAAAAATCATTAAGCAGATGAGTACAACTATCAAGCTACTGAAATAAGGACATGTATAGATTTGCAATACATCAGCACAAGCATAAGGAGGAAGCCTCAACTTCTAATGCAAACATAAAAGAAAAAGGAACACGCAAGCAAGGGAGGATCACTTCAACCTTCAATGCAATCAAGTAAAGGCAAGTATGAAAGCAGACAAACAATCAAGAAAAGGGAGGAAATAGTGTGGGGCATCGGCCGCCACAAGCGCGTCTCGACCATTAATGCAATAATGCACCTAAATAAGAGTATCTATTCATGAAGCTCTATCCTAAATGCATCACAGCAAGGAATTAAACATGGAGATGAGAGAAAACAAGCTAAGGGGAACAAGGTTAGAATCAACTCACTAAGCTTGATGTGCCTCAACACAAGAATCCACTGAGGCTCAGACTTTTTGAGAAATGCACAAAATTCCTCCTTAGGAGGAATTTGGCTCTCCCAAAAAGGATCCAAAGGATTGGACTAGAGAGAAGAGAAATATGGTGTGAACCTAAGGAACCCACCAAGTCATTTGAATGTCCATCCAAAGCTCAAACTCCTTGAGGAATGCACATCATCCCTCCTAAGGAGGAATGAGGCTCTCACCCAAGGAGGGTCCAAGGAATGTGACTAAGGAAAAATGAAGGCAAAGCTTCTAAGGAAGGGGAATCATCCACCTAAAACTCTTAAAGAAGCCTTAATATGAAGCCCTAAAGAAAATCCATTCTAAAGGAGCTAATGGCATGTTAAATGTTGGAGGATCACCCTAAAGAAGTATCAACTTATGAACTAAGGTATAATGTGAAGATTAGGTACCTAAAGTTTACAACAAAGTTCACTAAATGGCAAAGCTAAATGGAAGGATTCCATAAGGCTACATTAATGCTAATCAGAATGTAAAATAAGTTAAAAAATACGAAATTTATCCTAATATTTCTAGTAAAAAGTCTAGAGGTCCCTAAAGGTGTTATGAGGTCATGGTAAAAATTTCAGATCCAAACTCTAAGTTTAAGGGCACTAACCAGATGCTAAACCTAGAGGTATGCTAGGGAAAGCTCAAATTGGGAAGGTTATAAAGATATAATTCAAGGGTGCGCCACGCAGGCACCTGAAGGTTTAAGTGAAATGACGCGTTTCACTTGTGCTCGTGTGTGTTTTGGTTGACTCACATACACCGTGTGTCATAATCCTGAATGCTCATTCCAAAAGTATTCAAATCTAACAACCTACATCACGCCACATCATCCAAACCCTAATCAACTATCTGAGGGTGAATACCATGCATTGGATCTAACTACCAAGTCAATAAGTCAGCCAGATCTAATGGTTGAAGAGTCATCTTTTTCCTTTCAAATCCTCAGAGTGAGAGGGAAAGCCAGTGGTGGCCGGAGAAGACTCCGGTCGTCTTCTCCGGCGAGGGGAACAGTACTCAGTTTTCAAACTCCACTAAACTTAACAAAAATGATATCAATCTCTTCCTCTCTCCATGTACAACAACCTGACATGATTATTTTCCATTTTCACTCAATATCCAAGCTTATACGAAGCCAAACAGAAACAGTGCATCCACAAAAATCCTCTCAAACAGCCACGAATCTCACCCTAAATTCATCTAGGAGGTTCACTGATCCTAACCACATGGTCAAACTACTCTAATTACTCATAATTTAAGAGAATTTGTGAGAGAAAGAAACCTGTCAAGAAGCTTCAATGGAGGCACGATTTGATGATGAAACTTGCTCAGATCAAACCAGAAACGTTCTATGATTGATGATGAAGCTTTCTTGATGCTTGAATTTGCTTGAAAATGCCTGAATCTTTGAACTCAATTTTCACTCTCAAGCTCACTTTTCTTAACTGCTTCTTACCTGTTCTTGCACCAAAGTCATCCAAAATTCATCTGAAAACGATCTAGGAGTTATATAGAACAAGTTTGGATCAATATCAGGCCCAATGGAGGTCCAAAACAGTCTAATCCAAATTCACTTTTCTTCTCTTTTTTATTCATGTAAGGCGCGAAAACAGAGCCTAGAACTACTTGGAAATGCTTCAGTCACATTGCTTAAGAGCCAAGGGATCCAATGGTTGATGTTAGGTCCTTGAACTTTGATCAATGGATGATTTGTATGATGTTTCTTCAAAGTGAAGCAACATGAAAATTAGCCACGAAGGGAGTCTCACTTTAAAATTCCAACAATGCCAATGTGTTTAGAATATCTTTTGCAATCAAAATATGCACAAGTTTGCACAATTTTGGTCTATTATGAATTGATTTGAATTTTTGATCTTTTAATGCCTTTAAAGTTCTTTTTGTGAAATGTTCTTCAACCAATCCTCATTCAAATCCATATCAATGAATCCTTGGTGCTTGGTAGGACAAATAACCTCATTTTGAGAAACTTTCAAGTTGGACAAATTTGCATTTGAGGTATGTAAGATGGTGAAATGGACCTATAACCAAAAATGACTTATAATCTTACTTTCCCAAAATGCCTTTGACTTGCAAGCTCGATATCTTGAGTTCTACAAATCCAATCAAGGACTTCTAGTACTCTTCGTAAATCTAAGAAGATAAGGAAGAACATTCATGTTCACCTGAAGTTGAGGAGAAGCTTCCTTCTAGGTAAAAAATGGCATGGAAGTTGGTTGACTTGCAAGTACCAAAATCACATTCATCTGATGACCTGTAACTTGTCTGATTCATAACTTGAGTTCTATAAATCCTATCAAGGACTTATGGTACTCAAATTAAATCTATGAACATGCTTTACAAGTTCCATGTGGATGTAAAAATGAGGTAAAACTTGCATCTTGGGTTATGTGGTCTTGAAGTTAGGCATTAAACCAGGGGATTTTACACTGTCAAGCTTAGAAACCCTAGCCTAGGAACTTCTCACACTCTTGATCCTTGATGCGTTGGTCTTGTAATCATCCCGTGAGTGCCTCCACACATCACTCCATGATCACATGATCTTGAAATTGAGCCTCAACTCCTTTCAAATCAACTATTGACTTAGGGTTGACCAGGTGTAACCCTAATTGCACCAATCTTGGTTGTAGCTTCTTATACCTTGCATAATGACTTGTCCAAGATCCATGATGACTATCAAGACACCATATGGACTCTCTCAATGTTCTAGGTCCATATCTATGGATCCAGAATCATTTGATGCCTTCCCATAACCTTCAAGTTATGAAATGTGCACATTTGGCTTCAGCCACTTCTCTGAGGATCTTTGATTTCTTTGATGAGGATATCAACCCTTGGATACTTGAATAAAGACTCTGGGATAGCTTCATGACCTTGGTAGCCTTTTGTTGATAGTCATACCTCTTGATCCCTGCCCACATGTCCATGCAATGCAGATGATAATGCTAAAATGAATGCAATGAAACACAAGCTAGGTAAGGAAAAAGGTTAGGCAAATTTTGGGGTGCAACAGGTATAGGTAGTACCAATCAATCTTCATAAACCTTCCTTCAACCATGCAGTCTCATACCCGCACAACCTCATGATCCTTTTATTCTTATGTGAATTTGAGTGGCCACTCCCCACCCTCTTTGACCTCGGATGTTACAACCACTATTTTCCCTCTTTGGTCTCGGGTTTTACATACTCAGTTGCATAAAAATCTCAATCGATTTCATTTTTTAAAAATGCTTTGAAATCATGAAATTTGCAAACTATGGGACCTGTTGCACAGTTTTGTCAACAGGTTGGACTTTTGAAAAATGCTTCGAAAAGACATAGTCAAACCCAAAAAACAACCGTTTGTACCTTTTGTCGCTACTGCGAAAATCGGCACCGGCTATGATAGAAGAGTCGCCACCGTGCGTTATTTATCCCAACGGAGGGAAAGGAAATGCTCAGAGTAAACCTAACGTAAAACGGGAAAGGAATGGTCGTCGCAACCAAATTCTTGGATTCGGGAGTCGATTATGCAAGGGGAAGGTATTAGCACCCCTCACGTTCGCCGTACTCGACGGGATCCACACTTGTTTTCTAGTACGGATTGTTATTCTACCTACTCTACAGGTCCGGGGTTAAAAAGAAAAGAAAATGACTCGGCAAAGTATCGCACTTTATGCCTACGTATTCCCGTCTGGAACGAGAAATCAGAGTCAACGTAGTTCACCTACCTACGGGTTAAAGGGGGGAGGGTTTCTCGCCAAGATATCGCATCTTGTGCCTACGTACTTTCATACAGCATGAAAGATCAGAGCAAACGTAGTTCGGGCTACGGAAGACACAAGCTTGTCTGACTGTTTTTTATTACCTTCAAAAAGGGTTTTTCTTGATTAAGAGTCCAAGCGGACAAAAATGATGCTTTAAGGTTTGTTTTGAATATTTTACGAAAGAAGTGTTTTTTAGTTTGTGTGCAATCTCTGACGCACTAGAGACTATGATTTGAGAGTGACTACGTCGCGTGTCACCCAAAGGGTGCCACACTAAGCAGCCAGACTACTGGAAAGAAGCTCTCCAGCAACCCTTTCTCAAATAGCATAAGGCTCGTAACGTACGACATCGATTAACCTTATTACTTGTATTTTTGAGTTGTTTAAGATGATAAGAGAAAGAAGCTCTAAAAAGTCTAGGGTTGAAAAGGGAATAAAAACTAACCTAATGTTGTCATGCATGGATAAAAATCCTAATGTCTGTCATAATTCCCTCCTGCACAGAGGAAATCAGAGATCCTAGGGGATAAACAGAAAAGAAAGCAAGCAAATACAGTAAAATGCATGCAATGCAGCAATACAAGCGAGGCAAGGGAGTCCCACTCAACCTCGAACCTAGGAAAACAACAGGCAAAGTGAATCAACATTCACCTCAAACCTAGGGGGCAAGCTACACAAGCCAACAAACAATACAGAAAACAAAACCCCAAAGCAGAGAAGGTAGCCCAAGCAGCAGCACCAAACTCCTATAGCAAACAGCAGCTCTGACAGCAACAAATGATTAACCAGCAAAAAGTTTCCAGCCAACTCTTGACAGCAAAGTTGACAGTAACACAACTCCATCTTCAAGCAAACCTTAAGAAACGCATCTTCAACATCTTATATCTTCATCTCCAAGCTCTAGCAAGCTCCACCAAGAAAGATTGATTATTGAGATCAATTTATAATGAATGGGAACCAGTGAAAACCAAAGGAAATCACTAGAAACCATCATCTGCAAAGAAGGGTATCCTCAAACGTTCTACTCTTTAAGGCATACCACTCATCCCTCCAAGGGAGAGACGGGGCTTCCTTAAGAGGACTTTGAATCATAGGATAGGATAGAAGCAAACAGAACATTCCATGTTTGAGGCAAGAAATGAACTAAGTCTAAAAAAGCTCTTCCTAAAACCCTAATTTTCCTAAGCTCCTGACAAGCACTCCAACAGATGAGAGAAACTACACATCCAAGCTCTTTCAAGCTATCTAAAACAACTTTAATTGGTCCTCCAATTCATCCAAGCAGAGTCCAAGCCAAAAGCCCACCTAAAATAGCCCCAAACAAATGGAATAAACCAAGCATCCAAGGGAGAAACCCACAAACATCACACCAATTGCAAAAATACAAATAAAATGCTAAAATTGATCATAAAATCCTAATTAAATTCCTAAGGGAACCTAAGCCTAAACTATGCCCTAAACTACAACTAGTTGTTTTAAAACCCTAAATCTAACACTCCTTATGTTCAACACTCAAATTGGCCTAAAATTCTCTCACAAAAATATGAGAAAATTACTATGGGTACATGCATATCTAAGCTATCTAGCCCAAAAAGAATCAGCTCAAAATTCATCACCAATTATTCACAATAAAATCAGCAAAAACACATGTCAAACAAATTAAAAATAAAACCAATTAAAATACAAAAATTGAAAATAAAATAAAAATGCATGAATTAAATATTTTTCAATCCTATTAAATTCTACATTTTTTAAGGAGTTAGGGAAAAAAATCTAGCTAAAAAATGATTATTTTCCTATTTATTATGAATTTTAGAAACAAAATGGATTGAAAATAAAAAGAAAATCAAATAAAAGAAATTAAAATGTTGGAATAAATGAGGGCCATGAGATTAATTGTTTGGTAAACGCATCCAACGCTCCAGAGCGTGTCCACGCGTGCATCCCAGTCACACGCTGACTGGGATTAGTGAAACGGTGCGTTTAGCAGTCAAAGTCAGCCAACTCAAAAACAAGTCGTGGCCATTGGATGAGTTGAAAGAGTCAAGGTCCAAGCAAGATCCAACGTCTAAGAGGTCGTCTCCTACCTCTGAACTCAGGTGAGGCCAACTGTTCAGGTGTGGTGGTCCGGTGACTGCACCACCTCCTTCTCCGGTGAGTTCATGATCCAATGATCCAGAAAATGCAAACTCCATATCAATTCTACTCAGAATTTCACCAGGATTCCAAATCTCCTATCCAAATCTCCTAACTCTCAATGGATTTTAGAATTCGAATCAAAGTTCAGAAGGTGTCAATATTTCAATCATCACCATTTGCAAAAATAAAGCCATAGAATTGTTCCTCATTCTTCAGTGATCATCATGATCTATCCAACTTGATTTGAAACCTCGAGATCATACATAACCGTCCTCTAACATAAATTGATCATCCATCTTAATTGTCTCTAAACAACTCCAAACCAATGCAAAAACGTTCTCTGATCATCCTAGGTCCTAACCTCATGCAAGATTCTATCTAATTTAGCCTAGATCAAGAGGAAATTTGAGAATTATATACCTGTAAAAATTGGATCAACAGAGATAAAAAATGATGGATTCAAACTCCACAACTCTTCAAACACGATCAGTGAAGCAAGATGAAGCTTCTAGACACTTCAATTTGGCTTGATCAAGCTTGCAATTCCAAAACCAATTTTGACTTGGAGCTCTTGAAATCTCAACTGCAACCTTCACCTCAAGCACGAAACCACCACCAAAAAACAATCTGAATTCACTCTAGCACTTAAATAGAAGTTGTTCATGGGCTTTTGGACCCAAATTGAAGCCCAATTTAGTGAATCCAAAAATCTGTCATGCACTTGAAAATCCAATGGTGCAGTCACGATCTGCTTGTTACAGCTAGCTCTAGAAGGTTCTATTCAACTCCAAATGACCTTGTGAACATGTTAGAACCAAGAGGAAAGCCTGAAATGCCTTGATTATGGTTTTGGATGTATGACTTGTTTTGTAAGAAACAACTTTACAAAGCATGTCATGTAATTAGGGCTCATCTCAAAATTTTGGAAATGTCATTGTGTTTAGGATGAAATTTCTGGTCAAAATGACTACTCACATGACATGTTTATGACCTATAACTCAAAAATCACATTTTCCCTCTTTTGAATCATTTGAAAAGCTTCCTTTTTAGGCCATTTTGAATCACTTCATGATATAAGCCAATTCAATCCACCATGATGACTTATATGACCTAAAAACAACATTCTAAACACATTTCATGTTGAACAATTTTTCCATTGGAGGCATGGAAGATAGAGATTTTGGCACATGCTTAAAAATGACCCATAATTCAACTTTCCCAAAATACCCCTGGATTGCCAAGATCATAACTTGAGTTCCACAAATCTTCTTGAGGACTTCTAGTACTCAAATTAAATCTAAGATCAAGACCTACAACTCTTATGTTTGCCAAGAATCCATTTGAAAACTCCTTGAGGGGCAAAAGTTGCTTGGAAGTCAATTGATTTTCACAGATAAATTTTAGTGTCCTCTGGTGACTTGTAATTTGCAAAGACCATAACTTGAGTTCTACAAATCTTATTTAATACTTCTAGTACTCAAATTAAAGGTATTGAAGAGCTCTACAAGTTTCATGTCGGCTAAAGATCCATTTGAGACTTGTATTTTGACTTATGTGGCTTTGAAGTTAGGCACTAAACATGGGATTTTACACTGAAACCCTAATTTAGCAACTTCCCACATTCTTGATATTTCTTTGCTTAATCTTGGCACAACACCACACATGTATCAACATACCAATTCATGCATCCCATGACCTCAAGGTAGGATTTGATGCTCTCCAATTTGCACAATTGATCTAGGGTTGACCCAGATGAAACCCTAGTTGACTGCACCTAAACTGTGGCTCTTGTACTTGAATCAATGACTTGTCTTAGCTTCAATAGGGCCCTCTAGGCATCCCATGAGATCCATACACACCTAAAATTCACATTCCCTGTTGATGATCTTCAATACACCTCAAGTTAGAAGAGAAATCCACCTGTAGGCACTCAAACTTCCCAAGACTTCAAATCATTTCTTGATGGCTTGGATGATTTCTCAGGCTCAGAGAACACCTCCAGATAGGCTTCTTTTGACATAAATGGCACTTGATCCCTTGTTGGATGACTTGATATGCTATGATATGCAAATGGTTAGACAATGTACATGATGTAACTATGCAAATGAAATGCAATGAAACACAAATTAGGCAAGAAAAGGTTGAGCAAATTTTGGGGTGCAACAGCTGCCCCTATTCAAACGGCTTGGACCCAACTGGGTGAAGAGCTAACGACCTTCAAACAATCGAGGTACGAGAAGGTTGAATACCGAGAAACCCAGAAATCTGCTAACCGCAGAAACAAACTGCACAACTGCTTGGGGAACGACATCCGCCAATTGAATATGGTTGTTACGGCAACAACTGATCCAACGTCTGACAATAACTCTGATTTGAACATCAACCACCTGTGTAACGCCACAGGTAATGAACACCTCCGTCTACAACTGGACTAACCTTGTCAACACAAGAAGAGAAACAAAGTCATCAACACGAATAGAGATTCCGTCGTCACAGGAATAACCTTGTCCACATCTGGACCCAACTTTCGTCAAATCACGAATAAACACCAATCTGTCCACGTCAGGACTCACATTTCGTCAACCCGAAGAAATCTCAACAACACAGGAATAGAACTTTGTCCCTGTTAGGACGCTACATTCCGTCAACACGGAGAGATCCCGGCTACTCCGCTGGGGATGAGTTGTCCGCCTCTTGCCAACACGAGGAAGTCCTGTCAATCATAGGCAATAAATTTGTCGACTTTACTGGGAAATATTTCTGCCCAATCACGGGGAACTCCATCCGCCTATTCACACGGGCAAATCATCTGTCTAAACACAGGAAACGTCATCTGCCTATCCATACGGGAAAATCATCTGCCTAAACACAGGAAACTTCATCCGCCTATCCATACGGGAAAATCATCTGCCTAAACATAGGAAACTTCATCCGCCTATCCATACGGGAAAATCATCTGCCTAAACACAGGAACACTTCATCCGCCTATTCGTACGGGAAAATCATCTGCCTAAACACAGGAACACTTCATCCGCCTATCCATACGGGAAAATCATCTGCCTAAACACAGGAACACTTCATCCGCCTATTCGTACGGGAAAATACTCTGAATACAGTTTTTCTGCCTATCTCTGCAGTAGCTAACTCCATCAGTCCCAACCCACAAACCTTCTAGCGCTGACGTGACAACGACTTTGAGGAGGACTCTACTGGGGAGAATAATTTGTCAACACGAAGAAATCATGGCAGCTTCCCTGGGGATAAAACTCTTCCACCCAATAGGAATTCAATTCTGTCAATCATACTGGACAATAACTCCGCCTTCTCTTTGCAGTATCCAAACCCACCGGGAATGCTCTGAAATTAGCTGCCGGGCACCTATTTCGACCACAGGCGACAACTTCTGAAATTTTGATTATGAAACCCTGTGACGCTGACGGAACAGCAAACTTGAAGAAAATACTCTGATGGCCGGATAAGAGAAACTTCAACAAGCAACTCTGTGGGGGAACCGCTAACGACGACTCCAAAGCCTAATCACGAAGCCGTGTAACGCTGACGTAACAACCGCTCGAAGAAAACTATGTCGATCTCCAAAGTCAAATCATGAAGTCTGCAATGCTGACATAACAGCTACGCGAGGAAAATCCGCTAGGGAATCCATAACAACAACTCCAAAGTCTAGTTACGAAGTTGTTTAACACTGACAATAACTCCAAGGTTGAATTATGAAGCCGTATAAACTGATAATAACTCCAAGGTCTAATTATGAAGCCATCCACTGCTGCTAACAACTTCAAAGTCTAATTATGAAGCAGTGACACCAAGTAACGATTTCAGCCGTCTAATCGCTGAAATCCCCCTTTAAAAATGCCGACAACAACTCCAAAGTCAAATCATGAAGCCTTATAGCGCTGATGTAACGAACTTCAAAGTCTAATTATGAAGCCATATCATGATGGTAACATCTTCAAAGTCTAATTATGAAGCCATAACAACAAACCGGGGAGAACTCTGCCGGGGGAATTCTGACGTCAACTGCCAGACATCCAACTTGACAACGAGTAATGACTTCAGATGTCTAATCCCTGAAATCTTTTCTGAAAATGCTGACGTGACAGCAACCCGAGGGGACACTCCGCCGGGGGATTTTTGACAATAACTCCAAAGTCCAATTATGAAGCCGTGTAAAGAACACTCCGCTGAGGAAGAAGAGAAATTAATCAAGCACCTCTGATAAGGGAACACATGGCAGGACGAACGTTATCACACATATCTCATGCCCCAAATCTGAATATCTGAAAACGACCCTGAACAAGAATTCCAATCACCTGCAGGGAAGAACACCTGAAAACAAAGTGGTAACCAACCTGACTAACGTTTCAAAATGCGTATGTTTGAAAATGGCGTAATGCTCCGTACGACACGGAAATGCTACGCGTTTGAGTAGATGCAAATATGATGATACATGCAAATGCAAATGCAGGATTAGGCTGCTGGGAAACTCTGGTAGTGTTGTCTTAACAACATGAATGCTGAGGATAACGCCAACTCCGCCGGGGAGAACAAGTATCACAAAGTATTCCGGCGAAATAAACGCCAGAAACACAATCAACTCTGTCGGGGAGAGATTAAACACCAATTTCCACTGGGAGGAAAGAACAAACCACCCTGCTGGTGAACCAACTCATCTGGGGAAAGAAGCGGCACTTCTGGGCAAAGCACACTGTCTGGGCATAGTTTACACATTTAGAGTTACCACTCTGCTGAGGATCAACATCCTGTCAATGGCATGACGACTTGTGGGGAGCAAGAAACCCATCCTCCGGGTATAATCCTGGCGAACCAACAACTTGGTTAACTATAGCGGGAATCTCCCATGCCGGAGATTGATCCTACACACCTTCGATTCTCTAAGGAGCACCACCTTTGAAGGAACATTGATTTTAACTTGCTGGGGATATCCTGTGGACGACTTCCCTGAGGACACTCTTCTGGGGAGAATAATCCCTCATTCGGTAAGGGATAACGTCATTCCATCTCTCTGGGAATAAGCTGCGACTAGCTGAGGAATGACATCAACTGAAATCAGGCTCTTCATCAAGAGATTTTGGCTGGGGAATACAATCCCTGACTGTTTGCTCCAAGGGTAAGAACCTTGCAAAACACAAACGAGACAAAACAGGCCTATACAACGAAATCTATCCGGGTTAGCACCTATGACATTACTTCAGTCAATTCGAAGTTTTATCAATTATTGGCAAGGGTCAATAAGATTATGCAAGTGCAAGTTTATCAAAACATCGACGTCTTTCACAAAAAAAAACAGTAAAGAACAAGCATCAAATACTGAATAACATGTTTTATTGATAATGGGCCTCTGAATAGGCAAAGTTTTGTACACCGGATGTAACTCCTGAAAAGAGGAAGTTACGCACAAACACACATACATATATGCACAAGAAGCATAAATAAAATACAAAACAATATTTGTATACATGTCGGCGACGTGGTACAGACAAACACCATGAACCGATCCTTCTATGACTCGCCTGACTCTGCGCTTTCTCGGTACTCGATCTTCGGAAGAGATTGTTCTTGGATAGACGGCCCCCAGGTACTCCCAAACTACTAAGTAATGCCACATCAAATCCGGACCGCAGTCATTTGCTTTTTCAATCCCTAACTTTTGCGTGAACCGCCCTTCGCGGGTTTTCAATTCACCGGGATACCCTTTTTTGCCGAAATCGCCCTTTTCAGGTTTTCGACTTCGCGGGTGTACATTTTTTCAATTTTATCCCTAATTTTTGCCCGAACCTTTTATTCATTTTTTATGGTTCGCCGAGATGCCCCATTTTTGCCTGGACTCTCTTTTTACTGTCCAGCGGGTCACTTTCAAGCAAAGTATTTTTTAACTGCGTCCGAATTCACAGGAGACGTAAAGTCTTCACCATCCATGGTGGATAGTAACAAGGCTCCTCCAGAGAAGACTTTTCTAACAACTTAGGGACCTTTGTAATTAGGAGTCCACTTGCCCCTGTGATCTGTCTGTGGTGGGAGAATCTTTTTCAAAACAAGATCGCCCGTCTGAAAGCTTCGAGGGCATACCTTCTTGTCGTAAGCTTTCTTCATCCGGCTCTGATATAACCGACCGTATGCTAAAGAAGTCAGTCTCTTCTCATCCATTAAACTGAGCTGATTTAGTCTATCTTTAACCCATTCTGCCTCGTCAAGTTGGACATCACGTAAAACCCTCAGGGAAGGAATCTCGACCTCCAACGGTAACACCGCCTCCATCCCGTATACCAATGAGAAAGGGGTTGCCCCGGTTGATGTGCGTACCGTCGTACGATAACCGTGTAAAGCGAAAGGTAGCATCTCGTGCCAGTCCTTATACGTCACAACCATCTTCTGAACAATCTTCTTTATGTTCTTATTGGCCGCTTCGACTGCGCCATTCATCTTGGGCCGGTAAGGAGAAGAGTTGTGATGCTCAATCTTAAAATTCTGACACAGCTCTTTCATCATTTTGTTATTCAAATTCGAACCGTTGTCGGTGATAATCCGCTCAGGGATTCCATATCTGCAGATAATATCTCATTTGATAAATCTGGCTACCACTTGTTTGGTCACATTGGCATATGATGTTGCTTCCACCCATTTGGTGAAGTAATCAATTGCCACCAAGATGAACCGGTGTCTGTTTGATGTCGTAGGCTCAATCTTGCCAATCATATCAATTCCCCACATCGAGAAAGGCCACGGTGATGACATCACATTCAGAGGGCTTGGAGGCACATGGATTTTGTCCGCATAAATCTGGCATTTATGACACCTCTTTGCAAACTTGAAACAGTCTATTTCCATAGTCAGCCAATAGTAACCTGCCCGCAGCAGTTTTCTCGTCATAGCATGCCCACCAGCATGTGTACCAAATGTACCCTCATGTATCTCTTCCATGAGTAACTTCGCCTCTTTCTCATCTACACAGCGTAGCAACACCAAGTTGTGGTTTCTTTTGTATAGGACACCGTCCGGATTCAGATAGAAATTGCCAGCCAATCTCCTGAGAGTCTTCTGATCTCGACTGGATGCCCCAGCCGGATACTCCTTGTTTTTCAAGAAATTCTGGATGTCAAAGTACCAGGGTTTACCATCGAGAGCCTCGTCAATGGCAAATATGAACGCAGGCCTATCGAGCCGAGAGATAACAATCTGGGGAGCCTCGTCCCAGAAGTTAACTTTATACATTGAAGACAATGTCGCCAGGGCGTCAGCCATTTGATTTTCTGCTCGTGGCACGTGATGCAATTCCACCTTGTCAAAGAAAGACAACAATCTCCTTGCATAATTCATATACGGTATCAAATTGGGCTGACGTGTCTCCCATTCTCCTTTAATCTGGTTCACCACTAGAGCTGAGTCTCCGTATACATCCAGATGTTTGATTCGCAAATCAATAGCTTCCTCCAGACCCATGATGCAAGCCTCATATTCAGCATCATTATTGGTAACGGGAAAAGTCAATCGGGCAGTAAAGGGGATGTGCGACCCCTGAGGAGTGGTGATAATTGCCCCTATTCCGCTACCACAGGAATTTACAGCTCCGTCAAATATCAACTGCCATTTGGAACCCAACTCTGGTCCTTCGTCCGGCAACGGTTCTTCACAATCTTTCATTTTCAGGTACACGATATCCTCGTCAGGAAAATCAAACTTCATCGATTGGTAGTCCTCAACAGGCTGCTCCGCAAGGTATTCTGACAGAATGCTACCTTTAATAGCCTTCTGCGAGACATATTGGATATCGTATTCGGTTAACACCATCTGCCATCGGGCAATTCTTCCGGAGAGTGCTTGCTTCTCAAACACGTATTTGATTGGATCCATCTTTGAAATTAGCATGGTTGTATGATTCAGCATGTATTGCCTCAAACGTTTGGCGGCCCAGGCTAGCGCGCAACATGTCTTCTCGAGCATCGAGTATCTGGACTCACAGTCGGTAAACTTCTTACTCAAATAGTAGATCGCATGCTCTTTACGTCCGGTCTCGTCGTGTTGACCGAGAACACAACCCATACTTTCCTCAAGAACCGTCAAATACATAATCAAAGGTCTCCCGGCCACTGGGGGTATCAAAACAGGAGGTTCCTGCAAGTATTCTTTTATCTTGTCGAACGCCTTTTGACAATTTTCATTCCAGGTCAACACCTGATCCTTTTTCAACAACTTGAATAACGGCTCGCATGTCGCAGTTAGGTGAGATATGAACCGGGCGATATAGTTCAACCTCCCTAAAAACCCACGCACTTCTTTTTCTATTTTAGGCGTCAGCATTTCTTGTATTGCTTTTATCTTCGCAGGATCAACCTCTATTCCCTTTTCGCTCACAATAAACCCCAGCAGTTTACCCGATCTCACCCTGAAGGTGCACTTGTTAGGGTTCAGTCTCAACCTGAATTTCCTAAGCCTTTTGAACAGTTTCAGCAGATTAACCAAATGCTCCTCCTCCGTCTAGGATTTGGCAATCATATCATCAACATAAACCTCGATCTCTTTGTGCATCATGTCATGAAAGAGAGTCGTCATAGCACGTTGATATGTTGCCCCAGCGTTCTTCAGTCCGAAGGGCATCACTTTGTAGCAAAATGTTCCCCAGGGAGTAATGAAGGTAGTCTTCTCCATGTCTTCTGGCACCATTTTGATCTGATTATAGCCTAAGAAGCCGTCCATGAAGGAGAATACGGAGAACTGAGCAGTGTTATCAACCAGCACATCAATGTGAGGAAGTGGAAAGTCGTCTTTCAGGCTCGCCCTATTCAAATCACGGTAGTCTACACACATTCGCACTTTACCGTCTTTCTTCGGCACTGGTACTATATTAGCGACCCATGACGGATAAGTTGTAACAGCTAGGAAACCAGCATCCCACTGCTTTTGAACTTCCTCTTTAACTTTCACAGCCATGTCTAGTCTAGTTCTTTTGAGTTTTTGCTTAACAGGCGGACATTCCTCTCGCAGTGGCAGACGGTGCACAACCATGTCCGTATCTAACCCAAGCATATCCTCGTACAACCAAGCAAATATATCACCATACTCTCGCAATATTTCAATCAGCCTTTGCTTGATGTCGCTCTGCAGTGCAGCCCCTATACGGATGTTTCTCACAACTTCTTCCGACCCCAAGTTGATAATCTCAATTTCCTCCTGATGAGGCAGAATGATTCTCTCTTCCTGTTTCAGCAAACGAGTCAGCTCGTCTGGCAGGTCGCTATCCTCAACAATCTCTTCCTCTGCTTGGAATATCGGGTGCTCGAAGTCGAAACGAGTCATAGGAGGTTCGTATGAGATGTCATCTGAAATATTAGTCCTACAAAGGAAATGGTTAAACACTTCAACACGCAAACAAAGCAAATAACCACGTTGCCATTTATTGTTAATGTAAAAACAAGGAAAACAGGGATCACAATATTTGAATATGAAAAACGCCTTTATTTCATGATTAAAACAGTGTAATACACATAATCAAGTAGCCCTAATGTAACATCACTATGCCCCGGGTAGGACATAGGATTATTCAACAATTGGTAAAACAAATCATTACTGTTTAAAAGTCACTGGGACAGTTTCCCGGATGGACCAGTTGCAGAGACTTTGTCTTGGCACGCTTGGCTTGATCCACGCGTCCATATCGCAGTCGTTATCCCCGTCTTCGGCATCGGAAATAACATTGATAGTCTCAAAGCACACCCCGCTCGGCGTAATTGTGACCGGTCCCTTGAACCTGGGCGCTCCTGAAGATGACGCTGACGTTGGTCGATACCCTAGCCCGAACTTGTCATTCTTCACGGGAATCTCCAGTACCTTCCCCCAGCCTTTAGTCTCACCAGTCTGCACTAAATCCTGAGACTCTTTGTAAGATGACACTGCCACATCTGATATTTTGCTGGAACCCTGAGCTTTGTCTTTAATCTGCAACCCCTCGAAGGCTTGACAAGGTGTCTCGTGTATTTCTCCGTCGACCTCCACATATCTGAATGATGACAGGTGACTGACCAAAATATCCTCCTCCCCGCAAACGGTAACAACACTATCACCCATCATGTACTTCAACTTCTGATGCAATGTAGACGTTACGGCCCCTGCCGCATGGATCCATGGGCGCCAAAGAAGGCAGCTATAAGCTGGGTGTATATCCATGATGTAGAATTCGGTATCAAAAATTTTCGGCCCCACCTGAAGCGGTAATGTTATTGACCCAAACACTGATCTTTTCGTCCCGTCAAACGCCCTCACAACCAAATCGCTGGGCATGCAAATAACTCCCCGTATTTCTAATTTCATCATGGCTCTCTTTGGCAATACGTTCAACGACGACCCAGTATCCACCAATACCCGCGACATTACGGTGCCCCGGCATTCTACCGATATGTGGAAAGCCATATTGTGCTCTCGACCCTTAGGTGTTAGGTCAAAATCTGTGAAACCCAGGCTATGTCCAGCATTGACATGCGCCATTACCCCCTCTAACTGATTTACATAAACTTCTTGGGGCACGAATGACGTGTCCAATATTTTTAGCAAGGCGTTCCGGTGGGCCTCGGAGCATAACAACAACGAAAAGATAGAAATCTTCGACGGAGTCTGCTGTAAGTGTTCAACAATTTTGTAGTCGCTTTTACGAATCAGTCTCATGAACTCCTCTACGTCCTTGAGCGACGTATCCTTTTCTTTCGACTGAGAATACCCGCTTTCACTTACTTTGGCTTTACCTTTGGCCAACCTCTCTGCTTCTATTTCAGGTGAGGTAAAGATCCTTCTGCTACGGGTCATACCCCCCGTTCCAACGATGTTATCAACAGCACCAGCAGGCTGGCTATTCACCACGATCTTTTCACCGTTGCAATATGCTTCTAATTCATACGTCCACGGGACAGCTTTCGTACTCTCAAAAGGAACAGGACCTGCTTTGGTAATCTTAATAGTTGGCCGCTGGGCGGGCGCCGTTATTGTTATAGTCCTCCTCGGGATCGTCACCGTTGCAATATCATTTTGCTCGTCACATAATGCCTCCACAGGCTTCTCAACCGCAGTTCGATCAAATTGCAAGGTCCCTTCGTCGATCATGGCCTGAATGCCCTGCTTCAAATCATTACAACCCTCTGGCTGGGTCTAACACTCTAAACAGTATTCATCACAACCGGGAAATACTCCCCCTCTGAGCAACCTGCTTTTCACTTCACTCAATGGTGTCTTCAACTCATTAACATCCAACACCAAGTTCAAATTTTCTTCTGTTAAGATGGCATTTGCCTCGTGATTAGGCATAGGCTGTTGTACAATATTGGGCCCTACCTGGCTAAAGTTGATGGCTTTACTGTCCAACAAGTCTTGAACTTTATGCTTGAAAGCATGAAAAGATTCTACATCATGTCCGGGCGCCCCGGAATGGAATTCGCAATGTTTATTAGCATCATACCCCCTAGGAAGTACCGGTCCTGTAGGTGATTCCATTGTCCTTTTCTCGACCAAATTCAACCCCAGCAGTGTCTGAAGAAGCTCTGCATATGTCGACGGAGGCTTATCAAATACCCTCTTCGGCCTTACATTTTGAAACCTTCCCTGACCCTGATTCTGCCTTTGCTACTGCTACGGTTGTTGTTGTTGTTGTTGTTGTTGTTGTTGTTTAGGAATTGGAATAGTAACACTGGCTATCTGTTGCGGTTGACTGTACTGATTTCTGCCTCTGCCCCGGCCTCTGCCACCATACACAGCGCTAGTATCCCCCTGTCGTCTTCCGCCGAACGCTTTTCTCGCACCCCCGGCTGAAGTAGATTCGCCTGCCTGAATCTTTCCAATTTTGATTCCATTTTTGATCCTGTCATTGAGTAACCTGTCATAGTAGATTCCTGTAAACGTCCCCACAAACATGTCACTCATCTCCCTTTCAACCAAAGGAGGATGCACCCTAGCCGCCATATCCCGCCATCGCTGTGCGTACTCTTTGAAACTTTCACCATTCTTCTGCGACAGACTCTGCAACTGAACCCTGTTTGGCGCCAAATCATTGTTGTATCTGTAATGCATAATGAAAGCATCAGCCAACTGCTTCCAGCTTCTAATCTGGGTGGGCTCCAGTCCCATGTACCACCCCAATGATGGTCCCGATAAGCTATCTTGAAAGAAATGCATGAGCATCCTTTCATCATTGGAATACGCAAACATCCTTCTATAATAAGAACGTACATGGACCTTTGGGCAGGTATCCCCTTTGTATTTTTCGAATGTTGGAGCCTTAAATTTCAATGGCACCCTCAGCCCTGGTACCAACCCCATAGTAGCCATATCTAACCCAGCGGAGTTCTGATCAACCACACCTTTCATCTGCTCTTCTAGCATCCTAATCCTCTGAACAGGGTCAATAGGGCCTTCAGGTCCCATACCTCTTCCTGAAAAAGCGTCATCCTGTTGATCCACATTCCAGTCATTGTCATACCCATCATAACCCATATTACGGCCCAATCCCTGCTGATTGATCACGGGACCCTGTCCTTGGTTGCCGAACCCCATATTGACCCCAGCAGGTCCAAAACCATTGTTGAAGGGAAATGCTCCAGCATCGTTGTTATTCACATTACCGAACCCACCATTACCATAGCCACACCCCTGATTGTTGCCGTAACCGTCGTTATCGAAGCCTTGATTGTTGAACCCGAAGTTCCTGTCCTGATTGACATTGCCATACCCATTGTTTCCAAATCCAACATTGTCAACGAATCCTTGATCGACATCCACAGTGTTGCCTTTGTTGTTAACAACATGCCCATCACCACCATTTCTAGTATTACCATTACCAGCGTCCGCACCTGCACCAGTACCCATGTTTCCGTTGACAGTCACAACAGGTGGAGTAACAACTGCCGGTATCTCATCCTCCCGGCGAGGAGTTTCAACAGAAATATGGTTAGTATTGCCATTTCCGTTTGCCCGCGCCAGCAGCGGCTGCACCAAGGTCTGAAGATTCTCCTGGCCCTTGGCCATGCTCTCCATAGCTTGCATGAATATAGTCAACTTCTCGAGGATTTCCTGCATATCGACCTGAACTTGATCCATTATCTTCTTGCAGTTGTTTCGGGTTGAATAGCGGTTGACTCTTTGTTCGTCAATCCTGAAAAACCTGCGAGATGCAGGAAATAAGATACAGATTCAACAGGTAACTGGCAATGCAAAATGAATATGCAGATGCAATATGTGTCTGTGCGTTAGGGAGATCAACCCCTAATTCTAGTGCCAAAGTGCCAGTGTAGTGACAGTGATAGTGATAAGAAGCTTGAAATCCAATCATGGAAAAACATCTCATATATTGCTGCGAAGAGCCCATCAAGTCAGACATACAATATCGTCGAGTGTAACAAAAACAAGAAGGCATGACCTTAACTAACAATCCTGGTGATGGCTAGCACAATGCAAATAAAGCATATACAACAGTACATAAGGCAATCAAGTGCGACCATATGCCTGATACTCCTCTAACAATCTCTTAGTCTTGGGATGGTTCGGATGAGAAAGCAACCCTTCGACGAGCGAGTCTCTTTGCCTGATAACGCGCTGGAGATCCCCAATGGATTCCTCCCAAGCACCTTCTCCGAAGCACTCCTCTAGCTTCCTCTTCTGGGATGCAGACTCTTTCTTACATTTGATGACTTTGTTC
Source organism: Lathyrus sativus (assembly GCA_963859935.3). NCBI lineage: Eukaryota > Viridiplantae > Streptophyta > Magnoliopsida > Fabales > Fabaceae > Lathyrus > Lathyrus sativus. The sequence goes on from OZ012738.1 coordinate 77,862,432, forward strand.
AAGGCATTCTGAACGTCATATCTCCGCATAACCTCTTGTTCAAACTTCTTCTGGCTACCTTTCAACTGACCTTCCAGCTCAGAGATCTGCAGCTTCAGTTTGTCTTCTCTTTCCTTATTGCTGGTCAGCGTGGCATTCCAGGTTTTGTTGAATGCGGAGATCTCCTGGTAGGCTACATCAAGTTCTTTCTTCTTGGACTCCAGCATGTCGTGAGAGCTCTTGAAATCTACCCCCAAACGTTCACGCTTCTTTCGCTGTTCAGTCAGTTCTGTGCCTAGTTGATTCACCAGCTCTGTTTGCTGCTTGAAGGAATATACGACTTTATTCCTTTCGCTTCTGAGTTGCACTAGCTCTTCTTCCAACTTCTCGTCGGCTTTCATCAGCTCTTCTTTCTCCTTCACAACCTGTACATATCTCTCAATAGACACAGTAGTCGACTCCTCAATCACGGGGGGAGTAGGAGGTAATACTGCAAGGAACGGCATCCGCACCTGCTTTGCCCTATCTTGAATCCAGACTTTGTACGGAGCATAGGCTTGACAGTCATTCTTACCCAACAATGGCTTACCCCTTCTGTTGATGTTATTCCAAACATGTCGAAGCTTGGATAATAATTCTCCACTCAGATCACTTGTCAAGTACAGAGATTCCTGCACTTCCTCCTCCTTTGGCGGGCTTCTCAAAGCATAACCGAATTGCCTGATCAATAATGATGGATTGTAGTTAATGCACCCTTTCCTCCCAATCAGAGGAACGTTAGGATATCCGGCACAGCTGTAGATAATCTCAGATCCCAGTAAATCTCTATCAAACCAGACAACATCTTCTGAAGAAAGTCCCATCAGATGCTCAGACCAATCCACCGTAGATACAGACTCAGCAAAGATACCCTTCTTGGGCAGGTGACTATCAAACCACATATACAACAAAGGCACACAACAAGAGGCATTCTTACCCCTCCTATTCTCGTTCTTATAATGCAATGAGTGGTAAAAATCTCCAATCAGAGTAGGCACAGGATTGCCTGAAGCAAATATATGGAATGTATCCAAATCAACAAAGTCAGGCATGTTAGGGAACAATACGATGCCATAGATACACAAAGCAAGGACAACATTAAACACAACCCAACAGCCACTCTTGGCATACTCTTGTGCTTTCCCAACTAAGAACTTGAGAGAAAAACCAGACACTCCATTCCACGAGTTTAACAGCAACTCTGAGGAGTCTAAATGCAAAGCAACAACCAAATCCTCCAGCTTGGGCTCAACACCCATATGAATGAAGGGTACCTTGTTCTGGATTGTTAACTCCAAGATCTCAGCATATTCTTCCATGGTCGGAGCCAGAATGAAGTCAGGGAAGGTAAAACACCTCAGCGGGGGATCATAGAACTGCATCAGCGCGTACAATCCGTTCCGCTCATACATGGATGGTTTACAAACTAGCCTAAGAAGTCTCCCATAAATCTTCCTGAAGCTTCTCTTCACATCCTCCTCAGCTAGAGATATCAAACCAAGCAGAGAAGAAACATCTGGGGTAGGCAACTTGTATGCCACAATCTTCTTCAAAGTATCCATAATATCAGCAGACAGAAATCCGGGCAACTAGAATCAGAGGGTATGAAATGCACCTGCAGCACAGACACACGTTAATGATATGCAAAATGAGTATGCAACAATGCAATATGCAAACATGCAACAGGGATCAAGTGATATATTGTTGAAGAGATCCATCCACAATATCTGTCTCAACAGACCCGCAGTACTGCTCGAACCTGGTCTCAACAGACCCATAACAATGCTCCAACCTGGTCTCAACAGACCCATAACACTGTCCTGATGAAGAACCCCAAGTAACCACACATACTGATCCAATATCAAGAAAACCGGGTAATTTGGAGGTCAAGTTTCCTGCATGCCCCAATCCCTCTCACAGGTAGGTGTCCTATCAACTAACACAAGGTACGACATCCTATGCGGTCGTCGGCGTCACAGAATTTCAAGACTGATGGTACGATACCCAGAAGGTGTGGCATCATCATGTCCTGAAGAGGCCTCACTTAGCCAACTTCCAATTGATCGGTCCCCAGAGTCGACAATCCAACTAACCAACAACCCCCTCAACCCAAAGGGTTGAAAAAGAAGTCAATCAGAAGAATCTCGTCTGAGCGTGGATTTTGCGGGACACTAGTACATGCAAGGCATGCACGCACCCACTACTTTCCACAACTAATTCTAGGTGCACTCAAGCCCAGGTTCGGCTTATCTCTCAATCTGACCCCCTACCCAGCATAACAACAATAATATAATGCTGAAAGTAAATACAGAAAAGTAAATCCATACAAAACCCACGATGGGAAAACAAGCGCTAGGACTGACTCGCGCAGGGAACCGTTGGAGTCCCCAGCAGAGTCGCCAGTTGTCGCTACTGCGAAAATCGGCGCCGGCTATGACAAAAGAGTTGCCACCGTGCGTTATTTATCCCAACGGAGGGAAAGGAAACGATCAGAGTAAACCTAACGCAAAACGGGAAAGGAATGGTCGTCGCAACCAAATTCCTGGATTCGGGAGTCAATTACGCAAGGGGAAGGTATTAGCATCCCTCACGCCCGCCGTATTCGACGAGATCCATGCTTGTTTTCTAGTACGCATTGTTATTCTACCTACTCTACAGGTCCGGGGTTAAAAAGAAATGAAAATGACTCGGCAAAGTATCGCACTTTATGCCTACGTAAACCCGTCTGGAACGAGAAACCAGAGTCAACGTAGTTCGCCTACCTACGGGTTAAAGGGGGGAAGGTTGCTCGCCAAGATATCGCATCTTGTGCCTACGTACTTTCATACAACATGAAAGATCAGAGCAAACGTAGTTCGGGCTACGGAAGACACAAGCTTGTCTGACTGTTTTTTATTACCTTCAAAAAGGGTTTTTCTTGATTAAGAGTCCAAGCAGACAAAAATGACGCTTTGAGGTTTGTTTTGAATCTTTTACGAAAGAAGTGTTTTTTAGTTTGTGTGCAATCTCTGACGCACTAGAGACTATGATTTGAGAGTGACTACGTCGCGTGTCACCCAAAGGGTGCCACACTAAGCAGCCAGACTACTGGAAAGAAGCTCTCCAGCAACCCTTTCTCAAATAGCTTAAGGCTCGTAAAGTACGACATCGATTAACCTTATTACTTGTATTTTTGAGTTGTTTAAGATGAGAAGAGAAAGAAGCTCTAAAAAGCCTAGGGTTGAAAAGGGAATAAAAACTAACCTAATGTTGTCATGCATGGATAAGAATCCTAATGTCTGTCATAATTCCCTCCTGCACAGAGGAAATCAGAGATCCAAGGGGATAAACAGAAAAGAAAGCAAGCAAATACAGTAAAATGCATGTAATGCAGCAATACAAGCGAGGCAAGGGAGTCCCACTCAACCTCGAACCTGGGAAAACAACAGGCAAAGTGAATCAACATTCACCTCAAACCTAGGGGGCAAGCTACGCAAGCCAACAAACAATACAGAAAATAAACCCCAAAGCAGAGAAGGCAACCCAAGCAGCAGCACCAAACTCCTACAGCAAACAGCAGCTCTGGCAGCAACAAATGATTAACCAGCAAAAAGTTTCTAGCCAACTCCTGACATCAAAGTTGACAGTAACACAACTCCATCTTCAAGAAAACCTTATGAAAGGCATCTTCAACATCTTAGATCTTCATCTCCAAGCTCTAGCAAGCTCCACCAAGAAAGATTGGTTATTGAGATCAATTTATAATGAATGTGAACCAGTGAAAACCAAAGGAAATCACTAGAAACCATCATCTGCAAAGAAGGGTATCCTCAAAAGTTCTACTCTTTAAGGTATACCACTCATCCCTCCAAGGGAGAGATAGGGCTTCCTTAAGAGGACTTTGAATCATAGGATAGGATGGAAGCAAACAGAACATTCCATGTTTGAGGCAAGAAATGAACTAAGTCTAAAAAAGCTCTTCCTAAAACCCTAATTTTCCTAAGCTCCTGACAAGCACTCCAACAGATGAGAGAATATTCACATCCAAGCTCTTTCAAGCTATCCAAAACAACTTCAATTGGTCCTCCAATTCATCCAAGCAGAGTCCAAGCCAAAAGCCCACCCAAAATAGCCCCAAACAAATGGAATAAACCAAGCATCCAAGGGAGAAACCCACAAACATCACACCAATTGAAAAAATACAAATAAAATGCTAAAATAGATCATAAAATCCTAATTAAATTCCTATGGGAACCTAAGCCTATACCCAATACCCCATATAAATCCCAGGACCTAAATCAAACACTAAGTCCCCAAACTATGCCCTAAACTACAACTAGTTGTTTTAAAAACCTAAATTTAACACTCCTTATGTTCAACACTAAAATTGGCCTAAAATTCTCTCACAAAAATATGAGAACATTACTATGGGTACATGAATATCTAAGCTATCTAGCCCAAAAAGAATCAGCTCAAAATTCATCACCAATTATTCACAATAAAATCAGCAAAAACACATGTCAAACAAATTAAAAATAAAACCAATTAAAATACAAAAAATGCAAATAAAATAAAAAATGCATGAATTAAATATTTTTCAATCCTATTAAATTCTACATTTTTTAAGGAGTTAGGTAAAAAAATATCTAGCTAAAAAATGATTACTTTCCTATTTATTATGAATTTTAGAAACAAAATGGATTAAAAATAAAAAGAAAATCAAATAAAAGAAATTAAAATGCAGGAATAAATGAGGGCCATGAGATTAATTGACTGGTAAACGCATCCAACGCTCCAGAGCGTGTCCACGCGTGCATCCCAGTCACACGCTGACTGGGATTAGTGAAACGGTGCGTTTAGCAGTCAAAGTCAGCCAACTCAAAAACAAGTCGTGGCCATTGGATGAGTTGAAAGAGTCAAGGTCCAAGCAAGATCCAACGTCTAAGAGGTCGTCTCGTACCTCTGAACTCAGGTGAGGCCAACTGTTCAGGTGTGGTGGTCCGGTGACTGCACCACCTCCTTCTTCGGTGAGTTCATGATCCAATGATCCAGAAAATGCAAACTCCATATCAATTCTACTCAGAATTTCACCAGGATTCCAAATCTCCTATCCAAATCTCCTAACTCTCAATGGATTTTAGAATTCGAATCAAAGTTCAGAAGGTGTCAATATTTCAATCAACACCATTTGCAAAAATAAAGCCACAGAACTGTTCTTCATTCTTCAGTGATCATCATGATCTATCCAACTTGATTTGAAAGCTCGAGATCATACATAACCGTCCTCTAACAAAAATTGATCATCCATCTTAATTGTCTCTAAACAACTCCAAACCAATGCAGAAACGTTCTCTGATCATCCTAGGTCCTAACCTCATGCAAGATTCTATCTAATTTAGCCTAGATCAAGAGGAAATTTAAGAATTACATACCTGTAAAAATTGGATCAACAGAGATAGAAAATGATGGATTCAAACTCCACAACTCTTCAAACACGATCTGTGAAGCAAGATGAAGCTTCTAGACACTTCAATTTGGCTTGATCAAGCTTGCAATTCCAAAACCGATTCTGACTTGGAGCTCTTGAAATCTCAACTGCAACCTTCACCTCTAGCACGAAACCACCACCAAAAAACAATCTGAATTCACTCTAGCACTTAAATAGAAGTTGTTCATGGGCTTTTGGATCCAAATTGAAGCCCAATTTAGTGAATCCAAAAATCCGTTATGCACTTGAAAATCCAATGGTGCAGTCATGATCTTCTTGTTACAGCTAGCTCTAGAAGGTTCTATTCAACTCCAAATGACCTTGTGAACATGTTAGAACCAAGAGGAAAGCCTGAAATGCCTTGATTATGGTTTTGGATGTATGACTTGTTTTGTAAGAAACAACTTTACAAAGCATGTCATGTAATTAGGGCTCATCTCAAAATTTTGGAAATGTAATTGTGTTTAGGATGCAATTTCTGGTCAAAATGACTACTCACATGACATGTTTATGACCTATAACTCAAAAATCACATTTTCCCTCTTTTGAATCATTTGAAAAGCTTCCTTTTTAGGCCATTTTGAATCACTTCATGATATAAGCCAATTCAATCCACCATGATGACTTATATGACCTAAAAACAACATTCTAAACACATTTCATGTTGAACAATTTTCCATTGGAGGCATGGAAGATAGAGATTTTGGCACATGCTTGAAAATGACCCATAATTCAACTTTCCCAAAATACCCCTGGATTGCCAAGATCATAACTTGAGTTCCACAAATCTTCTTGAGGACTTCTAGTACTCAAATTAAAGCTAAGATCAATACCTACAACTCTTATGTTGGCCAAGAATCCATTTGAAAATTACTTGAGGGGAAAAAGTTACTTGGAAGTCAAGTGACTTTCACAGATAAATTTCAGTGTCCTCTGGTGACTTGTAATTTGCAAAGACCATAACTTGAGTTCTACAAATCTTCTTAAAGACTTCTAGTACTCAAATTAAAGGTATTGAAGAGCTCTACAAGTTTCATGTTGGCCAAATATCCATTTGAAATTTGTATTTTGACTTATGTGGCTTTGAAGTTAGGCGCTAAATAAGGGATTTTACACTAAAACCCTAATTTAGCAACTTCCCACATTCTTGATCTTTCTTTGCTTAATCTTGGCACAACACCACACATGTATCAACATACCAATTCATGCATCCCATGACCTCAAGGTAGGATTTGATGCTCTCCAATTTGCACAATTGATCTAGGGTTGACCCAGATGAAACCCTAGTTGACTGCACCTCAGCTGTGGCTCTTGTACTTGAATCAATGAATTGTCTTAGCTTCAATAGGGCCCTCTAGGCATCCCACGAGATCCATACACACCACAAATTCACATTCCCTGTTGATGATCTTCAATACACCTCAAGTTAGGAGAGAAATCCACCTATAGGCACTCAAACTTCCCAAGACTTCAAATCATTTCTTGATGGCTTGGATGATTTCTCAGGCTCAGAGAACACCTCCAGATAGGCTTCTTTTGACATAAATGGCACTTGATCCCTTGTTGGATGACTTGATATGCTATGATATGCAAATGGTTAGACTGTGTACATGATGTAACTATGCAAATGAAATGCAATGAAACACAAATCAGGCAAGAAAAGGTTGAGCAAAATTTGGGGTGCAACACCTTTTATGCAACTGGTTGCATTAAGTTTAAAAAGTTTGGACAGAGGTAAAATCCAATCGATTGAACTATTTATGCAACTAGCCGCATCCATAGAAAACCATATTTTGTTCACTTTGAAACTTCATGAAATGAAAGTGTATGCAAATGGAATGATTGAAAAACTTTAGTGCATAATGAGATAAAGTTTCTTGAGCATCTAAAGATTATATAAATATTTGAAATTCCATTAAAGTACCTTGACCAATCATCCAATCACTTTTATTTCAAAGCTCATGCAATTTGATACTTTGCTTCTAATCAATGTCGTCTTTGATCATTCTACTAAGATACATTTTGATCTTCATCAAAACCAAATTATAGTTGGTGATGCACATCTTTTTCACCAGAATATGATAGCCAAATATTATGGTGATCAAGTATCACAAACCCTGAAGTATCTTTAGGCCCAATCCTTTGGATTATTCTCTTGTTCATGAGGCTTGGACAATTAGGAAAAATTTTATATATGTTAAGACTAGTAGTATTAAAGTTGTAGAATTATAATTTGCCATGTCTTTCTTTGTATAAGAAACCGATAGTGAAAATTAGTTCTCACTGCATTTACTTTGGTTAGCATGTAAGAAAGCACGTGTGTAGTACGCAGGTTATGCAAGATAAAGGCTATCTATAGTTGTTTATGTCTTATATTTTGGGTGTGATTGATTTTATGTAAATCCACCAGTGTATCTATTTTCTTTTGTTCCATTGTAAATATTTCTTTGAAGTGGGTTAACATTCTAGAGCACCACATCTCAAACTAAGTTGTAAATGTTATATGTTAATTTCTAAATAACTAATTTATGATGTTACAGTTGTCGACTATTTTCTATCATTTTTTAATGAGAGTTGATTTTCTAGTGAGACAAACTTAGAGAGATAATTTCATATGGTTTATTATTCTAAGAGTTGGATAATATGTAGATGTTATCTAAGGGTTCGAAACCTCTTCTTAACACCAATGAATTTATTGATTCATATATTGAGAGGATGAGAGATAGAATCACAAATGTTAGAGATTAGAAAGTGTTCTTATGAATTTCTTGTAACTCATTCGTAATCTTTTGTTGAGACTTTTGATTTGTAGAGGAAGAAAGAGTTCTCTCTCTCTCTCTCTCTCTCTCTCTCTCTCTCTCTCTCTCTCTCTCTCTCTCTCTCTCTCTCTCTCTCTCTCTCCATACTAGATCAATATGAATTGAGTTGGATAAACAAAATTTTGTGTGTTGATTCTCATTTTTTATTTTGTTTTTGTTAATGTGGTTTTACTATCACATTTCAGTTGATAGATTATAATTGTTTGAACTTGTTTAGTATGTTTGCCTATCTTCTTTGTCTTACACACCATTTTTTTGGTGTGTTTGAATCCTCCATTTTCACAACAAGTGGCACCCATCGTGGAGCAAATGGTATAAGTTTACAAGTTATCATTATGGGTTCTAATTAAGGTATCAAAACATTTTTTTAGACAACGAGTTTGGTTTATGGTAAGTAAATAATCGAGCAATTTTAATTCAATAAAAATGTGCACGAGGATTGAAATTTGAGGCATTAATGTCGGCAAGCGTCATAGATGCATAAAATAAAAAGATAGCGATGAAGGGAAATTACGAGAAAAATACAGTGGACGTATATAAAAAAAATTTCCTTTGGTGAATCCTTACGAGTGAGTGGTCACAGTCGATGATTGAATGATTACCTCTTATAGTGATGAACTTTTGAAATCAAATTCATAAAGAGATCACGAGCATTAGATGGACGACAACATATCTACTCAATCCACACAAAACATGTTACCGTCAATCAAAGGTCGACAACTCCCTCTTTATAAAGGCAATTAATTTACAACAATTCTCGCTTATGTTGATGATATACTTCTTTCAAGGAATGGTCTTTATGAAATAAAATGTCTTAAAGAGTTTCTTCTCAAGAGCTTCTACATCAATGCTCTTGGAGATTTGAAATATTTTTTGGGCATTGAATTATCTCATTCCAAGAAAGGTATCTTCATGTCTCAAAGAAAGTATGCACTATACATCTTGCAAGATTCAAGACCTTAAGCGTTTTCCTGACAAATTTCCAATGGAATAAAATTTGAAACTTACTCCCACAGATGGAAGGGTACTACACAGTCCAACCAAATATAGAAAGCTTGTTGATAGGCTATTAATCTTACTATCACAAGGCCCAACATTGTATTATATGTGAAAACATTAAGTCAACTTGTGCATGAGCCTAGGAAACCACATCGGGGTGCTGCAATGAGAGTCCTCTCAGATACATCAAAGGAACAACTAGACATGGCATATTATTTTCAACCTCTAATCACCTTAACTCAAAGGCCTTTTGTAATTCATATTGGAGAAGTTATCATGCCCCTAGAAGATAAGTTACATGGTTTTTCATTTTCCTCAAAAATTCTCTTATCTCATATAGATCTAAGAAGCAATGTATTGTCTCTAGATCATCAACAAAGTCTGAATATCAAACTACTATGGCTAATACATTTTTGGAGCTAACTCAACTAAATTTTTTTTTAATAAAAAATATATTGATTCAAAAAACAACAACAGTACAGATCTAGGTGATCCAGGGGGATCCAACCGACAAAAACGGACTAAAAGTTACATCATAAAATTAACAAGATGTTTCCTAATCCTAGTGTTATTCCTAACTCAACTATAATTTATTTTACAAGACATGAAAGTCCCATAGGTTGTTCCAACATCATTATTCTGTGAGAACTAGGTAACTTTACACATTGCGGTGAATCCTATATTTCATTAGCGTACAGAGCATATTAAAATAGATCGTCATATATTACAAGAAAAGCTACAAACTGCTATGGTTAGTCCTTCTTATTTGTCAACATGATTCTTACTAATAGATGTATTCACTAAAACATTGGAACAAGATCAATTTTTAACATTACAGACAAGTTGGGACTTTACTTACCAACTTAGGGGTATTATTAGGATATGTCTTTTGCATAATTATAAATATCTTATGCATTAGAAAATATCTTCTATATCCTACTAATTAAGAAGCATAATTGTTATCTCTTAGGATCTAACATACTCATATAAATGTATTACCTATCCTATCTAGAGGTCTACATAATAAACAACGCATATTTAGAATTGTATTCCAAATTTACTTGTCATTTTCATATTCTATATTCTACTTTCTCACCGCTATCTTAAGACGATAGTTTGAAACAGGAAATGAATGAACTAGCATATAATATTTAAGTTCAAGGATTTATTTAATTGTACACAATATATATTCTTATAAACTATGAATTCTAAACATACATAAAACATGCATTTTATTTATTCACTTGTATTAAAGAGTACAATAACTCATCCTTCATGACAGCAACAACGAACAACCCTTGGAAAAAATCCATAACACGTACCACCTTTATATCCCATCCTAAGGCAGTTTTGATTGCATTGAGGAATAGGTGGACAATCTCCAGGTTGACATTTTAGTCCTAAGAAATTTTTCTCGCCAGTTGATAATTCTACAACCAAAAAAGTTTATTCTAATTTGAGTTAGTTTTTCATGAGTATACTTAATTAACAAATTTTTTTTATAAGTTATATAACTGGAAAAGTAAAACAAACATATATATATATATATATATATATATATATATATATATATATATATATATATATATATATATATATATATATATATATATATATATATATATATATATATATATATATATATATATATATATATATATATATATATATATATATATATATATATATATATATATATATATATATATATATATATATATATATATATATATATATATATATATATATATATATATATATATATATATATATTCATCACCTGAAAATAAAACAAAAGCAATGAACAAAATCCAGAAAAGATAAACTTGTTTGGACTTAAGGGATTCCATTGTCTAAGATTTCACCTTATATATATATTTTTTTCTTATGAGATTTAGAACTTACATATTCATTATATATACTATTGAAACGAAATAAAAAGAAGGAAAAAAAATGTCTGAAAAGTAAAAATACATTAATGCAATTAAATGTTCTTTAATATTTTTATTATTATATTTTAATATTTGTATTTTTTTAATGTAAAATTTATTGTTTAATATTTATGAAGGTGTTTTAATTAATGATGACAAAAATAGTTAATCATGTATATTTTTGAAATAATTAATATTAGTTATTACTTTGTATTATAATATTATTTTTGTATGAACTATTAATTTTAAAAGTTCTTAAATATTCTTTTAAGATATTAAGTAACTAAATAAATTGTAAATTTGTTTTTATTTTTTCTATCTTTTTGACTGTGACAATGTGAGTTTATTATTTAGTCATAAAAATCAGCAAAAGAAAAAATAAAAATGAAAAAGAAAAACATTTTAGTCAAAAAAACATTTATTAAAACAAATATACAATGATTTTTTACAATTGTAGCATTAAGGATGTAGGGCTATTCAACAAAAGTCTTCTTTCTAAGTGGCTTTGAAAAATACTTGTAGAGAGGGAGGCAATTTGGAGTGATACTATTGGTTTTAGATATGAGAATTTTATCTGCGGGTTATTCTCAAAGGTGATCCCTCGAATATTTTTTTACGAATTGTTGTGGTGGAAAGACCTTATGGTTTTGGCTGATACTTCAGGCGGGACAAGTGTTTCTTATTCAGTATCGTGTAGGCTAGGAAATAGTACTCTCATTCCATTTTAATAGACTAAATGGCTAGGGAATTGGTCCATGAAAGTTCTATTTCCAGAATTGTTTGATATGCCAGAGAAAAAATTATGTGTCTTGGAGGATATGGGGTGCTAGGTGGGTTCGAATTGGGTATGGAATTTTGGTTGTAATGCTACACTTCTAAACAGAGTTGCAGAGTTGGAATTTGATGAGATTATGTTGTTGTTGGAGAATGTTTCGCCTTCTACTGCTAGTCAGGATGGTTTCATTTGGCATTGTGATGTGCTGGAATCATTTACGGTTAAATCTTGTTATATGAGGCTATTGTGTGACGCAAGTGAGATTATTTTGGATGCTTCTTTATTATCAAATCTTGATTTTCTTTGGCGGTCTAAGATCCCGTTAAAAATCAAAACTTTCGGTTGGAGGTTGATTTTGGATAGGTTGTCAACGCGCTCTAATCTTGCGTATAAGAATATCATTAGCAGTGTTCACGATAATGTTTGTGTATTCTTCTTTAGGAGTGACGAAGATATTCACCATCTGTTGCTTGTGTGCCCGAGAATTAGTCCGGTGTGGAGGAAAGTTGCAGCTTGTGTGGGAATTCTATATGTTGATGAGGTTTTATGTGGTGATCCTATGAGGCCGTGGGAAGCTAGTTGTGGAGGGAGATGTAAAAATTAACTTACGAAACTCAATTACGCATGAAACATGACGACCAATGAAAAACTAAAATTGACTACCCGTCTAGTATAAAATCACCAAACTCCTACTGTTGTAGCGCTCATAGACCCAATTTTCCCAATAGACAGAAATATTTTTGCGTTAGCTTTATAATGCAACTAATGACACCTTAAACAGACTTACGAAACTCAAGTAATGCTTGAAATAAGACAATCAATCCCCTCATACGTCTACCTGAATTTTTTTTGTTTCATTTTTCTCCATATTTTAACCTATTCAAAACTCGCCTATTTGAGTCTCAAATGCCCCCAACAGCTAAAAAAAACGACTATGAAAATCATCAAAAAATTTATTAATTAAAAAATATTTATCAATTACTCCAACAATAATCAACTCACCAATATTATTATGATCATCTTCCCTTTGCCTTATTGCTTTACAGGTGAAACCTTATGCAATGAGATAACCTTTATGCTCTCGCTTTATCAAAAGGCGTCAAGATAATTTATCGATCATATCTCGTCTTACCATAAGGCATCAACATACTTTATTAATTTATAACTTTTATATTCTCTCCTAATCAAAAGGCATCAACAGGGTTGTCAAATCACAATCAACAACTCAAACAGAATTATTCGAATTCCAATTATTGCCTTATGGTGCAACCAACGATACTCAATATAAGAAAAAACAATAACATATCATATACATCATAATCAAAAGGAAAATATTATTATTTATTCTCCTTAAAGGTTTTTCACAAACTTTTTTTTTTGCCACAAACATCAAATATAGAATAAAATAAGGAAGACGCCATGATGGTAAGGACCCATCACTATCCATATATTTAACCACCCATATATGTATAAATTCACCTTTAGCTCAAATTGCAGATCAATGTAGTTCTTTCCCTTTACAATCTTTCTCTCTTCTCCTTCTTAAGCTCTTTCTAGGTTCTTCCTCTTTACCTCTTTCTCCCATGATTTTCATGTACTTTAAAAACTTTCCCACAACAACTTATATGTTTTTCACACTAATTTAACCCATTCTCCTCCCTTCCCTCAATTCACCTCACACCCATAATCTTACTATTTTATATTTTATTTTAATTCTACACTCTCTATTATTATATTAATTAACTTAAATTAATATTCTAATTCAATTATTTTCTCAACTCTCACCACACCCTCAACTCTTACTCAATACTCTCACAACTCTCTAATTTTAAATAAAATTCTATTTTCTACCAACTTTTAAATATCTCTAATTTTGTTAATATTTCTAATATCTAATTAAATTAAATAATCAAACTAAAACTCTATAAAAATCTATTAAAAATAAAATATTGAAATTGGGGTGTTACAACTCTCCTTCACTTAACAAATTTTTGCCCTAAAAAATTACCTAAAGGAAACAACTCGCCATAACACTCTAATCTAGTTCTCTAACCCTCTAGTTACGCTAACCTCAACAGATCCTCCGCCACTTATTTTAAACTCACTCCTATTGGCTAGCGGTTAAAGGAAAAAGAGCGTCGTCAGTGTTTCACACACATGTTATACACCAGGTTACAAACAAGTTCACAAAACCTACGACGAATGAACCGATATCCTCTGATACCAAATATATAACACTTTAAACCCCAACATATGATTTAAAATATAATGCGGAAATAAAACACAAAAAAGTGCCACATTTTCACAACATAGCATCTTTCTCAAAATATAATCGCAACATGATTAAACAATTAAAAACATCTTCAATTATCTCATGAAATAGTACTCAACTTTATTAAAATCATAAGTTAAATAAAATCAACAATTCGCATAAAACATCCTCAAATAATCTCAACCCAAGTGTTAGACTATTAGAGCAACTCACACAAACTAAACAAAACAAAAGTAATAAACAAAGACGATCAACTACACCATCCTTTAGCATAATCCATGTCTAATACTCTTCGAGATCCACCTCAGTATTTGTACCATATGCATAAAGAACAGCACAGGAAGCAAACATGGGGTGAGAGTACATTCACATATGTTAATAGTGTTTAAATAAAATGGATAGTCCACCTCAACATACAATCAATCCACACAATGTACAACATGCAAACATTATACAATGCACGATTCCTCTACTCCCATGCATGTGGCACCTTCCTACAACACTGGACCGAAGTCATACAACACTAGATATCAGAGTTATGTTACTAAGGGATCCTCAATAGTAGACCGAAGTTCTACAACACTAGACCGAAGTCCTAAGCTAATGTCTGATTGACATGATGCATGATGTTATAAACAAATGGAAATAATCTACATTTAAATCTCCTACTTCCACTATCAATTATCAATCAGAACAATAAACCAAAGTTCTTCAACACTAGACAGAAGTCCTACAACAGTGGATCACAGTCCTACAATTTTGGTTCCTCTTTGAATCTAATTCTCAGCATAACTAAACACTTTTCAACAAAACTCAGCATGATAATTAAAATATATTATTTTATTATCAATACTTATCAACAACATCAAAATTGCATCAAAATCATGTTTTCTTCTAATTATACCACATATTTGAATAATTATTTAAAATATCAAACGAAGTCGGAATCAAGCAAATGAATATATTTTGGAGAGCTTAGAATGTCTATTTAAAGAATCTATTTTTTATGTTAGGAGTTAATATCTTAATCGGTTCAGTTTAATCAAATAAGAATTGGTATTGGCATTGGGAAAAATGTTTCGTCTGACTTCAAAAGAGCACAAAATATTACAGACTTATGATAAAATTATGAAACTTTCTAGTTTGAAAGATCATTAAACCCTTTTTCTAATGATATTGACAAAACCCTAAATAGACTTCTAAACCTGAAGTTACGTATGAAACATGATGACCAACGCATGACTAAAAGCATACAAACCAGCGAACTGCTACTGCTGTAGCACTCCTAGACCCAATTTTCCCACTTTGTCGTAAAAATATTTTTGCATTAGCTTTCTAATGCTACTGACAACACCTCAAACAAACTTATGAAACTCAAGTTATTCCTAAAATAAGATGATCAATCCTCTTCTATGTCTACCTGCGATTTTTTGGTGTTTTCTCCCTATTAAACATATTCAAAACTCGCATATTTGAGTTCCAAACGCTTAACAAATTTGACCATGAAAATCATCAACATATTTTATCAAATTAACAAGATTTATCAATAACTCCAATAATAATTAACTTACAAATATTATTATGATCCTCATCCCGACCCCCTACCTTATGGGTTTATAGCCGAAACCCTATGCTATGAGATAATATTTATACTTTCGCCTTATCAAAAGGCGTCAACATAATTTATCAATAAAATCCCTCCTTAACATAAGGCATCAACATATTTTTATTAATTTAAAATTTTATAATCTTGCCTTATCAAAAGGCATCAATAGAATTATCAAATCACAATCAACAAGTCAAACACAATTATCCAAATTACATTTTTTTCCTTATGGCGCAACCATCAATACTCAATAATAACAACAACATATCACATACAGCATAATCAAAAGGAAAATACTATCATTTACTCGTCTCAAAGGTTTTTCCCAAACTTTTTTGTGCAGAAGCATAAAATACAGAGATAAAGGAAGGAAGAAGACATGAGGGTAACGACCCCTTACTATTCCTAAGTTCAAACCTCCAATATATGAATAAGTATCTCCTACCTCAAATTACAGATCAATGAAGTTCTTTCCATTTAGATTCTTTCTCCATTCTCCTTCCTGAGCTCTCTATAGGTTCTACAGCTTTGCCTCTTTTCCCAAAATTTTCAAGTACTGTGAAAACATTCCCATAACAACTTATCTATTTATCCACCATAATTTAACTCGTTCTCCTCTCACCACTCAATTCTCCTCACACCCCTAATCTTACTATTTTCTATTTTATTTTAATTGTATATTATTACCATTATATTAATTGACCAATGTATAACTAAAATTGACTACCCCTCTAGTATAAAAACTAGCGAACTGCTACTGTTGTAGCTCTCCTAGACCCTATTTCCCCAATAGACAAAAATATTTTCGCGTTAGCTTTCTAACACAACTGGCGGAACCTCAAACAAACTTAAGAAACTCAAGTTATGCCTGAAATAAGACGATCATTCCCATCCTACATCTACCTGTGATTTTTTTGTTGCATTTTTCTCCATATTAAACCTATTCAAAATCTCCTATTTGAGTCCCAAACGCCCCCAAATGCTAAAAAGAACTGACCATGAAAATCATCAACACATTTTATCAATTAAAAAATATTTATTAATTATGTGAAGGCAAAGCCTCATATATAGTGTGTTCGTTTCAATGATGTCAAAACTCTGTTCCAAAGAAGAATACATGTTGGGCGTTATCACCATGTTGCATTTGCATGTCTTGTTTCTCATGATTCAAATGCTCGCATAAAAATATCTCGATTGTTGCATATAGATTGTCAAAAATATGTGTCATATGAGTAAGACTTTATTGGTGTCGTTTGTCATATCATAGATGTCATTAAAAGTGTCGAAGAATATGAAAATAGGCATTTTTGACAATTTCAAGGCTCTGACTCGACCAAAGATCTGTTTCGGTCGACTCGCACTATGAGTTAGTTTTGTAAATTTGCTTTAGGTGGGCTCGCGTCGACCCACCGGTCGACTCATACTATAAGCATTTTAATCTGTCTAAAAATGCATGCTATGCATCGACGCATGCCTTGTTCCAATCGACGCATGGTTCTGTGATTTGCACAAGTTTACAATCGGGTCAGCTCATGTCGACCCTCTATTCTGCATAGGTCGACCGCTCACTATTTTATGTCAATTTTCTGTTATATCAACTGTCTTTGTGAAGTGGTTTTAGTTGTTATGACAGTTATGTTTGGTATATAAGCTCAGTTGCTATTTTCACTTCATACCAATTGAGAAAAACAAGAAAAGTGAAATAGGTGTCGGTTCGGTTCTCATCATCTTCATTCTCTTCATAGCATATCAAAAAAATTACACATAATCATCTTTGTTGTGCATTTTGCATTGTTAGAGGTGATAACATTCGAAGCCGAAGATTTGGTTATCCGGTTCGGGTTGAGGAATCGACAGGTTTTTCTTGAATAAAACCTCTAGGATTTTGTCCTCCAAGATTCTATGAATTTGGGGGTTTTTACACGATTCGTCTCATCACATATTCAGTCGAGTGAAGGTAATCGAGGAGCTGGAGGTTCCGTTGATTTAGTAACGATAAACGGAGGATTGTAGGTGGGAGTTTCGGGTTCGACACACGGGTGATTGAACTCAACCGGGCCAGATTTTGAAGACTAAAGGTTGTTCAAAGATAGTGCCACAATCGAAGGTTTATTCACAGCTTTTGAAGTACTTGATTCAACTCGAATTCAGAGGCAAGAAGAAATAGGATCTACAACAACAATAATGTTTTTTTGTTTGATAGATATTCGCTTCTTGTATAAACTTTTAACAACAGGTTATATCTATATATTATCATGTCACAATTTTATTATTAGAATTGAGGGCAAACGTACCCCGAGCGAGGACGACGGGGGAACTGCCTCAACAAATCATTGTGTCTTTTGCCTTACGTTTATATTGCTTAATATTTGTGTTTTAGTGCAAATAATTATATCAAGCTAGGTCTGGTTTAAGTAGTGCTAAACTAATTTTTGAACCTAGTACAATCATTGATTGTAAGAGGAAACTTGAGCAATTCACTCTCAAAACAGAACTCACTTGTAGTGCTCTGCACACCAAGTGTTTGATAAATTGTTTGAACTAAAAGCCTTGTGTGCTGTCCTTTCACTGTGTTAATATTTTTAAGGCATTAGAACTAGTCACACCATATAGTGAGCTGAATCAAATTGATAGTGTGATTAACATAGTAATTCTCATATCTCGTTATCGGATTCCAGAGGCTTAACGCATAACCGATTTTCTAGTAACCGTTCGTTTTAGAAGGCATAGTTCCTCGGCCGCTTCCGCAAATTAAACAATTTTTAAAAACCAATTTTATTGGTAGCGCTGACTCTTTTAAACAAGCGATCTATTCAACCCCTCTTCTAGATCTGCGCCATCGTCTAACAAGTGGTATCACGAGCACCGTTTCATTCCGTGCTTCAAGTGTAACTTAGTAGAAATTGGCTAACGAACCTAAAGGGGCTTATAATAGAGCACCTGTTTTTAATGGAGAAAACTATAGTTACTGGAAAGACTGTATGTGTGTGCATATAAATCCCATTTACAGGAAGGTGTAGAATATTATCTAAACAGACCCATGGAAATAACCATGACCGATGAAAATAACATGATTGTGCCTAAGCCTGAAGCACAATGAAATGATGATGACGAGAAGAAGTATAATTACGATTAGAAAGCCAAGAATATTCTGATGTCCTCTTTGGGAGTTGACGAATATTATAGGGTTTCTCATTGTTTAACTGCAAAGGCTATGTGAGACTCATTTCAAGTTGCCCATGAGGGAACCAGTGATGTTAAACAAGCGAGAATCAATACATTAACGCAAGGGTTTGATCTCTTTCACATGAAGCAAGGGGAAACCATTGCGGACATGAAAAGAGATTCACTCATCTCATCAATAGACTAAAATCACTAGGTAGGCCAGTTGCCAACGATGTTGCTACTAACCAAATCTTGAGATGTCTTAACAGGGAATGACAACCAAAGGTAACCGCCATAAAAGAAGCTAACGATCTCATAATTTTGGATCTCGCAACATTGTTTGGAAAGCAGCAAGAGCACAAACAAGTGCTTCTTAGTCTATAGCAATATGAGAAAAAGGAAAAGAAGGAGAAAACGAAAAATATTGAAAAGAAGTCTATCGCTCTCAAGACTTCTTGCTCAAAGTCCCAAACAAAAGAGCATAGTGATTACACCACGAGTGATGACGAAGATGATGACAAGAGTGAGGATATGGGGTCGTTTGTGAAGCGATACAATCGCTATGTCAAAAAGAAGGGTATCCAACATTCTGAGAAAATTCTTGTCAACTTTCAAAAAAAATCAAGATACTCCAAAAATGACGACAATAAAGGAAGCAAAACAAAAGTGTTGTGTTATAACTGCGGAAAGACCAGATACTACAAGCTGGATTGTCCCTTGATTAAAAAGGACAAAGGGAAGGAGACAAGTTGGTCACATAAGAAGCAACCTAATCCAAGGATAGCGTATATCGCTTGGGAAAGCGATAGCGAGTCATCCGAGGACGACAACTCTAGTGACAAAGACGAATCTGTCAATCTTTGCCTTTTCGCCCATCAAAAGAACAAAAAGAAAAAGGTACGACATGCGAAGTATGAAAATTCCTCTAAATTGTCTCATTTTGAATTGCAAACTACTTTTAATACTTTACATTATGAAGCAAAATAAGCTTTTAAAAGGCTTGCCTCAAATAAACAAATCTTTGCTCACCTAGAGCAAAAGATTCGTGATTCCGAAAAGAAACTAGAGGTATTAAAAGCTTCCATAGTGGAAAATTCCAAAATAGATTGTGAGGAAATAAGAAAGAGAGTTGTTAACTTTGGGTGTGATACTTGTTACATTTGGAAAAATGAAGTTAGAAATCTAAATGCCAAACTTAACAAGGCTCTAGAGCCCAAAATTACTTTTGCCATTGATAAAACTCATTTTAGAAAGAGTATGGTTAATCCATATCAAAAATACACATATGTTGTAAAAAAATCATGATAGCAAAAGTGATTCAAAAGTTAACTTTTCTTGTTTGTATTGTTGCAAGAAGGGTCACACCATTGCTAAATGTCACTTTAGGAGATTTTTGGTTCCTAAAGGGGTTTATCAATGGTTGCCTAAATGCGACCATGTTTTCACTCACAACCTAGGACCCAATAAACAATTGGGTACCTATTCTTGCTAATTGTGTTCATAGGTACAACATCATGAGACTACCGAGAGAAGATAGGTTCTTGATAGTGGCTGCTCAAGACATATGATAGGAGACATATCTCTCTTCATTGACTTTGTGGCAAAGAAGAAGGGATTTGTAACTGTTTCCCTCAAAAATCGGAAAACAACCGATGATCTTCCAAATCTAACTTTGGTGACTCACAGGATCGATCAGATTGATCCTAGGACATGTGCTAAAAGAATTATTTTTGGTTTTAAGAATTTATTCAAGTTCCACACTCGAACAGGGTTGGGATAAACAGAATCCTAAAAGAACATCTAGTCGACTACGGGTTAATTTAAAGGTAAAGTAAGGCTTCTAATAAAAGAGAAGAAAGTTTGTTGGTAAAGGTGAAGTTAGATTGAGGACGAAGAGAAAAGAATTGCATAGGAAGAAGAGAAATAAAGCAAGGAGGAAAAAAAGATAAAGACAGTAAAGATAATAAAAGGCTTTGTAAAACTTAAAGTAAAAAAGTAAATTGCATTAAGTTAAAAGATGGTGTGTTTACATCACAAACATTCTCTTACAATACTCGCTTTCTCTACACTCGGATACTTGGAGTAATTTCAAGAGTAATTTGTACAATAGTAAATTACAACACACTTTGGATATGTCTCTATTTATAGTAACAAAAAATAACCTCTCATAACTTCCACCATAATCTCCTTCCGCCACTTGTCTCAAATGCATGGATCCATTATTCCTAAGGTGACACGTGTCTCCCTCAATTTTCCACAAGCAAAACCGTTCCCTCCAAAATTCAAATTTCAAATACTTCGACACACCATTCGTATCAGCAGGCGGTCGAACCCTTGGCCTCTGGGTGAGTTCTTCGACTTAGCTTTCTTTTTGCTTATTTCGACCATTTTCTTGCATTCAAGTTATTCTCCATCCTTTTTCCTTGGATACATTCTTTCTAGCTGAGGCTTCTTATTTTATGGGAATATTGGTGATGGATTGTGGTTGGTCTTTATGTGCACCTTCTCTATATGCTTTCCTCCTTCTCTGCTCACGTCTCCATTGGGATCGAGACATGGGATTTTTCCCTTTGTAATTTTCTGACACATAAGCAGCCTTCGAAGACTGAAATTCTTTTCGATAGCTTAACGAAGATCCCCTTTGTACTTCGAAATTTTTCCATCTCTTCTGCCCTTGCTGCTTGTTCTTATTGGGCTTCGTCCATTTTCCATCAGTGGCCTCAGCATTGGGCTTAAAGCTAGTGGGCTTGTTCATCGGAGGCCTTATGCGAGGGTCAGATCTCTGCTGAAGGCCTCTTCGAGGGTCGAATCTTGGCCTTTCGCTTTCTTGCTTCAACCATTGTGTCCCTTCCAACTTTTGTGCAGCCTTCTTGTCAAATATGGCACTGCATCGGGGACAGAGCAGCACACTAGAACCCTTCTCCTGGCAGCGGTGAAGGAAAGAAATGATGGATTCCTCCTGCTCTGGGTAGGCTTCCCTTGTGTGTGTTTCCTGGTAGTTTGACTCACTATCCGCTACCTCCTCATGTTGAGTGATTTGAACCATGTTAATCTCAATTTCTTTGGCCAGGTTAAGCTTCTTCAAGCTTAACTCCACGCCTTTGGTGGCTTCATCGATCTTAACAAAGTCATCAGCTGTTTCCTTGGTCACTATCTCCCAACCCAGATTGTCCCTGTTGCTTGGGCCTTTGGTTTCATCCCTCTGGTCACAGCTATCAACTTCCATTTCGACACAGCTCTCCTGTCCGAAGCTGATGGTAACTTTCGCCATTACAGCTTCGTCTATGGGATTTCCTGCAACCTCTATTACTTCGATTAAGAAGTTGTAACGGCTGACAACTTTGATCATATTAGCCTCGACTGGCTCTGTGTAATTTGCGTCTACCGTTTGCAGAGGATCTGAGTCGACCTTCATTTGGCCACCAACTTTCTCTCCGAACTTTAGACGTCCTTCTTGGATCGCATTCTGAACGAGGTCCCTGAAAAGAAAACATTGAGATGTTTTATAACCCAAGAAGTTATGATATTTACAAAACCCTCTTTTCTTCCTTTGCTCTAGGGACGACATTTTGGCGCCAGGAGGCACTATCATTTGTCCATCCTTAACTAACAAATCTAAGAATTCATCACACTTTGTGATGTCGAAGGTATATGTTTTCTTTAGGAACCTATCATTCTTTTCAGATTTGACATAACTCTTCCCTTGTGGGGGAGCTAATACTTTGCATAAGTAAGGTGGTCCTTGCTTGAGTTCAGCAAGATCCACTTCACCATTGTCGAAACTCATGGACTCGTCACACAGACCTTCGACGTTATCATTAAATTCGACGAAAGCTATCTTTTTATTTTTATTAAACATAGCCTTTTCGTCTTTGAGTCTTTCGAGTTGCCGAACCCGATCGGCTAATTGGGCCATGTCCCTTAGGTACTGGGTGTCCAACTTTTTCCTAATAGAGTAGTCGAGACCACCAGCGGCCATTTCGACCAACTCATGTTCAGGGACCTGCGTGAAGCATCTGACCTTGAGCAAACAGAACCTATTAAGGTACTCCTTTATTGGTTCAGAGAACTTACGCTTCACACTAGCTAGTTCTTTCAAGCTAATTTTAGTCTGACCCATATAGAACTATTCATGAAACAAACGCTCTAACTGGGTCCAGTTACATATCGTGTTAGGGGGAAGCATCGTGAACCAGGTGAAGGCGTTCTTAGTAAGAGAACTTGGGAAGTCTTTTATCCTAAGGCTTTCATCGTTCGCTATCTCTCCAACCTCAATTAAGTAACGAGCCACATGTTCAACGGTGGATTCCTTCGTATCTCCTGAAAACTTAGTGAATTTAGGTACTTTCGTCCTAGGAGGTAACTTCGCCTGAAGGATATAGTCTACTATAGGTGAAGTGTAATTTGGCCTAGTAAAACCGGTGTTTAACCCATTTCTGGCCATAATTCTCTCGACCATGGCCGCTAGATTATTGTCTACCGCTATGTTGTTTCGACGAACACGCTGGACTACATTATCCGCGTCTTGGTTTTGATTCACAACCACCACTCCTGGATTCCTTTCTCCCAAGCCACGGGGTTGGTTTTGCACAGGCTCTTCCCTAAGCTCTTTGACTACCGGAGGGACTATCCTTCCTTAGTTTCCTACGTCGACTTTTATCATATTCGCTAGGTTATCTCGCGGGGCATTCGCTACTGCGGCTTGGTTTCTGGTTAAGGGAGGTACCCCCATGAATTCAGCCAATCTTGTTAATTGTATTGCCAATTGTTGATCGGTCTGGATTGTATTTTGGATTAATGGTTGAAATATTTCACCCATAGTTTGTGACAAAGTCTGAACCATCTGTAGGTTGCTTTCATCCATCTGCTGCCTCAAACAAGCAACTGAGGTGTTGGTCAAATTGGGGCCTTGTGTCAAATACCCTAAACTCTGGGGGTTTCGACCCATGTTCAAACCCGACCCTGACCCTTGTAGTGGCGAAGCCATCGCCTGATCTGAGAATACAGGGGGTGCACTTTGGAGCCCTTGCGTCATAGCAGTGGGCATCCCATATGTGGGGTTTCTTGGTGACTGTGAAAAACCAGGAGGCACAAACTGCTTGGACGTCGAACTTCCTCCTAACAAAATCTGAGGATTCGACGTTTGGTGTCCGATGTATTCCAACACTGGCTGAGTATAAGGCCTTATCACTGTCAATCCTACCCCGAGTACTGAAGGCGTCGGCACTGGCCTCACAGGAAGCACCGTTTGTTCTCTAGTCGACAGCGTCGGAGGGGAAACTCCCTCGTCTCTTATTCCTTCAATAGAACCGTCTCCTTGTTGTTGGAGTTATCTGGATGGTTTGTATCCCTAGCCATGTTTTTACTGCTTCGTCTTGATCGCGTCTCTTCGTTTATAGCGGTAATTTTACCACT
Organism: Lathyrus sativus; assembly: GCA_963859935.3. Lineage (NCBI taxonomy): Eukaryota > Viridiplantae > Streptophyta > Magnoliopsida > Fabales > Fabaceae > Lathyrus > Lathyrus sativus. The sequence goes on from OZ012738.1 coordinate 77,886,899, forward strand.
TCTCAGTAACATAAAAATGTACCTTCTTGCGAAAAGGGACCAATATAACTGCAGAATTTTTATAAGTTTAGTTATATAAAAGTAGATTCTCTAACACTGTCCCACTGGGCGTGCCATTTTGTTTCCCTCAAAAATCGGAAAACAACCGTTGATCTTCAAAATCTATCTTTGGTTACTCACAGGATTGATCAGATTGATCCTTGGACATGTGCTAAAAGAATTATTTTTGGTTTTAAGAATTTATTCAAGTTCCACACACGAACAAGGTTGGGATAAATAGAATCCTAAAAGAACATCTAGTCGACTACAGGTTAATTTAAAGGTAAAGTAAGGCTTCTAATAAAAGAGAAGAAAGTTTGTTGGTAAAGGTGAAGTTAGATTGAGGAAGAAGAGAAAAGAATTGCATAGGAAGAAGAGAAATAAGGCAAGGAGGAAAAAAAGATAAAGACAGTAAAGATAACAAAAGGCTTTGTAAAACTTAAAGTAAAAAAGTAAATTGAATTAAGTTAAAAGATGGTGTGTTTACATCACGTACATTCTCTTACAATACTCGCTTTCTCTACACTCGGATACTTGGAGTAATTTCAAGAGTAATTTGTACAATAGTAAATTACAACACACTTTGGATATGTCTAAGACACTCTATTTATAGTAACAAAAAATAACCTCTCATAACTTCCATCATAATCTCCTTCCGCCACTTGTCTCAAATGCATGGATCCATTATTCCTAAGGTGACACGTGTCTCCCTCAATTTTCCACAAGCAAAACCGTTCCCTCCAACATTCAAATTTCAAATACTTCGACACACCATTCGTATCAGCAGGTGGTCGAACCCTCGGCCTCTGGGTGAGTTCTTCGACTTAGCTTTCTTTTTGCTTCTTTCGACCATTTTCTTGCATTCAAGTTATTCTCCATCCTTTTGCCTTAGATACCTTCTTTCTAGCTAAGGCGTCGAATTTAGTAGCTAACAGTAACCTATGGAGACAACAACCGAGGTGCAATACTTGGAATAGGTAGAGTAGGTAATCCCTCTTCCACTAGTATCTCCAATGTGTTGCTAGTCGAGGGCCTTAAACATAATCTCATTAGCATTAGTCAATTATGCGACAAAGGATACAAAGTATCATTTTCAAAAGATTGTTTCCTAATTGAACATAATGATAAAATGAAGGATGTGTTTAATGGTCTAAGAGTAAATAATGTATATATGCTGGATTTGAATGAAAAATTATTGACTAGCGATAAATGTCTCATGAAAATGAGTGAGGACTCATGGTTATGGCATAGACGTTTAACGCATGTCAATTTTGACTTGCTAAACAAGATAGTTTCAAAAGATATAATCATAATCCTGCCCAAAATCAAGTTCACCAAGGATCACTTATGTGATGCTTGCCAAATAGGGAAGCAAACAAGGATCTCATTTAAATCTAAAAATATTTTTTCAACTACGAGACCTCTTGAACTTCTCCATATGGATCTATTTGAGCCATCTAGAATTAGAAGTCTAGGTGGTAACTATTATGGTTTTGTAATAGTCGATGACTTTTCTAAATTTTGCTGGACTATCTTCTTGGGTAGCAAGAGTGATACATTTGCAGCCTTTAAAAAAATTTCTAAGCTTTCTCAAAACAAGTTAAACACAAACATCATATCAATTAGAAGTGATCATGGAGGTGAGTTTGAGAATTATCTATTTTAGGAATATTGTGGTAGACACAGAATTAATCATAACTTCTTCACTCTGTGTACCCCTTAACAAAACGGGGTTGTGGAGTACAAAAATCAAGTTTTAGAAGAGTTAGGGAGAACTATGATCAACGAAAGTGCATTACCTAAGTATTTCTGGGCTGACGCCATAAATACGACATGTTATGTATTAAATAGGGTGCTCATTCTCCCTATTCTAAATAAAACACCGTATGAATTTTTAAAAGGGCGTAGGCCAAATGTGTCTCACCTACATGTCTTCGTGTTAAATAGTGGAAAAGAAAGTTTAGGTAAATTTGATTCCAAGGCCGACGAAGGTATCTTCCTCGGATACTCTTAGTCAAGTAAAGCTTATGGATTATACAACAAGAGATTACTTACTGTCGAAGAGTCCGCTCACGTAACATTTGATGAATCTTATCTGAGAAATGTCGGAAAAGGTGGTTTTGTTCATGGTGCAGGTGTATCTTCGGAAGACATACTTAAAAGTGTTGAGCCAGGAATTGATCAACCTGACCTAGCCAAAATTGAGGAGGAAAAAAATGACCGTCATGAAGAAACTCAGGTAGTTCATCCGTCTTAAAAAGATGATCTTCCTCCAGCTTGGAAGTCTTCCGAAGACCATCCCATAAAAAATATCCTCGATGATATCTCAAAGAGAGTAACGACTTGATCAAAGCTAAGTAATTTCTGTTATCATTTTGCCTTCGTTTCTCAGGTAGAACCTAAAAACCCAAAAGAAGCTTTACTCGACGAACATTGGTTCCTATCAATGCAAGATAAACTTAACCAGTTTAAGAGAAATGAGGTTTGGGACCTTGTCTCCCCTGTTGTACCCCAAAATTTGACCAACCGTTTCTCGTTTTTTGGCTTATGTTTCATTTTATTTGCATTTGCATCTGCATACCGCATACTGTGCATTTTTGCAGCCGAATTGATTTTATCAGGATTACAGCCCTTGCTATCGTGTTCCAGACGATTCAAACCGTTTTGGATAAGGAGTTTTATTGTGGAATTTGCGCTTGGCCCGGTGATTCAGTTTACGCTGTTGGTTTCGGTGGTATTTTGATATCCAGTTTTGTTACCGTTTATTTTATGGCATTCTCGCATTTTATGTTCGTCGATTTAATTTTCCTAGATTTAATTTCTTATTTTTGCATAGTTTTTAGATTTTAAATAGGTTTATTTCTATTTTCTAGAGGTTTTTAGAATATTATTAGGTTTTTATTTTTAGATTTATTTCTCAATTTTAGAGTATAGATTTAATTTTAATAGGTTAAATAGTTTTTTTTTTATTTTTAATAGTATATTAGAACATTAATTGTTTTTTAGAATATATTATGTTTTATTAATTCTTTTAGATTTGTTAGATTTTTTAATCAGATTTTATTAGGTTATTAATTAGTTTAATATTAGTTAGCTTGATATCATTTTTTGGTGCAGTTTGTATTAATCTCATTTCAGCATATTAATTAATTAATCATTCAGTTTTCTATTAGTTACCCATTTTTTAAATTAATATTGGTTAGTATTAGTTAGTTTAACATTAATTAGGATGTTAATAGATTCATTTTCTTTTAACAGCTTTATTATTTTTTTTCCATTTAATTGCTTTATTATTAGTTCAACTTTAATTAATTAACAGGTTCTTTTGCTTTAATTCAGTCAACTAATTCAGGTTTTGCAGCTTTAATCTGTCATTAGTCAGTAATCCGCAGGCCATGTGTCATCAGCAGGGGCTATAAATAGTATTGTGCATCATTAATGGGCTGACATGTTTCCCAAGACAAACCGCCGGAATCCTTCATCGGAAAATTCATAGTGTCACCGGGAAACTCATCCTTGTTGTTCATGTTCATATTTAATTTTCCAGATCCTTCATCAATTCCTTCAAATTCATCCGTATTCATACAACTTTTCCAGCAATATTCATCCGTTCATCTCTCTTTTTCCCAAAATCTTCACAAAACTCATACTAAATTCATCTTGTTCATGCGATATTCACCAGCCTTCATCAATTTTGCCCAGGATCTTCATACGATCTTCAAACCTGCATTCATGTTCATCAAACTTCATCGACATTTTTCCACAAAAAATCAAGATCTAAACGAACCAGCTCCATATCCAAACTTCTCCACACGATTTTTCCAGATCTACAATCTACAAACCTTCGTTTTCTCTCCATCAATCTTAAAACTAACTCCGTAATCATTAACATCATCTTCAGATCTGGATCCACCAATTTCATCGTTAACTCAACCATAGATCCACAGATCCATCTTCATGAATGCAACAGATCCACAAACTACTCACCTTCACCTTAATCTTCATCGTGAACAACATAAAACCTCCGTTGATTTCATTTGAATTCACCTCCGAACCGAAACTGCAAGACTCTTGTTCTTCACTCAAAAAACAAATCTCCAAACATCTTCAACAAACCAAACATGCAAAACACGATCCACCATTTTTCGCAAACCTCTGTGTGAACTCCAAACTCGGATTCGAACACCATGAATAGATTTTCCTCTGTTTTTCATAAGAATCTTCACTTTGCACGAACCAGGTCCGGTAAACGTACATGCATCCACCATTAAATTCCAGAAATTATTCTTGAAACCACAGTCAACTTCATATCTGAAACTCCAAATCCGGCTTCATCTCCCCTAACTTAGAAATCCTCTTACAACAACCATACTTTGTACCTTCAACGCATGCAAAAATAGAGTTTGTGTGAGTTGTGTGGAAGGAATCAGAGACAGATCAAGAAGGAAGTTGGAGAAGGGATTGAAAAGAGGTCGAAGTGAGGAGAAATGAAGAAGGTGCGCACCGAGAGTGAGGGACGGGGACAACGACGACGGAGTTGGGAGTTGACGGCAAGGTTGAAGAAGAGTGGGCTAGGGTTTGTAAACGGCGAATAGGGTTCCGTTTGGGCAAGTGAGGAAGATGATGAAGTCTACTGTGGACTTCTGGGACTCGTTGGTGGGTTAGTGGGCCTCACGGCCCATTTCTCTTTGTTTCTGGATTTTACCCCCCCCCCCCCCCCCCCCCCCCGTTTCTATGTCATACACCCAATTTTTTGGCTTGTTGGCTGTTGTGATTATCGTTGGGCCTTAGGGCCCAACCGTGTAGTTTTTTGTTATCTCCCTTGTTTGGATTACACCCCCTCTGTATGTTTTTTTTTGCTGCTGATTGTTGATTATGGGCCAAGCCCAACTGTGATTTGTTTGTTGGACCACTGCACCCCTGTTCTGGACTGCTGAACCCCCCTTTGCTTTTTTTTGTAAATACATTTGTGTATAGATTTTTGTATTATATTTTTGTATATATTTTAATACACTTTACTATTTTATTTTTAGAAATTTATATTATAATTGTATTTTTCTTTTATAATATTATATATGCATATTATTTTATATAGAATTTCATATTCTATTTTCATTTTCTTTTAATTTTTTTAGAACCTTTTTCTATTAGAAATTTTATTTCAATTTTGGAATTTGATTTCTTATTTCCATTTGTCATTGGACTTTCCTTTTCATCTCATTTTCATTTTGTAGGTCGATGACGAGACCTCCGTAATGCGTTATTAATCAACTTGTTGATGGATAATGTAGGATCCGAGACAACTTTTTCTCTCCTCATTTTCTCTTCTTCTTCTGGTTTTATTTTGCTCTTCTTCTGGTTTGGTCCGTGTGACATGATTCAATTGGAGAATGATTCGTAATATCATTTCTCCATCTTGTCTTTGACACGAAAATCAATATGCTACCTCTTGGGGTTTGGCTACATTTATAAGTCGAATTATGATAGTTCAGCGTCATATGGGTTCTGATTCGAAACGTCTTCATCAAGGATCAAAAGAGGAAAGCTTGGAAATGAAGCTTGCACGCAAAAAGTCAAGGGTCAACGGAACAACTCCGTTCGGTAACATTGTTTTTGTTTCATCTCTTTCATCTTTTTTATTCAACTGTCGAGTGTTGTAAGTTATAAGCTTTAGATACGAGGGAAATGATAAGTGGGGGGCTTCCTCTCACTCGTCTAGAGTGTTTAGTGTACACCCTTTGGGTGATATACGACGCATTCGTTCCTACGTCTTAGGACTTTGCGTGTGCGTCCCGTTCCGAACCTTTTCTCTTGCATCCTGGCGATTGAGACCTTACCTTTTCTCTCGCGTCCTGGCGATCGAGACCTTCCCTTTTCTCTCGCATCTTGGCGATTGAGATCCCTTCTCTTGCCCCCGTGCAATTGAGACCGTTGTCCTGTAGTTAGGTTGAACTACAACTGCTCTTATTTCTCGTACCAGACGAGAATATGTAGGCATAGGATGCGATATCCTAGCGAGCATACTAACAACTAACTTCTCTGTTCTCGCGCTTCCGTGTGATCGAGACTTTCCCGCTAACGACCCATTTTTCCCTTTCTCTTGCCCTAGCGCAATCGAAACTAGACCGTAGTTCTAGAACCCGTAGGTTCTCGTACCTTTAAACCCCGATATACCACGTCCGTTGTACCACAAACGGGTAACGCCTAAGTCTCCAATGGTCGAGCAGCAATACACCTAACTTCTAGAATGCGTACGCTAGTATCGTCAATCTCTTCTCTCACCCCCCGTGTGATCGAGAACACCCTTTCGTCCCGTAGTTAACCTGAACTACGTTTTGCTTTGATTTCTCATGCCAGATGAGAATACATAGGCACGAGACACAATGTCTTGGCGAGCAATCTTGCCCCGTAGTTTCCCGAACTACGTTGACTCTGACTTTCCCATTACACGAGGGAATACGTAGGCATAAAGCGGCGATGCTCTATCGAGTCAGTTCTTTCCGTTTAACTTTAGCAGTCGTAGATAGATTGTTTTTCACCCATAGACTAGACAACCAAAACGTGGATCCCGTCGAGTACGACGGATGTGAGGGGTGCTAATACCTTCCCCTTGCGTAACCGACTCCCGAATCCATACATGGTTGCGATGACCTTGTCTTTCCCTTTTTCTTCAGGTTTTTCCGATCGTTTCCTTTCCCTCTCTTTGGGATAAATAACAAAAGGTGGTGACTCTTCTGTTTTTCCGCCGGTTGTTTTTCGCAGTTGTGACAGCTGGCGACTCTGCTGGGGACAGGAACATCCCCTATGCGAGTCAATCCTAGCGCTTGTCTGTTTTGGTTTGTGGGTGTGTATATTTGTGTTTTATTTTGTATATTGATGTATTTACATTTTACGCACTATATTATCATCTGTTTCTGTTATGCTGTTGGGTGGTTGTTCCTTTGAGAGATAAGCCAAAACCCAGACTTGAGTAGACACCTAGCATTAGTAGTGGAGAGTAGTGGTGGATGTGCTTGCTTTGCTCGTACTAGTTCACCATGAAATTCGCACTCGGGCGAGATTCTCTTTGACGATTTCCTTTCGGGCCCTTTGGGATCGAAGGGATTTAGGATTTGAGGGTTGTCGACTCTGGGGACTGATCATTTGTGAGTCATCTAAGTGAGGCCTCTTCAGGAGATGATGATGCCAAACCAGAAATGGTGAACGTATCATCATTTCTTGAAAGTCTGTGACGCTGATGAACGCATAGGATGTCGTACCTTGTCAGTTTAGGTCCATACCCATGAGTGGGAGGGATTTTGCAGGAAACTTGACTTCCAGCCAACCCGGTATTTTGGTTTTCTCTTCAGAGCGAACTTACTCAGTCAGCAGCACAACAGTATTCAGAGCTTTGTGGGGGCTGTGATCCCGTGTTTGCTGCATCTTGCATTGCATTTGCATAAGCATCTTTGCATCATTTTGCATATCATTTCTCCAGCTAGCCAGAGCTCTTATCCAGCCTTTGTTTTTCTTCAGAAGGTGATTCTCCGGTAACCGTTCTGAGCAAGTGTTGATTGTGGGAAGACGACCAAGTGATTCAAGCAGAATCAAGCGGTGTCAAGCAGTGTAGTCAGTTGAAAGTTGTCGGTAGATATGTCAGGGAACGACTTCCAGATTGTTGATACCTTGTCAGGTTTTACTGTGATGACCAATCCTCTGTATAGTTCTCTGCCTGATGAAGACCTTCCACAAGTGAACAACATAACTGAAGCTCAGTCTATGCAGCTTTCTGTTGGAGACCAGGATCTACATGAATGGTTTGTTGACCGAAGTGAACGTTCTTCTTCTCTTGATACCTCAGATTATCATGATGCTGTTTCCTCTATGTTGATTGCCAGAAGAGAAGTTCCGGTAGTGAAAACTGAAGACCCGAGAGCTCTCGTGTATGCCGAAAGGTTTCATGCATTGGAGGAAAGATTCAAAGCCTTGGAAGTTAAAGATGTTCTTGGTCTAAATGCTTCAGATATGGGTCTGGTTTTCGGCCTAGTGTTACCTCCGAATTTCAAAGCACCGAGGTTTGAAAAGTACAAATGGGATAGCTACCCGAGGCAACATTTGGTGATGTTCTGCAGAAGAATGACTTCGTTTGTGCACGACGACAAGTTGATGATTCACTGTTTTCAGGACAGTCTGATTGGGGCATCTTTGAGTTGGTATACGCAGTTGGAGAGTAATTAGATCCAATCATGAGTGAATTTAGCCAAACATTTTCTGAAACAGTATGACTATAATTCGGACATGGCTCCCAGTCGCATGCATTTGCAAGAATTGTCTCAAGAGAACAATGAACATTTCAGGAAGTATGTTCAGAGATGGAGAGAATTTGCTTCCAGAGTGCAACCACCGCTTCTAGATCGAGAGTTAACTGACATGTTCGTAAACTCCTTGCATAGCCCGTACTTTGAAAGGATGCTTGGGATTGTACCAAACTTCTCTGAATTGGTAATGGCAGGAGAACGCATTGAGAATGGCGTTAAAATTGGAAAATTTCAGAATGTTTCAAGCAGTCAGGCTAGTGAAACTGAATTTCTCTGTAGCCTTCAAACTGAAGAAGAAATTGTAATCAATGCAGTCATGGTAGATGTTGGTTATTCTCAAGATGAATCAGTGAAATCTTTGGGCTCTTCATCTTCTCAGCGGTCAATATCTTTGGTGTCTCGTTATTCCGGACAGACAATTTTGCCTAGGGCACCATATCAGAAACCGTGGGTCGCTCCTCGTGCAACTCAACGAGCTCGTGGTCGAGGTTATCAGAATCAGCGTCAGAATCAGAACAGGCCTCGTAACAACTTGGAAAGAAGGAGTGCTCCTTTTCATCCAGTTCCTGTGTCGTACAGCCAGCTTCTGCCACATCTGATTCAGAACTCTTTGGTGGAGCCTAAGATTCTTAAGCTTGTGCCAGAACCTTACCCTCCTGGGTACAATCCCCATGCTCAGTGTGGATATCATGGTGGATCCATGGGAAATTCAACCGAGGATTGCAAAGCGTTTCAGGAAAAAGTGCAGCAGTTGATCGACAAAGGGTGCATTTCCTTTCCAGAGGGAGTTTTGGTTGTTCATGTCAACCTCTCAGATGTCTAAGCTCGCAGATTCAGAGGGTCATTTCCAGAGGCTAGTGGTCCAGACAGGAAGACGTTCTCAACATTGGCAATCTTTGGACTTTTTATCATTTGCATTTGTAGTTTTTTTTCTGTTAGTTGCTACTTGCTGTTAAACATTGTGTTTTGAATGGTAATATTAATGAAGTGATTATGCATTTTTATGAATTAATTGTGTCGCTTTCGCTCATTTATTGCACTACATAGACACATGAACTTTTATTCATTCCACTTTATGACTTTTGATTAGCAAAGGTTGGAGGGTGGATGACGAAACTAAATACTCATAACTGATGATCGTATGCTTTCGGATAAAACCATGTTGATGATGTACATGCATTATTTCGAATCCCCTAAACACCGGAGATATAAGGAGTTAGTCCATAGTTATCCACTTCGAGCCTAGAAGTAGGAGTTTTCTTTCGGACTTTCAAACCCTCACATCTTAACCTGGGGCAGGGTAGTTTTCAATTAGCTTGACCGAACGTTCAAATGTTACGGAGGAGTGTTTCCATTCATGGACCAATCACATCTTATCCCTCTCAAGAGGTCGTCCTCACCAATCAGGAGTGAGACAGTTACAACCCTTTCGGAGAAATCAAGACAACCAGTGTCGCACGACTTGTTCAAAAGGAAAAGAAGGAAAAAGAAAAAAGAAAGCCCGCTAAGTAAAAAGAAAAGAAAAGATGGAAAGCAAATACTTAGGAAAAAATGGGGCATCCCGCTGGACTTCAAAATCAAAAGAACTCAAAAAGAGTCAGTTCAGGCAAAAATTAGAGAACAAAAGAATAAAATGAAAGGATCTCAAAAGAAAAATCCTCAAACAAGGGCAAAGTCGTGTGGATGCAGACACCGAAGACAAAAGGGAGTAACTATCATTCTGAAAAACCTTGTGAGTTCCTTAACCATCCCTCCTACCATTTAGTAAGCCTTTTGAAGAGGTGAGCGCTTGTGCCAAGTTAACGGAACGTAGGATTGGAGATCATCACGTAGAAGGGGTGGGTACAAATCATACTTTGAGCCTAATATCCTTTGTTTCATAAACCGTGAACCCGACCACGATACAACCCTTAAAAGACCTAATTGAGGCGGGGTTTATTCTAAAAGCGTGTTACGATGAGGTCGAGTAACCTGACTCCTACATGATTTGCTAATCATATCCTTGTTGTATCTTGCACTAATCAAATCAGCACTACGTTTGGACTTTTGGTTCATTCGTCACTCACAATCACGACACTTGATAAGTGACATTCCTTTCAAAATCTGCATGAACACCGCATTAAAATTACCATTCATAGACAAACAATTTTAATTGCAGGTCAGTGGTTGACATGGAGGAAATATCAACAGGGAATAGTCGAACATGATTGGATCATTCAGCAGTCTGGATCAAAATTATGTATACTTTGAAACCCTGTGAATATGGGGCATTGACATCTAGTGAGTTTGGAATCAGTCAGTCTGAGGCAAGTCCCAAAACATCGGTTAATTATGGGACAATTCATTCAAGAAGTAGTTGATCAGGAGTGAATCATCTCGAAACCCAATCAGGGGCAATCATCTAGAGTATCTGCGAAGTTGAGGGTGGATCCCTCCAGTGTTCAATCAGATCAAGTTAAGTCGCTTCAACGCTCATTCAGGGGCAAGCTACTTCAAGAGGATATTGAATCCAACCATTCTGAGAGTTGGTCAGTTGAGGATGAATCCTTTTGTTGTACAGATGCTGGGGCAAGCCATCTCGAGGTCATCTCATGGCAAGCTACTTTCTGATTTTTCCCAAGAGTCAGATTGGGGCAAGTTGAATTATACTGGGGCAAGTTGTTCAAGCAGTTTGTTCACCCCAACAAAAGTTGAGTGTCGGGGAATCGTGTCATTACCCTCATCAAATAACCTGAAACCTCCAAGGCCCAGTTCTCGTCTGGAAAACCCTTAAACCAGTTCTCGTCTGGTAAACCTTTCCGAAAACACCAGTTCCCGTCTAGTGCGTGTCAGCTTTTAAAACCAGTTCCCGTCTGGTCACCCTTTCTTTAATCTACTGTTTAACCAGTTCTCGTCTGGCTAACACAGTTTTTAAGTCCAGTTCTCGTCTGGCAAACCAGAAATCAGTTCCCGTCTGATACTCAAACCAGAAGTCAGTTCTCGTCGGACAACTTAAACCCTTGTACCACCAGTTCTCGTCTAGAAGTCCACCCTTGAATACTAGTTCTCGTCTAGTGTTCTCCCACTAAAATACATTTTGTTGGTAGCCAGAAATAAATCTATGTCACCATAAAACTTTTCCCGTCCCTAAAACCAGAAAAAGCCTAAATATACCTGGCACGATAATTCTCAGTGACTCCCATGTTGTCATGTTCCCCGATACGAGGCTTGATTGACTTCACTCCTCATCAGTAAAGATTTCGTATTCCCTGTATTGAGGTTGTTGAATCAGGAATATCTCGCCAGTAGAGATGTGCATTTTGAGTTTGTTTCTCCTCAGCAGTTTAGATTGCAACAAGTTGAGATGGCCCCTATCCTTTATCAGAGTGTGATCAAGATTATCCTCAGCAGGTCGAGATTGATATCCCCGACAGAGTGTAGCCATTCATAGCAGATTGATTGTGTATCTTCAGTGGGTTGGGTTTGAAGTTCTTCCCTGACAGGAAGATTTGGGTTTATTTCCCCAGCAGTGGGACGAATGCAGTGTTGTTACCCCACAGAGTCCAAGTATTTGGCTTCTTTCCCTCCGAGTCTAGGTCATTGACTCATTCCCTAATCAGAGATCAATGTTGATGAGTTTAATCCCCAAGCAAAGGTTGATACCAATTCCCTCATTGAGTAATCTATAGTGGAGGTAGATTATTCCCCAGCTGAGTATCTCTGGCAGGTTGGATTTTGACTTTGTCCCCAACAAGTCGTCACTTTCGGGGAAGTTTGGTGAGCTTTTCAGGGCTGTTGTTTCCCTCAGTGGAGCGAGATTCAATTTCAGTGGTTGATTGTTATTTCCTCGACAGAGTTGTTGATTCCCCAGTAGAGTGGACATGATTCCTTCAGCCGAGGCATTTGTTTCCCAGAAGAGTTGTATTCTGGTGGGCCATCCAGGGCGTTTTTCTCAGCGGGGTTTAATTTGATCCCCGACGGAGTGGGCTTTCTTCTCTCCAACATTTATTTTGCTGGAGCGGTTCCCTTGCATTTTACATTGTGCATATCATCTACCTAAACGCGTAGCATTTCCATTTCGTATGGAGCATTACGCCATTTTTAAACATATGCATGTGAAACATAAGTCAGGTTGTTACCTCTTTGTTTGCAGGTGTATCTCCGAAGAGTGATTGATATCTTTTCCTGTATGGTGTTCAGACCGTGGCAAGTTGTTGAGTTTCCGCCAGCCTGTGTGGTATCCAGACCCTGGCTTGTTTTCCCCGACAGTTGGTTATCTTTGCCAAAGTGGTATCCAGACCATGGCAGTTCCCAATATGTTTTGTCCGTTGAGTATCCAGACTTCGATCAATCTCCTTATGATATCAGATCACAACAAGTGTGGTTATGCTATCTTTGCCCTTATGGTATCCAGACCATGGCATATTTTTGGTGTTACTGTGTTGTCTCCAGTGAGTATCCAGACTCTGATAAAGGCAGTTGGGTATCCAGACCCTAATGAGTATGTTTCCGGCTTCCTTCGTCGAGTATCCAGACTCCGGTAAAGTCACTTGGGTTTCCAGACCTTGTTAAAATTATGGATGTATTTCTTTACCCGTTGAGTATTCAGACTCTGGTAAAGGTATTTGTGGTATCTAGATCACAGTAATCGGGGTTATTTGCTTATCCGTCGAGTATCCAGACTCCGGTAAGGACAATTATGGTATTCAGGCCATGTTAGCTTGTTTGATGTTTTGTGATAGCCAGATCATAGTAAATTTTATTGCTTTCCTTCAGCCCGTGTGGTATCCAAACCACGGCTCATTTTATTTCCCAACAATGTCGTCGGATTTCGGCTGGTCGTGCTGTCTTGAACTCATATGATATCCAGATCTTGGTGATTATATATTCTATATATCTTCCTCGTATGTTGAGTATCCAGACTCCGGTCGTTGGCTTTGAGCATCCAGGCTCCGGTTTCTCCGTCAAGTATCCAGACTCCGGTGAATTTTTCTTTTGGTGATAAACGGCTTTATCCGTCGAATATTCAGATTTCGGTAAAGTCGGTCAGGTATTCAGACCTTGGTAAATTTTTGTGGAATATCCAGATTCCAGTAAAAGTTTGCAGTTCATGGCAAACTTTTTATTCCATTGAGCATTCAGGTTCTGGTTTATTGCATTGAGCATCCAGGATCTGCTTTCTCCGTTGAGTATCTAGACTCCGGTGATTTTTTCTTTCGGGTTGTTTTGCTTCGTCCGTTGAATATCCAGATTTCGGTCAAGCTCCATTGAGTATCCAGACTCCAGTAAATCCCCTTTGAAGTCGTCATTTCGTTGAGCATCCAGGTTCCAATTGTTGCATTGAGCATTCAGGCTCCGGTGTTTGTCATTGAGTATCCAGATTCTGAAAATTTTCCATTTTTGTGAATCCCTTTGTCCGTCGAGTATCCAGACTCCGGTCATTTTTTGAGTAATCAAGCTCCGGTTTGTTTTTTCGAGTATCCATACTCCGACAATTCGTCTATTGATTCACTTTGTTCGTCGAATATCCATACTTTAGTCGTTTTTTAGCGTTCAGGCTCCGGGTTTTGTTCGTTGAGTATCCAGATTCCGACAAATCTCCATTTATGGTTCTGTTGAGTATCCAGATTTCGACAACGTCAAATATTACCTCTCAGCAAATATGGTATCCAGACCATGGTGCAGTATCATCTTGTTATGTGTTACCCAACGGAGTTACTTGGTTAAGTTTCTCTCGTTTCCTCCCTGCCAGAGCTGTTTGGTTAAGCCTCTCTTCCGCAGCGGAGTATTTTTGTGATCGGTTCAGCTATCTTCCGGAGATCTTTATTCTAATATATCAGAATTTTCAGCTCTGTTTTTGCGGTTGACAAATTTCCGGGTTCTTTGATATTCAACCGTCTTTTACCTTTGAATGTTTGAAAGCCGTTCGCTTTTCAACCCTTCAGGTCCAAGTCGTTTGAATAGGGGCAGATGTTGTACCCCAAAATTTGACCAACCGTTTCTCGTTTTTTGGCTTATGTTTCGTTTCATTTGCATTTGCATCTGCATACCGCATACTGTGCATTTTTGCAGCCGAATTTATTTTATCGAGATTACAGCCCTTGCTATCGTGTTCCAGACGATTCAAACCATTTCGGATAAGGAGTTTTATTGTGGAATTTGCGCTCGGCCCGGTGAATTAGTTTACGCTGTTGGTTTCGGTGGTATTTCGGTATCCAGTTTTGTTACCGTTTATTTTATGGCATTCTCGCATTTTATGTTCGTCGATTTAATTTTCCTAAATTTAATTTCTTATTTTGGCATAGTTTTAGATTTTAAATAGGTTTATTTCTATTTTCTAGAGGTTTTTAGAATATTATTAGGTTTTTATTTTTAGATTTATTTCTCTATTTTAGAGTTTAGATTTAATTTTAATAGGTTAAATAGTTTTTTATTTTTAATAGTTTATTAGAACATTAATTATTTTTTAGAATATATTAGGTTTTATTAATTCTTTTAGATTTGTTAGATTTTTTAATCAGATTTTATTAGATTATTAATTAGTTTAATATTAGTTAGCTTGATATCATTTTTTTGGTGCAGTTTGTATTAATCTCATTCCAGCATATTAATTAATTAATCATTCAGTTTTTTATTTGTTATCCGTTTTTTTTAATTAATATTGGTTAGTATTTGTTAGTTTAACATTAATTAGGATGTTAATAGATTCATTTTCTTTTAACAACTTTATTATTTTTTGTCCATTTAATTGCTTTATTATTAGTTCAACTTTAATTAATTAACAGATTCTTTTGCTTTAATTCAGTCAACTAATTCAGGTTTTGCAGCTTTAATCTGTCATTAGTCAGTAATCCGCAGGCCATGTGTCATCAGCAGGGGCTATAAATAGTACTGTGCATCATTAATGGGCTGACACGTTTCCCAAGACAACCCACCATAATCCTCACCGGACAAATCAAATGGATCAAACCCTTTTCGAAATCCTTCATCGGAAAATTCATAGTGTCACCGGGAAACTCATCCTTGTTGTTCATGTTCATATTTAATTTTCCAGATCCTTCATCAATTCCTTCAAATTCATCCGTATTCATACAACTTTTCCAGCAATATTCATCCGTTCATCTCTCTTTTTTCTAGAATCTTCACAAAACTCATACTAAATTCATCTTGTTCATGCGATATTCATCAGCCTTCATTAATTTTTCCCAGGATCTTCATATGATCTTCAAACCTGCATTCATGTTCATCAAACTTCATCGACATTTTTCCACAAAAAATCACGATCTAAACGAACCAGCTCCAGATCCAAACTTCTCCACACGATTTTTCCAGATCTACAATCTACAAACCTTCAGTTTCTCTCCATCAATCTTCAAACTAACTCCGTAATCATTAACATCATCTTCAGATATGGATCCACCAATTTCATCATTAACTCAACCATAGATCCACAGATCCATCTTGATGAACGTAACAGATCCACAAACTACTCACCTTCACCTTAATCTTAATCCTGAACAACATAAAAACTCCGTTGATTTCATTTGAATTCACCTCCGATCCGAAACCGCAAGACTCTTGTTCTTCACTCAAAAAACAAATCTCCAAACATCTTCAACAAACCAAACATGCAAAACTCGATCCACCATTTTTCGCAAACCTCCGTGTGAACTCCAAACTCGGACTCGAACACCATGAATAGATTTTCCTCCGTTTTTCATAAGAATCTTCACTTCGTACGAACCAGGTCCGGTAAACGTACATGCATCCACCATTAAATTCCAGAAATTGTTCTTGAACCACAGTCAACTTCATATCTGAAACTCCAAATCCGACTTCATCTCCCCTAACTTAGAAATCCTCTTACAACAACCACACTTTGTACCTTCAATGCACGCAGAAACGGCGTTTGTGTGAGTTGTGTGGAAGGAATTGGAGACGGATCAAGAAGGAAGTTGGAGAAGGGATTGAAAAGTGGTCGAAGTGAGGAGAAATTAAGAAGGTGTGCACCGAGTGTGAGGGACGGGGACAACGGCGACGGAAGATGATGAAGTCTACTTTGGACTTTTGGGACTCGTTGGTGGGTTAGTGAGCCTCACGGCCCATTTCTCTTTGTTTCTGGATTTTACCCCCCCCCCCCCCCCCCCCCTTTTCCATGTCATACACCCCATTTTTTGGCTTGTTGGCTGTTGTGATTATGGTTGGGCCTTAGGGCCCAACCGTGTAGATTTTGGTTATCTCCCCTGTTTGGATTACACCCCCTCTGTATGTTTTTTTTGCTGCTGATTATTGATTATGGGCCAAGCCCAACTGTGATTTGTTTGCTGGACCACTGCACCCCTGTTCTGGACTGCTGAGCCCCCCTTTGCTTTTTTTTGTAAATACATTTGTGTATAGATTTTTGTATTATATTTTTGTATATATTTTAATACACTTTACTATTTTCTTTTTAGAAATTTATATTATAATTGTATATTTCTTTTATAATATTATATATGCATATTATTTTATATAGAATTTCATATTCTATTTTCATTTTCTTTTAATTTTTTTAAAACCTTTTTCTATTAGAAATTTCATTTCAATTTTGGAATTTGATTTCTTATTTCCATTTGTCATTGGACTTTCCTTTTCATCTCATTTTCATTCTGTAGGTAGATGACGAGACCGCCGTAATACGTTATTAATCAAATTGTTGATGGATAATGTAGGATCCGAGACAAATTTTTCTCTCCTCATTTTCTCTTCTTCTTCTGGTTTTATTTTGCTCTTCTTCTGGTTTGGTCCGTGTGACATGATTCAATTGGAGAATGATTCGTAATATCATTTCTCCATCTTGTCTTTGACATGAAAATCAATATGCTACCTCTTGGGGTTTGACTACATTTATAAGTCGAATTATGACGGTTCAGCGTCACATTGGTTCTGATTCAAAACGTCTTCATCAAGGATCAAAAGAGGAAAGCTTGGAAATGAAGCTTGCACGCAAAATGTCAAGGGTCAACGAAACAACTCCGTTCGGTAACATTGTTTTTGTTTCATCTCTTTCATCTTTTTTATTCAACCGTTGAGTGTTGTAAGTCATAAGCTTTAGATACGAGGGAAATGATAAGTGGGGGGCTTCCTCTCACTCGTCTAGAGTGTTTAGTGTACACCCTTTGGGTGATATACGACGCATTCGCTCCTACGTCTTTGGACTTTGCATGTGCGTCCCGTTCCGAACCTTTTCTCTCGCATCCTGGCGATTGAGACCTTACCTTTTCTCTCGCGTCCTGGCGATTGAGACCTTACCTTTTCTCTCACGTCCTGGTGATCGAGACCTTCCCTTATGCAATGGTATAACCAAGAGGAAGACATCGACTATGAGGAGACTTATACACCGGTTGCACGACTCGAGGCTATACGCCTTTTACTTGCCTTAGTGTGTGAGAAATATTTTAAGCTATTTCAAATGGATGTGAAGAGTGTATTCCTTAACGGCTATATAAATGAAGAAGTTTATGTTGCCCAACCTCCGGGTTTTGAATCCCCTGAATATCCTGATCACGTATACAAATTAAAACGTGCCTTGTATGGACTAAAGAAAGCCCCTAGGGTTTGGTAGGAACGTCTAAGCAAGTTTCAACTTGATCAAGGGTATTCAAGAGGCAATGTCGACACAACCCTCTTCATTAAGCGTCAAGGAAAACACTTAATTTTTGTGCAAATTCATGTCGATGATATCATTTTTGGGTCAACTAACATGAATCTTGTAATGGAGTTTTCCAATCTAATGCAGGGAGAATTCGAGATGAGTATGATGGGGGAGCTCACATATTTTCTCAGATTACAAATCAAGCAACTTGAGGAGGGTACCTTTGTGAGCCAGACGAAATATTGTCTTGAGCTTCTCAAGCGGTTTTACATGGTAAAGTCCAAAGCTATCGATACACCAATGCCAACATGTGCGAATCTCAATTGAGATGAAAGTGGTAAGGATGTAGAGGTGAAAAGGTATAGAGGTATGATCGGATCTCTCCTCTATCTTACTGCCTCTAGACCCGACATTATGTTTAGTGTATGTATGTGCTCTAGGTATCAATCCTCTCCTAAAGAATCCCATCTAAAAGCAGTTAAGCGCATACTTAGATACCTTTCAGGTACTCCAAAGTATGGGCTATGGTATTCTAAGGGAAACGATTGTACCTTGGTTGGCTTCTCCGGTTCTGATTTTGCAGGGTGCAAATCAGATAGGAAAAGTACGAGTGGCACGTGTCATTTATTTTTAAACTCTTTGGTAAGTTGGCATAGAAAAAAGCAGGTATAAGTTGCTTTGTCAACCGCAAAAGGGGAATACATTGTAGCCGGCAGTTGTTACGCTTAAGTCCTATGGCTTAAGCAAAAATTGCTCGACTTTAACCTCAAACTTGAGCGTATTACGACCTTCTGTGATAACACGAGTGCCATCAATCTTACCAAGAATCCTGTGCTGCATTCACGCACCAAACATATCGAAATTCGGCGCCACTTCCTTAAGGATCATGTGGAGAAAGGCGATGTGGTTTTTGAGCATGTTGATACTAAAAATCAACTAGCTGGTATTTTTACAAAACCTCTTGCTACTGAGCCTTTCCTTCATATCTGACGAGAACTAGGTGTTCTTGATATTTCGGATCGTGTTTAGTCAAATATCTCGCACATTATATATGTCCATGTCTATGTGTACTTTGTTCATTTGATATCTAACAAATGAAGATGTTAAAAGTCATATGTGTGTGCATCTCGCTATTTTTGGAGTTGAGGTAATATCCTTCCCTAACAAACATCTCGCTCAATCTTCATGTTCACAAATATGAATGTGTGTGCATGAGTCGACCTATGCAGGGTAGCGGTCGACTCACAAAGATGAATGTTTCTTTGGATTAGAATCGGGTATGCTCAGGTCGACCAACCAGTTGACGCATACCCCTAATATTTTGAACGGTTATTTTTCAACACTGTATGCACCGAAGCATAGACCTTCCGGTCGATGAATCGCGCGATTTCTTTGAAATTTTTTTTGAAACCGTTCATTTCTCATTTTATTACTTTGTTCATTCAAATTCATTTGCATTAAGACACTTTGCATTGTAGCTTGAAACCTACATCAAGGCTATTCTCCTCTTCCTCTCTTCCCAAAACCTAGTGTCTACTACAAAGGGATAAAGTCATCATCATTTCTCTATCTTCAAGATTTCTCTCCAAATTTGAAATCTTCATCACCAATTCCTCTTCTCCATCTTTGAAAGCAAAAATGTCCACCCGTAGAGTTACCGACAAACGATCCACTAGAGCTTCTTCATCTCATGGAGGTCCATTATCTGCAGCTCTTCCGGAAACGGCTGTGTCACTTGTTCCACCAGAATTTGCTGAGGTATATGACAACAACTTCAGTAAGTGTTCTGTCGTGAAGCAGCATGCATACTACCGAATGTCTGTTGAGCGTATGCACATCCCACAAATTATCAACCTTCTTGATGCTCAAGGGTTTAACAATTTCTTGGAGTGCAACATAAAATACAATGAAGACCTGGTAAGGGTATTCTACACCGACCTTTAAGGAAGGTTTGAAGACTTTGACTTCAAAACGAAATTCAGAACTACAAAGGTATGTGTTAACAACTCCTTTTGGAAAATGTTGTTTAATATGTCTCCTGTATCCGTCGAGCCTATCATTAAGGCCACGGAAACTAAAACTGTTATTGGCTACGAGTTCAAAGAGGCTTTGAACTCAATGCTGAAGAAACGTTATGCAGATGACATTGTGTCAAGTGATATTTTTCCCAAAACTGCCACTACGGGAAAGTTGAAACCCATGGATCGAATTTTACAGTGGATTGTGGCACGTATTTTGCGGCCGAAGAAAGGTGGATATTCGCGGGTTGATCAAGCTGAGGTACATTTGATATAAATTTTGAATAAATAGATCAAAATCAGTTGGCCTCATTATATAGCTAGTCGGATTCATGCATTCAGAGACTCGGGTAGAGGGACTGCTCTCGCCTACGGTTCTTTCATTCAAGAAGTTCTTAATCATGCCAAAATCACAGTTCCAAGTATTCCGAATAAATCTATCACCTTGGATCAAGAGTTCTGTCAAAAGACTCTTATAATGATGGGATATCGCTTGGATAAGGACAAACATGGTTACAGGTTCATTTTTTAGGCTACTACATCTCGGATGGAAAAATTTGACGAGAGTGATGATCATAATGAAGAGGATCAGGAAGAAGACCAAGATGAACAGGGTGGCAGACAACCCATAAAGGTTGAAGACCAAGATGATGTAAGTTGGCTTGAACAATCTCCTCCCGTGGATTATGCGAATAACCAAGGGTGGGGAGAATTGCAACATACTGGTTGGACATCGTTAGGCGACAATTATAGGCCTCAACAATATTTGGAGTATCAAGAGTGTCATCAAAAGTGTCGAAGAATATGAAAATAGTCATTTTTAACAATTTCAAGGCTCTGAGTCGACCAAAGATTTGTTCCAATCGACTCACACTATGATCAGTTTTGTGAATTTGCTTTAGGTGGGATGGCATCGACCCACCGGTCGACTCATACTGTAAGCATTTTAAACTGTCTAAAAATGAATGCTATGTTTCGAAGAATGTCTTGTTCCAGTCAACACATGGTTCTGTGATTTTCACAAGTATACAATCGGGTCAGCTCAAGTCTACCCTCTATTCTGCATAGGTCGACCACTCGCTGTTTTATGTAAATTTTTTGTTATGTCAACTGTCTTTGTGAAGTGGTTTTAGTTTTTATGACAGTTATCTTTGGTATATAAGCTCAGTTGCTATTTTCACTTCATATCAATTGAGAAAAACAAGAAAAGTGAAATAGGTGTCAATTCGGTTCTCATCATCTTCATTCTCTTCATAGCATGTCACAACAATTACATATAATCATCTTTGTTGTGCATTGTGCATTATTAGAGGTGATAACGTTCGAAGCCGAAGATTTAGTTATCCGGTTCGGGTTAAGGAATCGACAGGTTTTTCTTGAATAAAACCTCTAGGGTTTTTTCCTCCAAGATTCTCTAAATTTGGGGGTTTTTGCATGATTCGTCTCATCACATATTCAGCCGAGTGAAGGTAATCGAGGAGCTGGAGGTTCCGTCAATTTAGTAACGGTAAACGGAGGATTGTCAGTGGGAGTTTCGGGTTCGACACGTGGGTGATTGAAATCAACCGGGCCAGATTTTGAAGACTGAAGGTTGTTCAAAGATAGTGCCACAATCGGAGGTTTATTCACAGCTTTTGAAGTACTTGATTCGACTCGAATAAAGGGGCAAAAAGAAATAGGATCTACAATAATAATAGTGTTTATCTTTTTGATAGCTATTCACTTCTTGTATAAACTTTCAACAACAGGTTATATCTATATATTAACAGGTCTCTATTCTATTATTAGAATTGAGGGCAGACGTACCGCGAGTGAGGACGACGGGGGAACTGCCTCAACAAATCGTTGTGTCTTTTGCCTTACGTTTATATTGCTTAATATCTGTGTTTTAGTGCAAACAATTATATCAAGCTAGGTCTGGTTTGAGTAGTGCTAAACTAATTTTTGAACCTAGTACAATCATTTATTGTAAGAGGAAACTTGAGCAATTCACTCTCAAAACAGAATTCACTTGTAGTTCTCTGCACGCCAAGTGTTTGATAAATTGTCTAAACTAAAAGCCTTGTGTGTTGTCTTTCATCGTGTTAATATTTTTAAGGGATTGGAACTAGTCACATCATATAGTGAGCTGAATCAAATTGAAAGTGTGGTTAACGTAGTAATTCTCATATCTCATTATCGGATTCCATAGGCTTAACGCATATTCGGTTTTCTAGTAACTGTTTGTTTTAGACGATATAGTTCCTCGGCCACTTCCACAAATTAAACAATTTTTAAAAACCAATTTTATTGGTAGCGCCGACTCTTTTAAGCAAGCGATCTATTCAACCCCCCTTCTAGATCCGCACCTTCGTCTAACAAATTACTCCAACAATAATCAACTCACCAATATTATTATGATCATCTTCCCTTTGCCTTATTGTTTTATAGCTAAAATTCTATGCTATGAGAGAACCTTTATACCCTCGCTTTATCAAAAGGCACCAACATAATTTATCGATCAAACATTGTCTTAACATAAGACATCAACATACTTTATTAATTTATAACTTTTATATCTGTGCCTTATCAAAACTGCATTGAAATCATGTTTTATACAAATTATACCTCATATTCGAATAATCATTTAAAATATCAGTAGCAATCGAAATTGAGCAAATGAATATGTTCTGGAAAGCTTAAGATGTCTATTTTAAGAATATATTTTTTAATTTAGAACTTAATATCTCTATCGATTCAGTTTAATCAAACAAAAAGAACTGGCATTGGCATCGAGAAAAATGTTTTGTTGACTTCAAAAGAGCATAAAATATTATAGACTTATGATAAAATTATGAAATTCTCTAGTTTGAAAGATCATTAAAACCTTTTTCTAATGCAACTAACAACACCCCAAGCAGAGTTACGAAACTCCAATTACACATAAAACATGATGACCAACACATGACTAAAAGCATAAAAACTAGCAAAATGCTATTGTTGTAGCGCTCTTAGACCCGATTTCCCCACTTAGAAAAAAATATTTTTGCATTACCTTTCTAATGCTACTAACACAACCACAAACAGACTTACGAAACTCAAGTTATGCGAAAAATAAGATGATCAATTCCCTTCTATGTCTACCTGCGATTTTTCCTATGTTTTTCTCCCTATTGACCATATTAAAAACTTGCATGTTTGAGTCTCAAACGCTTAACAAATTCAACCATGGAAATCATCAACACATTTTATCAAATTAACAAGATTTATCAATAACTCCAATAGTAATTAACTCACCAATTCTATTATGTTCCTCATCCACTTGCTTTATGGTTTTATAGCCGAAACCCTATGTTATGAGATAATATTTATACTTTCGCCTTATCAAAAGGCGTCAACATAATTTATGGATCAAATCCCGCCTTAACATAAGGCTTACATATCTCTAATTTTAAATAAAATTCTATTTTCTCCCAAGTTTAAAATATCTCTAATTTTCTTAATACTTTTAATATCTAATTAAATTAAATAATTATACTAAAACTCTCCAAAACTATTAAAAATAAAATATTAAAATTGGGATGTCACAATATTGGGAGGGTCTGCTCTGATAACATTTGTAACACTCTAGAATGCTTTCAGGATTTCCGACTGACCCCACAAACCAACACAGGTCTTTTCAGCATACTTTATCCTTACCCACATGCTTTCTAAAAGGCCAGCCATCCAAATACTGCTCGAAATCAAGCACGTTTAACTATGGAGTTCTTATTTAATATGCTACCGAAAAGAATATGCATCTTGTTGGTATTGTCGCTACTGCGAAAAAAGGGCGCCGACAAAGATAGCAGAGTCGCCACCTATTGTTATTTATCCCAAAGGAGGGAAAGGAAACGATCAGGAAAAAACCTAGCAAAAAGGAAAAGACGAGGTCGTCACAACCATGTCTTTGGGTTCGGGAATCGGTTACGCATGAGGAAGGTATTAGCACCCCTCACGTGCGTTGTACTCAACGAGATCCACGCTTGTTTGTTTATCTGACGGGTTGTTTATCTATCTACCTATCAAGGCTGGCTCAAAAGGAAAAGAAAAGAGAAAAATGTGACTCGACAGAGCGTCGCTGCTCTGGGCTTACATATTCCCTCATGCTATGGGAAAGTCAGAGTCAACGTAGTTCGGCTAACTACAGGTGATGGGGAAAGGTTGCTCGCCAAGACGTCGCATCTTGTGCCTACGTATTCTCATCAGAGAAATCAGAGCGAACGTAGTTCGGGCTAAAATGGAACACAGGTTGATTCATCTGTTTTACCCGAGTAAAGTTAAACAACAGTTCCAGCAGTTAGGGACAATGCCTGTTTGCGGTAGAACTGAAGCTTAACAGTACTCTTTTCATCAGAAAAGGAAGTTTGATTAATCCCTAAGGAAAAGGTTTGAATTTGTTTTTGTGTCTTTTACGAGAAGAAGTGTCTTTTATGAATGTTTGTAATTCATACTGCACTAGAGACTATGACTTAGGAGCGAATGCATCGCATATCGTCCTAAGGACGTATACTAAACACTCTAGGTAATAGAGGAGAGGCCCCTCAATCACCATTTCCCAAATGGCTTAAGGCTCGTAGCGTACAGTATTCATTAGCCTTTATTACATGTTTTA
Source organism: Lathyrus sativus (assembly GCA_963859935.3). Taxonomy (NCBI): domain Eukaryota; kingdom Viridiplantae; phylum Streptophyta; class Magnoliopsida; order Fabales; family Fabaceae; genus Lathyrus; species Lathyrus sativus. The sequence goes on from OZ012738.1 coordinate 77,911,499, forward strand.
CTGTTGTTTGAAGATGAGAAAGAGAAAGGGCTCTACAGTGGAGACTATCAAGCATCCTACTGTTGTCATACAATATGGCCCTAGTGTTGAGTTTGAGGGGAATCTACCCTAATTTTATCATGCATGGATTCATCCTAAAGTCTATCATCACTATCCTTATCAAAGGAAGTGAGAGCCCTAAGGGAACATGTCAAAGGTAAACACCAGCAAAAATCATTAAGCAGATGAGTACAGCTATCAAGCTACTGAAATAAGGACATGTATAGATATGCAATGCATCAGCACAAGTGTTGCACCCCAAAATTTGCTCAACTTTTCTTTACCTAGCTTGTGTTTCATTTCATTCACATTAGCATTATCATTTGCATTTCATTGACATGTGTGCAGGAGATCAAGAGGTATGGTTACCAATCAAGAGCTATACAAGACTTTGAAGCTAGCTAAGAAGGTTATTCAAGTGTTCAAGGGTTGATATCATTGCCAGAGAAGTTAAAAGATCCTCAGAGAGAATGGATGAAGCCAAGAGGGTGTGTCTCCTAGCTTGAGAGTTGTGGGGAGCCATCAGATGATTCTGAGGTCATGAAGTTAGACTTGAGGTCTTGAGAGAGCTTATGAGAAGCGTTGAAGATCACTTTGATGCCTAGACAGGTCATTGTGCAAGATAAGAAGCCTCAGCCATGAGTGGTGCAGCTAGGGTTTGATTGGGTCAACCCTAAGTCAACTGAGGATTTGAACAAGGTTGAGACCTAATCCAAGAGCCATGTGATCATGGATTGATACATTGAGATGTTATAAGGATGATTCCAAGGTAAACTCATCATGATTGAAGAGTTTGAGAAGTTTCAAGCTAGGGTTTCTAAGGCTTGACAGTGTAAAATCCCCTAGTTTGACCCCTATCTTCAAGGCGGTTTAGCTCAAGATGTGATTGTCATCTCATCTTGCCCCCAACATGAATGTTGTAGATCATGATCTTAGCTTTAATTTGAGTGCAGAAGTCCTTGATAGGATTTGTAGAACTCAAGTTATGACTTTGACAAGTTACAGGTCATCTGAGGTATGTGAATTTGGGGGCTTGAAAGTTGTCCAACTTGCATGAAACTTTTGCCCTAGAAGGATGATTCCTATGAACTTTTGGTCAACCTGAATGTTGTTCCTTATCCTCTTAGCTTTCTAGAGAGTACTAGAAGTCCTTGATAGGATTTGTAGAACTCAAGTTATGGCTTTGACAAGTCAAGGGTATTTTGGTCATTTGGAGATTACAGGCCATTTCAAGCATAAGGCCATAACTCCTATTTCCAAGCTTCAAATGGGAAAATGTTCAACATCAAACTTGTTTAAAATGATGTTTTAAGGCTAGTAAAGAGGCCATGAGAGGTTGGAAATGCTTGTAGCTCAAAGTTGCAAAAATGACCTAAAATAAGGATGATTTTCAAATGAACCAAAGTTGGAAATTGATATTTTTGATCTACATGTCCAAACCAAGGCATGTAATATGTCATTTTGACTCTAAAACACATTTTAAGAACCTTGGTTTAGCCACATTTTTGAATTGAAGTTTAATTTGTGGACTTGCTTTGAAGAGTAGTTACTTACATCATAAGTAACCATTGCCAAACCTAAATTCAAGGCATAATCAAGGTCCCTTGCAAGCCAAACACATCCAAAATGTCATTAGGGGAGAAATTGGAAGGAAATGAGGATGATTTCAAGCTGTTAGCAGAATGGAGCATACCATGGCATGTGGGTGAAATTCTCATGACATGAGAGATTGAACTTCTCATTAGAAGGATCTAGAGGTTTCTAGATCACCCATACATGGCCTATATATAATGTAGAAGAGTTTCAGATGAGAGGTTGGTAATAATTGAAGGAGAGAGTAGAGATTGAGATTGAAATTTCATTGATTGCAACTGAATTCGGTTACACCATTTCCTTCACTTTCCATCCATTTTCTTGATTGCAATCTCTTCCATGGATGCTAGGGAATGATTCCAGATCATAATCAAGGGAAATTCTTGGCTGATTGGTGTTCTTGATCTCAGTTTTTTCCACCTGCAACTCAGAGTTGGTTCCAAGAATTGAAGCCATTTCAATCAATTCTATTGCATACAGAAGCTTGGAAGTGATTCACTGAAGGAGTCTGGAGCATTAGAAGGCTTGATTTGAAGGCTTGCTACTTCTGTGCACACGAAATTTTCAGGTTGGTCACTTTCGATCTCCAGCTTGTTTTAGTTAGAATTAGGAGGAATTAGGGTGTTAGATGCATTGAGGATTGATATAGGAAGGTTTTCAGATCATCAATTTGAGAATTAGTGACCAATTAGGGATGTTACCATTTTCGGTTGAGAGTTGGTTCTTGCGAATCTTGAGGTTTCAGAGAGAATTAATGGTATGAGTGAGTTCCTTGTGAAGTTTGGGACAAGTTTGATCAAGGGATCGTGGCCTATGGTGGACTCTAGGGCAAACTAGGGTTGTAGAATGGTGACCGGAGATTGGCACCGGCGGTGGTTTTTGGCGCGCAGGTGGCCTGAGTTGCAGAAGTTTGAATTGGGGAAGATGATCCCTGAGCCCTTGGATCAGGGTTTGACTTGGACTGGGGAACTTATCCAACGGCCACGCGTGCTTCTCAATTTGTGAAGAGTTTGAACTTTAATGAAACACAGCGTTTCATTTGTTTGCTGATTTTGGGCTTAGGATGTTAGTTGATACCTGCACCCCCCTTATGGCCCAATCCATAGAATGAACTGCTTTCTATTGCTTTCTGCACCGTGTGTTTATCATTTTATTTGGATTTTCTTAATTTTTTTCATTTTTATGCATGGTTAATGATTAATTCATAAAAAATGGAAAAATGATTCAATTGATCCCATTCTTTTTGCATTGGATTCATGATAGGGTCTAGTATTTTTTAGATAAAAAATATTATTATTTCATGCATTTTCTGATTTTATGGGAATTTTTACATTTTAATTGATATTAAAATAGTCATGTTTGATGCTTGATATTGGTGAATTTGGTTTGATCATGTGATGATGATTTTGACCTTTATTTTTTGTGAGTAGTTAGAATAGATATGCATGCTCCCTATAGATTTTTCTCACATTTTTGTGATGAACATAAGTGGTAGTTTAGGTTGAAACCTTTAGAAGCTCCATTTTTAGGGTTTATGGTTGATACCTTGTGGTTTATATTTTATTTTTAGCACTTGGTGGATGATTCAACCTCTGATTTTTGTAGGGTAGACTCATGATTGAATTAGGGTCCCTTAGGAATGTTTGTAGGAATTTTCAATGAGGTTTACTATTTTTGCTTGATTTTAGTTTAGATGCTAACTTTAGATGATTCTGAGGCACTAATTCAACTAGATTAACATCTTTAGTTCCCTTAGATTAGGGTTTTGCTTTGCTTGTTCTTAGATGATGATGAAGGCAAGTTGAAGATGCATTGGATTGCTTGAGGAGGCTTTGATGTGAAGATCTTACCTTCTTTTGGTGTAGTATTGATTAGGTATTAAGATTAGGGTTTTGTAGGCAGAGCTTCTAGATAGATTCTCTTCCTTCATAAACATGGATGATGTTGATCACTTCCATTATTCCCTATGATGTAAGGTCCCCTTGTAAAGGCCTCATCCCTCCTTTGGTAGGATGTGTGGCTCTTTGCAAGTTGGTAGAACCTTTGAGGGTCCCTTTCTTTGATGATAGGATGCTTAGTGGTGACCTTTGGTCCTCACTCTGCTACCAATCATCCAAACTTTGCTCTTCATGGATGCATCTTTCTCCCTTATTAGAGGATGGAGTTCCTTGCTTGAAGAAGATTGAAGGATGGAGTTGATACTTCTTTGTGTTTGAAGATTACTTTGAGAAGCTGAAGCTTGTAGATGAAGAGTACCAAGTTGATATTGGTAAAGAGGAGAGAGCTGAAGCTTGAAGACCAAGTTGACACTTGTGAAGAAGATCCAATTGAGATTGAGTGAAGAGCTGAGGCTTGAGGAATAAAGGATAAGTTGACACTTATGTTGAGACATTGAGAGCCTGAAGGAGTCAAGTTGATACTTGATATTAGGAGTGAAGCCTGAAGGTGGAGTTGACTGGAGAGCTGAAGCTTGAAGAAGAAAGAATAAGTTGATACTTATGTTTGATGTGTTAGAAACTTGGAGAGGCAAGTTGATACTTGCTATTGAAGATGATAGCCCTGAAGAGCTGTTGAAGATTGATGACTGGACTGCTGTCTGAGGAGAGCATTATTGTGGAAGCTGTTGATCTGCTTTCTTTCCTGTCTGCTTTCTTTCCTGTATTGATGTGCCTTGTTTGATTTGCTTGATGCATTATAATAAGTTCATGTTTAAATTATGTTAAGCTAGGAGCATTATTGCACTAGAGGTTGAGTTGCTCCCTCTGCTTGTATTTTTACTGTGTGGCTTTGCTTGCGGGTATTCGGTAGAGCCCAACTCCCTTGCCTATGTGGTTTATTTTGCTTGACGGCATTTTATTTTGTTTCTCCTGTATGATTGCAGTTATTCATATCTGGCTTGAGGTTGAGATGAGCTTGTGGAGGCTGCTGCCCCACACACATTTCCTCCCTCACTTGCATTGCATGCATTTTACAATCGTTTACTGTTTACTGTTTAAGCTGATGCTTTATCTGTTTCTATCCATCATTGACATGATCCCTTAGGAATCTCACTTCCTTTGATAAGGAAGTGATGATTAGAACTTTAGGTTGAAACCTATGCATGATAACTTCTAGGAGTTCCCTGTTTCAAACTTCAACCATAGGATGAATCTTTGGCATGACAACAGTAGGACTTGATAGTCTTCCCCTATTTGAGCCTGTTCTCTCTTCTCATCTCAAAACAAATCAAAATACAATAATAAAGGTTAACTGACGTCGTACGTTACGAGCCTTAAGCTATCTGAGAAAGGATTGTTGGAGAGTTTCTTTTCAACAGTCTGGATGTTTAGTATGGCACCCTTTGGGTGACATGCGACGCATTCACTCTCAGGTCATAGTCTCCAGTGTGATATTGGTTGCAAACATCCATAAAAAACAATTCTTCCGTAAAAGACAGAAAACAAACTTCAAACCTTTTTGCCCCGTGGGCCCATAATTCAAAGGAAGCTTTTCTGAAGAAAAGAGTGTCGTTAACTCCCAGTTCTATCGCAAACGGTAACGTCTAAGTCTCCAAGGGTCGAGCTGCGTACATCCAACTGCTGGAACTGTTTGTTAACCCTACTCGATAAAACAGATGAATCTGAATTCCCGTAAACCGTATTATCCCGAACTACGTAAGCTCTGATCTCTCATATCTGTTGAGAGTACGTAGGCACAATACTGATGTATTGGCGAGCCACCTTCCCCGTAACCCGTAGTTAGTCGAACTACGTTGACTCTGATTTCTCATTCTCTGATGAGAATACGTAGGCATAAAGTGTGACGCTTTGCTGAGTCATTTTCTTGTCTTTTCAGACCAGCCTTGATAGGTAGATAGATAAAACCAACCCGTCAGATAAACACAACAAGCGTGGATCCCATCGAGTACGATGGACGTGAGGGGTGCTAATACCTTCCCCTTGCGTAACCGACTCCTGAACCCAGACAATGCTTTCGATGACCTTGTCTTATACCCTTTCGTCAGGTTTTTCCAATCGTTTCCTTTCCCGCTCTGAGGGATAAATAACGAAAGGTGGCGACTCTTCTGTTTTGCCGGCACCTTATTTTCGCGGAAGCGACAACAAGCAGAAGGAGGAAGCCTCAACTTATAATGCAAACATAAAAAAAAGGAACACACAAGCAAGGGAGGATCACCTCAACCTTCAATGCAATCAAGCAAAGGCAAGTATGAAAGCAGACAAACAATCAAGCAAAGGGAGGAAATAGTGCGGGGCATCGGCCTCCACAAGCGCGTCTCGACCTTTAATGCAATCATGCACCTAAATAAGAGTATCTATTCATGAAGCTCTATCCTAAATGCATCACAGCAAGGAATCAAACATTGAGATGAGAGAAAACAAGCTAAGGGGAACAAGGTTAGAATACACTCACTAAGCTTGATGTGCCTCAGCACAAGAATCCACTGAGGCTCAGACCTTTTGAGGAATGCACAAAGTTCCTCCTTAGGAGGAATTTGGCTCTCCCAAAAAGGATCCAAAGGATTGGACTAGAGAGAAGAGAAATATGGTGTGAACCTAAGGAACCCACCAAGTCATTTGAATGTCCATCCAAAGCTCAAACTCCTTGAGGAATTCACATCATCCCTCCTAAGGAGGAATGAGGCTCTCACCCAAGAAGGATCCAAGGAATTGGATTAAGGAAAAATGAAGGCAAAGCTTCTAAGGCAGGGGAATCATCCACCTAAAACTCTTAAAGAAGCCTTAATATGAAGCCCTAAAGAAAATCCATTCTAAAGGAGCTAATGGCATGTTAAATGTTTGAGGATTACCCTAAAGAAGTATCAACTTATGAGCTAAGGTATAATGTGAAGATTAGGTACCTAAAGTTTGCAACAAAGTTCACTAAATGGCAAAGCTAAATGGAAGGATTCCATAAGGCTACATTAATGCTAGTCAGAATGTAAAATAAGGTAAAAAATAGGAAATCTATCCTAAAATTTCTAATAAAAAATCCAGAGGTCCCTAAAGGTGTTATGAGGTCATGGTAAAAATTTCAGATCCAAACTCTAAGTTTAAGGGCACTAACCAGATGCTAAACCTAGAGGTATGCTAAGGAAAGCTCAAATTGGGAAGGTTATAAAGATCTAATTCAAACCTATGTCTAAAGGCATCTAAAAATCAGGGGGAAAATCATACAAGTCATTCAATAAGTTCACAATATTATCAAGTAAAATTAGACATTTCTAAGTTGTTTTGATACCTCAATAAAATTCCTAATCTAAGGGTGCATGCTTTTCACATTTTAATAACCACTAAAAATAGAAAAATCAAAATAAAATGGAAAAGAATCCTAAAATTATTCTACCAGTTCTAAAAATCAGCCAACATATCAATGTACAATGTGTCAAAAAATCATAAATTTATGAGCATTTTTACTATTTTTTATGGAATTAAAAACAAAAAAACAATAAAAGAATATAAAGAAATGAATAAAAGAAATTCAGAAAACAAGAAATAACACAGCCACTGGATCTGGCTACTAGTCAATGAATCCGAGGGTCAAGGGCGCACCACGTAGGCACCTGAAGGTTTAAGTGAAACAGCGTGTTTCACTTGTGCTCGTGTGTGTTTTGGTTGACTCACATACACCGTGTGTCTTAATCCTGAATGCTCATTCCAAAAGTATTCAAATCTAACAACCTACATCATGCCACATCATCCAAACCCTAGTCAACTATCTGAGGGTGAATATCATGCATTGGATCTAACTACCAAGTCAATAAGTCATCCAGATCTAACGGTTGAAGAGTCATCTTTTTCCTTTCATATCCTCAGAGTGAGAGGGAAAGCCAGTGGTGGCCGGAGAAGACTCCGGTCGTCTTCTCCGATGAGGGGAACAATACTCAGTTTTCAAACTCCACTAAACTTAACAAAAATGATATCAATCTCTGCCTCTCTCCATGTACAACAACCTGACATGATTATTTTCCATTTTCACTCAATATCCAAGCTTATACGAAACCAAATAGAAATGGTGCATCCACAAAAATCCTCTCAAACAGCCACGAATCTCACCCTAAATTCATCTAGGAGGTTCACTGATCCTAACCACATGCTCAAACTACTCTAATTACTCATAATTTATGAGAATTTGTGAGAGAAATAAACCTGTCAAGAAGCTTCAATGGAGGCACAATTTGATGATGAAACTTGCTCAGATCAAACCAAAAATGCTCTATGATTGATGATGAAGCTTTCTTGATGCTTGAATTTGCTTTAAAATGCCTGAATCTTGAAACTCAATTTTCACTCTCAAGCTCACTTTTCTTAACTGCTTCTTACCTGTTCTTGCACCAAAATCATCCAAAATTCATCTGAAAATGATATAGGAGTTATATAAAACAAGTTTGGATCAATCTCAGGCCCAATGGAGGTCCAAAATAGTCTAATCCAAATTCACTTTTCTTCTCTTTTTTATTCATGTAAGGCGCAAAAACAGAGCCTAGAACTACTTGGAAATGCTTCAGTCACATTGCTTAAGAGCCAAGGGATCCAATGGTTGATGTTAGGTCCTTGAACTTTGATCAATGGATGATTTGGATGATGTTTCTTCAAAGTGAAGCAACATGAAAATTGGCCACGAAAGGAGTCTCACTTTCAAATTACAACAATGCCAATGTGTTTAGAATATCTTTTGCAATCTAAATATGCACAATTTTGGTCTATTATGAATTAATTTGAATTTTTGATCTTTTAATGCCTTTAAAGTTCTTTTTGTGAAATTTTCTTCAACCAATCCTCATTCCAATCCATATCAATGAATCCTTGTTGCTTGGTTGGACAAATAACCTCATTTTGAGCAACTTTCAAGTTGGACAAATTTGCATTTGAGGTATGTAAGATGGTGAAATGGACCTATAACCAAAAATGACTTATAATCCTACTTTCCCAAAATGCCCTTGACTTGCAAGCTCCATATCTTGAGTTCTACAAATCCAATCAAGGACTTCTAGTACTCTTTGGGAAGCTAAGAAGATAAGGAAGAACATTCATGTTCACCTGAAGTTGAGGAGAAGCTTCCTTATAGGTCAAAAATGGCATGGAAGTTGGTTGACTTGCAAGTACCAAAATCACATTCATTTGATGATCTGGAACTTGTCTGATTCATAACTTGAGTTCTATAAATCCTATCAAGGACTTCTAGTACTCAAATTAAAGCTATGAACATGATCTAAAAGTTCCATGTGGATTTAAAAATCAGTTAAAACTTTCATCTTGGGTTATGTGGTCTTGAAGTTAGGCACTAAACCAGGGGATTTTACACTGTCAAGCTTAGAATCCCAAGCCTAGGCACTTCTCACACTCTTGATCCTTGATGCGTTGGTCTTGTAATGATCCCTAGAGTGCCTCCGCACATAACTCCATGATTACATGATCTTGAAATTGAGCCTCAAATCCTTTAAAATCAACTGTTGACTTAGGGTTGACCAGGTGTAACCCTAATTGCACTAATCTTGGTTGTAGCTTCTTATACCTTGCATAATGACTTGTCCAAGCTCCATGATGACTATCAAGACACCATATGGACTCTCTCAATGTTCTAGGTCCATATCTATGGATCCAGAATCATTTGATGCCTTCCCATAACCTTCAAGTTAGGAAATGTGCACATTTGGCTTCAACCACTTCTCTGAGGATCTTTGATTTCTTTGATGAGGATATCAACCCTTGGATACTTGAATAAAGACTCTGGGATAGCTTCATGACCTCGGTAGCCTTTTGTTGGTAGTCATACCTCTTGATCCCTGCCCACATGTCAATGCAATGCAGATGATAATGCTAAAATGAATGCAATGAAACACAAGCTAGGTAAAGAAAAAGGTTAGGCAAATTCTGGGGTGCAATAGGTATAAGTAGTACCAATCAATCTTTATAAACCTTCCTTCAACCATGCAGTCTCATACCCGCACAACCTCATGATCCTTTTATTCTGATGTGAATTTGAGTGGCCACTCCCCACCCTCTTTGACCTCGGATGTTACAACCACTGTTTTCCCTCTTTGGTCTCGGGTTTTACATACTCAGTTGCATAAAAATCTCAATCGATTGCATTTTTGAAAAATACTTTGAAATTATGAAAGTTACAAACTATGGAACCTGTTGCACAGTTTTGTCAACAGGTTGGACTTTTGAAAAATGCTTCGAAAAGACATAGCCAGACCCAAAAAGCAACCGTTTGTACCTTTTATGCAACTGGTTGCATTAAGTTTAAAAAGTTTGGACAGAGGTAAAATCCAATCGATTGAACTATTTCTGCAACTGGCCGCATCCATAGAAAAGCATATTTTTTTCACTTCGAAACTTCATGAAATGAAAGTGTATGCAAATGGAATGATTGAAAAACTTTAGTGCATAATGAGATAAAGTTTCTTGAGCATCTAAATATTATATAAATATTTGAAATTCCATTAAAGTACCTTGACCAATCATCCAATCACTTTTATTTCAAAGCTCATGCAACTTGATACTTTGCTTTTAATCAATGTCTTATTTGATCTTTCTACTAAGATACACTTTTATCTTCATCAAAACCAAATTATAGTTGGTGATGAACATCTTTTTCACCAGAATATGATAGCCAAATCTTATGGTGATCAAGTATCACAAACCCTGAAGTATCTTTAGGCCCAATCCTTTGGATTATTCTCTTGTTCATGAGGCCTGGACAATTAGGAAAAAATTTATATATGTTAAGACTAGTAGTATTAAAGTTGTAGAATTATAATTTGACATGTAATTCTTTGTATAAGAAACCCATAGTGAAAATTAGTTCTCACTGCATGTACTTTGGTTAGCATGTAAGAAAGCACATGTGTAGTACGCAGGTTATGCAAGATAATGGTTATCTATAGTTGTTTATGTTTTATATTTTGGGTGTGATTGATTTCATGTAAATCCACCAGTGTATCTATTTCCTTTTGTTCCATTGTAAATATTTCTTTTTAGTGGTTTAACATTCTAGAGCACCACATCTCAAACTAAGTTGTAAATGTTATATGTTAAATTCTAAATTACTAATTTATGATGTTACAGTTGTCGACTATTTTCTGTCATTTTTTAATGAGAGTTAATTTTCTAGTGAGACAAACTTAGAGAGATAATTTTGAAGGTGAGAAAAACGGGGGGGGGGGGGGGGGGGGGGGGGGGGGGGGGGAGGGGGGGGGGGGGGGGGGGGTTGAATAAGAGTTTTAAGAAATATGGCAATAAAAAGAACTCAATATTTTTATCCCAGTTCGTTGAACTCAACTACTCCAGTCCACCTTATCAAAGATGATTTGCCATTCTCTGCAAGGACTTAATCCACTATTGATCAACTGATTACAATAGAAAGCACTAAGAACAATTGTCTTAGTCTCCTCAAGAACTACTGACCACACCTTTGTCTTCTTAAGAAACTTCTTACAATTTAATGTAAACTAACAAGTGTTTGAATGCTTCTTATAAGCTGTATCACAATTGTGATGTTTACACTTAAGATTAAGTACAACAAAAACTATGTGGTTTTATGAAAGATCAAATGAGTAAGATCTTGAGAGATTTTCTCTTTTATGAATCAAACGTGTATTTCTTTCTGAGTGATCTAGCAATGAGCAAAAGATGAGTAGTTAAATTAGAAACATCAAAATGTTGAAGTAGTTCTCCTTTTATATCTTCTTCAAATGCCTTGAGTGATGTGCAGCTGAATATAATATTTGATTGTATGAATTTTCATCACCAAAAGTATGGGAAGAGATATGCTTTCTGCAGAAAAGTATGGTTGTAGAAGCTTTGGGATTTGCACCACGTCACTTCTTTTACAAATTAGTCGTTGGTTACTTTGGAAGTAGCACCACGTCTAATCAAGTTTACAGCTTATTCAACAAGCTTTCTTCAATATGAAGTCTTCCGTATGGAATGCTTTAAGATGATCAGAGCTTAAGATGAATGACAAGTTTAGAGTCTAGATAGATGATCAAATCTTTTAATGTATCAGAGTCTCAGTCTTGATCAGAGTCTTCATCAGAGTATGCAGCAGTATGTGTTTTGAGCGTGAATATTAATGATAAGAGTCTGGTTATTAAAGCCTCTGAGTTTGAAGTGAAAAGAACTTCAGAGTCTGATAAGATCATAGCTTTCAGCTTTTGTATACTTCTTTCAGTAACGCTTCAGATCATTCTGTAGCTTCTGCTTCAGATCCTTCTGGCAGCGCTTCAGAATCTTCTGATAGTCTTGCATCTGATGCTTCAGAGCTTTGCATAGTTTCTTTGTACTTATATGTTTTGCTTCTTTTAAGAGTATTTAATTTTATACCTGAAACAATAATACTTGAACAAATTTTAGAGTGGATATTTACTCATTACAAAATTCCATAAAAGTTATCATCAAAACATAAAGATATAAGAAACACCAATCTGTGTTCTAACAATCTCCCCCTTTTTTATGATGACAAAACATAGGGAATTTTGTTTAATAAAGGAAGAAGAGGGAAAAAAAATACTCCCCCTGAGATTAAGAATCTCCCCCTGAAATGAATACTTTAATAGAAAAGAACAGTTCCCTTTTTGCTTGAGTATATTTCATAACCTGGTAGAAATCCTTGATGAGAGAAAAACTCAGCTTGGATGCTTTCCAGAATAAAGCTCTCCAGAATATGCTTTCAAGGATCAGAGCCTGATTGGATAATTCTCAGGGTAACTTCGGATCATTTTGTTAGATGAGATAATGAGATCTGAAAGTCTTAAGATTTAATGTTAGATTAAAACAATGTCTGAATTTCATTTTTAGCATTTTCTTATGTTGAACAATCAAATTCTCTTTCTCCCCCTTTTTGTCATAATCAAAAAGAACTTTAAAGATAGAAGAGATAACAGAAGAAGAGAGAAAAATATAACACACAAATGAAAGACAAAACAGCCAGATTTAATCAGATCAGAATAGCACAACAGCATAAGAGGTTCATAGAGCAGATGATAGAAAATAGAACAGACAGAAAACAAGTGCAAAACGAGAATGCAAAGACATGAAAAAGAAAACTAGGGCTGGCGAGAAGCAATCAGTGTCAGAAGATCAGTAATCTTAGCAGTGGATTCTTCTTGCTTGGCCATCCAAGTCTTGATTTCTTCAATAGTCCGTTCCTGTTTTATCATCCATGTTCTGATTTCCTTGACTTCTTGGACAACATCTGGAATCTCAGTCTTCATCTCAGATGAAGAAGATTCAGAAGCAGATGCAATTGCCATTGGATGATCAATCTCCACAGATGTAGGAGTATCTTCTAGAAGAAGCACTGGAGTTGTGATAATATTCAGCAGAGTTTGTCTGACCATTTCAGCAAACTTAGCCTTTGCATCATCAGCACAGAGTGTTCTGAAGTCAGATGCAGTTGAGTTGAATTTTGATATGAGTCTGTTCCAAGAAGCTTCAGATTCAGCAGGATCCAAACTAGTCATGCACTCTTTCTCCACAGAAGTGATTCCCATACGTAGTTCCTTCTTGAAATTCTTGAACAGACTAGAAACATCTGATCTGGGTTTTGGGTTGAGAAATTCTTCTATGGTGACAGGTTGTGATGGTTCAGGAGGTGTTTGAGTTTGTTCAGGAGGTGGGTGATCAGATGATGGATGTTCAGATGATGGATGTTCAGATGATTGGGGTATGGATGTTTGTGGTATGGTAAGTTGAGGAATAGAGGTGTCAGTATCAGATGGTGCTGATATAACAACATCAAATGAGGATGACATAAAATCTGTGAAGTTGAATTTGAAGCAAAGAGGGTTGTCAGATTCAGGTAGATCAGATGATAGAGGTTTATAGGGATCAGGAATTTGTAAGCTAGTTGGTGAGGGGACTTCAGATTCATCAGAATTATATGATTCAGTTGAATGACATGAAGTTGAAGAGAGGACATACAAGGTTGCAAGTGGTGATACATCTAGAATGTTTTCAGATGGTTGTTGGACAGATGGTTTAGGATTTTTGATGGTTGGTTCTTTTGGTGGTTGAGTAGATGAGAGTTTTTCAGATTGTTTTTGTTGTTCTGATTGTTTTTGTTGTTCAGAGGATTGTTGTTTTGATTCAAAATGGTTTTGTTGAGAGGGTTGATGTTCAGATGATTTCTGTTGAGGGGGTTTAGATGGTAGTTGAACAGAAGATGGTTGAGAATGTTTGCTAGGAGATGAAATGGGTCAGATGAATGAGGTACAGACGATTTAGGTTCAAATGGTTTAAAAAGAGATGGTGGAGGTGAAGGTGAGGATGAAGGTAAATAAGGTTTGGGATTAGATGTTAATACCTGGTGAATTGTTTCTCTGATTTCTTCCACAGTAGCTTCTGGAGGATTTTCCTTTTGCTTCTTGTCCTTTTCAGGCTTGTCACTAGCATCAGAGGTTTTCCTCTTGGGCTGTGCAAAAGATCCTTCCTCATCCTTTCTCTTCCTGCGCCTTTCTCTCAAAAGATTTGACAATACTTCTCCTTCCTTCTGTACTATGTTAGCAGGCAGAGGAATACCATCTCTTAAACATTCAGCAATGAATGTTAGAATGATGTGCCTAGGTTCATCAGCACTGAACATAGGAAAATCTGCTAAAGGAATTCTCCTTCTGCTGACGTCTTCAGATTGAAATTTCTTGGGTTTTCCAGCAAGCTCTGAAATAACCTTCATTCTCTTCAGAGTGTTCCCATTTATGACAGATCCTATAACATAGGACAGATCCTCTGTCACCCCAGCATCAAACAGATGTTTCACAAGACCATTCTCTGTTAGAATGTCTGATATCAGTCTTCCCATAGGGATCCAAGTTCTGATTTTTCCAGCTTTAACCCTAACTTCTTCTCTTGTTTCTTTGATATGGTTCAGAATATGACGAAACAGAAGATAAGGTAAATCCACCTTCTTTCCTTTCCTCATACAGTACATGAAGTACATTTGTTCTGAATTTACATAATCTGGTGAGTTAGAAGATTTCCTATGAAAGATTGAACTCATGAAGATCTTAGCCTAGATTCTGTAAATAGGTTTCAGATCTCTGACCCTGTTGGATGGTTCCCCAGAAAAACAAACTTCTTAAAAAATGTCAGCCAAATCCACACGATCAATAGTCATACTTGTGATTCCCTCAGTTTCCTTATACTCAAGTAGTTGTCTGATTAATTTTTTAGTAATGACAATTTCCTTCCCAAGAACAGATGAATGAATAAACTTAGGGCACACTTGAGCGTGTATCCAGAATTCTTTTACCAAAGCTGGATAAACAGGACCCATCATCCTGTCAAAATACTTTTCCCAGTTCTGAGCTTTGATAGTTGAAAGGAGATCAAAACCATTTTCTTTGATGGATTCAAAATCCACAAAGTTCTCACATAGAACCTCAAGTTCTTTAAATGGAGTGAGAAGAGTTCTTACTGGTGCTTTGTACACAACAGCAGTTTGGGATGAACCAGCAGCATTAGGAGATGATGCAGCAACAATTGAAGTTTTCATCTGAGTAGGTGTTGATGAAGGTGAAGCCATTGAAGTTCTTGAGATGCGTCTGGGTTTACGAGGATTTTTGGGTTTTGAAATAAGATGGAAACAATAGAGAAGGCAGAAATGCATCTGAGAGATGATAAGTGTAAAGTTTGATTTGTGAGGAGTTGTGAGAATTTATAGAAAAATTTTAGGGTATGCAAAAACACATACGTTCTCAAACGTGCACAAGCATTGAATGACGTGAACCATAATCAAATCAAGCAATTAATGCAAAGAATAAAATCATATCAACCATTTAAGATTCTGACAAAAAGAGGGAAAATCAAGAGATTTTTGATTTTCAAAGCAATACCTCAAATGTCACTTCAGTATGGTGCACTCTACCTTTCCAGATTCTGAGCTACACGTGTTTGCTTGCATCTGCCTCTGAAACTCTTTGAGAAATGACACGTTAGGAAACGTTCAGATCTTCTGAGCCTTGTTAGTTCAGATTTACACACAAATAAATAAACATAGAATTGAACAAGAAAATACTTCAGAGTTTAGACATTTATTATCTGGAAAAAAAATTTCATCTGAGGAATATTTTATTCTGGACAGAAGTCCATACTTATATTTTTCAGAATGAATTTAAATCTATCTTCAACAAGGGGTTTTGTAAAGATATCAGCCCACTGATGATCTGTATCTACAAAGTTTAAATTGATAATTCCCTTCTGAACATAGTCTCTGATGAAATGATGTTTAATCTCTATATGCTTAGCTTTAGAATGTAAAATGGGATTTTTAGATAAGCATATAGCAGAAGTATTATCACAGAAGATAGAAATGTTACTCTCAAAGATCTAATAATCTTCTAGTTGACTTTTCATCCAGAGCATCTGAGTGCTACATCCAGCAGCAGCAATATATTCTGCCTCTGTTGTTGAAAGTGCAATTGTGGGTTGCTTCTTGCTGAACCAAGAGATCAGATGACTTCCAAGAAATTGACAACTTCCAGAAGTACTTTTACGTTCTACTCTGTCTCCAGCATAGTCAGCATCACAGAATCTAACTAATTTATACTCATCAGATCTTCTGTAACACAGACCCACATTAGTAGTACCTTTTAGATACCTTAGAATCCTCTTAACACCTGTTAAGTGTGATTCTCTGGGATCTGATTGGAGTCTAGCACACAGACACACTGAATAAAATATCAGGTCTTGAAGCAGTCAAATATAAGAGAGATCCAATCATACCTCTATAAAGTTTTTGAACAACTTTCTTACTTACCTCTTCCTTACCAAGTGTGCTTGTAGGATGCATTGGAGTCTTAGCCAATTTGCTTTCATTCAGATTGAATTTCTTCAGAAGCTCTATGACATATTTAGTCTGGTGAATATATGTGCATTCTGGAGTCTGATTTACTTGGATTCCCAGAAAGAATCTAAGTTCTCCCATCATGCTCATTTCAAATTCAGCCTGCATAGACAAAGCAAACTCCTTTCCCAGCATAATATTGGTAGATCCAAAAATAATATCATCCACATAAATTTGACAAACTAGTAAATCTGTCTTAATTGTTTTACAGAAAAGAGTTGTGTCCACTTTGCCTCTGATAAAGTTCTTTTCCAGAAGAAAATTACTTAATCTTTCATACCAAGCTCTGGGAGCTTGTTTCAAACCATAAAGAGATTTTTTGAGTTTGAAACATGATCTGGAAATTTATCACTTTCAAAACCAGGAGGTTGATGGACATAAACTTCTTCTTCTATAATACCATTTAAGAAGGCACTCTTAACATCCATCTGATATAGAGTGATGTTATTTTGTGCAGCAAACGAAATAAGTAGGTGTATTGACTCTAACCTTGCCACTGGAGCATAAGTTTCAGTGTAATCAATACCTTCTTGTTGACTGTACCCTTGAGCTACCAGCATTGCCTTGTTCCTTACAACTTGTCCTTGCTCATTTAGTTTATTTATGAATACCCACTTTGTTCCAATAATGTTGAAACCTTTTGGTCTAGGAACCAGATCCCACACATCATTTCTTGTAAATTGATTTAGCTCATCTTGCATTCCAAGTATCCAATCATTGTCACTCAGAGCTTCATCCACAGATGTTGGTTCAATAATAGACACCAACCCAAGAAGTGATGTTCCAGATGATCTGATAAACGACCTTGTTCTTATAGGGTCATCTTTCTTTCCAATAATCATTTCTTCTGGATAAGAAGCCTTGATTCTGGATAATCCTTTAACTGTTGGTTCTTCAGAAATATTCATGTTATTCATCTGAGCAGCTAATGGAGTTGCATCTGGCATAGCTTCTTCTTGAGCTTTCTCTATTTCTGGCTTCTCAGATTCTATGAGAATAACTTCTCCATCTACAGAGTTTTCAATCTGCTTTGGTTTTTGATTGCCAAGCTTATCATCAAATCTAACATGTATAGATTCCTCCACAATCTGTGTCTCAGTATTGTATACTCTGTAGCCTTTAGAGCGTTCAGAATATCCAAGCATGAAACACTTTTGTGCTTTAGAATCAAACTTGTTAAGATTCTTTTTAGTGTTCAGTATAAAACAAATACATCCAAAAGGATGGAAATAAGAAATGTTTGGCTTTCTATTCCTCCACAATTCATAAGGAGTCTTTTCCAGAATAGGTCTAATTGACACTCTGTTCTGAATGTAACATGTTGTGTTAATTGCCTCTGCCCAAAAATGTTTTGCCATGTTAGTCTCATTGATCATGGTTCTGGCCATCTCTTGCAAAGTTCTATTTTTCCTTTCTACAACTCCATTCTGTTGTGGAGTTCTAAGACAGGAGAAATCATGAGCAATGCCATTTTCATTAAAATATTTTTCAAAATGTTTGTTTTCAAATTCACCACCATGATCACTTCTGACTTTTACAATTTTGAGATCTTTTTCAGTTTGGACTTGTTTGCAGAAGTCAAAGAACACAGAGTGTGACTCATCCTTGTGTTTTAGGAATTTTACCCATGTCCATCTGCTATAGTCATCAACAATGACAAATCCATACTTCTTGCCTCTGATGGATGCAGTTTTCACTGGTCCAAACAGATCAATCTGAAGTAACTCTAATGGTTTTGAAGTTGAAACAACATTTTTTGATTTAAAAGATGATTTTGAAAATTTTCCTTTCTGACATGCTTCACAAAGAGCATCTGAGTTGAACTTCAGATTAGGAAGTCCTCTGACCAGATTAAGCTTATTAATCTGAGATATGCATCTCATATTAATATGTCCCAATCTTCTATGCCAGACCCATTGCTCCTCATTAACAGACATAAGGCATTTAACATTCTGAACCTTAAGTTCTGAAAGACTAATTTTATAAATGTTGTTATTCCTTTTACCATTGAAGAGGATTGAGCCATCCTTTTGACTAACAGCTTTGCAACACTTTTGATTAAAGATAATGTCATAACCATTGTCACTTAATTGACTTTCAACAAGCAAGACATTAGTTATGGAAGGAAATTTACCATTGCCTATGGTTCCAGAGCCAATTATTTTGCCCTTCTGATTCCCTCCAAACTTGACATCTCCTCTAGATCTAAGCTCCAGACTTTGGAACATAGACCTTTTTCCCGTCATATGTCGTGAGCATCCAGAGTCCAAGTACCATGACTTGACTCTTGACTTTGCTGCTAAGGATGTCTGCAACATAGATTAACTTATCCTTAGGTACCCATATTTTCTTGGGTCCTTTTTGGTTAGTTGCCTTAAAGCTTTTTCTGAACTTCTGTCTTTCAACATAAGACTTGTTCTGATTAGCTTTAGATTTATTAAACACAGATTTGTTCTGATCAGAACTAGTGTGTTTAATATCATTTAAGTGACCAAATGTAAACTGAGAATACAAGGGAGGAAACTTGATATCCAGTTTATCTACAGATTTTGGATTTGAATCTTCATAAGAGTAAGATTTATATCCAACACCTTTTCTATAGTTTCTGCTAATACCATAGATCATTGAAGCCATTTTGCTTTTATCTAGGCTTTTAGTTAGAAACTTCCTGAAACTATAGTCATACTCTTGTAAAATGTTTTTAGAGCATGGTTCATATTTTGAATCAGAGTTTAGTTGAGCAGTTTCTAAATTATTTTTCAATTGAAGATTTTCAGCTTTTAGTTCAGCTATTTCTGATTCAAACTTGTTACTCTCAAATTCAATATGCTTTAGAAGCGTTTTGTATTTGAGTTTAACTTTACTATAGTTTTCAAGAATATCAGATAAACTTTCAGCAAGTTCCTGTCTAGAAAGTTCAGCAAATACCTCCTCAGAATCAGATTCTGATTCTGATCCAAATGATTTAGCACTGTCCTCAACGTCAGCCATGAATGCTACATTTTCACATTCCTCTTCTGACTCTGATGACGAATCAGATGCATCTGAGTCATCCCAGGTAGCCATCAGAACTTTCTTTTTGTGATCTGACTTTCTTTTTGGGTTCTCCTTCTGAAGCTTTGAACAATCACTCTTGTAGTGCCCAGGTTCTTTACATTCATAGCAAACAACCTCTCTTTTTCCAGATCGTCTGTGACCAGAGGATTCTCAAGATCTTCTGTATCCAAAGGGTTCTCCAGATCTTCTGTGCCCAAAAGATTCTTTGTGTTGATCTGGTTTTCTAAAGTTCTTGAACTTCCTTTGCTGATTCTCCCAGAGTTTATTGATTCTTCTGGATAACAAGGATAGTTCTTCTTCATCTTCAGAAGCAGACTCTTCAGAGCTCTCTTCTAATACCTGCAATGCTTTAACAGCTTTATTAGATTTTAACGCGATTGACTTACCTTTCTTTAGAGGCTCATCTTCCTCTAGTTCAATCTCATGACTCCTTAGAGAAATGATTAGTTTCTCCAACGTAATGTTGTTCAGATCCTTTGCCAGCTTCAGAGCAGTGACCATGGGTCTCCATCTGGTTGGCAAGCTTCTGATTATTTTCTTGACATGATCTGCTGTAGAGTAACCCTTGTCCAGAACCTTTAAGCCAGCAGTGAGAATCTGGAATCTGGAAAACATTGCTTCAAAAGACTCAGATTCTTCCATCTTGAAAGCTTCATACTTCTGGATCAGCGCCAGAGCCTTCGTTTCTTTGACTTGAGAGTTCCCTTCATGAGTCATCTTCAGGGATTCAAATATATCAAAGGCAGTTTCTCTGTTGGTTATTTTCTCATACTCAGTATGAGATATAACGTTTAGCAATATAGTTCTAGCCTTGTGGTGATTTCTAAATTCCTTCTTTTGCTCCTCAGTCATTGATTTTCTGTCAACTTTCTTGCCATTCCCATCAGTGGGATGAACATATCCATCAATGACTAAGTCCCAAAGATCAGCATCAAATCCTAGAAAGAAACTTTCCAGTCTATCTTTCCAATAATCAAACTTCTCTCCATCAAACATGGGAGGTTTTGTGCTGACTCTTTCTTCATATTTGTTGTTGTTGGGTGTTTGAGTTTCAGCAGCCATAATGTATATCAACCAAGAGTATCAAGAGTTTTTCTCGCTGGATCTTTTCTGGTCACGGTTAAGTGATAGCACAAACAGAACCGGAGCTCTGATGCCAACTGAAGGTGAGAAAAACACTTAGAAGGGGGGGGGGGGGGGTTGAATAAGAGTTTTAAGAAATATGGCAATAAAAAGAACTCAATATTTTTATCCTGGTTCGTTGAACTCAACTACTCCAGTCCACCTTATCAAAGATGATTTTCCATTCTCTGCAAGGACTTAATCCACTATTGATCAACTGATTACAATAGAAAGCACTAAGAACAATTGTCTTAGTCTTCTCAAGAACTACTGACCACACCTTGGTCTTCTTAAGGAACTTCTTACAATTTAATGTAAACTAATAAGTGTTTGAATGCTTCTTATAAGCTGTATCACAACTGTGATGTTTACACTTAAGATTAAGTACAACAAAAACTATGTGGTTTTATGAAAGATCAAATGAGTAAGATCTTGAGAGATTTTCTCTTTTATGAATCAAGCGTGTATTTCTTTCTGAGTGATCTAGCAATGAGAAAAAGATGAGTAGTTGAATTAGCAACATCAAAATGTTGAAGTAGTTCTCCTTTTATATCTTTTTCAAATGCCTTGAGTGATGTGCAGCTGAATATAATATTTGATTGTATGACTTTTCATCACCAAAAGTATGGGCAGAGATATGCTTTCTGCAGAAAAGTATGGTTGTAGAAGCTTTGGGATTTGCACCACGTCACTTCTTTGGACAAATTAGTCGTTGGTTACTTTGGAAGTAGCACCACGTCTAATCAAGTTTACAGCTTCTTCAACAAGCTTTCTTCAATATGAAGTCTTCAGTATGGAATGCTTTAAGATGATCAGAGCTTAAGATGAATGACAAGTTCAGAGTATAGATAGATGATCAGATCTTTTAATGTATCAGAGTCTCAGTCTTGATCAGAGTCTTCATTAGAGTATGCAGCAGTATGTGCTTTGAGCGTGAATATTAATGATAAGAGTCTGGTTATTAAAGCCTCTGAGTTTGAAGTGAAAAGAACTTCAGAGTCTGATAAGATCAGAGCTTTTAGCTTTTGTATACTTCTTTCATTAACGCTTCAGATCATTCTGTAGCTTCTGCTTCAGATCCTTCTGGCAGCGCTTCAGAATCTTCTAATAGTCTTGCATCTGATGCTTCAGAGCTTTGCATAGTTTCTTTGTACTTATATATTTTGTTTCTTTTAAGAGTATTTAATTTTATACCTGAAACAATAATACTTGAACAAATTTTAGAGTGTATATTTACTCATTACAAAATTCCATAAAAGTTATCATCAAAACAAAGAGATATAAGAAACACTAATCTGTGTTCTAACAAATTTCATATGGTTTATTATTCTAAGAGTTTGATAATATGTAGATGTTATCTAAGGGTTTGTAACCTCTTATTAACACCAATGAATTTATTGATTCATATATTGAGAGGATGAGAGATTGAATCACAAATGTTAGAGATTAGAAAGTGTTCTTATGAATTTCTTGTAATTCATTCGTAATCTTTTGTTGAGACTCTTGATTTGTAGAGGAAGAAAGAGTTCTCTCTCTCTCTCTCTCTCTCTCTCTCTCTCTCTCTCTCTCTCTCTCTCTCTCTCTCTCTCTCTCTCTCTCTCTCTCTCTCTCTCTCTCTCTCTCTCTCTCTCTCTCTCTCTCTCTCCATACTAGGTCAATATGGATTGAGTTGGATAAACAAATTTTTGTGTGTTGATTCTCAATTTTTATTTTGTTTTTTTTAATGTGGTTTTACTATCACATTTCAGTTGATAGATTATAATTGTTTGAACTTGTTTAGTGTGTTTGCATATCTTCTTTGTCTTACACACCATTTTTTTTGGTGTGTTTAAATCCTCCATTTTCACAACAAGTGGCACCCATCGTGGAGCAAATGGTAAAAGTTTACAAGTTATCATTATGGGTTCTAATTAAGGTATCAAAACATTTTTTTAGACAACGAGTTTGGTTTGTGGTAAGTAAATAATTGAGCAATTTTAATTCAATAAAAATGTGCACGAGGATTGAAATTTGTGGCATTAATGTCGGCAAGCGTCATAGATGCATAAAATAAAAAGATGGCGATGAAGGGAAATTACGAGAAAAATACAGTGGATGTATATAAAAAAATTTCCTTTGGTGAATCCTTACGAGTGCGTGGTCACAGTCGATGATTGAATGATTACCTCTTATAGTGATGAACTTTTGAAATCAAATTCATAAAGAGATCACGAGCATTAGATGGACGACAACATATCTACTCAGTCCATACAAAACATGTTACCATCAATCAAAGGTCGACAACTCCCTCTTTATAAAGGCAATTAATTTACAACATATCTCACTTATGTTGATGATATACTTCTTTCAAGGAATGGTCTTTATGAAATAAAATGTCTTAAAGAGTTTCTTCTCAAGAGCTTCTACATCAATGCTCTCGGAGATTTGAAATATTTTTTGGGCATTGAATTATCTCATTTCAAGAAAGGTATCTTCATATCTCAAAGAAAGTATGCATTATACATCTTGCAAGATTCAAGACTATAAGCGTTTTCCTGAAAAATTTCCAATGGAATAAAATTTGAAACTTACTCCCACAGATGGAGGGGTACTACACAGTCCAACCAAATATAGAAAGCTTGTTGATAGGCTATGAATCTTACTATCACAAGGCCCAACATTGTATTATATGTGAAAACATTAAGTCAACTTGTGCATGAGCCTAAGAAACCACATCGGGGTGCTGCAATGAGAGTCCTCTCAGATAAATCAAAGGAACAACTAGACATGGCATATTATTTTCAACCTCTAATCACCTTAACTCAAAGGCCTTTTGTAATTCATATTGGAGAAGTTATCATTCCCCTAGAAGATAAGTTACATGGTTTTTCATTTTCCTCAAAAATTATCTTATCTCATATAGATCTAAGAAGCAATTTATTGTCTCTAGATCATCAACAAAGTATGAATATCAAACTACAATGGCTAATAAATTTTTGGAGCTAACTCAACTAAAAATTTTTTAATAAAAAATATATTGATTCAAAAAACAACAACAGTACAGATCTAGGTGATCCAGGGGGATCAAACCGACAAAAACGGACTAAAAGTTACATCATAAAATTAACAAGATGTTTCCTAATCCTAGTGTTATTCCTAACTCAACTATAATTTATTTTACAAGACATGAATGTCCCATAGGTTGTTCCAACATCATTATTCTGTGAGAACTAGGTAACTTTACACATTGCGGCTAATCCTATATTTCATTAGCGTACAAAGCATATTAAAATAGATCGTCATATATTACAAGAAAAGCTACAAACTGCTATGATTAGTCCTTCTTATTTGCCAACATGATTCTTGCTAATAGATGTATTCACTAAAACATTGGAACAAGATCAATTTTTAACATTACGGACAAGTTGGGACTTCACATACCAACTTAGGGGTATTATTAGGATATGTCTTTTGCATAATTATAAATATCTTATGCATTAGAAAATATCTTCTATATCCTACTAATTAAGAATCATAATTGTTATCTCTTATTTATTCACTTGTATTAAAGAGTACAATAACTCATCCTTCATGACAGCAACAACGAACAACCCTTGGAAAAAATCCATAACACGTACCACCTTTATATCCCATCCTAAGGCAGTTTTGATTGCATTGAGGAATAGGTGGACAATCTCCAGGTTGACATTTTAGTCCTAAGAAATTTTTCTCGCCAGTTGATAATTCTACAACCAAAAAAGTTTATTCTAATTTGAGTTAGTTTTTCATGAGTATACTTAATTAACAAATTTTTTATAAATTAAATAACTGGAAAAGTAAAACAAACATATATATATATATATATATATATATATATATATATATATATATATATATATATATATATATATATATATATATATATATATATATATATATATATATATATATATATATATATATATATATATATATATATATATATATATATATATATATATATATATATATATATTCATCACCTGAAAATAAAACAAAAGCAATGAACAAAATCCAGAAAAGATAAATTTGTTTGGACTTAAGGGATTCCATTGTCTAAGATTTCACCTTATATATTTTTTTTTCTTATGAGATTTAGAACTTACATATTCATTATATATACTATTGAAACGAAATAAAAAGAAGGAAAAAAATGTCTGAAAAGTAAAAATACATTAATGCAATTAAATGTTCTTTAATATTTGTATTAATATATTTTAATATTTGTATTTTTTTAATGTAAAATTTTTGTTTAATATTTATGAAGGTGTTTTAATTAATGATGACAAAAATAGTTAATCATGTATATTTTTGAAATAATTAATATTAGTTATTACTTTGTATTATAATATTATTTTTGTATGAACTATTAATTTTAAAAGTTCTTAAATATTCTTTTAAGATATTAAGTAACTAAATAAAATTGTAAATTTGTTTTTATTTTTTCTATCTTTTTGACTGTGAGAATGTGAGTTTATTATTTAGTCAAAAAGATCAGCAAAAGAAAAAATAAAAAAGAAAAAGAAAAACATTTTAGTCAAAAAAACATTTATTAAAACAAATATACAATGATTTTTTACAATTGTAGCATTAAGGATGTAGGGCTATTCAACAAAAGTCTTCTTTCAAAGTGGCTTTGAAAAATACTTGTAGAGAGGGAGGCAATTTGGAGTGATACTATTGGTTTTAGATATGAGAATTTTATCTGCGGGTTATTCTCAAAGGTGATCCCTCGAATATTTTTTTACGAATTGTTGTGGTGGAAAGACCTTATGGTTTTGGCTGATACTTCAGGCGGAACAAGTTTTTCTTAGTCAGTATCGTGTAGGCTAGGAAATAGTACTCTCATTCCGTTTTAATAGACTAAATGGCTAGGGAATTGGTCCATGAAAGTTCTATTTCTAGAATTGTTTGATATGTCGGAGAAAAAATTGTGTGTCTTGGAGGATATGGGGTGCTATGTGGGTTCGAATTGGGTATGGAATTTTGGTTGTAATGCTACACTTCTAAACAGAGTTGCAGAGTTGGAATTTGATGAGATTATGTTGCTGTTAGAGAATGTTTCGCTTTCTACTGCTAGTCAGGATGGTTTCATTTGGCACTGTAATGTGCTGGAATCATTTACGGTTAAATCTTGTTAACTGAGGCTATTGTGTGACGCAAGTGAGATTATTTTGGATGCATCTTTATTATCAAATCTTGATTTTCTTTGGCAGTCTAAGATCCTGTTAAAAATCAAAACTTTCGGTTGGAGGTTGATTTTGTATAGGTTGTCAATGCACTCTAATCTTGCTTATAAGAATATCATTAGCAGTGTTCACGATAATGTTTGTGTATTCTTCTTTAGGAGTGACGAGGATATTCACCATCTGTTGGTTGTGTACCCAAGAATTAGTCTGGTGTGGAGGAAAGTTGCAGCTTGTGTGGGAATTCCATATGTTGATGAGGTTTTATGTGGTGATCCTATGAGGCTGTGGGAAGCTAGTTGTGAAGGGAGATGTAAAAATTAACTTACGAAACTCAAGTTACGCATGAAACATGACGACCAATGCAAAACTAAAATTGACTACTCATCTAGTATAAAATCACCAAACTCCTACTGTTGTAGCGCTCATAGACCCAATTTCCCCAATAGACCGAAATATTTTCGCATTAGCTTTATAATGCAACTAATAACACCTTAAACAGACATACGAAACTCAAGTAATGCATGAAGTAAGACAATCAATCCCCTCATACGTCTACCTGATTTTTTTTGTTGCATTTTTCTCCATGTTTTAAGCTATTCAAAACTCGTCTATTTGAGTCTCAAATGCCCCTAAAAGCTCAAAAAATCGACTATGAAAATCATCAAAAAATTTATTAATTAAACAATATTTATCAATTACTCCAAAAATAATCAACTCACCAATATTATTATGATCATCTCGCTTTATCAAAAGGCGTCAAGATAATTTATCGATCAAATCTCGTCTTACCATAAGGAATCAACATACTTTATTAATTTATAACTTTTATATTCTCTCCTAATCAAAAGGCATCAACAGGGTTATCAAATCACAATCAACAACTCAAACAGAATCATCTGATTTCCAATTATTGCCTTATGGTGCAACCAACGATACTCAACAATAGAAAACACAATAACATATCATTTACATCATACTCAAAAGGAAAATATTATCATTTATTCTCCTTAAAGGTTTTTCGCAAATCTTTTTTTTTTGCCACAAACATCAAATATAGAATAAAATAAGGAAGAAGGCATAAGGGTAAGGACCCATCACTATCCATATATTTAACCACCCATATATGTATAAATCCAACCTTAGCTCAACTTGCAGATCAATGTAGTTCTTTCCCTTTACAATCTTTCTCCCTTCTTCTTAAGCTCTTTCAATGTTATTCCTCTTTACCTCTTTCTCCCATGATTTTCATGTACTTTATGTTTTTCACAACAACTTATATGTTTTTCACACTAATTTAACCCATTCTCCTCCCTTCCCTCAATTCACCTCACACCCATAATCTTACTATTTTATATTTTATTTTAATTCTACACTCTCTATTATTATATTAATTAAATTAAATTAATATTCTAATTCAATTATTTTCTCAACTCTCACCACACCCTCAACTCTTACTCAATTCTCTCACAACTCTCTAATTTTAAATAAAATTCTATTTTCTACCAACTTTTAAATATCTATAATTTTGTTAATATTTCTAATATATAATTAAATTAAATAATCAAACTAAAACTCTACAAAAATATATTAAAAATAAAATATTGAAATTGGGGTGTTACAACTCTCCTTCACTTAACAAATTTTTGCCCTAAAAAATTACCTAAAGGAAACAACTTGCCATAACACTCTCTCATCTAGTTCTCTAACCCTCTAGTTATGCTAACCTCAACAGATCCTCCGCCACTTATTTTAAACTCACCCCTGTTGGCTAGCAGTTAAAGGAAAAAGAGCATCGTCAGTGTTTCACACACATGTTATACACCAGGTTACAAACAAGTTCAAAAAACCTATGACGAATGAACCGATATGCTCTGATACAAAATATATAACACTTTAAACCCTAACATATGATTTAAAACATAATGCAGAAATAAAACACAAAAAAGTGTCACATGAAATAAAACACAACATATCATCTTTCTCAAAATATAATCGCAACATGATTAAACAATTAAAAACATCTTCAATTATCTCATGAAATAGTACTCAACTTTATTAAAATCATAAGTTAAATAAACTAAACAATTCACATAAAACATCCTCAAATAATCTCAACCCAAGTGTTACACTATTAGAGTAACTCACACAAACTAAACAAAACAAAAGTAATAAATAAAGACGGTCAACTACACCATCCTTCAGCATAAGCCATGTCTAATACTCTTCGGGCTCCACCTCAGTATTTATACCATATGCATAAAGAACAACACAGGTAGCAAACAAAATTTAATAGTGTTTAAATAAAAAGGATAGTCCACCTCAACATACAATCAATCCACACAATGTACAACATGCAAACATTATACAATGCACGATTCCTCTACTCCCATACATGTCGCACCTTCCTGCAACACTGGACCGAAGTCATACAACACTAGATATCAGAGTTTCGTCCATTCGACACGTGTAATTTCTTTTCCTTCCATACGTCCCGCAATTTTTATTTGAACTCCTTTTGTATATGCCTGTTCAGCTAATTCAATACCTTTTTGCATTGCTTTACGAAACGAAATTCGATTCCGTAATAGTTCGCTTAAAAATTCTTCAACAATTTTAGTGTCTCTATCTCCCGGTCGGTGACAAGGGATGGATGTCGCTAGGCTAGGTCAACTCTATCATTGGTTTCATTATCCCTATAACGATCACTAGAAAAAGATATGTGCTACTACTATCCCGATGCAGCGAAGCTAGGTGGTGCTATTATGGCGGGGGAATGGTCTACTTCTGCTCCATTGGAATGCTTTTGGTGGCAGGTCTTTCTATTACCGATATGGACCTCAGGGTCTCATTCTGTACCAAGGTAAACGATCTATATAACTAAGGTCAGTATATGTATCTGCTGCGTCTTTAATCTCAGGTGTTGGATCACCTACTCACTACTGCGCTGTGACAAGGACTGGAACTGCCTCCGCGTTTGGACCTTTGATTAATTAACATCTCTTTTGTTTATTGACCTCCTATTTCTTTGTTTTTAATCCTAATCCACAGGAGGTTAAATTCATACTTTAGACTGCTGTTCAATTATTTCAGTGTCATTCTCGATCTAACAAGAATGGAATCACGCTTTGTAGGATTTGAACCTACGACATCGGGTTTTGGAGACCCGCGTTCTACCGAACTGAACTAAGAGCGCTTTATTTTCATAAATAATTTTTTGTGACCCCAGTACATCTTGCATGCATAATATCATTTTGATTTTATTAATAAGAAATAAGCCCTTGGCATAGAAGCTGTGAAAGAATAGGCTGCTGGAGGAAAAACCGCCCCAAAGCGGGAGAGAAGCAGAACGGGCAAGTCAGCCAGAGCAGCTTTGAGGGAAGCCAGCTCCTCATCTGACTTTGTTTGAAGGTCGGTGTCGAGGAATGACATGGTCTCCGAGAGAAAGAAAGCCAAAGGAGCGAAAAGTACACCATCCTAGGTAAGCAACATCTTTGAAGCGGCATCTCACTCAATATATGCAATTATCAGATCTGTCTTTTCCGGCCGATTCCGTGCCACTCTACTTTGGACCCTCTTGCAGGAGCTCGGACTGAGTCTAGTTTAGGTTCATCCGAGGGTTTGCCTTTTCCTTCTGCACTTCTTCACTTTTCTGCTTTTTGGATGGGTGCTCTCCCCCGAGTGAAGGCATAAGCCGTAGCCGTAGACAATCACTAGCACTAGTTTGATCGCTATGCCATTCTCAGCAACGATGTGGTGATAGCTGATCGACAAGTTGCTTCGGTCTACCTTGTTGAATCATCTACATTGATTGAGGACTCGATGTCAGAATGCATTCTTCGATACCCTGTTGTAGAAGTTTTCATCTAGTTCCTGTAGCTAGTCGTAGATGCATATTATAGCTGCTATCGGATCTGAGGTTCGGGGTATTTTGAACTATATTATTTAAAAATATATATGTTACTGAGGGATTCTCAATAGTAGACCGAAGTTCTACAACACTAGACCAAAGTCCTAAGCTAATGTCTGATTGACATGATGCATGATGTTATAAACAAATGGAAATAATCTACATTTGAATCTCCTACTCCCATTATCATATATCAATCACAACAATAAACCAAAGTCCTTCAACACTAGACAAAAGTCCTACAACACTGGATCACAGTCCTACAATATACTGGTTCCTCTTTGAACCTAATTCTCAGCATAACTAAACACTTTTCAACATAACTCAACATGATAATTAAAATATATTATTTTATTATCAATACTTATCAACAACATCAAAACTACATCAAAATCATGTTTCCTACTAATTATACCACATGTTTGAATTATTATTTAAAATATCAAATGAAGTCAGAATCAAGCAAATGAATATGATCTGGAAAGCTTAGAATGTTTATTTAAAGAATCTATTTTTTTATGTTAGGAGTTAATATCTTAATCGGTTCAGTTTAATCAAATAAGAATTGGTATTGGCATTGGGAAAAATGTTTCGTCTGACTTCAAAAGAGCACAAAACATTACAGACTTATGATAAAATTATGAAACTTTCTAGTTTGAAAGATCATCAAACCCTTTTTCTAATGATATTCACAACACCCTAAACAGACTTCTAAACCTGAAGTTACGTATGAAACATGATGACCAACGCATGACTAAAAGCATAAAAACCAGTGAACTGCTACTGCTGTAGCACTCCTAGACCCAATTTTCCCACTTTTTCGTAAAAATATTTTTGCATTAGCTTTCTAATGCAACTGACAGCACCTCAAACAGACTTACGAAACTCAAGTTATGCCTGAAATAAGATGATCAATCCTCTTCTATGTCTACCTGCAATTTTTTGGTGTTTTTCTCCCTATTAAACATATTCAAAACTCGCATATTTGAGTTCCAAACGCTTAACAAATTTGACCATGAAAATCATCAACACATTTTATCAAATTTACAAGATTTATCAATAACTCCAATAATAATTAACTTACAAATATTATTATGATCCTCATCCCGACCCCCTGCCTTATGGTTTTATAGCCGAAACCCTATGCTATGAGATGATATTTATACTTTCGCCTTATCAAACGGCGTCAACATAATTTATCAATAAAATTCCTCCTTAACATAAGGCATCAACATATTTTATTAATTTAAAATTTTATAATCTTGCCTTATCAAAAGACATCAATAGAGTTATCAAATCACAATCAACAAGTCAAACACAATTGTCCAAATTACATTTTTTTTCCTTATGGCGCAACCATCAATACTCAATAATAACACCAACATATCACATACATCATAATCAAAAGGAAAATACTATCATTTACTCGTCTCAAAGGTTTTTCCCAAACTTTTTTGGGCAGAAGCATCAAATACGGAGATAAAGGAAGGAAGAAGACATGAGGGTAATGACCCCTTACTATTCCTCAGTTCAAACCTCCAACGTATGAATAAGTCTCTCTTACCTCGAATTACAGATCAATAAATTTCTTTTCATTTGGAATCTTTCTCCATTCTCCTTCCTGAGCTCTCTATAGGTTCTACAACTTTGCCTCTTCCCCAAAATTTTCAAGTACTGTGAAAACTTTCCCATAACAACTTATCTTTTTATTCACCATAATTTAACTCGTTCTCCTCTCACCACTCAATTCTCCTCACACCCTTAATCTTACTATTTTCTATTTTATTTTAATTGTATATTATCTATCATTATATTAATTGACCAATGTATAACTAAAATTGACTACCCCTCTAGTACAAAAACTAGCGAACTGCTACTGTTGTAACGCTCCTAGATCCAATTTCCCCAATAGACAGAAATATTTTCGCGTTAGCTTTCTAACACAACTGGCGGCACCTAAAACAAACTTACGAAACTCAAGTTATGCCTGAAATAACACGATCATTCCCTTCCTACATCTACCTGCGGTTTTTTTTTGTTTCATTTTTCTCCATATTGAACCTATTCAAAATCTCCTATTTGAGTCCCAAACGCCCCCAAAGGCTAAAAAAACGACCATGAAAATCATCAACACATTTTATCAATTAAAAAATATTTATTAATTATGTGAAGGCAAAGACTCATATATAGTGTGTTCGTTTCGATAATGTCAAAACTCTGTTCCACATAAGAATATATGTTGGGCGTTATCACCATGTTGCATTTGCATGTCTTGTTTCTCATGATTCAAATGCTCGCATAAAAATATCTCGATTGTTGCATATAGATTATCAAAAATATGTATCATATGAGTTAGACTTTATTGGTGTCGTTTTTAATATCATAGATGTCATCAAAAGTGTCGAAGAATATGAAAATAGGCATTTTTGACAATTTCAGGGCTTTGAGTCGACCAAAGATCTATTCCGGTCGACTCACACTGTGAGTCAGTTTTGTGAATTTGCTTCAGGTGGGCACGCGTCAACCCACTGGTCGACTCATACTGTAAGCATTTTAATCTGTCTAAAAATGCATGCTATGTGTCGATGCATACCTTGTTACGGTCGACGCATGGTTATGTGATTTGCACAAGTTTACAATCGGGTCAGCTGAGGTCGACCCTCTATTCTGCATAGGTCGAGCGCTCGCTGTTTTATGTCAATTTTATGTTATGTCAATTGTCTTTGTGAAATGGTTTTAGTTGTTATGACAGTTATGTTTGGTATATAAGCTCAGTTGTTATTTTCACTTCATACTAATTGAGAAAAATAAGAAAAGTGAAATAGGTGTCGATTTGGTTCTCATCATCTTCATTCTCTTCATAGCATATCAAAACAATTACACATAATTATCTTTGTTGTGCATTTTGCATTGTTAGAGGTGATAACATTCGAAGTCGAAGATTTGGTTATCCGGTTCGGGTTGAGGAATCGACAGGTTTTTCTTGAATAAAACCTCTAGGGTTTTGTCCTCCAAGATTCTCTTAATTTGGGGGTTTTTACACGATTCGTCTAATCACGTATTCAGCCGAGTGAGGGTAATCGAGGAGCTGGAGGTTCCGTCGATTTAGTAATGATAAATGGAGGATTGTAGGTGGGAGTTTTGGGTTCGACACGCGGGTGATTGAAATCATTCGGGCCTGATTTTGAAGACTGAAGGTTGTTCAAAGATAGTGCCAC
The DNA here is from genome assembly GCA_963859935.3 of Lathyrus sativus. Classification (NCBI taxonomy): domain Eukaryota; kingdom Viridiplantae; phylum Streptophyta; class Magnoliopsida; order Fabales; family Fabaceae; genus Lathyrus; species Lathyrus sativus. The sequence goes on from OZ012738.1 coordinate 77,944,489, forward strand.
AATCGAAGGTTTATTCATAGCTTTCGAAGTACTTGATTCGGCTCGAATCAAGGGGCAAGAATAAATAGGATCTACAACAACAATAGTGTTCTTTTGTTTGATAGCAGTTCACTTCTTGTATAAACTTTCAACAACAAGTTATATCTATATATTAACATGTCTCAATTCTATTATTAGAATTGAGGGCAGACGTACCCCGAGCGAGGATGACGGGGGAACTGCCATAATAAATCATTGTGTCTTTTGCCTTACTTTTATATTTCTTAATATTTGTGTTTTAGTGCAAACAGTTATGTCAAGCTAGGTCTGGTATGAGGAGTGCTAAACTAATTTTTGAACCTAGTACAATCATTGATTGTAAGAGGAAACTTGAGCAATTCACTCTAAAAATAGAACTCACTTGTAGTGCTCTGCACACCAAGTGTTTGATAAATTGTCTGAACTAAAAGCCTTGTGTGTTATCCTTTCATTGTGTTAATATTTTTAAGGCATTGGAACTAGTCACACCATATAGTGAGCTGAATCAAATTGATAGTGTGATTAACAAAGTAATTCTCATATCTCGTTATCGGATTCCAGAGGCTTAACACATATCCGGTTTTCTAGTAACCGTTCGTTTTAGAAGGCATAGTTCCTTGGCCGCTTCCGCAAATTAAACAATTTTTAAAAACTAATTTTATTGGTAGCGCCAACTCTTTTAAACAAGCGATCTATTCAACACCCTTCTAGATCTGCACCATTGTCTAACAAGTGGTATCACGAGCACCGGTTCATTCCGTGCTTCAAGTGTAACTTAGTAGAAAATGGCTAACGAACCTAAAAGGGGCTTATAATAGAGAACCTGTTTTTAATGGAGAAAATTATAGTTACTGGAAAGACTGTATGTGTGTGCATATAAATCCCATTGATAGGAAGGTGTGGAATGTTATCTAAACGAACCCATGGAAATAACCATGATCGATGAAAATAACATGATTGTGCCTAAGCCTGAAGCACAATGGAATGATGATGACGAGAAGAAGTATAATTACGTTTGGAAAGCCAAGAATATTTTGATGTCCTCTTTGGGAGTTGACGAATATTATAGGGTTTCTCATTGTTTAACTGCAAAGGCTATGTGGGACTCATTGCAAGTTGCCCATGAGGGAACCAATGATGTTAAACTAGCGAGAATCAATACATTAACGCAAGAGTTTAATCTCTTTCACATGGAGCAAGGGGAAACCATTGCGGACATGAAAAAGATATTCACTCATCTCATTAATAGACTAAACTCACTAGGTAGGCCAGTTGCCAACGATGTTGCTACAAACAAAATCTTGAGATGTCTTAACAGGGAATGGAAACCAAAGGTAACCGCCATAAAAGAAGCTAACGATCTCATGATTTTGGATCTCACAACATTGTTTAGAAAGCAGCAATACCACGAATAAGTGCTTCTTAGTCTAGAGCAATATGAGAAAAAGGAAAAGAAGAAGAAAACAAAAAATATTGAAAAGAAGTCTATCGCTCTCAAGACTTCTTGCTCAAAGTTCCAAACAAAAGAGCATAGTGATTACATCACGAGTGATGACGAAGATGATGACAAGAGTCAGGATACGGGGCTGTTTATGAAGCGATACAATCGCTATGTCAAAAAGAAGGGTATCCAACATTCTGAGAAAAATCTTGTTAACTTTCGAAAAAAATCAAGATACTCCAAAAATGACGACAATAAAGGAAGCAAAACAAAAGTGTCGTGTTATAACTGCGGAAAGACCAGACACTACTAACCGAATTGTCCCTTGATGAAAAAGGACAAAGGGAAGGAGACAAGTCGGTCACATAAGAAGCAACCTAAGCCAAGGAGAGCGTATATCACTTGGGAAAGCGATAGCGAGTCATCCGAGGATGATAGCTCTAGTGACAAAGATGAATCCGTCAATCTTTGCCTTTCTGCCCATCAAAAGACAAAAAGAAAAAGGTACGACATGCGAAGTATGAAAATTCCTCTAAATTGTCTCATTTTGAATTGCAAACTGCTTTTAATACTTTACATTATCAAGCAAAATAAGCTTTTAAAAGGCTTGCCTCAAATAAACAAATATTTGCTCACCTAAAGCAAATTAAACTAGAGGCATTAAAAGCTTCCATAGTGGAAGATACAAAAATAGATTGTGAGGAAATAAGAAAGAGAGTTGTTAACTTCGGGTGTGATACTTGTTACATTTGCCAAAATGAGGTTAGAAATCTAAATGCCAAACTTAACAAGGCTCTAGAGCCCAAAATTACTTTTGCCATTGATAAAACTGATTTTAGAAAGAGTATGGTTAATCCATATCAAAAATACACATATGTTGTAAAAAATGAAGACAACAAAAGTGATTCAAAAGTTAACTTTTCTTGTTTGTATTGTTGCAAGAAGGGTCACACCATTGCTAAATGTCGCTTTAGGAGATTTTTGGTTCCTAAAGGGGTTTATCAACGGTTGCCCAAATGCGGCCATGGTTTGACTCACAACATAGGACCCAATAAACAATTGGGTACCTATTCTTGCTAATTATGTTCATAGGTACAACGTCTTGAGACTACCGAGAGAAGATAGGTTCTCGATAGTGGCTGCTCAAGACATATGACAGGAGACATATCTCTCTTCATTGATTTTGTGGCAAAGAAGAAGGGATTTGTAACCTATGGAGACAACAACCGAGGTGCAATACTTGGAAAAGGTAGAGTAGGTAATCCCTCTTCCACTACTATCTCTGATGTGTTGCTAGTCGAGGGCCTTAAACATAATCTCCTTAGCATTAGTCAATTATGCGACAAAGGATACAAAGTATCGTTTTCAAAAGATTTTTTCCTAATTGAACATAATGATAAAATGAAGGATGTGTTTAATGGCCTAAGAGTAAATAATGTATATATGCTGGATTTGAATGAAGTATCATTGACTAGCGATAAATGTCTCATGAAAATGAGTGAGGACTCATGGTTATGGCATAGACGTTTAACGCATGTCAATTTTGACTTGCTAAACAAGTTTCAAAAGATCTAGTCATAGGCCTGCCCAAAATCAAGTTCACCAAGGATCACTTATGTGATGCTTGCCAAATAGGGAAGCAAACAAGGATCTCATTTAAATCCAAAAATATTTTTCAACTATGAGACCTCTTGAACTTCTCCATATGGATCTATTTGGGCCATCTAGAATTAGAAGTCTAGGTGGTAACTATTATGGTTTTGTAATAGTCGATGACTTTTCTAAATTTTGCCGGACTATCTTCTTGCCTAGCAAGAGTGATACATTCGCAGCCTTTGAAAATTTTGCTAAGCTTTCTCAAAACAAGTTAAACACAAACATCATATCAATTAGAAGTGATCATGGAGGTGAGTTTGAGAATCATCTATTTCAGGAATATTGTGGTAGACACGAAATTGATCATAACTTCTCTTCTCCATGTACCCCTTAACAAAACGGGGTTGTGGAGCGTAAAAATCGAATTTTAGAAGAGTTAGGGAGAACTATGATCAACGAAAGTGCATTACCTGAGTATTTTTGGGCGAACGCCATAAGTACGGCATGTTATGTATTGAATAGGGTGCTCATTCGCCCTATTCTAAACAAAACACCGTATGAACTTTTAAAAGGGCGCAAGCCAAATGTGTCTCACCCACATGTCTTCGGTTGTAAGTGTTTCGTGTTAAATAGTGAAAAGAAACTTTAGGTGAATTTGATTACAAGGCCGACGAAGGTATATTCCTTGGATACTCTTAGTCAAGTAAAGCCTATAGAATATACAACAAGAGATTACTTACTATCGAAGAGTCCGCTTACGTAACATTTGATGAATCTTATCTGAGAAATGTCAGAAAAGGTAGTTTTGTTCATGGTGCAAGTGTATCTTCGGAAGACATACTTAAAAGTGCTAAGTCGGGAATTGATCAACCTGACCTAGCCAAAATTGAGGAGGAAAAAGATGATCGTCATGAAGAAACTGAGGTAGTTCATCCGTCTAAAAAAGATTATCTTTCTCCAGCTTGGAAGTCTTCTGAAGACCATCCCATCAAAAATATCCTCGATGATATCTCAAAGGGAGTAATGACTTGTGCAAGGGTATAACCAAGAGGAAGGCATCGACTATGAGGAGACTTATGCACCGGTTTCCCGACTCGAGGCTATATGCCTTTTACTTGCCTTCGCGTGTGCGAAATATTTTAAGCTATTTCAAACGGATGTGAAAAGTGCATTCCTTAACGGCTATATAAATGAAGAAGTTTATGTTGCCCAACCTCCGGTTTTTGAATCCCATGAATATCGTGATCATGTATACAAATTAAAACGTGCCTTGTATGGACTAAAGAAAGCCCCTAGGGCTTGGTATGAACATCTAAGCAAGTTTCTACTTGATCAAGGGTATTCAAGAGGTAAGGTTGACATAACCCTCTTCATTAAGCAGTAAGGAAAACACTTAATTTTGGTGCAAATTTATGTTGATGATATGATTTTTGGGTCAACTAACATGCATCTTGTAAGGGAGTTTTCCAATCTAATGCAGGGAGAAATCGAGATGAGTATGATGGAGGAGCTCACATATTTTCTCGGATTACAAATCAAGCAACTTGAGGAGGGTACCTTTGTGAGCTAGACGGAATATTTTCTTGAGCTTCTCAAGCGGTTTTACATGGTAAAGTCCAAAGCTATCGATACACCAATTCCAACATATGCGAATCTCAGTCGAGATGAAAGTGGTAACGATGTAGATGTGAAAATGTATCGAGGTATGATCGGATCTCTCCTCTATCTTACTGCCTCTAGACCCGACAATATGTTTAGTGTATGTATGTGCGCTAGGTATCAATCCTCTCCTAAAGAATCCCATCTAAAAGCAGTTAAGCGCATACTTAGATACCTTTTGGGTACTACAAAGTATGGGCTATGGTATTCTAAGGGAAATGATTGTTCCTTGGTTGGCTTCTCCAATTCTGATTTTCCAGGGTGCAAATCAGATAGGAAAAGTACGAGTGGCACGTGTCATTTATTTTCAAACTCTTTGGTAAGTTGGCATAGAAAAAAGCAGGTATCTGTTTCTTTGTCAACCGCCGAAGCGGAATACATTGTAGTCGGAAGTTGTTACGCTAAAGTCCTATGGCTTAAGAAAAAATTGCTCGACTTTAACCTCAAACTTGAGCGTATTCCAATCTTCTGTGATAACACGAGTGCCATCAATCTTACCAAGAATCCTGTGCTGCACTCACGCACCAAACATATCGAAATTCGGCACCAATTCCTTAAGGATCATGTGGAGAAAGGCAATGTGGTTTTTGAGCATGTTGATACTAAAAATCAACTAGCTTGTATTTTTACAAAACCTCTTGCTACTGAGCCTTTCCTTCATATCCAACGAGAACTAGGTGTTCTTGACATTTCGGATCGTGTTTAGTCAAATCTCTCGCACATTATATATGTCCATGTCTATATGTACTTTGTTCATCTGATATCTAACAAATGAAGATGTTAAAAGTCATATGTGTGTGCATCTCGCTATTTTTGGAGTTGAGGTAATTCCTTCCTTAAAAACATCTCTCTCAATCTTCATGTTCACAAAAATGAAATGTATCAAATTATTTGTAATTTTTGTAGTATATATTGTGTTGTATGTATTTCACTCTGTTGAATGCTTAAAATATGCTTTGGCTTTGTATCTATGTCTTAATGTATGCCAATATAGTCAAAAATGTCAAATTTGCTGGTTTTATGTGCATGAGTCGACCTATGCAGGATAGCGGTCGACTCACAAATATGAATGTTTCTTTGGATTAGAATCGGGTATACTCAGGTCGACCAACCGGTCGGCGCATACCCCTGATATTTTGAACGGTTGTTTTTCAACACAGTATGCGCCGAAGCATAGACCTTCCAGTCGACGCATCGCGCAATTTCTTTGAATTTTTTTGAAACTGTTCATTTCTCATTTAATTACTTTGTTCATTCAAATTCATTTGCATTACGACACTTTGCATTGTAACTTGAAACCTACATCAAGGCTATTCTCCTCTTCCTCTCTTCCCAAAACCTAGTGTCTACTACAAAGGGATAAAGTCATCATCATTTCTCTATCTTCAAGAATTCTCTCCAAATTTGAAATCTTCATCACAAATTCCTCTTCTCCATCTTTGAAAGCAAACATGTCCACCCGTAGAGTTACTGGCAAATGATCCACTAGAGCTTCTTCATCTCATGCAAGTCTATCATCTGCAGCTCTTCCAGCAACGACTATGTCACTTTTTCCACCAGAATTTGTAAAGATCTATGACAAAAACTTCAGTAAGTGTTCTATCGTGAAGCAGCATGCATACTACCGGCTGTCTGCTGAGCGTATGCACATCCCACAAATTATCAACCTTCTTGGTGCTCAAGGGTTTAACAATTTCTTGGAGTGCAACACAAAATACAATGAAGACCTGGTAAGGGTATTCTACACCGGCCTTTAAGGAAAGTTTGAAGACTTTGATTTCAAAACGAAAGTCAGAACTACAAAGGTATGCGTTAACGACTCCGTTTGGAAAATGTTGTTTAATATGTCTCCTGTATCCGCTGAGCCTATCAGTTGCGGTGAAATTTTGATGTCAAGCTATTGATTAACTTGAATCTTAATTCATTTACAACCGGTCTTTGAGTTATCCAAAGGAAAGGTTAAAGGAAGGAAAAACCTATTTTGCATCGTAAACACGATGCGGGGAGAGATCTAAAGTTCGGGGATTGGTTAAGCTTAAGGAAGGTATTAGCACCCTAAACCTCTGTAGTACTCTACAGGAACCTCTTGTTTTAAATGTGCTATTGCTATAGTTATCTGCTTAAGGGTAATGCTAAGGGTTAAAGGTAAAGAGCAGGACCTAAAGGGGCTAGTCATAAGTTTACTCGCCAAGATTCGCATCTTGTGCCTACGTATCCGAGGTAGGGGATGGAATCAGAGTAATCGTAGTTCCCCTCACAGAGGGAGATGAGGAACTTCTAGACTGTGGTCAAGGTTCCGGGGGGAAGTAAACATTCATAGGGAAGCACTTACTTTGGAGTGCAACGACTCTGATTTCTACGTTATAAAGTTGAATTAAAAGGGTGTGAGATAAATATTCCAAGATGGGAAACTTATATGGAGTACGGAGACTCCCAATCCTAAGGCTCGGATAAAGGTTGAATGTCCACGGAGAGACGCCTAAAAGGTGAGTACGGGGACTCAAGTCCTAAGGCTAAGATAGACTAAGGTAGAGGTATTGACTCGGCGGTCAAATATGTGAACCATTCCTTCGGAGGGGATATCGGTAAAACGGAAATGATAATAGACATGAAAGTGATGAGATATGGAAATTTAAGTGTAAATAGAGAGATACTTGAGATTTTAAACAAGATTAAATTTAAAATGGATAATGTAGGCTAATTTGAACAGTGATTGCTTGTTAGATGTGGAAATGAAATGACTTAGAAAACTTAGGAGTTAATTTGTTTTGTTTGTATTTTTGGAAATTTTTTATTAAGTGAAAATTAGACAAATGTTGGAAATTAAGGTTTTTGTGAATTCTAGGTAGGAGTGGAAATTAAAATTAATTATTTTTATGGCTTTGTGAATTTTATGAATTAAGTCTAAGTTAAATAAGAAATGGCTAATTGTTTTTAATTATTTTTTAGGATTCTAATAAATTAAAAAAAAAGATTAATTAAGCTTAAGCTAAAAAGTTCTTTTTTTAAAAGGGAATTAGGAGAGAAATGGTTAAAGAGTGAATTAATTAACTAAAAAGAAAATTGAATTAGTTGAAAATCAATTTAACTAGATTAGGAAAAGTTTTGAATTTGTTAGATTAAAAATAAACCTTTTTAATTGAGTTTTTAATTTATTATTAAGGAACAGTGAGAAAAAAGATTTTAAAACTAAACTAAATATTTCTATTTTTTTTGTTTTTTTTTTATAAAAACTTAAATTAAAATCTATAATTATTATTAATATATACTCTTTTTTTTTAATTTAAAACTCTTTTTTTATTAATTAATTATTAAATTTTTCATATTTTTAATTAATTATAATGTTAGTAGTTATGTTAGTAGTTAGTAGTTAATTTATTATTATTAATAAATAATTACAGTCAAACTAAAACTAAAATAAAAAAACTAAAAAACAAATAATAAAACAACAGGATGGGTCGGGCTGGGTGATGAATCCCCAGACCCGACCCGGCCGATACTTAAGGGATGGGAAATGGGTTTTTAAAACCCTAGGAAACAAACAGGCAGTCGCGACGCCCCCTTTCCTGATTCCTTATGTTAAACTTTCCTCTATTCTTTCTTGCATGCAAACATTCTCTCTTCTTTCTTTGAGTTTCTCACCATGATATTTCTCTTTCTTCTTGCTCTCTGGTCGTTCTTGGAAAAAAACATAATACGAGAATGTGAAATCCATCAGTGGTGGCTTACGTTGTTGTTTCGTTGTGGGCTGTAATGTGTTTTGCGATTAGAAATCTTGACGGTTTGTGATGGTCAAACGATGATGAGGAAAACGAAGTTACGTTTTCTGAGTCGCAAACGTTTGGTGTTCAATCTGTGTTCTTGATGGTTTGGTGGCCGATGATGTTAACAGACTGAGGCCTTGTGGTTTCTACGACGGTTTATGACAGATCCTTGCTCTGTTCGCGAGGGACTTTAGTGAACGTCTTGTGATTTTTAGCCAATGATGAAAGGTTCTGAGGCTTGGAGATTTCTCGGATCCGTCGAGATTCTCAATCGAGGATCTCCGGATTTGAGACGGTTCGTAAATGGTTGTTGTGGATTTGACGGATGAAGTTTTGGTTTTGAGGGGTGATGATGAGTCTTTGTGACTCTGAGCCTTTGAGGTTCGTGATCGATGGTGTTCTTCGGATCTGTTTTCTTTCGTTTCTATGATTTTTTGGTGATAGTGGTTTTTCTGATGATTTCAGATGATAGTTTTGTTCGGATCCCCTCTTGTGATGGTTTTTCGTCTTCTTATAATCCTCTTCTTAAAACAGGTTTTGAAAAGTTTTAAACTTCACTTCCTTTTTGAGATGAACATGTTCTGACATGTTCTTTGATATTTTCAAAATCCGGATTCGGAGTTTTGATGGTGTTTGATTTTGTCTGAATTTGGTTATTGCAGTTGATGGCCTTGATGGATATTGTGAATGATTTTCGGATTATTTTCCTGATGGTGTTGGATTTTGTTGTCTTGATACTTTCTTTCCCAATCAGGCTCGGTTACGGTGATCCATGTAATTATCATTGGAACTTTTGCTTTAAAGCCCCGTTTGGATGAAAAAATACTTTTTCTAACATCTCTTTTTCTCTCTCTCTAAGAACAGATTTAGCCGGTTTTGGCCAGAGGTCGGGAAGAAAATGAGGGGGTTCGGTAGCATTAGCTTGTTTCCCCTCCCGGACCCAATGATGATAATTTTCTGAGGGTCCGAAAATTAAATAAAAATCACTTATTGATTAAAATAATTAAAACCCACTGATAATAATTTTCTCTGACATTTTATCCGATGCCTTATTTTGCAGGATTTTCTTAAAGCTCTGGGGATGAAGATTTGAAGCTGAAGACCAAACTTAGAACTTAGGATTCAGATTTAGAAACTTTAATTTGTAATCCTCAAGAGTGTAAACTTGTGTTATTGTAGTAGAAATAAACTTGAGATGTATAAAAGTTCCGTTTTTTGAATAAAATAAGAATTTCAATTCTTACATAAACTGTGAACATGATTCTTTTGAAATTAAATCCGAGCCATAATCTTATTATGAATAAGCTTTAAACTTCACAGACCGACTTCGAAACGTTAATAGCTTGTAAGCACTTGCAACCAAACGACATCCAATATGAACTTGGAGCAACTATTCAAAACTCTGACTCAACCCTGATTTTAGAAATTCGTGTAATTTTAATCCACCTCACGCCTCAAACTACAATCCTCTGAATCCAATATCATTAAACTGCACAACTTGAATCCTCGATTATATTTTGGTCATCAAGTTGTAAATCCTCATATCGGGGTTTAAGATGATGTTAATGATTAATTTGTACGTGTTTAATATCTCAATCTTGGTAGGTTCAAATGGACTAAATGGTCTTCTGAGACCACTTTCAATTCACCTGTAAAACGCACAACTAAACAAACCTGTTAACGGTTACTAATGAAATACGAAATAAAATAAAATGCGAAATGATAGGTGAATTTAAGGGTAAAATTTAGGGTATGGCAGTTGCCCCTATTTAAATAACTTCACCGAATGATTTGAGCAATGAAGGCTCGAGAAATCATGGTGAAAGGGATTTAAATACAAATAATCGAAAATTTTGCCCTTAGATGCAGTGATATGCAATGCTATGGAAAACACGGACTATGTTGATAATGCCATGAACCTAATATGATGCATATGATGGAAATGATAAATGCAATGATGCTGGCGAAACAACGACACAGGGGACAGACGCAACAAGCACACACACACACCGGGGAAGACGACACACTGGGAAACAACGTGAAACTGGGGAGATCTAAAGTGATGGACCAACAGGTTCAAGCATGACCAATCGTCACTTTAGAAAGAAAGCAAAAAGAGATCCTCAATGGGGATGGCACCGGCGAGACGGCCTCCACTGGGGAAAATATCCAAGAGTAGCTATTCAACAGGTCCAGGTATGATCGATTGACATTCTAGGATTAAAAGGTAACACGGGATCCACACAGCAGTAGGATCAGGTAAACAAAATGCTGGAATTTCCGGGACATTCCTTTAAATGAAGAGATCGAGCGGGATCTTCAGGAATCGTCGGAAAATAAACAAGGAGAAACAAACATCAGAAACATCCGGAAGAACATCAAATGAACTCTGAACACACCAAAGATACTCGGAAAAACATCGAATAAACTCGGGGACAAAGAAAAAATTTCAGGGACATTCGGAAGAACATCGAATGAACTCTGAAACATACCAGGGATACTCGGAAAACCATCGAATAAAACTCCGGGCTGCATCCAGAAACAAAAGGACAACATCTATAGGAGCATGAGATGAAGACAAGTCTCTGAAGGTAGATCCGAAACATTTAGGAAAGCAATAAATGTAATGGGACAAGTTTGAAGACATATCTGAAAGAACATCAGATAAGCAACAAAGGGGTTTTGGAAGAACATCAGAATAAACTCAAACTGGAAAAACATCAGAGAGAGAAACGTATCCGGAAAACCATCGGATAGATTCTGGAAAACCATCAGAATTAAAGGAAAAATATCTGGAAAACCATCAGAACGAGAAGCGTATCCGGAAAACCATCGGATGGATTTTGGAAAACCATCAGAATCAAAGGTGATATCTGGAAAACCATCAGATAAAAGACTCGATCTGGAAAACCGTTAGAAAGAGAAACAAATCCGGAAAACCATCAGATAGATTCTAGAAAACCATCAGAATCAAAGGTGATATTTGGAAAACCATCAGATAAAAGACTCGATCTGGAAAACCATTAGAAAGAGAAGCGTATCCGGAAAACCATCGAATGAGAAAAACATCTTATCTGGAAGCATCAGGCAGACACGACAACTCTGCTCGATGGGTGCCAGGTAAGTTGGACTTCGACCACAAGGTAAGACATGGATAAAACACGACCACAGGAGAAATGCAAATGAGGATGAAGCACTCGTGATATGCATATGTATATGAATTGTGCAAATGATGTATGATCAAATACAGATGCAGATGCCGACGACAAGGCTTGACTCTTTTGGGAGATGACAAGACTGGAAAACTGATTCCTCAACACAGAGATCAAGGTTATTCTTCTCGGGGACTAAAGATGCCACTGCTGGGCACATCTTCGCCACATTTCTAAGCTGTATCAAGTTGATGATTCTTGTAGGAAGGAAAATTAGCTGTCTGGGGAATTCTTCAAGTAAACTGCCCCAGATTAAACCGTCTGTTAAAGATGAACTGATAATTGCTTCAGCTTGTCTGATTCGTGAAAATCACTGTTCTACTGTACCCTCAGAAGGCTTGCCTCAGTATGAGTCTTGGAAAATCTTATGGATAAACGAAATCTGAGAATGGCCTTGTCTTGAACAAATCTTGAACTAATTCTTAGACAGGATGTAAAAAGAATTTTCCCTTGATAGGACCACTTGACCAAGTTTCTCGATGTTTGAAAATTCCTTAGAGGAAAGCCAGTTTGCAAACAAAAGTATTCATACAAACATGGTAATGCAAAGTTCATGCAACTTTTGAAATCAAGATTATTTTTGAAATATGAAGAATAAATGAGTCGTTGGTCAGAACACGGTGGTTCAAAACGCTCAAATTTTAAAACAAAGGTGTATTACCAAAATAAATGATTCACAAAGATCTTTTGGAGTCAGCTTACGTAACCTTGCTGTAGTATGCTTTCAAAATAACCTTGCTTCAATTAGGTATTTTGAGTGTTGTAACGTGGCCTGGTTCACAGTTTATAAAATGAAGGATAAAGGCTCAAATTTATTTGTGCCCACCCCATCTACGTGATAATCTTCAGTCCTACGCTCAGTTAACTCATTATGCATTCAGGTTCTTATAGGTTAGGAATTGCCCTGATGGTAGCAAATGATGGTTCAGAAGTCAAGGGACCTATGAAAAGGCAGCCACTGTTTCTTTACAACATATGGTTATTTTGACATTGAGGATTTTCATGGTGAGGATTTAAAGATCTCCTTTTTTTATTATCCCTAACTTTTGCCTAAAATGTTTCTTTTAAAGCACACAGTCAGCGGGATGCCCCAGTTTTGCCTAAATCTCCTTCATAGGTTTTGACTTATCGGGCTTTTTCTTTTGATATTTTTTCTTAGAAAGTGACTGCCTAGCTTTAATGATTACGGCGAACTATCATTGGCGTTTTGGCTTGGAAAACATCTTCGACACTTGCTTGCTGCGTGCAAAAGAAAATTGTGAGTGATACCATTATATGAAAGGTGTATTGTATGCGTGCAACCGAGTTAACTGAGAAACTACCCATGCCTCAAGTTAAAATTGCGGTGTTTTTGTAAATAAAGAAACTCCAACTTCTAGGCTCTAAGGGGGTGACAAGGAGATAACTTCCTTATTTCTCCAGTGTTTGGGAGTTGAAACAATGCCTTACATCGTCAACAAAGTTTGATTGAAAGCATACTGTCAACAATTATGGGTATAATGTTTTCGTCATCCTCCCTCCAATCTTTGCATATCAAACATTTGGACGAGAAGTAAATATTTCAAAGATAAAGCATAAAATGAATTGAAATCAAAAGTTGTAATGCTCATTTTATTGGTATGAAAGTACAAACATAATTTGAAGGCAAACAGCTAATAAAATAAGGAAAGTACAAATAACGAGAAACAACAGCCTAATGGCTAAATCAGTATAAAGATGAGTCGTCCTGTCTGAAGCTTCACTTCTGATGCACTGGCAAAGGATTTTTCTGGACATTCGTAGGATTATCTTCAAAATCAAGTATTCCATCTCTGACCAACTCACGTACTCTAGCCTTCAGTGCAAAACAATGCTCCAAGTCATGGCCTAGGGCACCCTCATGAAAAGCGCACTGGAAATCAGACCTAAATCCAGCTGGAGGAGGATTAGGAGGAGGTGGTAGAGCCCTTGTAGTGATCAGTCCTCGTTGAACCAGGTAAGGATAAAGTTTTGTGTAAGTCATGGGAATAGGATCAAATTGATTCCTGTTTCGATACTGGTCTTGCCTAATAACTGGACGTTGAGGAGCCTGAGCTGGCTGTGGAGCAACAACAGGTTGAGATCCATGGCGAGGCTTCCTTGATTCAGTCATGACAACATTGGTCTATTCCTCCTTCTTCTTCTGGAAATTCCCATAGGATTTCTTTTCCCCATTAGAAGATTCGGCAGCTTTGGATACCTTACCATTTTTCAAACTCTCTTCTATCCTTTGGCCAATGGTCCCCAGATCTGTAAAGCTTGAAGAGACACTTCCAATTATCTTTTCCCAATAGAAAGGAGACAAAGTATCCATGAACATTCCTGTCAGTTCCTTCTCTACTATAGGGGGTTCAACTTGGGAAGCTAACTCTCTCCAGCGCTGAGCATATTCTTTGAACGATTCTTTTTCCCTCTAAGACATACTTTGAAGTTGGCGACGATCGGGAGCCATGTCCGAATTGTATTTGTATTGCCTCATAAAAGCATTAGCGAGAACCTGGAAGCAATGGACACTGTTATTCTCTAGGTTCATATACCATTTGAGAGAAGCAACACTCAGACTATCCTGAAAGCAATGGATAAGCAGCTTCTGATTGTTGGTGTAAGTCGCCATCTTTCGGAAATACATGACTAGATGGGCTCTTGGGCATGAGTGACCTTGATACTTCACAAACTCAGGAGTCTTGAACTTGGAAGGCAAAATAAGACCAGAAACTAGGCACATATTATCGGCATTAACGTTGAAGAAATCAGTACCTTCAACAGCTTGGAGTCTCTTGTTTATGATCTGAAAGTGTTCACGGGTAATCTCAGGCTCAACAAAGTCTTCCTGGTTGTCCTCTTGAGCACGGGCAGCATTGTACTCATAGGGATAATTCTCAAAAGGAGCTTGGACAGTCTGATTAACAGTGTGGACCACAGGTCTGGCCTCGGTAAAGACAGGAGCTTGAAAAACCGGTCTGACAGTCTGACCAATTGTAGCGGCAGATACAATAGGTGGAGAGTAGTTATGAGGTAAACCAAACTCCGGCCAAGTAGAGGGCGTTAATGAAGTAGGAGATGGATCAACACTTGAAACTTCCTGAATGACGGTCCTATGAGGTGGCTTTCCTCTGGAAATCAATACTTGAAGCATCTCGGTAAGCCTAGTCATGCCTGCTTTCAACTCATCGATCTTCATTCGGACTTCCGCATTATGCTCCTCTTGTTCTGAAATATTGCGTCTTAAGCTAGCTCTAGTCTGATATCTGTGTCGAGGAATCAGCTTGACGACCCAAAGGAACACTGGAAGATAAAGACAACTGGGAATGAGAAACCTGGGGGAAAATGCAATGCAAAAATGTGATGCTAATGCCATGCAATGGTTTCAAGAATTTCAACGGTCGATTGCAAATATTCCCTATTTTAGGAAAGGTGGAAAAGTTTTTAGACATTAAAATGTAGGACTTTTTTTCTTTAAAAAATTTGCGAAGGACTGTTGAATTCCTTGAAACTAGGAATGATGTTTTATGGATGCAATGCACAAATACACACAAAGTCCTAGGTTAGAGGAACAATGAGTGGAGTTAAGGTCTACCCCTCCCAAAAGGTATGTACTATAGGTTAGTTGTACCTGCAGAACAAGGGTTCTAAAACGGTTCCCAAAGTCATTAGCCCATCTTTCGGATATTATCAATTTCCCGACTGACTCGGTGATTAATAATATTCTCAAGAGAACCTCTTTTGAGTGTAGTATCGCATAGCAACTATTTTGGGAGTACTCCTTCATAATCCTTGCACTACGTCCTAAATAAGGCCAAAGTTGTGTTTAGGTAACTACGGTCCTGAATATCACAGACTCCAATTGTCAATAGTAAAAGTTTTCACGATAACTCGTTCAACCAAACCATTTTCAAAAGGGTCTCAACTGAGCATGATTTTCGAGTCAACTTGGTCAGGATTCGACTCCCTATAAGCCTCGTCGAATATATCACCATCCTATCTTAAGTTCACTCAAGTCCGAGTGTAGGACTTTGTCTCACCACTCAAAGATAACAACCCAAAAGCAACAGACAAACAATTATACAGATAATCAAACGTATAACAATAAACAAGCATGATAAAACAAGTTAGGGAAACCCACTCCCTTTCCCCAGTGAAGCCGCCATTTTCAGTTGCGGTGAAATTTTGATGTCAAGCTATTGATTAACTTGAATCTTAATTCATTTACAACCGGTCTTTGATTTATCCAAAGGAAAGGTTAAAGGAAGGAAAAACCTATTTTGCATCGTAAACACGATGCGGGGAGAAATCTAAAGTTCGGGGGTTGGTTAAGCTTAGGGAAGGTATTAACACCTTAAACCTATGTAGTACTCTACAGGAACCTCTTGTTTTAAATGTGTTATTGCTATAGTTATCTGCTTAAGGGTAATGCTAGGGGTTAAAGGTAAAGAGCAGGACCTAAAGGGGTTAGTCCTAAGTTTACTCGCCAAGATTGGCATCTTGTGCCTACGTATCCGAGGTAGGGGATGGAATCAGAGTAATCGTAGTTCCCCTCACAGAGGGAGATGAGGAACTTCTTGACTGTGGTCAAGGTTCCGGGGGGAAGTAAACGTTCATAGGGAAGCGCTTACTTTGGAGTGCAGCGACTCCGATTTCTACGTTATAAATTTGAATTAAAAGGGTATGAGATAAATATTCCATGATGGGAAACTTATATGGAGTACGTCAACTCCCAATCCTAAGGCTAGGATAAAGGTTGAATGTCCACAGAGAGACGCCTAAAAGGTGAGTACGGGGACTCAAGTCCTAACGCTAAGATAGGCTAAGGTAGAGGTATTGACTCGGCGGTCAAATATGTGAACCTTTCCTTCGGAGGGGATATCGGTAAAACGGAAATGATAATAGACATGCAAGTGATGAGATATGGAAATGTAAGTGTAAATAGAGAGATACTTGAGATTATGAACAAGATTAAATTTAAAATGGATAATGTAGGCTAATTTGAATGGTGATTGCTTGTTAGATGTGGAAATGAAATGACTTAGAAAAATTAGGAGTTAATTTGTTTTGTTTGTATTTTTGGGAATTTTTGATTAAGTGAAAATTAGACAAATGTTGGAAATTAAGGTTTTTGTGAATTCTAGGTAGGAGTGGAAATTAAAATTAATTATTTTTATGGCTTTGTGAATTTTATGAATTAAGTCTAAGTTAAATAAGAAATGGCTAATTGTTTTTAATTATTTTTTAGGATTCTAATAAATTAAAAAAAAGATTAATTAACCTTAAGCTAAAAAGTTCTTTTTTTAAAAGGGAATTAGGAGAGAAATGGTTAAAAAGTGAATTAATTAACTAAAAAGAAAATTGAATTAGTTGAAAATCAATTTAACTAGATTAGGAAAAGTTTTGAATTTTTAGATTATAAATAAACCTTTTTTATTGAGTTTTTAATTTATTATTAAGGAAAAGTGAGAAAAAAGATTTTAAAACTAAATTAAACATTTCTATTTTTTTTTGTTTTGTTTTTATAAAAACTTAAATTAAAATCTATAATTATTATTAATATATACTCTCTTTTTTTATTTATTTAAAACTCGTTTTTTCTTAATTAATTATTAAATTTTTCAGATTTTTAATTAATTATAATGTTAGTAGTTATGTTAGTGGTTAGTAGTTAATTTATTATTTATTATTAAATAATTACAATCAAACTAAAACTAAAATAAAAAACTAAAAAAGAAATAATAAAACAACAGGATAGGTCGGGTTGGGTGATGAATCCCCAAACCCGACCCGGCCGGTACTTAAGGGATGGGAAATGAGTTTTTAAAACCCTAGGAAACAAACAGGCAGCCGCGGCGCCCCCTTTCCTGATTCCTTTTGCTGAACTTTCCTCTGTTCTTTCTTGCATGCAAACATTCTCTCTTTTTTCTCTGAGTTTCTAGCCATGATATTTCTCTTTCTTCTTGCTTTCTGGCCGTTTCCTGGAAAAAAAACAATAATACGAGTGTGTGAAATCCGTCAATGGTGGCTTGCGTTGTTGTTTCGTTGTGGGATGTAATGTGTTTTGCGATTAGAAATCTTGACGGTTTGTGATGGTCAAACGATGATGAGGAAAACGAAGATACGTTTTCTGAGTCGCGGACGTTTGGTGTTCAATCTGTGTTCTTGATGGTTTGGTGGGCGATAATGTTAACAGACTGAGGCCTTGTGGTTGCTACGACGGTTTATGACAGATCCTAGCTCTGTTTGCGAGGGACTTTAGTGAACGTCTTGTGATTTTTAGCCAATGATGAAAGGTTTTGAGGCTTGGCGATTTCTCGGATCCGTCGAGATTCTAAATCGAGGATCTCCGGATTTGAGACGGTTCGTAAATGGTTGTTGTGGATTTGACGGATGAAGTTTTGGTTTTGAGGGGTGATGATGAGTCTTTGTGACTCTGAGCCTTTGAGGTTCATGATCGATGGTGTTCTTCAGATCTGTTTTCTTTCGTTTCTATGATTTTTCGGTGATGGTGGTTTTTCTGATGATTTCAGATGATAGTTTTTTTCGGATCCCCTCTTGTGATGGATTTTTGTCTTCTTATAATCCTCTTCTTAAAATAGGTTTTGAAAAGTTTTAAACTTCACTTCCTTTTTGAGATAAACATGTTCCGACATGTTCTTTGATATTTTACAAATCCGGATTTGGAGTTTTGCTGGGGTTTGATTTTGTCTGAATTTGGTTATTGAAGTTGATGGCCTTGTTGGATAGTGTGAATGATTTTCGGATTATTTTCCTGATGGTGTTGGATTTTGTTGTCTTGATTCTTTCTTTCCCAATCAGGCTCGGTTGCGGTGATCCATGTGATTATCGTTAGAACTTTTGCTTTAAAGCCCCGTTTGGATGAAAAATCACTTTTTCTAACATCTCTTTTTTTCTCTCTCTCTCTAAGAACAGATTTAACCGATTTTGGCCCGAGGTCGGAAAGAAAATGGGGGGTTCGGTAGCATTAGCTTGTTTCCCCTCTCGGACCCAATGATGATAATTTTCTGAGGGTCTGAAAATTAAATAAAAATCACTTATTGGTTAAAATAATTAAAACCCACTGATAATAATTTTCTCTGACATTTTATCCGATGCCTTGTTTTGCAGGATTTTCTTAAAGCTCTGGGGATGAAGATTTGAAGCTGAAGACTGAACTTAGAACTTAGGAATCAGATTTAGAAACTTTAATTTGTAATCCTCAAGAATGTAAACTTGTGTTATTGTAGTAGAAATAACCTTGAGATGTCTAAAAGTTCCGTTTTTTGAATTAAATAAGAATTTCATTTCTTGTATAAACTGTGAACACGATTCCTTTGAAATTAAATTCGAGCCATAATCTTATTACGAATAAGCTTTAAACTTCACAAACCGACTTCGAAACGTTAATAGCTTGTAAGCACTTGCAACCAAACGACATCCAATATGAACTTGGAGCAACTATTCAAAACTCCGACTCAACCCTAATTTTAGAAACTCGTGTAATTTTAATCCACCTCACGCCTCAAACTACAATCCTCTGAATCCAATATCATTAAACTGCACAACTTGAATCCTCGATTATATTTTGGTCATCAAGTCGTAAATCCTCATATCGGGGTTTAAGATGATGTTAATGATTAATTTGTACGTGTTTAATATCTCAATCTTGGTAGGTTCAAATGGACTAAATGGTCTTCTGAGACCACTTTCAATTCACCTGCAAAACGCACAACTAAACAAACCTGTTAACGGTTAGTAATGAAATACGAAATAAAATAAAATGCGAAATGATAGGTGAATTTAAGGGTAAAATTTAGGGTATGCCACTATCATTAAGGCCATGGACACTGAAACTGTCATTGGCTACGAGTTCAAAGAGGTTTTGAATTTAATGTTGAAGAAACCTTATGCAGATGACATTGTGGCAAGTGATCTTTTTCCCAAAACTGCCACTACGGGAAAGTTGAAACCCATGGATCGAATTTTACAGTGGATTATGGCGCGTATTTTGCGGCCAAAGAAAGGTGGATATTCGCGAGTTGATCAAGCTGAGGTACATTTGATATACATTTTGAATAAATAGATCAAAACCAGTTGGCCTCATTATATAACTAGTCGGATTTATGCGCTCAGAGACTCGGGTAGAAGGGCTGCTCTCGCCTATGGTTCTTTCATTCAAGAAGTTCTGAATCATGCCAAAATCACAGTTCCAGGTATTCCGTATAAATCTATCACCTCAGATCAAGATTTCTATCAAAAGACTCTTACAATGATGGGATATCTCTTGGATAAGGACGAACGTCGTTCAGGTTCTTTTTTAAGGCAACTACATCTCGGTTGGAAAAATCCGACGAGAGTGATGATCATAATGAAGAGGCTCAGGAAGAAGACCGAGATGAACAGGGTGGCAGACAACCCATGGAGGTCGAAGACCAAGATGATGTAAGTTGGCTTGACCAATCTCCTCCCGTTGATTATGCGAATAACCAAGGGTGGGGAGAATGGCAACATACTGGTTGGACATTGTTAGGCGACAATTATAGGCCTCAACAGCATTCGGAGTATCAAGAAACTCCGAATTGGAGCTATGAGCAGCCTCCACTTTTCGCGAATCCGCTGCAACAAAACTCTGATGAACTCCTCGAGATGATGAGGACTATGCAACTGGAACAACACTCCTTAATGATTGCTCAGGATGAGCGTATCTCACAACTTCAAAGTCAACTTGAGACTCATACTGAAAATTTCAACGTGTTTTCCTCCGGTGTTATGTGACGGTTCGATGGTTTTGTTGAAACAACCACCAATCAACACAGGGGTCTTGCCACAAGCTTCAATACCTTAAACAGAGTGGTATTGGAGTTCACCGAAAGAGCCGATGCCCAATTACCTCCGGAGTATCCCTCTTGATGGCGAGGCCACCATTTCAGGGGGAGGAGACCTTGAAGTTGCTCTGCATCCTACATATTGCATCTCATCATTTTGTTTTCAATCTTGCTATGTATTTTTGCACTTCTAATTTGTTAATGTCATGGATTATGAACTTATAAGTGGTTACTTATTTGTCTAACCTAGCAATACTTATTGTTTTTGTCTGTGCGTGGCTCTATTTATCTCTCTGTTATTTGATCATTAACTACGTTATGTATGGATGTATGTTAATGTATAGTCTGCTGTGTGTGTTTTGAGATGTGCATCTGTTGTTATGTTGATACCTTTTATTGACAGGGGTTTCTTTCTTTTTGATGTTGTCAAAGGGGGAGAAAGTGTCAAGCATTGCAATAGAACCAGAAAGACCAAAGGTGAAGACTTAGCATTAACACAAACGAGTGAGTAGGGATGAAGGCATCAAGCAAGGGGGAGGATAATGTCACATATCATACAGTCGGGTTCTATGTGTTTTGCCATCATCAAAAAGGGGGAGTATGTGAGGGCAAAGCCTCATATATAGATGTGTTTGTTTCAATGATGTCAAAACTCTGTTTCACAGAAGAATATATGTTGGGCGTTATCACCATGTTGCATTTGCATGTCTTGTTTCTCATGATTCAAATGCTCGCATAAAAATATCTCGATTGTTGCATATAGATTGTCAAAAATATGTGTCATATGAGTTAGACTTTATTGGTGTCGTTTGTCATATCATAGATGTCATCAAAAGTGTTGAAGAATATGAAAATAGGCCTTTTTAACAATTTCAAGGCTCTGAGTCGACCAAAGATTTGTTCCAATCGACTCACACTATGAGTCAGTTTTGTGAATTTGCTTTAGGTGGGCTTGCGTCGACCCACCGGTCGACTCATACTGTAAGCATTTTAATATGTCTAAAAATGCATGCTATGCGTCGACGCATGCCTTGTTCCAGTCGATGCATGGTTCTGTTATTTGCACAAGTTTACAATCGGGTCAACTCAGGTCGACCCTCTATTCTGCATAGGTCGACCGCTCACTGTTTTATGTCAATTTTCTGTTATGTCAACTGTGTTTGTGAAGTGGTTTTAGTTGTTATGACAGTTATGTTTGGTATATAAGCTCAGTTTCTATTTTCACTTCATACCAATTGAGAAAAACAAGAAAAGTGAAATAGGTGTCGATTCAGTTCTCATCACCTTCATTCTCTTCATAGCATGTCACAACAATTACACATAATCATCTTTGTTGTGCATTGGGAATTGTTAGATCTTCAGTTAACACAGCTCCTGTGCCAAGGGAAACCAAACCATATCCATTGGTTCTTTATTTGCCCACAACTGGACTTACTTTTGCCTAGTAATCCAACTGAAGATCTTCAGTTAACACAGCTCCACCAGCTTGATCAAATACAACTCCAAAAGAGGGTAATATTCCATACACAACTTAGGGCTTCTACCACAAGCTCTAATCACAGAACCAGATCCTCCTTTGGTCTTCAACCAACTACTCTTCTACACAAGATTAATTTGTTTCAAGCATGAACAGACCCAGAGCCTTCTTTGGTCTTCAAATAACTACCCTTCTGCACAAGAGTAATGTTCTTCAAGCACCCTTCTGAAATAACCAACTGCCACTGTTTGGTTAACTCAGCTTCTTTCAGAGCTCTAGAGAATCTGCTAATCCACCAGGCCACTTTGATCTTCAAGTCTCAAATTTTTCTTGCTTCAAAGCAAGGCATCTACTCCTTCACACAGCTCCCGCAAACTGCATGATATGAAGCATTAATTCCATTCATACCTGAGAAGATCAACTTATCTTCAAATGATGTGCCACAACATCACTTGAGGCCTTGAAGTTTCTGCTTGATGTCACAACTTTGGTTAAGACATTCAGCTGGAGAGTTCAGGCTTTCATTCTGCCACTTAGAATAACCTCATCACTCAATCAGAAAGAACACATAGCCTTGAGTTTGAGTAGACAACCTCCATCTTGCTTTATTGGACCACAACTCATTGCTTGAAATGCATTTTCTTCATGAACTCCTCTTCAGAGAAACCAAACATGCCAAGGCTTGATTCTTTTAATGAGGAAGGGTAACAAAAGAAATCTTTACACAAGGATTCTCGCTTTCCTTAAGTAGAGACTTCTTTAGAAAGTCAGAGACAACTGCCACTTATCCTTGACCTTCAATATGACCAAGGTCATATGCTCCTATGTACTTAGATCAGAAATAAACTGACCCAAGCAATGCTATTACCAGCACCATCTTCTAAACAAGTTTCTTTCCAGGAAAATTTCTAGATGCAGATCATATGATGCTGCACTCCAATAAATGGATCAAGAAGAATGTCTTCATCTTTTTACTTCCATCAGCACTCCATTACAACTTTAGTTTCTTGCCAAGAACCTTGCTAGAATGAAGACAGATCCAACTTCACTCCTTGAATCAACAGATTTCTGTATAATCTCTGCTGATGGAATGTCTCAACATTTGGTTGAACATCAGACCTTTGAAGTTGACCACATACAACAAGGCCCAGATGCTTTGTGCAATGACAGAGAGTTTTCTTCCAGAAGCCAGACTTGGATCATCCACCTGATGAACCAATAGAGCTTTGACAATGTTGATAATTATGGATAATCAATTAAATACTTGTGCATTCCACAAATAGAGATTGATCTTAAATCCATACAACTTGTCGAGAAGGCCAGATAATTACACTTCAGTAATACCAAGAGTATTCTTTAGTATAACTATCTTTAATGTTGAAACAACAAGGCTGCCACCCTTGACTCAACCTCTCTATGACTTCCTCTGCTGATAGATTCCTTGCAAGTCATGAGTGGTGAAACTAAATCACCTCCCACACAACAGAACAGCCCAATCAACAACTCAAGCACAACTTTCAGCACTCTGCCATAGCCATACATCAACCTGTATATGAGCCAGTCTTCTCCCAGGGCATCAGAGTTCTTTTATCAGATAAATATGCAGTGGAACCACCAAAAGAATATGCCCTAAACAGGATGTCTGATCATTCAACAGGTCATAGGATAGAAGTAGACACTCCTCCTTTGGTAGAACATACAGCAGTTTATAGAAGCTCCTATATCAGAGGGCATAACAGCAGATACAAGCTTCTCTTTAGCTCCATGAGCAGTAGCTCAAACATTCAGCAAGATCAGCAACTTAGCTACAGCTTCTCCTTGTTCCAAAACACCAGAAAGTATCTCCCAAGATCTCATCCAGAACAGACAGGATGCCTGCTCTGATACCAATTGAAATTCTGGTAGGCAGATCACATATGTCCCAAGAACATTGATCTCTTCTCAACAAGGACGAGGACAGACCATGACCAATTTAAATTTCTTTAAATTGTCCCAATGTCATGACCAACTTCATGACGTCTGTTGTGACATCTGTAGGCTGACAGACCTATTTATATAACCATTTAAATTGTGCAGAATTGTAAATGCAGAAAGATAAATAACACCAGTAATTATTTACCCAGTTAGGTGCAACATCACCTACATCTGGGGGCTACCAAGCCAGGAAGGAAATCCACTATTAGCAGAATTAATTTTTAGTTAAACCTCCAGGTTACACTCCTCACTTAATCTCTACCCAGTGTAATTTCAGCCTAGAGACACTCTAGTACCTGAGTATACCCACTCAATCACACAACAGTGATTTCATTACACAATTACAAAATTCAATATGAAGAGACACTTCATACACACCTTGATCTTGTTTCACAGCTTTGATCAAGGAACTCACACATTCTTGCTTCACAGCTTTGAGTGAGACACAACCTAGAATCTACCTATCCAATGCAATCATCCACCAGACAATTGCTTGGAGAACTAGTATTCCTAAACAGAATTCACACGTGAAGACTAGCCTTCTTCACTTACAAATATGTCTACCACGATGTATCAAAAGATACAAAGGGTGAGTTACACACAAAGGACTCTCAAACCCTAGACCTTTATTTTACACTCTGGTTTTTCTTGATGTGAGTGCTTGTTCTTCTTCTGCTTCTGCTCCTCCTTTTATAGCAATGTAGACTGGGCTTGGGCTGGTCACAAGTAACAAACATTAGTTTTAACAAAGTAAAACTAATTTCCACAATTCAAGGTGCTGTCAAATTAGGTTATGGCTTTTCATGATATGGTCAGCACTGTCTAGAATCTCTCCTGAGATATCTAAGAACCCTAATAAGCCTCCTGAAATCTAGCCTGAGCTATCTCACACATTATACCAGAAAACCAACATGCCTGTTGTGCACGCCTGATGTCATACGCTCAATGTCATATGACATCCAACTCTCTTTGTGCTTAGCTGACCAACCTTGCCCTGTTGACCACTCCTGCAGAATCTTCTTCATGACAGTCATGGTTTCTCCCAATCTTCTGCAAACTAACAGTAGGAACAAATATATTAAAGTTTCCTAAAAGGTCTCCAAGATCCTTTTATGAATCTCAATACACTATGTACTTGTTCCTAATATATCTCCTTAACATATTTACTGATGAGGTAGTTTCCAACATGGTCTCATTAATCCAAACCAATTCTGTCAAGAGATATACACTAGCAGCTCCTTCTGTTGTCATGCAGCAATGTCCTCCTTAAAACACATGACAACACACCTCACTCACCACCTGTGAGGAACTTCATCACAACTCAACCTGTTGTGGCTACTGCTAACACATAGCAGCACTGATGCTCAGTATGACATGCATGACAACAGTTATGTCATCAGCTCCTGCTAGCTCCTTCTTCATCCATGACATCCATAACGGCAGTTCTGTCATCAGCTCCTGCTAGCTCCTGTTGCATCAGTAGCTGCTAGCTCCTACTGCATCAGTAGCAATGTCATGAGTCATCAGCCCCTGCTACACCACTACTCCTGCTGTTTCTCACACATGATAGTAGTTCTGTCATGACAGTAGATGGATGTCATGATGAATGTCAGAATATTCAACATGGCATTCACATTAAAACACTCCACAACAGTTCTGTCACCACAGCAGATGGAGATGTTATAACATCTAGCTTAATCATCAGTGCAGGATCATGTTTTACCAAAATTTAGCCAATCATAGAACCATGGACAATTCTATATCATAGAACCATGGAACTAACAAAATTGACAGGTTTTTCTTGAATAAAACCTCTAGGGTTTTTTTCCTCCAAGATTCTCTAAATTTGGGGGTTTTTGCATGATTCGTCTCATCACATATTCAGCCGAGTGAAGGTAATCGAGGAGCTGGAGGTTCCGTCAAGTTAGTAACGGTAAATGGAGGATTGTGAGTGGGAGTTTCGGGTTCGACACGCGGGTGATTAAGATCAACCGTGCTAGATTTTGAAGACTGAAGGTTGTTCAAAGATAGTGCCACAATTGGAGGTTTATTCACAGCTTTTGAAGTACTTGATTCGACTTGAATCAATGGGCAAAAAGAAATAGGATCTACAACAATAATAGTGTTTGTTTGTTTGATAGATATTCGCTTCTTGTATAAACTTTCAACAACAGGTTATATTTATATATTAACAGGTCTCAACTCTATTATTAGAATTGAGGGCAGACGTACCCCGAGCGAGGACGACGGGGAAACTGCCTCAACAAATCGTTGTGTCTTTTGCCTTACGTTTATATTGCTTAATATTTGTGTTTTATTGCAAACAATTATATCAAGCTAGGTCTGGTTTGAGTAGTGCTAAACTAATTTTTGAACCTAGTACAATCATTGATTGTAAGAGGAAACTTGAGCAATTCACACTCATAACAGAATTCACTTGTAGTGCTTTGCACGCCAAGTGTTTGATAAATTGTATGAACTAAAATCCTTGTGTGTTGTCCTTTCATTGTGTTAATATTATTAAGGCTTTGGAACTAGTCACATCATATAGTGAGCTGAATCAAATTGATAGTGTGATTAACGTAGTAATTCTCATATCTCGTTATCGGATTCCATAGGCTTAACACATATCCGGTTTTCTAGTAACCGTTTGTTTTAAAAGGCATAGTTCCTCGGCCGCTTCCACAAATTAAACAATTTTTAAAAACCAA
The DNA here is from genome assembly GCA_963859935.3 of Lathyrus sativus. Taxonomy (NCBI): domain Eukaryota; kingdom Viridiplantae; phylum Streptophyta; class Magnoliopsida; order Fabales; family Fabaceae; genus Lathyrus; species Lathyrus sativus. The sequence continues at coordinate 77,971,169 of OZ012738.1, forward strand.
TTTTATTGGTAGCGCCGACTCTTTTAAGCAAGTGATCTATTCAACCACCTTCTAGATCTGCGCCTTCGTCTAACAAATTACTCCAACAATAATAAACTCACCAATATTATTATGATCATCTTCCCTTTTCCTTATTGTTTTATAGCTAAAACTCTATGCAATGAGATAACCTTTATACCCTTGCTTTATCAAAAGGCGCCAACATAATTTATCGATCAAACATTGTATTAACATAAGACATCAACATACTTTATTAATTTATAACTTTTATATTCGCGCCTTAGTAAAAGGCATCTATAGAGTTCTCAAATCACAAGCATCATATAAAACACAATTATCAAACTTCCTTTCTTTTTTTTTCCTTATGGTACAACCTATGATATGTTAGAACACATATTGGTTCTTAGTTATATCTCTATGTTTTGATGATAACACTAATGAAATTTTGTATTAAGAAATTATGTACTCTAAATTTTTCAAGTATTTTTGTTGCAGATATTAAATCTAATATCCTTCTGAAAGAAAAAATGAATCTGAACATTGAACTACACAAGGCTCTGAGCGTCAGAAGCATCTCGTTAGAAGACTATAAGCGCTGCCTACAGAAGACTCTGAGCGCTGCCTACAGAAGAATCTGAAGCAGAAGCTACAAAAGCATCTGAAGCATAGACTGAAGACTTTGTATGAATAGTTTCAGGCATTGTTTTTCAGAAGACTCTGATAGTACCGTTCGCTGCCAGTACTGAGGATCTGATTTCCAAACTCTGCTTTGATTGATTTCACGCTGAAGCACTTTGGCTGCAACACTCTGATAACACCAAACTCTGATGACATCAAGACTCTGATCACACAAGGCTCTGATGTTGACTGCTGTGAAATAGAAACTTGTTGAAGAAGATTATTCAAAGTTATATCCGTTGGTTATGCCAAACGACTATTTCCTCTTTCGTGCTAGACACAAGAACTCAGGCAAAAAGGATTCCTCTGAAAGTTCTACTTCTATGAAAGGTCAAGTCATGTGAAGACAAAAGGCTACAACTACTTTGCAGTACACGGTCTTCAAGCTTACAACGTCTTGGAATTCTTTCTCTATAAAAGCAAGCCTTCAAAAACTTTCTATAGTTGACGAAAATTGACAAAAACTATTGAAAACTCTCTCAAAGCTCTCATACAAATTATATATATCTTTGTTGAATAGTTTCATACGTTCTTAATCTTAAGTGTATAAGTCACAGTTCTGATATAGCTTTCTTAGAAGCATTTAAACACTTGTTTAGTTTACATTTGATTGTAAAAGTTCCTTAAGAAGACCAAGTTGTGGTCAGTAGTTCTTGAGAAGACTAAGACAGTTGTTCTTAGTGGTTGATATTGTAATCAGTTTAATTATAGTGGATTAAGTCCTTATGGAGAAAGGAAAATCACTCTTGATAGGGTGGACTAGATTAGTTGAGTTCAACGAACCAGGATAAAAATCATTGTGTTTTTATAGCCATATTTATTTGAAAACCCTTATTCAACCCCCCTCCCCCTTCTAAGTATTTTCTCACCTTCAGTTGGCATCAGAGTTCCGGTTCTGTGTGCGCTATAACTTCACCGTGAACAGAAAAGATCCAGTTGAGAAAACTCTTGATATATATTCTTGGTTGATATAATGGTTGAAGCTTCAACATCCAACAACAACAGATATGAAGAAAGGGATAGAATCAACACAAAACCCCCTATGTTTGATGGGGAGAAGTTTGACTATTGGAAAGACAGAATAGAGAGTTTCTTCCTTGGTTATGATGCTGATCTTTGGGACTTAGTCATTGATGGTTATGTTCACCCCACTGATGGGGATGGCAAGAAAATTGATAGAAAATCAATGACTGAAGCTCAGAAGAAGGAGTTCAGAAATCATCACAAAGCAAGAAAAATCTTATTAAATGCTATATCTCATACTAAGTATGAGAAGATTACCAGCAGAGAAACAGCATTTGATTTGTTTGAGTCTTTGAAGATGACTCATGAAGGGAACTCACAAGTTAAAGAGACCAAGGCTCTGGCGCTGATCCAGAAATATGAAGCCTTTAAAATGGAAGAATCTGAATCTATAGATGCTATGTTATCTAGATTCCAGATCCTCACAGCTGGATTAAAAGTGTTGGACAAAGGCTACCTATTGCTGATCATGTGAAGAAGATCATCAGAAGTTTGCCCATCAGATGGAGACCAATGGTCACTGCTCTGAAGCTAGCTAAGGATCTGAACAAGATCACATTGGAGGAACTAATCAGCTCTCTGAGGAGCCATGAGATTGAACTTGAAGAAGACGAGCCTTAAAAGAAAGGCAAGTCAATTGCTTTAAAGTCTAACAAATTTGTTAAAGCGTTGCAGGTGTTAGAAGAAAGTTCTGAAGAGTCTTCTAAAGAAGAAGAAGATGAATTGTCCCCGCTGTCCAGAAGGATCAACAAACTCTGGAAGCATAAACAGAGGAAGTTCAAGAACTTCAGGAAACCAGATCAATGTAAGGAGTCCTCTAGACACAAAAGATCTGGAAAGAAGGAGGTTGTTTGCTATGAATGCAAGGAACCTCGGCACTAAAAGAATGAATGCCCAAAGCTTCAGAAGGAGAAGCCAAGAAGCAAACCTGAGCATAAAAAGAAAGTTCTGATGGCTATATGGGATGATTCAGATGCATCTGAATCTTCATCAGAGTCAGAAGAAGAATGTGCCAACATGGCACTGATGGCTGGCGTGGAAGATCAGGATGAAGGAACATCTGGATCTGAATCTGACTCAGAAGAGGTACTTTCTGATCTCACTAGGGAAGAACTTATTAAGGTTTTATCAGAAGTCCTGAAAAACTATGACCAGATTAAGCTCAAATGCAAGAAGCTTAAATTCAATCTTGAATCTGAGAATAGTCTGTTAAAGTCAGAAGTTGCTGAGCTTAAAGAAAACAATTTGAAAATGAAAAACAATTTTGAAAAAGCTCAACAAGACTCTGAATCTGAAACTAAGTCAAAATGTAAAAATATTTTAGAAGAATATGACTATAGTTTTCAGAAGTTTCTGGCTAAAAGCATAGATAGAAGCAAGATGGCTTCAATGATCTATGGAATTAGCAGAAACAACAGGAAAGGAATTGGATATGAATCTTCCTCTGGAAAGGATTTAAATCCAATACCTGTTGATAAACTTATCATTGAGAAGACTCCCTTACATTCTCATTTTAAGTTTGGTCATCTAAATGATATTAAACACACACGTTCTAATCATAACGTTCCTGTGTTTAAACCAAACGTTAGTCAGAATAAACCTGTTGTAAAAAGACAGAAGTTCAGACAAACTTATAAGGCAACTAACCCAAAAGGACCCAAAAAGATCTGGGTACCTAAGGATAAGATAATACCTGTTGCAAATGTATTTAGCAGCAAAGTCAAGACGCCAATCATGGTACCTGGACTCTGGATGCTCACGTCACATGACGGGAGAGAGGTTTATGTTCCAAAGCCTGGAGCTTAAATCTGGAGGAGACGTCAAATTTGGAGGGAATCAGAAGGGCAAGATAATTGGCTCTGGTACTATTGGCAATGGTAACCTTCCCTCTATATCTAATGTTTTACTTGTAGAAGGATTAAAACATAACCTATTGTCCATAAGTCAATTAAGTAACAATGGTTATGACATAATCTTTAATCAAAAATGTTGCAAGGCTGTTAGTCAGAAGGATGGCTCAATCCTATTTAATGGAAAGAGGAAGAACAACATTTACAAAATCAATCTTTCAGAACTTAAGGTTCAGAATGTAAAATGCCTTATGTCTGTTAATGATGATCAATGGGTCTGGCACAGAAGATTGGGGCATATTAATATGAGATGTATATCTCAGATTAATAAACTCAATCTGGTCAGAGGACTTCCCAAGTTGAAGTTCAACTCAAATGCTTTTTGTGAAGCATGTCAAAAAGGAAAATTTTCAAAATCTTCTTTTAAAACTAAAAATGTTGTTTCAACCTAAAGACCATTAGAGTTGCTTCATATTAATGGAGGAATCTATACATCTCATATTAATGGATGTATATGTTATATGTTGAATACTAAAGAGAATCTGAACAAGTTTGATTCTAAAGCATAGAAGTGTTTCATGCTTGGGTATTCTGAACGCTCTAAAGGCTACAGAGTATAGAATACTGAAACACAGATTGTGGAGGAATCTATACATGTTATATTTGATGATAAGCTTGTCATTCAAAAGCCAAAGCAGTTTGAAATTTCTGCAGATAGAGAAGTTATTCTCACAGACTCAGAAGGATCAGAGGCAGAAAAGGTTCAAGTGAAAGAGCCAGAAGCAACGCCAGATGCAACTCCTTTAGCTACTTGTCATACCCCAAATTTTGACCCCTTAGATCTTCATCATCATTTTAAGAGCATGTTCACATGTCTATCTAACCTTAACCCTTTTCAAGTGGTCTTTGTCAAGTTACAGGAGGATCAGGGTTTTGTACAGCCGAAATCGATATTTCGAGAGTTGACCAGTCAATGTTTGGATTGGTTTTCTTTGATATTGGGTCTCCACATCATCAAGAGTATTCTATTGGATCAATCATGAATCCAATTTGAGGTTGTTACCCAGGAATCAAAAGCAGTGAAGTTCAGGATACCCGATTAGGGTTTTCGAGTAGGAAAAGTCAATTGTGGTTTGACTTTTGATTTAAAAGGTGTTACAATTGTGGGATCATGGTCCATAATGTTCATATGTCTTGGTAAAGTCCATTCAAGAAGTTTCAAAGCCTCAAAAGGTCCAGAGCATCAACAATCGACTCGGTAGCCACCGATCAATCGTTCGATTGACCGAAAAGTCAACTCTTCAACAATAAAGAATCTGACCTCAAGATGTGAATCAAAATGTTCCTAATGACATACTGCATCTACCCATAAAATTTCGTGACAATTGGATCAAGGTTTGAGGAGTAATCGCAAAAGTCGGGAATTAGGGTTTCAAAAGGAACAAGACCATAACTGCTTAACCACACATCCAAATGAAGTGGTTCAAAGCTAATTGCAAAGCTCTTGCCAAATCCTACAAAAGTACCTAAGTGGTCCATGATCAGAAAATGTATAGATTTGGAGTTATGATCAAATTTATTTCAAGAAGGGAAAATGACTTAGAAAAATTTCACTTTTAAGCTCATTTTTTTAGCAACTTTGAGAGGTCTTTTGGCCAAGTTCCTTTGATAATTTGAAACTCATGAAAACATGAATGTTTTAGAGCTATTTGAGGGCTTTCTAAAAAGTACTAGAACATCTCAATGGAATTTGTGAGCTGAGAGTTATGGATTTGGCAAGATGCTGTTTTCATACTTGAGTCCCACATTAGTAATTTTTCATAAATTCATTCTTTGGTCACTTGGACCATTTCTCAGCCTTTGAATATTATTGTTTCTGATATTTAGATGTTTTGAAGCATTGAATTATGAAGATATGCAGAGGAAATGGATTTTCCACATTTGCAAGTGGACTTGCAAGTTGCCTTGCAACTTGCACTTCAAGTGAAATAACAAGCAACAGGTGGAAAGTGGATTCTGAACCAGCCATAAACCTACACACTCTAGCCTGCATTTAGCCACTCTAAGTTCATCATTTTTCTTGACTTTAAAGCTTACCTATCAGCCAAGAAAACCTCTTTGAAAGGTTGGATCCAAAAAGCAAACTTTTCCCTCCTAAGAGGGAAATCTTCAAATCTGTCCATACCTTTGCTTTGCCTATAAATAGAGACCCTCACCACTTCATTCCACACACAAGAACTCTTCTAAAAACCAAAGAAAGTTCAAGCTCTCACTCTTTCACACTTTGTCTCCAAAATCACCAAAATCACAAAGTCACAAAAACCACAAAAATCTGTCTTGCTACAACAGCTGCCATATCCATTTCTCTACACTCAAACTCACCCACAATCATCCACACAATCCCTAAATATGGTATAGAAGGTTTCCAAGACCTTAGACCATTCAAAAACCTCACCATTCAAAAAGTCAACTTCCATACCAAGTAACTTTGACCATATTGCACAAGATCTGCCAAATCATGTTCTAGGCATTTGCTTGATGTTCTAATCACTCAAACACCTCATATATATCATATCTCAACTTTCCAAAGCATTAAGGATCATTGGTGTATCTTATTTCTCCAACTGTCTTAAGGATTGCAATCTTGCTTCACAAAGAAGAAATCTCCAAAGCTAGGTGCATTTGAAGTTTTCTCTGGGTTTCTTATTGTTTTAATCTGCTCAACACACTCTACTAGAGGTATGTAGAAAGTCCATTTCCTATTTTGCATCATAATTTCATGTTTGGTATATTGAGCTTGTTATGTTGAAAAAGTGTTATAAACATGTCACATATCTAAATCTTGTTATGACTGAGATACAGTTGATTGTTGAATTGGGTTACCTCTAAAATCATGATTATGGTAGATGTGTATGATTGGTTTGAACTGATTGCATATGATTTATTTGGTCATTCACAAAATGCCACATTTTGCATATTGTTGCCATGAGACATACCAAAACTTATTCTGTTCACAAAGGAACTGATTCTTGAGCATGGGCATCTTTATTTCTATGTATATGAGTTGTGTGTTTGTTCCACATGATGTAATTGTGCTTTACACTTAATTTCAACTCTTTAAAGCATCATACATGTCAAATTTTGCAACTTAATACTCATTCTGCATAACAGTCTGTGTTGAACATTCCTTTTGCTTGATCTTCACTCAATACCATGTAAGTATGATGTATGTATGATTCATTTGGCCTGTATGTGCACAGAACTGAAAATGAGTATCTTCATGAACATCACAAACACAAGCTTGCATTTTGAGCACCATTTTTCACACCAGTCAGAATTGAGCCATAATGTGTGTTCATTTTCATCCAATACCATGTATGAGATGTGTATGTGTGCTTAACTTGATTAAATTGTGCCTGGAACCTGAACTGCATATCATCATGCATCATGTTCATAACAATTTGCAACTTGTATGTCATTTCTCATACCAACCAGTTTGAAACCACTTTCCTTGCTTGAACTCATTTGTTTTCATGTATGAAAGGTGTGTATATGATTAACTTGATGTGAATATGCTTCAAAAACTGAATTGCCTTTCTTGTTGCACCAAAGTTGCCGTGTTTGCAAATTGAACACCATTCTTCATGACAGTTTGTCTTTAGCCCCAAATTGTGTTTGAACATCCTTAATAACATGTATTTGATGTGTGTATGTGATTGATTTGCCAAAACCATGCTCTGAAACTAAACTGCATTTCTTCATGTTGCATCAAAAATGCCATCTTGCAGCTAGTATGCAATTTTTCACAATAGACTATTTGGGACCTTTCCTTTGTGTGATCTTTACTTGTTAACATGTATTCAATATGTATGTGTGTTTAAACTGATCAATATATGCACAAAGGTTGAAATGCATTTCAGCCTGCATATCATTCATGTCATGTTGCAACTTGCATAGCATTTTTCACCACAGTTTGATTTTAACCATATCTTGTGATCACAATCACTCAACGGCATATTTGTAGTGTGTATGTATGTTTGTTTTGATTTAAAACTGACTGGATTATGAACTTCATCTCAAAATGCATTTCAAATGATCACATAGCACACACCATCGGGTTTTAAAATGGGGAGGGTATTTCAAAAACCAATGCCACCATCATGTTCCTTGTGAAATTCTACACAATTTAGACTAAAAGTTTGTGAAAATCTATTAAGATTTGAGAAAGTTACATGTGAAATGCAAAACTGGTTCGATGCTCTTGTTTTGTGCCCAGCCTGCCATGAATCTATCCCATATATTTTAATGGGGTGGCATTTGTACTTGGATGTACAGCCACCCCAGTGGTAATCACCTTGTCACCTAAGCGCCTTTGACCTTGCTAGCCTGGGTTCAACCCCTGAGGAGGGCAACCCTTTTGGTATTTCTCACCATTTTTTATCCAATCTTCAAAAACTCATATCTCATTCATTTTTAATCATTTTGCATCCATTCTTTTTGCATTGTGTTTTTTTTATGCCTAATTTTATGTCATATTTTAAAATTCCATGTTTGTCCAATTTTTCATCCCTTTTGACCACTTGCAAGTTAGGTGCATTTTGTGATCGTTTTCACCTGTACAGTTGATTTTCTTTCTTGTTATACTTGTGTATGTTGGTGATATTTGCTTACATTCATATCCTTAAATGTTAGTCAACATTATAGGATTGTGTCTTTGAGGTTGTTACCATATTTATTCTATTTTCCCTGAGGAATTACTTAAGCTCGATCTGTCGTCACATTTCCTGCTTGATCAGTTGCTTTGATTGTCATCAAGGCATATTTTGTGTTCACTGTTAGCATGTTCATTTAATGGTTGTTACCATGCCTTTATCTTCATCATGTTAGTACTTTGTTAAGCATTTTCTTTCCCCAAGTGATGAAGCTTGTTAGTTCTTATCCTAGTTGCCTCCCCTCTCTCCTTCCAAAGGAAAGGTCTCTCCATTGACCCTTGTGTCATGGATAGCTCATTCACCATTTCTTGACTTTGTTAAGTCACTTTAACCTTAGTTTAGAATTCATTAGACTTTGCTTTAAGTCTAAGAAGCCCACCTGTACAAGGAGTGTTCTTCAACTAGAACCCTAAGATAGAGTTTGTCAACTCTATGTAAGAATCATTGTCATGATTTCTTACTTTCCCTTTGAGTGTTACAATCTAGATTAGGGAGTTTTGTCAAACTCCACACAAACATTGTCATGTTTGTCTCCCCCTTGAACCTTGATCATCATCAAGTGTTCTTTATCCCTTGTGAGGTGAACTACGATTGCGCTGATTCTATCCTAGTTAGGATACGTAGGCAGAAGATGCGATGTCTTTGCGAGCAAGCTTAGAAACCATTAGTAGGTCTTCATCTATCCTTTTACCCAATCCCAACCTTAGCACATATCACAAAGTTAGCAAGCAATCAAACAAAACGTTCCTGTAGAGTACTACAGATGCTTAGGGTGCTAACACCTTTCCTAGGTATAACCAACCCCGACCCCCAAATCTCTTAGTGTTGTTTTACATCGCGAAAAGGGTTTTTCTTTCATTAGACCTTTCCTTTGGATAAATTAAAGTTCGGTTGTAAAAGAATTAAGGTTCAAGTTAATATAATAGCTTGATATCCAATTTTCACCGCAACAGAAATGGCGACTTCACTGGGGAAGAATGCTTGAGGGTTTAGCCTATTTTGTTTGTTTATGTGCCATATTTGTGAATATCTGCTTTACATATATTTGTGTATATTTGTTTGTTGGATCTTGGGACCTTTGTTGAGTGGTGAGATGGTCCTATACCCGGACTTGAGCATAATTATGATAGGATGGTGGTATATTCAAGGAGGCTTATAGGGAGTTGATTCCCGACCAAGCTAACTTGAGAAGCCACCACTCAGTGTAGGCCCTTTTGATAGTTTAGTATTGTTGATCGAGTATTCGTGAAAACAATGCTACTTTCAACGAAGAAGCCCATGACACTGTGGACTTTTAGATTACATTCTACCCCACTTTTGGCCTTACTAGGATGTAGTGCGATGGCTATAAGGAAGTATTTCCGAAATAGTTGATACGCGATACTACACTCAGACGAGACTCTCTTGAGAATATTATCGATCACCAAGTAATTTGGGAAATTGATAATATCCGAAAGATGGGTTGATGACTCTGAGAACCATTTAGAACCCTGCTCTACAGGTTTGAAATCCCTATTACACACCTTTTTGGGGATGGGTAGACCTTGGATCCACGCTCGTCCTTTAAACCTAGGCTTGTGTTTGCGCATATGTGATCTTTGCATTTGCTTGTGTTTGTGCATTTTTGCATTCATAAACATCATATCATAAAGTTTCATGGAACTCAGACTTTTGTTTGTAAACATCAAGGTTGTTATGAACAGTAAAAGAAAGAAACTTTGAAGTACACTTACAAGAGTTTTAACATGGATGACCTAAAGAGGTTGGGTACCTTGGTGACAGATCCAGAGGGATTCAAAAATATATGGGAAACTGTTGTTATTGTTGAAGATAAAGGTGGATAATGGACTCCTCTCCATGCTTTTCCAGATCTATGATCCAGTCTATCATCGTTTCACTTTTCCGACTATCAACTAATACCCACTAAAGGAAAACTCTTATTTGGTTGGATTGCTCATTCTTGACGAATCTCCTTTTCTAATCATGAGGAAAGACCACATGGAGAAAGATATTGTTAAGGCTACACGTTTGGGAGTCGCTTTGAGCAAAGCACAACAAACAGAAAAGCATGGGAGCACAAGCATCAAGTGGTTGTCGAAAAAATGCAGAATTTCAGAAACAACTACGGTTGAAGAGTAAAGAAGTTCTCTCTTGTAAGAAGAGAAAAGTATCAGATGATTTATCTTCAATTAGTCCTCAGTTGACTCTGTAGAAGCTAATTGTGGAGAAGCTTATCCTCGAGAAAGCCCAGATGGAAAAGGGGATTGAGAAGCTCAACTCGAAGCTGTCCAGAGAACCTCTTTAAGACTTTTGTTAGCTTTTATTTAGCTCTGTGTTTAAGACTCTTGTAAGAAGTACTGACATGTTGCAATTCAAATTGATGGTTAATGAAAGAAATTTTTGGTTTATCTTTATGTTTGTAAATATTTTGAGTTCCATGAAACTTTTTGCATTGCATGAGCATGTTGTCACATTTGCATTTGCATTTGCATTTCTCAGCCTTGAGTCTCGTGTTCCTTTTCCTGTCTCTAGAGGGATACCTAGCACGCATCCTGGACCAATGGAAACGATGAAAGAGCTTCTGAAAGGGCAAGAGGCCTTGAAGGAGGAAATCAGGGTCCTCAAAGATCAGATGAATTGGGTTTTGGAGACTTTGCAGAATTTGATGAAAAATGAAGGGTATCCCACTATTGCGCCTAGAGAGGTCGTAAGTCCATCACTTTCGATGACTCTCTCAGCTCAAGGACCTCCTGAGCTTCAACGGTCAGACCATCGTCAACCAGCATTTGGGTCTGCGCCAAAACATCATCCTTGTCAAGTGGTTACCAAAAGAGCATCTCAACATTCATTGGCTGTTTCCCCTCAAAGTTCTCAAAGCTAGAACATGAATAAGAAGAATTTTGTCAAAAGGAACAAGGCATGCTACAAGACAGTTCCTGTGCCGCTAAGTAAGCTTTATCTGCTACTAATTTAGAATTCGTTGGTGACTCCACGAGCTTTTAACCTTGTGCCAGGACCATGGCATAATGCAAACTTGACTTGTGAGTTTCACAAAGGGGCTGAAGGACATGAACTAGACACTTGTTTGGCGTTAGGATTTGTGGTGAAAGAGCTAGTCTATGACAAAAAACTGATCTTTGAAGAAGATCACCTAGAAGTTGAATGCAAGTACCATACTGGGACAATGGGGCATTTGGTAGAAGAGTGCAAAGGTTTTGGGTGGAAGGTGCAAAGCTTGTTAGAGCTGTTAAAACCTCAAGAAGGTAAATCAAGTATCAGTGTCTCAGCTCTTGAAGCAAAAGACAAAGGACCTACGAGGCCTCTCAAGGTTCTATACCACAAGGAGCAAGTAATCAGTAATAGAGGTGTTCCCCCATTTGGGCCTGAAAACTGAAGTTGTTAAGTCAATTCTCCTAAGCTGGCTGTATTCTGTTTGTTTCAGTATTTTCATTTGTGTTTTCCTTGTTGTTTAATTTGAATTGCTTGTAAGCTGTTGTTCATTTTGAATTGGCAATATTAATGAAATGTTTGTGCATCTTTTGATTAAGTCCATTCGTTTCACTCTTTCTTTTTCTTTTCATTGTTATGAAATACAAAAATGAAGAAATTTCTTTACTAAACTGTTGTTTAAAGTAAGGATTGGGGAGGATGATGAGAACTATATCCATAACTGTTGTTGATATGCTTTCAATTTAACTTTGCCGATGATGTAAGGCATTGTTTCAATCCCTAAACACCGGAGAAATAAGGAAGATAATCCCTCGTTAACCCCTTCGAGCCTAGGAGTAGGAGTTTTCTTTCTCTACAGAAACAAACCTTAAATCTCAAACTTAGGGCGGGTAGTTCTCAGTTAACTCGGAGATATATGCATATAAGACACTTTAAAAGTGGTGCATTCAGGTTTTCCTTTGCACACAACAAACAAGTGTCGAAGTTCAAAAGATGATGATGGTCCGCCGTAGCCATTAAACTAGGTAGTCACCTCCTTTCTCAAAAAAGAAAAAGAAGAAGAAGAAAAAAAATTGAAAAGCCCGCTAAGTCAAAACCTGTGAAGCAGACTTAGGCAAAAATGGGGCATCCCGCTGACTGTATATCCAAAAGAAACAGTTCAGGCAAAAGTAAGGGATAATAAAAGAGGAAATTCTTAAAGCTTCACTTTAAAAAATCCTCAAATAGCAAAAGCTATCAAATACTGTAAGGAAGTTGTGACTACCTTAGATTTGTGAATCATCACCAAATATCAGCCTGTAGGAACCTGAATGTATAGTTTGAATTAACTGAGCGTAGGATTGGAGTTCATCATGAAGATGGGTGGGACAAATAACTTTGAGCCTTTATCCTTTGTTTCATGAGCCATGAGCCAAACCACGTTACAACCCTTAAAAGACCTAATTGAGGTAAGGTTGTTTTGAAAGCATATTACAGCAAGGTTGGATAACCTGAGTCCTAAATGATCTTTGATGTTTATGTGTGTTCATCACTTTATCCATCATCCGTAAAATGATTGGATCGCTTTCACTTTGATCGTTTGATCACTCCGCCGCGTCTGTTTCATCAAAATTGTTTTCAAAAGATTGCATGAATTTTACATTGAAAATTGCCAATTTTTAATGAACAATATTGTTTGCCAGACGATCCAATGTCAAAAGGAATCCCAACAAATGCTGTCAACTAGGGAGTTGGATTTGATAAAGGAAGCTCGACCTAGGGCAACTAATTTGAAGGATTGGTTAATCATTTGTCACAACGTTCAGTTAATCAAAGCCGACCAAGTCGAGATTAGATTAATCTCTCAAAGACCGTTGTACTGGGGCAGTTACGTCGAGGTTCGTGAACCTCTCCAAGAGTTTGAAGAGATTGAGGCATCTTGTATGTCAATTCTTCTGTAAAACCCTCTTGGTGATTTCTTCTTGCAGACCATGTGTTCCGGGGAACATCGTTAGGGGTCTTATAAGGAAGTTGCTTCTTAGCTCTTTTCAAGGCCAGCCACTCTAGACCAGTTAATCAGAAGCAATCAAGTCAAGATGAGATTAATCTCTCGAAGGAAGTTGAACTGGGGCAGTTATGTCGAGATTCATAAATCTCTCCAAGAGTTTGAAGATATTGAGGCATCTTGGTATGTCAATTCTTCTGTAAAATCCTCTTGATGATTCCTTCTTGTGGACCATGTAATCTGGGGCAGAAAAGTTGGAAGACTATTTGTTGCAAGATCCGTTGCTCACTTACAGAGGTTGGTTGTACTATCGAGGGGCAGAAGTATTTGGTTCTCATGATACCCTTTAGTCAGCTCTCCAATTAAGTTGTTACTCCAGTTGATCTTGGAAATTCCTTTGGTGATTTTTCCTTCGACAAAAAATCCGAGCTCATGATGGCAATCTGAGTGCAGTCATGATGTTGTGGATTACTCTCTCCCAGAGAAGGTTATAACTTTGAAGTAGAATTGTCAATCTTTATGATCATCCCCAGTGATGGTCCATCTAGTAAAGTTGGCTAGGTATCCGTGTCGAGATGTTTATTTCATCTCCTGTTTTATTTTGTCTGTTTTGTCAGCATAAACACAAGCATGGCATAAAGCATACGCATAGCATCCATGCATTTTTTGCTATCTCTGGTTATTACTTATTATGGGTTCACTTTGGTGTTTTTCACCAAATGATTGGGTTTGTCTCTTCTCTCCAATAGAGTTGTCAGCCCTTAGGCATAAAAGGCCCGCCAATTCTAATTTCCCCACCGAGTTCAATCCTTGTGGATGATGGTTGTTTCAGTTATCTTGCCACACCTAGATAAGATAAATTCCCATTTGATTTCAAATACTCAATGGTTAGAGTCTTGTTTGACCGTTTCTTTCTAGCTCTTTCCTAGACTGAACTTTGGTCCCTGGAAAGTGGCTTCTAAATCTATGTTGGGCGTACAGATCCTATTCGAAGAAAAATCCTCCTCTAGTAGTGTTGTGGTAACGACCTCTCTTTGGATTTTATGCTTAAATGGCATATCCTTGAAGAGTTAAGGAATTTCTGTTGGTTATTTCTCCTTGTTTGAGAAAATTTGGCTTGTAAAGCATTTGTCCCACATCTTTTGGTGAGATCCCCGGTAAGTCCAGTGGTAACTGGAAGCTTTCTTTTAAAAGTCCAGTGGTGACTGGCAACTTTCATTTAAAGTCCAGTGGTGACTAGCAGATTTCATTTAAAGTCCAGTGGTGACTGACAGCTTTCATTTAAAGTCCAGTGGTGACTGGCAGTTTTCATTTAAAGTCTGTTGCGGTGAAAATTTGATATCAAGCTATTAATTAACTTGAACCGTATTTCTTTTTACAACCGGACTTTAATTTATCCAAAGGATAGGTCTAAAGAAAGAAAGAACCTTTTGCGCGATGTGACCACAACGCTTTAAGAGATTCGGGGATTCGGGGGTTGGTTATATCTAGGGAAGGTATTAGCACCCTAAATATCTGTAGTACTCTACAGGAACCTTTTGTTCATTTACTTGCTAAGGTGTGAAACATGCATTATGGTTTAAGGATTGGGAATTGAGATAAAATAAATAAAAAGGCCTAAGTGGTTTTCTAAGTTTGCTCGCAAAGGTATCGCACCTTCTGCCTACGTATCCTGACTAGGATAGAATCAGAGCAATCGTAGTTCACCTCACAAGGGGGAAGAACACTTGATGATGATCAAGGTTCAAGGGGAACAAACATGACAATGTTTGTGTGGAGTTTGACAAAACTCCCTAAACTAAATTGTAAAAGGGGGAAGTAAGAAATCATGACGATGATTCTTACACAGAGTTGACGAACTCTTTCCTAGGGTTCTAGTTGAAGAACACTCCTAGTATGGGTGGGTTTCTTAGACTTCAAGCAAAGTCTAAAGGCTTCTAGTCTAGGGTTAAGGTGACTTAACAAAGTCAAGGGATAGCAGAGATTTTGGTCCAAGACATTGACAGTCAAGTGGACAGACCTTCCTTTGGAGGAACAGCATTATTGGCAACTGGACGAAAGCTAACGAGCTTTGTCGCTTAGGGATAAAATAAAATACAAACATCATTCAAACATTCATGGTGACAACTAAATACAAAGATTAAAGATGGAAAGCAATGATGACAATCAGAGCAATTGTTTTGGTACGAGAACCGTGACGACAGTTCGCACCTGGAATACCGTTAACAGACAGATGAGATAAATATAAAAATAATTCAAGGTAAAAATTCTAACATGTTGACAAACATATATAGACATGATAACAATCAATTTTCCTGAGAAAACACAAGAGGAAATTTTTTAAATTTTCATCTGCAACCAAACAGGGTTAGTACTGTTGACGCGCGGATCGCGCACAATAAAACGTGGTGAAAAAATAATCAAACATGGAAAATAAAATTATGACATGAAAGTACACATTAAAATAAACACAATGAAAAAATAACGGGTGAAAAACGATAAAAAATGAGAGAGTTACGAATTTTTGAAGTTTATGTACAAAATAGGAAAAATAATAAAAGGGTTCGACCTCCACCCGGATCGAACCCTGGTCATGATGGTGAAAGGTATAATTGCGCGCATGTTATTACCGCTGGGGAGGCTGTTACATCCATTAATCAAATGGAAACAATATGTATACAAGGCTTGTTTTGAATCATGGCTGGGCAAAATACATAATCAACACCAAATACGTTTTATACCGTATCTCACTAACCGCTCATCGGATCGAGGCAAATTTTATATGGATCTTGGGTAGAAAAATGAGAGGAAGAGGATGGTGATGTTAGTTTTTCCAAATTGTTCACCTAGTGAAAAAAACGAGGACTGGTGTGTGTGTGTGTTTTGAATGCATGGAAACATAATCGAAACCAAATACGTTTTATACCGTATCTCACTAACCGCTCATCGGATCGAGACAAATTTTATATGTAAATTGGGTAGAAAAATGAGAGGAAGAGGATGGCATAGGTGTTTTTTTGAAATTCACTTTCCTGTGAAAAAAACGATAGCTGGTGTGTTTCATGGTTTTGGCTTGCAAATTGAAATGGTCAGCTTGATATACACATGCTATAAGTCAAGTAAAGGCACATACACATCACACATATCATATATAACAGATAGCAAGCAAGTTTGAAGCCAAGGCATGAGTAAATATGACAGTTGTATGTAAGTTGCAAATTACATGACATAACAATGCATGATGAGGTGATTTTTGGATTCTGAGTGCTTCAAGTGATTTCAATCATTCTAACAGTTTAAACATATCATATTAAGTGTGTGTAAGTGAAAATATTCAAACTGGAACACACATATGAGCATATAGCATTCAAATTGCAAATTAAAGCACTTATGTGTGTGTGAAGCATAATGTGATGTGAAACTTTGTACAGTCAAGTTTTCATGGTTGTGGTTCATTTGTACATGCTACATATGATTATGTGAAGCTGTAGAAACAATGAGATAGCAAGTACAAGCAAGTATGTTCAAATTGGTATGTAAGAATGAGACATTTTGCAAAGCATGAACACATATGCATGATAATGGACAGATGAAGTTCCAGCTCAAGTTTAACCAAATTAACCACTTGTACAGCACACATACATGATAATAAGATGATTCAAACATTAAAATTCCACAGAAAACAACTATCATGAAATATGTCATAGCATTTGCATTTTGTTCATATAATGGTGCATATGAAGGCATGAAACTTGGTACATTGATTTATAACACAAGATGAGCATCCAAACACATCAAACATGTTCAATATAAAGTGTACAAGATGTTTGTTTTGGCAGAAAACAAGTATAGGGAAAAATCATGTTTTTGGTGCTTTGGTGCATTTTGTACATTTGGTGTCAAAGAGTGAAATCTTGATGCTATGCTCAAATCAACCAAAGGAATACATACACATGTTATAAATGATATTTAAATCATGTTAGAAGGATAAAGAACCATAGTTCATGCTTGGTGCAAAAAATGACTAAGTGAGTGGATTAGGTGCTTTCATGTGCTTATGTCCAATGTGAATTTCAAAACAACGCCATAAATCAGCAATATGAGCACATACACAAGTTCTAAATGGTCAATGTGATGTGTGTATGAGGTGTGTTTTGATGAAGGGCAAGCTTTATGCAAAAATCAAATTGTGTGGTATCAAGTGTTGGTGTTCATGTGTGAAACTTGATGCAATGACAACAAAAACCAAACCAAACACATAGTCATGCTTATAATGCTAATTGAATCATGTTTGAGTGATGAAAGCCTACTGTCATGCTTTTATGTAAATGATAACAGAATTGTGGTAAGCAATAAAAACAGGGCTTGAAGTTTGCAAATAATTTTGACAGCAATATAAAAGCTTGAAACCAAAATAGCAGCAATACAAGGAACAATCATGATATGAAGCAAATCCTGCCAAGCATAATGAACAGACCAATAGCAACAGCATCAAACAGCACCATTAACACACATATGGATGACTCAGCATTAAGTACATGAGAATATGTTTTTGACAGCAACCACATGAAGCAACATAGCAGTTCCATAGCACAACATGAATCTTTACTATTATGACCAAACAGGATCATGAAAAATATTACTCATAACAGCCTATGTTAATCCAAGAATCAACTACATGAATTATAACATCAGTAAACATCCTCATCAAAACAGAATATCAAAACCACATAGTAACCATTGAACAAAAACAGCAGAATATCATCATTTAATATCATGCCAAACAATCCAATATATGTTTTACCAATGCACCAAAGATGTGATCTTATAAGATGTGATGCATGAAATTAATAAGGGATAAACTACATACCTGTGGAAGAGTTGTTAGGCAAGCCAAAATGCTGAGAAAAACCAGAGCTTTATGAATCCAAACTTGTGTTGTGCTTTTCTTGAACTTTAAGTAACAAACCAAGTGAGAGGTCAAAATGAGTTCTGTCCACTTCTGGTGATCAATGATGGTTTGGACAGCTTATATATATATATGATATTTGAGGTGTTCAAGGGTTCAAAACATCAAGGAAGTGTTTGGAGATCAGTTTGGAGGATTTTGTGGACTTAGGTCAAAGTAAACTCCATGGTAAGTTGACTTTTTGATTTCTTGGTATTTTTGGTGATTCAATGGTTGGTACACCTCATATATGTGATTTAGAGAGTGTGTGGATGGTTATTTGAGAGCTGGAATGTATAGAACTCAATATGGCATCAAAGTTGCAAATGCTGATTTTTGGGCAATTTTGACAACTTTGGTGTTTTTGCAAATTTGGAGTGAGAGAGAGATGTAATGAGGTTCTTGCTTTTCTCAGGGTTTCAGAATGATATTGATGTCCATAATGAGGAGTAAGAGGTCTCTATTTATAGAAAAAATGAGTGAGGAGCTTGCTTGGTCATTTTGCTTCACCATGAAGAAACCTTGATATTTTCTCTTCCAAATGACCACTTGCTTGGCTTTTCTGATTGCTAGCTGTTTTCTTGACTTAATTGGAAAGTTTGTATGATGTTTTTACAGAGGAATCAATGCCTAGAGGCCTGGTAGAGTGGCTGGAACAGAAATGACTTTCCACCTCATGCTTGGAAAAGTCAAATATTTCAACTTTGGCAATGAACTCACCATTCTTATTTCCATGCTATCTCCTTGTTATTTCTTTGTTCTAACCTGCTAAGAATGATTAATATATCATATAGAAGGAGTTTGTAGCATTGAAATTGATCCACTTGAGTGCTAGAGGTGTTTTTGCAAAATTCATCAATGTGGGACAAAAGTGACAAATTGCCAACTTTGAACACATGTATCTCTCAGCTCATAAATCCCCTTGAGATGTACTTGTACTTTTTAGAAAGCCCTCACATAGTACTAAAACTTTCATGTTGGCCAGAAATCTTGATTCTATTTGAAACTAGGTGAAAAACCCCCTTGAAGTTGGCTGATTTTAGCTTTTAAGGTGAAAATAACTTAGAAATTTTCTAAGTTATTTTCCCATTCTAGGAATGTTTTTGCTTATATCTCAAAAAGTATGCATTTTCTGGTTGTGGACTAGTATGGGACTTTTGTAGGACTTGTCAAGAGCTTTCAAATGAGACTAGAACCAACTCAATTGGATGTGCGGTTAAGGAGATACGGTTTAGCCCTTTTCAAAACCCTAATTTCCCGATTTCTCGATTACTCTCTCATCTTTGATCCAATGATCATGAAAATTGATATGCAAGTCCACTATGACATAAGGAACAACTTTGATTCACAACTTGGATTCCAATTCTCAAAATTCGAGGAGTTGACTTTTCGGTCAACCGTACGATCGATCGGTGTCGATCGAGTCGCCTGTTGATATTCTGGACATCCTGGGATTTTGACACTTCTTGAATAGTCTTTAATAGCCTATATTAACTTCATGGACCTCACTCCCACCATTAAAACCTTTCCCAACATCAAAGTCAAACCACAGTTGACTTTCCACTGGTTAAAAACCCTAATCGGGGCCTCCTGACTGCACTGTTCTTGATTCTGAAACGATTTCTTCAAATTGACTTCCCATTTGACTTTGATATTGTCTTTGATTTCATTCCATGATTGAATTGGCCCAAATCATTGGTTGATCATTCCTTGATTGTTTTGAATTTGTCGGTGCGAGAACCCTGATTCATCTGTAACTTGACAATAATAAACTTGCACTGATTTAGGGTTAGATAATGCATGATTATGCTTCTAAAAATGATAATGAGGATCTAAGGGGTCAAAATTTGGGGTATGACAGTTGCCCCTATTTAAATATCTTCACTAGATGGAACTGAGGATGACAATCCTCGAGGAATCGTAGTGAGAGGTATTTAAATACAGAAAAACCAAAAATTTTGTACCTTAGATCCAATGCTATGCAAAGGATCAATGCTTGAATGCTATGAGACCTAAATGATGTTTTATGATGCTTGAAAATGCAAGGCACACAAAAAAAACGGTAAAGACAGACTGCTATCCACCGGGGAACAGACTCTGGAAACTTGACACACAGAGGATGTCCTTATTGAAGGACTCGCACTGGGGAAGAGAAACTCAAACCTAGGCATCAGATAGTTCAGACATGACTAACTGATAGCATCTGAGGATAAAACTATGATTGGAGGAACGGAACCTGACGAGGACAACCGTTCACTGGGGAAAAGGGACATACTTTACTGGGGATCAAATAGTTCAGACGTGACTAGATGATATCATCTGAGAAACTCCAACTGGGAAACGGAACCTGACGAGGACAACCGTTCACTGGTGAAAGAGATGCACTCCACCGGGGAAAGAATAATTTTCACATGGGGAATAAAGGAAATTGGTGACAACCTCACTGGGGATGATCAGACGAGGCCTTCCTATAATGAAGAGTTCAAACGGGATCTCCAGGAATGGACTAGGAACAAAGTCAGACACACAGGGGATACTAGTGACAACTAGATCTCCGGGACTAGACTGGAAAAGCAAAGACCTACTGGGGTACTGGTGACTACCAACCCAGAGGAAACAAATAAGGAAAACGGGAATGCCAGTGACAACTGGACTTTAGCTAGTGGGATTGGTGACGACCGATGGAATGTTAAATGAATAAACGACCATACCAGTTACAACTGGCTTTTCACGGGATTTGGTGACGACCAACCAGTGATGCCGGATAAGAATGCCAGTTACGACTGGACTTACTGGGGAATTTAAATAACAACCACAAATAACAATTTGGGTGAGCGCGCCAGTTACGACTGGACTTTATGAGGATTTGGTGACAACCAAACTCAGGTATCAATAACAATTGGATTTAAAAGACGCCAGTGACGACTGGACTTCAGTAGGGGAGGTTGGTGACGACCAACACATGATACCAATGGCAACTGGATTTAACGATGCCAGTGACGACTGGACTTCAGGGGATGTAACAATAATGATTACTAACCACGGTTCGGTTGAAGGGTGCCAGTTACAACTGGACTTGATTGGGGATGTTAGTGACGACCAACAAACACAGGGTGCCAGTGACGACTGGACTTAAAGTAAAAAGTTGGTAACGACCAACAAGTGATACCAACAACAATTGGATTTAAACAATGCCAGTGACAACTGGACTTTACTGAGGGAAGTTGGTGACAACCAACGAAAGGGTACCAATTACAATTGGATTTTGCGATGCCAGTGACAACTGGACTTTTCCGGGGAAAGGTTGGTGACGACCAACAAACACAAGGTGCCAGTGACGACTGGACTTTTAAAAGACTGTGGTGACAACCACGAGATAGAACATATGAATGCCAGTGACAACTGGACTGGATGGTAACAACCAGAAAATGAGATACCACAACCGGGGGAGAGGGTAGAACCACACTGAATCTAGGCTAAGTGGTGCAAATAATCTCAACTGTACTGGGGAACGGAGCTTAGTCAGGTCAGCCCGCGATGTACCAGTAATCTCTGTCTTTGGCAATCCTGTGGAGGATGGATCCTTCAAAACTTTACATGATGGCTTCTTAGTCTTGGTTACTACATACGGCCAAAGGCGAACCAAGTGAACAGATCTGCTAAGTGTTTCAACTGGGGAAAAAATGCAAATGTATATCAATGCTCCTGCCACCTTGAGACATCAGGGTGAGTATGATCTTACTGAGTTTTCCACGAGTTTAAAGCATTTGTTTTTTATTGACCTTTTCAAGTTTTATCATGAAAAATTTTGCCTCTTACGTTTTTCAAAATCATCGTTTGTCAAATAAACAGTGTTTTGCATAACAAAAAATGATAAAGAGAAGTAGTAGTTGCAAACAAAAGAATGGTTCGAAGCTGATTTTATTCAAGCAGGAGGTCTTGCCAATGGCAAGATTCCCTAGAACATTGTACAAGTGAAAAATGGCAAAAGTGGAAGGGTTACATTGAATCCCATGACCATTTATCCCTAAAGACTAGAAATCCACCAACATCCTTGCTTCTGACGAGAGCAACCGGAAGTGAGTTTTCTCTGTGTAACTTGCTGCACTGGTGACAACCTTCTGATGCAGTGAAACGCCTTTGTCCCTAATTTTTGCCTGGATCGCCCTTTCGGGTTTTCAATCCACCGGGACGCTCATTTTTGCCTAAGTCGCCCTTTCGGGTTTTCAACTTAGCGAGCTTTCAATTCTTTTCTCTTTTTCTCTTTTTCTTTTTACCCTAACTTTTGCATAAGCCGCTCTTGCGAGTTTTCGACTTATCGGGCTTTTCTTAGGCGTAATATTTTCTGACTGCATCCGAATTTATTGGATGAGTAAGCTGCTCTCCATCCATGGTTGTGAGAATCAACGATCCTCCTGAGAAAACTGTCTTCACAATGAAGGGGCCATCATAGTTAGGCATCCATTTTCCTCGGGCGTCTTTATGGACTGGTAAGATCTTCTTCAATACAAGCTCACCTTCTCTGAACTCCCGGATGCGGACCTTCTTGTCAAAGGCTCTTTTGATCCTTTTCTGATATACTTGGCCATGACACATTGCAGATATACGCTTTTCGTCAATTAAATTCAATTGGTCAAATCTTTCCCTGACCCATTCTGCCTCTTCCATCTTTGCTTCCATTATAACCCTTAACGAAGGGATCTCGACTTCAATTGGGAGTACAGCATCCATCCCATACACTAAAGAGAAAGGGGTTGCCCCTGTTGAGGTGCGGACTGATGTTCTGTATCCGTGTAGAGCAAACGGTAACATTTCATGCCAGTCTTTGTAAGTTTTCACCATCTTTTGTAAAATCTTCTTGATGTTTTTGTTAGCTGCCTCAACAGCTCCATTCATCTTCGGACGGTACGGGGAGGAGTTATGGTGTTCAATCTTGAATTCATCACACAGTTCCTTCATCACTTTGTTGTTCAGATTGGTTCCGTTGTCTGTGATAATTCGGTTGGGAATCCCGTATCGACAGATTATCTCTTTCTTGATGAAGCGAGCCACCACTTGTCGGGTTACATTGGTGTATGAAGCAGCTTCGACCCATTTGGTAAAATAGTCAATGGCGACTAGAATGAAACGGTGCCCGTTGGAAGCTTTTGGCTCAATTGCCCCAATCATATCGATGCCCCACATTGAGAAAGGCCAGGGTGATGACAGTACATTCAGTAATGTCGGAGGTACATGCACGTTATCTGCGTAGATCTGACATTTATGACACTTCTTGGAGAATTGTATGCAGTCATTCTCTAAAGTCAACCAGTAATACCCGGCTCTCAAAATCTTTCTGGCCATCACGTACCCATTGGCATGAGTACCGAAGATCCCTTCATGGACATCTTTCATTAACAGCTCTGCTTCTCTTTTGTCGACGCATCTGAGTAGTACCATGTCATGATTTCTTTTATAAAGCACACCATTGCTGAGGAAGAACTTTGACGCTAGTCTTCTTAAAGTTTTCTTGTCAAGAGACGTAGCATCGGTCGGATATTCTTGTTGTAACAGGAAGTTCTTTATATCATAGTACCATGGTTTATCATCTGTTTCTTCGTCGATCATTTGACAGTAAGCGGGCTCTGTTTTTCGCTCAATCCGGATGAGAGTAGCATCATTTACATCTTGGACTTTCCACATGGAGGACAACATGGCTAAAGCATCGGCAATGTGATTTTCAGCCTTGGGTACATGCTTGAAGGTGATTTCATCAAAATACTCGATCATATCGACAATGTAAGCCCTGTACGGGATCAAGTTTTCATGTCGGGTCTCCCATTCGCCTGTGACCTGGTAGATGACTAGTGCTGAATCGCCGCTCACTTCTAGAGTTTTAATTTTGAGATCAATGACCGCTTCGAGACCAAGGATACATGCCTCGTATTCTGCAATGTTGTTTGTACAATCAAAATCCAACCGAGCCGTGAATGACGTGTAACCACCTTCTGGATTCATTAAGACAGCGCCTACACCATGCCCGCTATAATTTGACGAACCATCGAACATCATTTTCCAAGGGGAACTTGGTGGTGAATCTTCAACAGGGTCGACCTTTTCACAATCCTTTACTAACATGACGTCTTCATCAGGAAAATCAAGCTTAACTGACTCATCGTTCTCAACTGGTTGTTCTGCAAGGTAATTTGACAAGATACTGCCCTTGATAGACTTCTGGGTCGTGTACTGAATGTCGTATTCTGATAATAACATGTGCCATCTGGCGAGCCTTCCAGTCTGAGCAGGTTTTTCAAAGATATATTTGATTGGGTCCATTTTTGCGATTAACAGAGTAGTATGGCAAACCATGTACTGTCGTAACCGTTTGGCGGCCCATGCTAAAGCGCAACATGTCTTTTCAAGGAGTGAATAACGGCTCTCACAATCAGTAAACTTCTTGCTTAAGTAATAGATGGCATGTTCCTTTCGTCCGGATTCATCCTGTTGACCCAACATACAGCCCATGGAACTTTCTAGAACAGTAAGGTACATGAATAACGGCCTTCCCGGAACCGGAGGTATCAGGATGGGCGGTTCTTGCAAATAACTTTTGATTTTGTCAAAGGCCTGCTGACAGTCTTCATTCCAAACCACTGGTTGATTTTTGCGTAGTAGTTTGAAGATGGGTTCACAGGTCGGTGTCATGTTGGAAATGAACCGAGATATGTAATTTAATCTGCCCAGAAAACCTCTGACCTGTTTTTCTGTTTGAGGAGCCGGCATGTCTTGGATGGCGCGGACTTTGTCTGGGTCTACTTCGATTCCTCGTTGACTAACAATGAAACCAAGTAGCTTTCCTGACCTTACTCCGAAAGTGCATTTGGCAGGATTCAACCTTAGTTGATACTTTCTAAGTCTTTTGAACAGCTTCAGGAGGTGCTCTAGATGATCATCTTCGCTTCGAGACTTTGCAATCATATCGTCGACATACACCTCAATTTCTTTGTGCATCATGTCATGAAATAGAGTGACCATGGCCCGCTGGTAGGTGGCTCCAGCATTTTTCAAACCAAATGGCATAACTTTGTAACAGTAGGTTCCCCACGGCGTGATGAAGGTAGTTTTTTCCATATCATCTGGATCCATTTTAATCTGATTGTAACCCGAGAAACCGTCCATAAAAGAGAACACTTCGAAACGAGCTGTATTGTCTACCAATGTATCAATGTGTGGCAGTGGGAAGTCATCTTTCGGACTGGCCTTGTTCAGATCCCTGTAGTCTACACACATTCGGACCTTACCATCCTTTTTCGGTACTGGAACAATGTTTGCTACCCACTCAGGGTATCTGGATACAGCCAAGAACCCTGCATCTACCTGCTTTTTTACTTCGTCTCGGATTTTGAGTGCCATGTCTGGCCTGGTTCTGCGGAGCTTTTGTTTTACTGGAGGGCATTCTGGTTTAAGCGGCAGCTTGTGAACCACTATGTCAGTGTCTAGACCCGGCATGTCCTGATAGGACCAAGCGAACACATCCACATATTCCTTCAGGAGTTCTTTCAATTGTTGTTTGATGTCTGCCCCGAGGCTTGCCCCAATCTTGACTTCCTTTTTGTCATCTTCTGAGCCCAGGTTAATGACTTCAATCTGCTCTTTGTATGGTTGGAGTTCCATGTCCTCGTCTTGAGTTAGTCTTACCAGTTCATCGGGAATTTCAAGATCTTCGTCCTCCTCTTCAGCTTGGTGAATTGGTGAATCAAAGTCAGGAGGAGATGCCTGGTCATGGGAATCAATGGGTTTTTGGATGTGGCTGCAGATGGGGAATGGTTTAATTTTATTAAACATACAAAGATAAATGCAGCACACAAAAAAGAAGATTGCTTTCGGTTTTTTATGATTGCCATTTTTTCTTTAAAAGTGAAAACGAATAAAAGCATCAAAAGCAAATGAGGAATTTAGCAAAACAGTTCATTTTCATTGATGTATTTTGAAAGTGCGGGGCCCGTACAAAACATTCCTATGACCTTGGGCACGGTCATGGAGTTTTAAAACAACAAAACAAGAAAAAGACACAAAGCAAATTACTTTAACTCGTGACAAACTACAGGAACTTCAATGGCCTCCCAGTTGCTCAAGGGAGATTTGCACCGATACACTAGATGCCCGATGTATTCACTTTCTTCTTCGTCTCCTACGGCGTTGACTTGGGACCCGCCGCTGATGAATATTTCTTGTATTGTCCTGGGACGCCTCTGGTCTTGTACAGTGTCTTCATCATGAGTTGGTTTGTAACCCAACCCCTGTCGATCCATCTTCGGCTGTACTTCAATAACTTCTCCCCATCCTGCGGGAGTGCCTTCTTCGAGCGCTGCTTTGATACTTTGAGCGGAAGCGAACGATGGACTACCTTTGGCTACCGTTTCTTCTATCGTTACTGCATGGGCTATTTCCAGAGCTTGAAATGAGGTTTCCAGAGCACCTTCTTCTGCTTCAATGTATCTGAAGGATGACAAGTTGCTTACCATAAAGTCTTCCTCCCTATGCACAATTATCAGTTGGTCATTGATCACATACTTCAATCGCTGATGCAGAGTTGAGGTTACTGCCCCGGCTTCATGTATCCATGGTCGTCCCAACAAACAGCTGAATGCCGGGTTAATGTCCATTACCTGGAACGTTATATCAAATACGTGTGGTCCAACCATGACGGGTAATTCTACTTCTCCAATAACAGCCCTTCTGGATCCATCGAAAGCCTTCACGATCAAAGGCGTGGGCTTCATCTCTGCTCCTGTATAGGCTAACCTTGCGAGTGACCTTGCAGGCAAGACATTCAAAGAAGACCCATTATCAACCAGGACTCGTGCCAATGTGTCTTCTTGGCATTTGATGGAGATGTGTAATGCTTTGTTGTGATGGCGACCTTCTTTCGGTAACTCGGCGTCACTGAAGCTCAGCGTGTTACATGCTGTGATATTGGCTATTACTGAGTCAAATTGCCCCAGCGTGATGTCTCTGGTCACATGTGCTTGCTGAAGTACCTTCTGCAGCGCTTCCCGGTGAGCGGGGGAATTCATTAAAAGAGACAGGACAGATATCTTGGTCGGCGTTTGGTGGAGATGATCCACCACCTTGTAATCGTTTTTTCGGATAATCCTTAAAAACTCTTCATCTTCTTTCTCGGGATTTGTCACTTCTCTGTTCTGGGTTTCCACCGGGGTAGTGGATTTTGGAGTCACTATCGTAATCTTGGGCTGATAAATTCGACCACTGCGGGTCATCTTGCTTGTGCCCACGATGTTCGTAACATCGTCTTGCTCTTTCTTTCCTTTCTTTTCTTGATCTGCATTTCCCGGTGTCACTGTTAAACCATATTTCCAAGGGACCGCTTTTGTATCATTGTATGGAAATGGCTTTGGTCTTTGAATTACGACGGATCGGCGTTGAGTGATCGCTGATCTGTTGAACACAGGCTCTGCACTTCCGGGCGCTTGAATCCATTTGTCTTTGTTGGGTTGATCAAATGATGGTTTTATCACGGCAATATTTTCACTTCGGACCTTACTGCATACTTGTAACAATCCTTCATCAATCAAACTCTGGATATCTTTCTGTACTGTACCACAAACTTCAGCATTAACAGAACATTTCCCACAGTTGGCGTGATTGTTCTGGATATAACCTGCCTTTACAAGTTTCTCATGCAACATCTTCAGTGGAGTCTTGATTTCTGATACCTCAGTGATTAATCTCTCAGTTGAAGAGTCGTCTACAGCATTAACTCCTCCATGGTTTGGCAATGGGTTACTTTTGACGTTCGGTGGAATATCATTGAAGGACTGGATCTTTTTCTCAATCAATTCCCTTACCAAATGTTTTAAAGCAAAACAGTTTTCCAAGTCATGGCCAGCGGCACCTTCATGAAACGCGCAGTGGGCGCTTGGATTGTAATGAGGAGAAGTTGTATCAGGATTCAACGGTCTCGTGGTCACTAAACCTTCTTGCACCAGCGAGGGGTACAGTTCTGTGTAAGTCATTGGGATCTGCGGGAAGTTCGGCTTGTTCGTTGGTCTTCTATTTTGGAAACTCTGGCGGGGTGCTGGAGCTCGAGGTTGTTGTTGTTGTTGTTGAGGAAATGACGGAGCGTTGGGCGCTCTTTGTTGTCTTTGCTGAAACGGCTGATAACCGGGAACAGGTTGTGGTGTCTGGTAGTTTGGTTGAGTGAAAGCAGGAGTTACAGCTGCCACATATGGTTGTGCAGCATACTGCGGTGGGTATATTGCTCCGGGGTAACTCTGTTGAATGTAACCTGGCTGCGGCGGTTGATTGTAGTTCAGATAGGGTTGTTGTTGATATGGCTGCTTTCGTGTACGTACCCCTTTTCCACTGGTGATGGCGTTAGTTTCTCCTTCCTTTTTCTTGTGGAACGGATTACTAGCTTTCTTGACCTGGCCACTTGAGCTACTGGAACTACCTGTTACCCTTCCATTCTTCAGCCCTAGCTCTACTCGGACTCCCACGGCTACAATGTCCGAGAAGCTAGCGGATACGCTACTGATCATTTTCTCGTAGAATTCTGGTCGCACAGTGTCAACGAACCAATCAGTCAATTCCTTTTCACTTAGTGGAGGTTCCACTTGTGAAGCTATTTCTCTCCATCGCTGTGCGTATTCCTTGAAAGATTCAGAACTCTTTTGGGACATGCTTAGCAGTTGCCTTCGGTCTGGAGCCAAATCCATGTTATACTTATAGTGTTTGACAAAAGCATTGGCTAGATCTTGAAAGCTGAGAATTTTGGACTGATCTAGACCCAAATACCATTTTGCCGGAGCCCCTTTCAAGCTGTCCTGGAAACAGTGTATCATTAACTTGTCATTTTCGACATACGCTGCCATTCTACGGCAATACATGAGAAGATGCGTTCGTGGGCAGGAAGCCCCTGAGTATTGGTCAAAATTGGGGATTTTAAACTTTGGTGGAATTACTAACCCAGAGACCAAACACATGTCCTGGGTGTCTGCCCCAAATATATCATTGCCCTCCATAGCCTTTAACTTTCTTCCCATCGTCTCCACACTTTCTTTCAATCTCTCATGTTCTTCATTTTCTCCTTCGTACTCTTCCTGATCTTCGACCGCTGGCTGATAATTATGGAACATTGGGCGCCCCTGCGCTTGCATGGTTGCCTGAGTATAAGTAGGGATTGCCTGGGGTATTTCTCCTCTTAAAGGGACATTTTGCTGATTTATCGGCGGTGGATGCAGAAAATCCGGAGGTAAGCCATATGGTGGATTGTTGGCGATGGTGACAGCTGTTGGAATTGGATCGATAGCTGCATTAGTAACTTCAGAAACTACGGTAGCCTGTGTATCCATCTTCGCTCTTATTACCTGCAAAGCTTCCATAATCTGTTTGATTCCACCTCGGAGATCTCCGAGCTCATCGTCAATTCTTTCGATTTCTAGGTTCTGCGCCTCCATGATCTGGCGAGCTCGAGCTCTTGTATTGTACTTGTGTGTTGGATTTAGTGTGCTCCCCTCTGTTGGAGGATCAGACAACGGGATGAGACACGACACAGAAAACAACACTTACGATATGCTTATGACATGTTTATGATATGCTTATGATATGCAGACATGCAGATGCAGTATTTTGAACATTCAAGGGGTTCTTAGAAGTCATTCATAGATATTAAAAAGGGAAAACATTACAATCATTTTCTTTTCATCCCTCTACTGGGGAGTTTACAACAGTTGGAAATTGAAATACAAAACAAAGATTACATCATCACACAATGATCTTGGACCATCTAACTCGAAGGTCCTCCCTCTTCTGGTTGAATTCTTCTTCTACCCTGAAGAGCTTCCTTCTCTAGCATAGCCAAGAAATATTTGTTCCTCCAAACCTTTCCTTCCTCTTCTGCTTTTACCAAGGCAGTCTGCAATTCTTCCTCGAGTGTAGGTTCTGCTGATTCGGGTTCGAATCGGGTATAGAACATTTTCAGAGCGGCCTCTTCCACCCATGCTAGGTAGGAGTCTGATACAGCCGTGTCAGGGTAGTCTAAAGCAGTCATGCCCCTGACGTTGATACGGCGCCAAGCGTAGATGATCCTGGCTTTGTATTCTCGATTCTCTCCGTCTTGAATGCAGAAACTCCTCATCAAGTTGAAATCTGGTTCGCCCATCATCGGATACCCTAACTGTCTGCGAGCAAGGATAGGGTTGTAGCTGATGCACCCTCTGGTACCAATGAGCGGTACGTTCGGGAAGTCTCCACAACTTTGAATCATAGGGATCCCTCCGTAAGCAGGGTCGTACCATTGAATGTCGGTATGCTGGAGTAACAGTATCCTCTCGGTCCATGGATTACTGTTTTGTACATCCCACAGTGCTGGATATCTAGGTAAGCGTGAAATGAACCATTTGTAGAGGAGAGTGGAACAACATTCAATTGGTCCAGCTTCGTACAAGTGTCGGCGGTGAATTGCATAATAAGTATCAGCTAGGAGAGTAGGTACAGGATTTCGGAGCAGGAACAGGTTGATAGCGTCTTTGTGGATGAAACTGTTGTCAGACGGGAACAAGAAGAGTCCATAGATTAATAACACCAAAAGAGCTTCAAATGCCTCCCAATTCTTGGTTTCGGCGTGAAACTGCGCTTTTTCAAACAAGAATCTGGTAGGTAGCCCGTATGGGTGTCCTTGAGCGATCATCATGGCTCGTACTTCAGTTACTTCAAGATGAATAGCTTCGGCGATTGTTCCTTCGTTGGGAAACCCTTCCCTTCCAGAAAATGGTCTGGGAGCAACATTTAATCCCATTAATACTGAATATTCCTCCAAGGTTGGTAACAACTGGAAATCTGGGAAAGTGAAACAGTGATATGTTGAATCGTAGAACTTTACGAGCGCGGATAATATTCCCTCATCTACCTGAATCTCAAGTAAGGATAACACGTTTCCATGTTTGGCTTTGAATGCCTCAGGATCTTCTACCATTCTTCCCAACATCTTTAGATTCTCCAGATCTGGTTGTCGGAATTTGAACTCTGCAGTTGATCTTCTCCTTGGATCCATTTTTTTAATATCTGTGAAATGAGTTTAAACCCCTTGAATGTTTAAAATAAAATGCGGATGTAAATGCAAAAATGCGCAAAGTTTTATGGAACTCAGACCTCGAGATTCAAAACATCAAGGATTTCATTTAATTTTTCGACGTTGCATTACAAAATAGTACACATTACAAGAAAAAGGAAACAGTGCTAGATAAGGTCTTCTGACAGAAACTCTACTGTTGCTTCTGCTTTCTTCAGCTTTTCTTCTACCTCAATTTTCTCTTTCATGAGCTTTTCTATCATTGTCTTCCATGGAGTAGACTGGTTACTGAAATAGAACAGGTTCTCTTGGGTCTTCCTCTTCTTGGATGCCCTTATCTCTTCATCTCTCTCTTGGAGCTGCTTGCGGAGTGTTTCGTTTTCTTCCATTACCACCTGATACTTGTACCTCCAGGACACCTCAGTCTGCTGTGACTTTCTCAAGGCAATCCTCAACTTTTCCTCCTCAGAAAAGAAGATCAATGGGCGTTTTTCTTTCAGGACCATAGGTTCTTGCAAGGCATAAGGCATCTTCAGTTGGATAGCTCTCTTCCGAACCCATTGGAGATAAGGATCAAAAGAGACACAGTTAGGCTTTCCCAGACTTTCTTTTCCTCTCTTGTGGACATGTTTCCAAGCTTCCAAGAACTCCTCCTTCAACTCAGATTCTCCCACAAAGAACATACTTTCTACACAAGCACTGTTGGGTCTGTCTTTTAACGGATACCCGAGCTGTCGTCGGGCGAGAACCGGACTGTAGCTGACTCCCCCATCTATAGCGAGGAGAGGTACGTTGCCGAAGTTTCCACAACTGTCTATAATCTTTATCCCATCATAAACTCGACTGTACCATTCGATATCAGAGTGAGATAAGGCCATAATCTTTTCAGACCACCATCCTTTCCTCCAGAAGACTTGAGCTTTGGGCATATGAGAATGGAACCACTTATACAACAACGGGACACAACAGACGATCATTCCCCCCTTGTGAAGATTTCTGAGATGAATGGAATGATGAGTATTACCCAGCAGAGTTGGTACCGGATTTTTCTTCAAGAAAATCTTGATAGCATTGAGGTCCACAAAATTATCAATGTTGGGAAACAGGAAGATACCATAGATGAGCAAGGCCAAGATTGCCTCGAATGTATCCATACTCAGATGATCGGCGTAGTACTGTGCTTTTTTGATCAAGAATCCAGCAGGTAAACCAGAGATCCCTCCTTTGGTAGTCATGTTTTCCTGTATATCCTTTACTCCCACACGTATTGCTCTGGCGATTTCTTCCTTCTTAGGGTCCTTCTCCGTGAATGGAAAAGGAGAATCTTCAATGATGGGCAACCCAATTAGGCAGGAATACTCTTCGAGTGTTGGTACAAGCTGATAGTCTGGAAATGTGAAGCAATGATAGAGCGGGTCGTAAAACTGTAACAAGGTGGAGAGGAGTCCCAGATCCATTCTCTTCTTCATCCTCAGTAGTGACAACAAATTACCGTACCTGCTCTTGAACCCTTCTACATCTGTGATAATAGCGCTCAACTTTTCAACGTCATCCAGCTTAGGACTCTTGTATGTGTACTTGATTGTCTTCTTTTTTCCTTGATCCATGATGTTTCCTAAAGTTTTAAAATAAGAGACTGAGTTCCATAAAACTTTTTATGACATGATGTTCATGAATGCATGAATACAGCAAACACAGGTATTCACATATACACATAGATAACAGGTTCGGGTTTAGGGAAATTCACGCATGGGGCCAAGGTCTACCCTTCCCAATAAGGAGTGTACTAGAGCTTTTTCACCTGTAGAACAAGGTTCTAAAAAGTTCCCAGAGTTCTCAACCCATCTTTCGGATATTATCAACTGCCCAAATAACTCGGGGGTCGATAATATTCTCAAGAGAGTCTCGTCCGAGTGTAGTATCGCGTATCAACTATTCGGAAATACTCCCTCATAGTCATCGCACTACATCCTAATAAGGCCAAGTGGGGTAATGTGTGTTCTAAAGGTCCTCAATGGCATGGGCCCCTTATAGAAAGCAACATTGTTTTCACGAATACTCGATCAACAACACTACCCTCAAAAGGACCTCCATTGAGCGGCGGTTTTCAAGTTGGCTTAGTCGGGAATCAACTCCCTATAAACCTCCTTGAATATACCACCTTCCTATCATAAGTACACTCAAGCATGGGTATAGTGCCGTCTCACCAATTGTATTTCCCAAAAGCCAAAAGAACAAATCTGCACATATTCACAAATATTCACAAATAGCAAGTATATAAACAAAATAGGTTAAACCCTCAAAATAAGGATGATTCCCCAGTGAAGTCGCCATTTCTGTTGCGGTGAAAATTTGATATCAAGCTATTAATTAACTTGAACCGTATTTCTTTTTACAACCGGACTTTAATTTATCCAAAGGATAGGTCTAAAGAAAGAAAGAACCTTTTGCGCGATGTGACCACAACGCTTTAAGAGATTCGGGGATTCGGGGGTTGGTTATATCTAGGGAAGGTATTAGCACCCTAAATATCTGTAGTACTCTACAGGAACCTTTTGTTCATTTACTTGCTAAGGTGTGAAACATGCATTATGGTTTAAGGATTGGGAATTGAGATAAAATAAATAAAAAGGCCTAAGTGGTTTTCTAAGTTTGCTCGCAAAGGTATCGCACCTTCTGCCTACGTATCCTGACTAGGATAGAATCAGAGCAATCGTAGTTCACCTCACAAGGGGGAAGAACACTTGATGATGATCAAGGTTCAAGGGGAACAAACATGACAATGTTTGTGTGGAGTTTGACAAAACTCCCTAAACTAAATTGTAAAAGGGGGAAGTAAGAAATCATGACGATGATTCTTACACAGAGTTGACGAACTCTTTCCTAGGGTTCTAGTTGAAGAACACTCCTAGTATGGGTGGGTTTCTTAGACTTCAAGCAAAGTCTAAAGGCTTCTAGTCTAGGGTTAAGGTGACTTAACAAAGTCAAGGGATAGCAGAGATTTTGGTCCAAGACATTGACAGTCAAGTGGACAGACCTTCCTTTGGAGGAACAGCATTATTGGCAACTGGAAGAAAGCTAACGAGCTTTGTCGCTTAGGGATAAAATAAAATACAAACATCATTCAAACATTCATGGTGACAACTAAATACAAAGATTAAAGATGGAAAGCAATGATGACAATCAGAGCAATTGTTTTGGTACGAGAACCGTGACGACAGTTCGCACCTGGAATACCGTTAACAGACAGATGAGATAAATATAAAAATAATTCAAGGTAAAAATTCTAACATGTTGACAAACAGATATAGACATGATAACAATCAATTTTCCTGAGAAAACACAAGAGGAAATTTTTTAAATTTTCATCTGCAACCAAACAGGGTTAGTACTGTTGACGCGCGGATCGCGCACAATAAAACGTGGTGAAAAAATAATCAAACATGGAAAATAAAATTATGACATGAAAGTACACATTAAAATAAACACAATGAAAAAAGAACGGGTGAAAAACGATAAAAAATGAGAGAGTTACGAATTTTTGAAGTTTATGTACAAAATAGGAAAAATAATAAAAGGGTTCGACCTCCACCCGGATCGAACCCTGGTCATGATGGTGAAAGGTATAATTGCGCGCATGTTCTTACCGCTGGGGCAGCTGTTACATCCATTAATCAAATGGAAACAATATGTATACAAGGCTTGTTTTGAATCATGGCTGGGCAAAATACATAATCAACACCAAATACGTTTTATACCGTATCTCACTAACCGCTCATCGGATCGAGGCAAATTTTATATGGATCTTGGGTAGAAAAATGAGAGGAAGAGGATGGTGATGTTAGTTTTTCCAAATTGTTCACCTAGTGAAAAAAACGAGGACTGGTGTGTGTGTGTGTTTTGAATGCATGGAAACATAATCGAAACCAAATACGTTTTATACCGTATCTCACTAACCGCTCATCGGATCGAGACAAATTTTATATGTAAATTGGGTAGAAAAATGAGAGGAAGAGGATGGCATAGGTGTTTTTTTGAAATTCACTTTCCTGTGAAAAAAACGATAGCTGGTGTGTTTCATGGTTTTGGCTTGCAAATTGAAATGGTCAGCTTGATATACACATGCTATAAGTCAAGTAAAGGCACATACACATCACACATATCATATATAACAGATAGCAAGCAAGTTTGAAGCCAAGGCATGAGTAAATATGACAGTTGTATGTAAGTTGCAAATTACATGACATAACAATGCATGATGAGGTGATTTTTGGATTCTGAGTGCTTCAAGTGATTTCAATCATTCTAACAGTTTAAACATATCATATTAAGTGTGTGTAAGTGAAAATATTCAAACTGGAACACACATATGAGCATATAGCATTCAAATTGCAAATTAAAGCACTTATGTGTGTGTGAAGCATAATGTGATGTGAAACTTTGTACAGTCAAGTTTTCATGGTTGTGGTTCATTTGTACATGCTACATATGATTATGTGAAGCTGTAGAAACAATGAGATAGCAAGTACAAGCAAGTATGTTCAAATTGGTATGTAAGAATGAGACATTTTGCAAAGCATGAACACATATGCATGATAATGGACAGATGAAGTTCCAGCTCAAGTTTAACCAAATTAACCACTTGTACAGCACACATACATGATAATAAGATGATTCAAACATTAAAATTCCACAGAAAACAACTATCATGAAATATGTCATAGCATTTGCATTTTGTTCATATAATGGTGCATATGAAGGCATGAAACTTGGTACATTGATTTATAACACAAGATGAGCATCCAAACACATCAAACATGTTCAATATAAAGTGTACAAGATGTTTGTTTTGGCAGAAAACAAGTATAGGGAAAAATCATGTTTTTGGTGCTTTGGTGCATTTTGTACATTTGGTGTCAAAGAGTGAAATCTTGATGCTATGCTCAAATCAACCAAAGGAATACATACACATGTTATAAATGATATTTAAATCATGTTAGAAGGATAAAGAACCATAGTTCATGCTTGGTGCAAAAAATGACTAAGTGAGTGGATTAGGTGCTTTCATGTGCTTATGTCCAATGTGAATTTCAAAACAACACCATAAATCAGCAATATGAGCACATACACAAGTTCTAAATGGTCAATGTGATGTATGTATGAGGTGTGTTTTGATGAAGGGCAAGCTTTATGCAAAAATCAAATTGTGTGGTATCAAGTGTTGGTGTTCATGTGTGAAACTTGATGCAATGACAACAAAAACCAAACCAAACACATAGTCATGCTTATAATGCTAATTGAATCATGTTTGAGTGATGAAAGCCTACTGTCATGCTTTTATGTAAATGATAACAGAATTGTGGTAAGCAATAAAAACAGGGCTTGAAGTTTGCAAATAATTTTGACAGCAATATAAAAGCTTGAAACCAAAATAGCAGCAATACAAGGAACAATCATGATATGAAGCAAATCCTGCCAAGCATAATGAACAGACCAATAGCAACAGCATCAAACAGCACCATTAACACACATATGGATGACTCAGCATTAAGTACATGAGAATATGTTTTTGACAGCAACCACATGAAGCAACATAGCAGTTCCTAGCACAACATGAATCTTTACTATTATGACCAAACAGGATCATGAAAAATATTACTCATAACAGCCTATGTTAATCCAAGAATCAACTACATGAATTATAACATCAGTAAACATCCTCATCAAAACAGAATATCAAAACCACATAGTAACCATTGAACAAAAACAGCAGAATATCATCATTTAATATCATGCCAAACAATCCAATATATGTTTTACCAATGCACCAAAGATGTGATCTTATAAGATGTGATGCATGAAATTAATAAGGGATAAACTACATACCTGTGGAAGAGTTGTTAGGCAAGCCAAAATGCTGAGAAAAACCAGAGCTTTATGAATCCAAACTTGTGTTGTGCTTTTCTTGAACTTTAAGTAACAAACCAAGTGAGAGGTCAAAATGAGTTCTGTCCACTTCTGGTGATCAATGATGGTTTGGACAGCTTATATATATATGATATTTGAGGTGTTCAAGGGTTCAAAACATCAAGGAAGTGTTTGGAGATCAGTTTGGAGGATTTTGTGGACTTAGGTCAAAGTAAACTCCATGGTAAGTTGACTTTTTGATTTCTTGGTATTTTTGGTGATTCAATGGTTGTTACACCTCATATATGTGATTTAGAGAGTGTGTGGATGGTTATTTGAGAGCTGGAATGTATAGAACTCAATATGGCATCAAAGTTGCAAATGCTGATTTTTGGGCAATTTTGACAACTTTGGTGTTTTTGCAAATTTGGAGTGAGAGAGAGATGTAATGAGGTGCTTGCTTTTCTCAGGGTTTCAGAATGATATTGATGTCCATAATGAGGAGTTAGAGGTCTCTATTTATAGAAAAAATGAGTGAGGAGCTTGCTTGGTCATTTTGCTTCACCATGAAGAAACCTTGATATTTTCTCTTCCAAATGACCACTTGCTTGGCTTTTCTGATTGCTAGCTGTTTTCTTGACTTAATTGGAAAGTTTGTATGATGTTTTTACAGAGGAATCAATGCCTAGAGGCCTGGTAGAGTGGCTGGAACAGAAATGACTTTCCACCTCATGCTTGGAAAAGTCAAATATTTCAACTTTGGCAATGAACTCACCATTCTTATTTCCATGCTATCTCCTTGTTATTTCTTTGTTATAACCTGCTAAGAATGATTAATATATCATATAGAAGGAGTTTGTAGCATTGAAATTGATCCACTTGAGTGCTAGAGGTGTTTTTGCAAAATTCATCAATGTGGGACAAAAGTGACAAATTGCCAACTTTGAACACATGTATCTCTCAGCTCATAAATCCCCTTGAGATGTACTTGTACTTTTTAGAAAGCACTCACATAGTACTAAAACTTTCATGTTGGCCAGAAATCTTGATTCTATTTGAAACTAGGTGAAAAACCCCCTTGAAGTTGGCTGATTTTAGCTTTTAAGGTGAAAATAACTTAGAAATTTTCTAAGTTATTTTCCCATTCTAGGAATGTTTTTGCTTATATCTCAAAGAGTATGCATTTTCTGGTTGTGGACTAGTATGGGACTTTTGTAGGACTTGTCAAGAGCTTTCAAATGAGACTAGAACCAACTCAATTGGATGTGCGGTTAAGGAGATACGGTTTAGCCCTTTTCAAAACCCTAATTTCCCGATTTCTCGATTACTCTCTCATCTTTGATCCAATGATCATGAAAATTGATATGCAAGTCCACTATGACATAAGGAACAACTTTGATTCACAACTTGGATTCCAATTCTCAAAATTCGAGGAGTTGACTTTTCGGTCAACCGTACGATCGATCGGTGTCGATCGAGTCGCCTGTTGATATTCTGGACATCCTGGGATTTTGAAACTTCTTGAATAGTCTTTAATAGCCTATATTAACTTCATGGACCTCACTCCCACCATTAAAACCTTTCCGAACATCAAAGTCAAACCACAGTTGACTTTCCACTAGTTAAAAACCCTAATCGGGGCCTCCTGACTGCACTGTTCTTGATTCTGAAACGATTTCTTCAAATTGACTTCCCATTTGACTTTGATATTGTCTTTGATTTCATTCCATGATTGAATTGGCCCAAATCATTGGTTGATCATTCCTTGATTGTTTTGAATTTGTCGGTGCGAGAACCCTGATTCATCTGTAACTTGACAATAATAAACTTGCACTGATTTAGGGTTAGATAATGCATGATCATGCTTCTAAAAATGATAATGAGGATCTAAGGGGTCAAAATTTGGGGTATGACAAAGTCCAGTGGTGACTGGCAGCTTTCATTTAAAGTCCAGTGGTAACTGACAGCTTTCTTTTAAAAATCCAGTGGTGACTGTTGCTACTGCGAAAATCGGCGCCGGCTAAACAGAAGAGTCGCCACCGTGCGTTATTTATCCCAAAGGAGGGAAAGGAAACGCTCGAAGTAAACCTACCGCAAAGACGGGAAAGGAATGGTCATCGCAACCAAATCCTGGATTCGGGAGTCGGTTACGCAAGGGGAAGGTATTAACACCCCTCACGTCCGTCGTACTCGACGGGATCCACGCTTGCTGGTTTGTCTACAGGATGCAAAAACAATCTATCTACGGCTGCTAAAGCTAAACGGAAAGAAATTGACTCGATAGAGTATCGCACTCTATGCCTACGTATTCTCAAGAGAGAAAGTCAGAGTCAATGTAGTTCGGGAAACTACAGGGAATTGGCTCGCCGAGATATCGCATCTCGTGCCTCCGTACATCCACACAGCGTGAAGGATCAGAGCTTACGTAGTTCAGGCTAACTACGGCTAGACAGGGTGTTCTCGATCACACAGGGGTGAGAGATTAAGTTGTTTTCGGAGGTATGGGAACCTATGGAACTTAGAACTACGGTCTAGTCTCAATTGCGCAAGGGCAAGAGAAAGGGATAACAGGCGTTAGCGGGAAAGTCTAAATCGCACGGCAGCGAGAGAACAAGGAGGTTAGTTGTTAGTGTGCTCGCTAGGATATCGCATCCTATGCCTACATATTCTCATTCGGTATGAGAAATCAGAGCAGCTGTAGTTCAGCCTACTACAGCTAATGGGGAAACGGGAAGGAGGTAAAAGGGAGCTCGCTAGGATATCGCATCCTATGCCTACGTACTCTCGTCTGGTACGAGAGATCAGAGCAAATGTAGTTCGACGGGAAAACGAGTCTCGATTGCACGGGGGCAAGAGAAGGGGTCTCGATCGCCTGAACGCGAGAGAAAATGGGTTTCGCTCGCACGGGGCGAGAACAAAGAGGAAGCAGGCCTACGCCTAAACGGGAAGGAACTCGGGACACACACGCAAGAACCTAAGGCGTAGGAGTGAATGCGTCGCATGTCACCTTAAGGGTACCATACTAGACATCCTAAACGATTGAGAAGTAACTCCTCAACTGTCATTTCCTACGTATCTAACGATACAACTCACAACACTCGACGGTTGCCTGAAGATTTGAATAAGATGATGATGAACGAAGCGGCTCCGTTGGCTCTCGACATGCGCGCAAGCTCTATTCCAATCTTCTCCTCTCTGGATCCTTGATGAGGATGCTCGAATCAGGAACAATGTAACACTTAGACCGTCATGGTTTGACTTATACGAGAAATCAAACTCTCAGAGGTAGCGTATTGATGTGCGTGTCAAAGACAAGATAGAGAAATGATATCGAAAATCATTCTCCAATTGAATCGTGTCACATGGCCAGCCAGAAATAAAATCGAGAATAAAATCGGATAGAAAAGAAAATAGGAGAGAAATCCAACGCAAAATGGAGATAATAGTCTACTCCTAAGAAATGGAAAAAATAATCTCCTAAGGAAACTACATCCTAAAAAGAAAATTATTACAAGAGTATGCAATTAAAAATTACAAGGTAAATTCCTATGCTAAAATATGAATTAAAAGTAATATCCTAAAAGAAAATTAAAACTAAATTTCCTAAAAGAAAATATACCTAAAAATTCTATTCTATGAATTATAATATTCTAAACAAAATATTAAACTAGTCCTAAATAGCATTACAATTAAATGCAATAAAAAAAAGATTAAAAGAAAATAAAAGTGCAGGGGGAGGGTGTAATATTACAAGGGATGTTACAATTAGTAAAACAAACAGCAATGGCCCAGCCCAACAGCCACTTGCTGCAAAAAACGGAGGGAGGGGGGTTTAACTAAAAAAACGGGGAGGTGTGCTTCAAAAAAAACAACAATGGGCCTTAGAGCCCAACGCCAAACTCAGCCCTCTCTCTCTCTCTCTCGTTCACTCTCAGAAAACAAAACCCTAATGCTCTCCATTCTCCTTCCACTGTTCACTGCGCCACTAACCTCTCTCAGACTCTCTCTCTCGTTTCACCACCTCCATCTGTAACTTCCTCCGTCTCAACTCTCCGTCTTCAATTCGTTCACCACGTTCCTGTTAACACAACCATAAAAACCAACTTATGAACAAACACACCTGCGAAAACGAGATGGATAAGCGAAAATCCGGAGATCTATTTGGATGAAGATTCGTAGACGATTCGTTTGAAGTTTGTTGGTGGATTTTGCTTAAGAAAAATGTGAAGAAGATTGGCGAAGGTTCTTGAAGAATTGGAGAACGGAATCTGGAAGACACTCAAATGTTGATGAAGATCGGTGATGTTTAGAAGTTATATGTTGCTGATTGTGGAAGCCGATCTGGAACGGACGATGGTGAAGTTCGTAGACCTCGAATGTTTCTTGAGGAAGAATACGAAGAACAACGGATGAATCTTGCAAGACCTGATGAACATTGACGAAGAACATGATGAACATGTTGAAGACCTCCAGAAAAAATGATGAACTTGGTTGAATCTCCTTGAAGCGGTGGATGAAGATTCGGAAACTGACGTTTTCTGGTGATTTACGGATGAACGCAAGTGCAGAATGATGAAGGTGTTTGAAGTTCGTTGATGATGAACTGGAGAACGACGATGAATGTTCTTGGTGAATCGTTCATGGAGGATGATGAAGGTTCGAGATGTTGAAGATATGTGGCGTTCGTAAAGTTCTTGATGAACGATGAACAAGTCGTGAAGCTGGTTGCAGAACTGATGAAGATCATATGAAGGATCTTGAACTTTCTGATGGAGATCTGGAAAAGCGCGTATGAATATGGAGCTCAGTTCTTGGATGATTTGCAGTTCTTGAGCGTTTCTGGGAAAAATGTTGATGAACATGTGATGAACACATGAGTTTTCCAGCTAGTTGTTGGCCGTCTCCGGCGAGATCTGGAAAAGAGATGAAGGACATCTGAAGAATGTTGGAGGAAGATGAAGATCCGATAACGGTTGCAATTTTCCGGCGAGCAGTTACACGTTTCCGGCAGTAGTTACGATGGCGTTTGATTTCTCCGGCGAGGGGTTGCCGGAGTTTGCATGGCCGGCGGGAGGGAGACGGTGAACGGGACGCGTGGCGTGTGTGGGTGGTGCATGCGGGGCACGTGGCCTGAGGGAGAGTGAGAGAGAGACAAGTGTGCAGGGTGAGTTGGCAGATGAGGAATGAGGTGGAAGAAAAAGATCTATTAATTCCTAACCCTATTAAAAATA
Source organism: Lathyrus sativus (assembly GCA_963859935.3). NCBI lineage: Eukaryota > Viridiplantae > Streptophyta > Magnoliopsida > Fabales > Fabaceae > Lathyrus > Lathyrus sativus. The sequence goes on from OZ012738.1 coordinate 78,013,523, forward strand.
GAAAAAGATCTATTAAACCTATGAAAAAAACATTTAAAATCTACTTAATATCTAGAAAAAGAAATATCTATTAAAACTATTTAAAAAGAATTATCTATTTAAATTTCTAAAAAAAACTATTAAATTCTATAAGAAAATATTAAAAAAAAACCTATTTAATATCTAGAAAAATTTAGTTAAATCTACTAAAAACTATTAAAAATCTAAAAAATAAAAGGGAAAATTCTAAAAATGCCAGGAAGCCAATTAAATCGATTAGAAAACACATGCACAACTATAGCGAAATAAGCGGTAGAAACCGGACACCGAAATGTCCTCAAAAACAACAGCGAGAGCTGAAAACACCGAGATGGGCACAAAATTCTCAAAATACACTTATTCGAACTGGCCTGAACTGCCTGAAACGCCAGGGGAGGCTGTAATCCCGATAAAATCAAAAGTGGCTGAAAAAATGCAATGTATGCAGTATGCGAGTGCGAATGTAAAATGCGTCGAAACATAAACCAGATGTAGGAACCGGTTGGTCAAATTTTGGGGTGCAATAGTGACTGGCGTTTTCTGTTAAAGTCTAGTGGTGACTAGCATTTTCATTTAAAGTCCAGTGGTGACTGGCAGTTTTTATTTAAACTCCAGTGGTGACTGGCAGCTTTCATTTAAAGTCCAGTGGTGACTGGCAGCTTTCATTTAAAGTTCAGTGGTGACTGGCAGCTTTCATTTAAAGTCCAGTGGTAACTGGCAGCTTTCTTTTAAAAGGCCAGTGGTGACTGGCGTTTTCTGTTAAAGTCCAGTAGTGACTGGCGTTTTCTGTTAAAGTCCAGTGGTGACTGGCGTTTTCTGTTAAAGTCCAGTGGTGACTGGCGTTTTCTGTTAAAGTCCAGTGGTGACTGGCATTGCTTGAAAGTCCAATTGTCTTTAGCGATCTTGTCCCATTTTGCTATCACTATGCAAAGTCTTTTTTTCTGTTTTTACTGAAGATCCAGTTCGAACTCTTCGTTATAGGAAATGCCTCATTTGATTATCTCCAGTGAGGTTTGCGTCTCTTTTCTTTCATTTCCCCGGTGGAGAATTGCCTTTTTTCCCAGCGGAGTGTCACCTCCTTTTCCCAATTGAAGTTTTGTCTTTCCTATTGAAGTTGGTGTCCCCTGTGTGGAAGATTCCCCTGAGAAGCGTCTTTGGTCGTTTGAACTATTTTTGTTTGCTTTTCCTTGGACATTTCCCCAGTGTGTGGGTCCTCCATGAGTAGTTACTCGTTGTATTGCCGTTCTTTTATCTTTGCTCGCGTGTCTGCATCTGTCTTGCATTCAAACATCATAAAGCATCATCTAGATTCATAGCATATCCGCATTTGTCCTTTTGCATACCATTGGATCTAAGGGACAAAATTTTTGGTTTGCTATATTTAAATACCTTTCACTACGATTTCGCGAGGATTGTCATCTTTCGCCGCCATCCAGTGAAATATATTTAAATAGGGGCAACTGTCATACCCCAAATTTTGACCCCTTAGATCTTCATCATCATTTTAAGAGCATGTTCACAGGTTTATCTAACCTTAACCCTTTTTAAGTGGTCTTTGTCGAGTTACAGGAGGATCAGGGTTTTGTACAACCGAAATCAAGATTTTGAGAGTTGACCAGTCAATGTTTTGGATTGGTTTTCTTTGAGATTGGGTCTCCACATCATCAAGATTATTCTATTGAATCAATCATGAATCCAATTTGGGGTTGTTACCCAGGAATCAAAAGCAGTGAAGTTCAGGATACCCGATTAGGGTTTTCGAGCAGGAAAAGTCAATTGTGGTTTGACTTTTGATTTAAAAGGTGTTACAATGGTGGGATCATGGTCCATAATGTTCATGTGACTTGGTAAAGTCCATTCAAGAAGTTTCAAAGCTTAAAAGGTCCAGAGCATCAACAGTCGACTCGGTAGCCACCGATCAATCGTTCGGTTGACCGAAAAGTCAACTCTTCAACAATAACGAATCTAACCTCAAGATGTGAATAAAAATGTTCCTAATGACATATTGCATCTACCCATAAAATTTCATGACAATTGGATCAAGGATTGAGGGATAATCGCAAAAGTCGGGAATTAGGGTTTTAAAAGGAACAAGACCATAACTCCTTAACCACACATCCAAATGAAGTGGTTCAAAGCTCATTGCAAAGATCTTGACAAATCCCACAAAAGTCCCTAAGTGGTCCATGGTCAGAAAATGTATAGATTTGGAGTTATGATGAAATTCATTTCAAGAAGGGAAAATGACTTAGAAAAATTTCACTTTTAAGCTCATTTTTTAGCAACTTTGAGAGGTTTTTTGGCCAAGTTCCTTTGATAACTTGAAACTCATGAAAACATGAATGTTTTAGAGCTATTTGAGGGATTTCTAAAAAGTACTAGAACATCTCAATGGCATTTGTGAGCTGAGAGTTATGGATTTGGCAAGATGGTGTTTTCATACTTGAGTCCCACATTGGTAATTTTTCATAAGTTCATTCTTTGGTCACTTGGACCATTTCTTAGCCTTTGAATCTTATTGTTCTTATATTTAGATGTTTTGAAGCATTTAATTGTGAAGAATATGCAAAGGAAATGGATTTGCCACATTTGCAAGTGGACTTGGAAGTTGCCTTGCAACTTGCACTTAAAGTGAAATAACAAGCAAGAGGTGGAAAGTGGATTCTGAACCAGCCATAAGCCTACACACTCTAGCCTGCATTTAGCCACTCTAAGTTCATCATTTTGCTTGACTTTAAATCTTACCTATCAGCCAAGAAAACCTCTTTGAAAGGTTGGATCCAAAAAGCAAACTTTTCCCTCCTAAGAGGGAAATCTCCAAATATGTCCATACCTTTGCTTTGCCTATAAATAGAGACCATCACCACTTCATTCCACACACAAGAACTCTTCTAAAAACCAGAGAAAGTTCAAGCTCTCACTATTTCACACTTTGTCTTCAAAATCACCAAAATCACAAAGTCACAAAAACCACAAAAATCTGTCTTGCTACAACAGCTGCCATATCCATTTCTCTACACTCAAACTCACCCACAATCATCCACACAATCCCTAAATATGGTATATAAGGTGTCCAAGACCTTAGACCATTCAAAAACGTCACCATTCAAAAAGTCAACTTCCATACCAAGTAACTTTGACCATAATGCACAAAATCTGCCAAATCATGTTCTAGGCATTTGCTTGATGTTTTAATCACTCAAACACCTCATATATATATCATATCTCAACTGTCCAAAGCATTGAGGATCATTGGTGTAGCTTATTTCTCCAACTGTCTTAAAGATTGCAATCTTGCTTCACAAAGAAGAAATCTCCAAAGCTAGGTGCATTTGAAGTTTTCTCTGGGTTTCTTGTTGTTTTAATTTGCTCAACACAGTCTACTAGAGGTATGTAGAAAGTCCATTTCCTATTTTGCATCATAATTTCATGTTTGGCATATTGAGCTTGTTATGTTGAAAAAGTGTCATAAACATGTCACATATCCAAATCTTGTTATGACTAAGATACAGTTGATTGTTGAATTGGGTTACCTCTAAAATCATGATTATGGTAGATGTGTATGATTGGTTTGAACTGATTGCATCTGATTTGTTTGTTCATTCACAAAATGCCACATTTTGCATATTGTTGCCATGAGACATACCAAAACTTATTCTGTTCACAAAGGAACTGATTCTTGAGCATGGACATCTTTATTTCTATGTATATGAGCTGTGTGTTTGGTCCACGTGATGTAATTGTGCTTTACACTTAATTTTAACTCTTTAAAGCATCATACATGTCAAATTTTGCAACTCAATACCCATTCTGCATAACAGTCTGTTTTGAACATTCCTTTTGCTTGATCTTTACTCAATACCATGTAAGTATGATGTATGTATGATTCATTTGGCCTGTATGTGCACAGAACTGAAACTGGGTATCTTCATGAACAGCACAAACACAAGCTTGCATTTTGAGCACCATTTTTCACACCAGTCAGAATTGAGCCATAATGTGTGTTCATTTTCATCCAATACCATGTATGAGATGTGCATGTATGCTTAACTTGATTAAATTGTGCCTGGAACCTGAACTGCACATCATCATGCATCATGTTCATAACAATTTGCAACTTGTATGTCATTTCTCATACCAACCAGTTTGAAACCACTTTCCTTGCTAGAACTCATTTGTTTTCATGTATGAAAGGTGTGTATATGATTAACTTGATGTGAATATGCTTCAAAAACTGAATTGCCTTTCTTGTTGCACCAAACTTGCCATGTTTGCAAATTGAACACCATTCTTCATGACAGTTTGTCTTTAGCCCCAAATTGTGTTTGAACATCCTTAATAACATGTATTTGATGTGTGTATGTGATTGATTTTCCAAAACCATGCTCTGAAACTGAACTGCATTTCTTGATGTTGCATCAAAAACGCCATCTTGCAGCTAGTATGCAATATGCATGTGTGTTTAAACTGATCAATATGTGCACAAAGGTTGAAATGCATTTCATCCTGCATATCATTCATGTCATGTTGCAACTTTCATAGAATTTTTCACCACAGTTTGATTTTAACCATATCTTGTGATCACAATCACTCAACAGCATATTTGTAGTGTGTATGTATGTTTGTTTTGATTTAAAACTGACTGGATTATGAACTTCATCTAAAAATGCATTTCAAATGATCACATAGCACACACCATCAGGTTTTAAAATGGGGAGGGTATTTCAAAAAACCAATGCCACCATCATGTTCCTTGTGAAATTCTACACAATTTAGACTAAAAGTTTGTGAAAATCCATTAAGATTTAAGAAAGTTACATGTGAAATGCAAAACTGGTTTGATGCTCTTGTTTTATGCCCAGCCTGCCATGAATCTATCCCATATATTTTAATGGGGTGTCATTTGTACTTGGATGTACAGCCACCCTAGTGGTAATCACCTTGTCACCTAAGCACCTTTGACCTTGCTAGCATGGGTTCGACCCTTGAGGAGGGCAACTCTTTTTGGTATTTCTCACCATTTTTTATCCAATCTTCAAAAAATCACATATCATTCATTTTTAATCATTTTGCATCCATTCTTTTTGCATTGTGTTTGTTTTTATGCCTACTTTTATGTCATATTTTAAAATTCCATGTTTGCCCAATTTTTCATCCCTTTTGACCACTTGCAAGTTAAGTGCGTTTTGTGATCGTTTTCACCTGTACAGTTGATTTTCTTTCTTGTTATACTTGTGTATGTTGGTGATATTTGCTTACATTCATATCCTTAAATTTTAGACAATATGCTAGGATTGTGTCTTTGAGGTTGTTACCATATTTATTCTATTTTCCATGAGGAATTACTTAAGCTCGATCTATCGTCACATTTCCTGCTTGATCAGTTGCTTTGATTGTCATCAAGGCTTATTTTGTGTTCACTGTTAGCATGTTCATTTAATGGTTGTCACCATGCCTTATCTTCATCATGTTAGTAATTTGTTAAGCATTTTATTTCCCCAAGTGATGAAGCTTGTTAGCTCTCATCCTAGTTGCCTCCCCTCTCTCCTTCCAAAGGAAAAGTCTCTCCATTGACCCTTGTGTCATGGATAGCTCATTCACCATTTCTTGACTTTGTTAAGTCACTTTAACCTTAGTTTATAATCTATTAGACTTTGCTTTAAGTCTAAGAAGCCCACCTATACTAGGAGTATTCTTCAACTAGAACCCTAGGATAGAGTTTGTCAACTCTATGTAAGAATCATTGTCATGATTTCTTACTTTCCCTTTGAGTGTTACAATCTAGATTAGGGAGTTTTGTCAAACTCCACACAAACATTGTCATGTTTATCTCCCCCTTGAACCTTGATCATCATCAAGTGTTCTTTATCCCTTATGGGGTGAACTACGATTGCTCTGATTCTATCCTAGTTAGGATACGTAGGCAGAAGATGCGATGTCTTTGCGAGCAAGCTTAGAAACCATTAGTAGGTCTTCATCTATCCTTTTACCCAATCCTAACCTTAGCACATATCACAAACTTAGCAAGCAATTAAACAAAAGGTTCCTGTAGAGTACTACAAATGCTTAGGGTGCTAACACCTTCCCTAGGTATAACCAACGCCCGACCCCCGAATCTCTTAGCGTTGTTTTACATCGCGAAAAGGGTTTTTCTTTCTTTAGACCTTTCCTTTGGATAAATTAAAGTTCGGTTGTAAAAGAATTAAGGTTCAAGTTAATATAATAGCTTGATATCCAATTTTCACCGCAACACTACTCAAATGAACAACTTGAATATTTCTGAAGAGCTTAATGTTAGAGGATCATCTTCCAGAATCAAGGCCTCTCACCCAGAGGATGTGATCATTGGAAAGAAGGAGGACCCTATAAGAACAAGATCCTACCTCAAATCATCTGAAGCGTCATTATTTGGTTTGGTGTCAGTTATTGAACCAACTTCTGTGAATGAAGCTCTACAAGACAATGACTGGATAATTGCCATGCAAGAAGAGCTCAATCAATTCACAAGAAATGACGTTTGGGATTTGGTTCCAAGACTAAACAGATTCAACATTATTGGAACTAAATGGGTCTTCAGAAATAAGTTGAATGAAAAAGGAGAAGTTCAAAGAAACAAAGCAAGGCTTGTTGCTCAAGGTTATAGCCAGCAAGAAGGAATTGATTATATAGAGACTTATGCTCCTGTGGCCAGGTTAGAGTCTATTTGTTTACTCATTTATTTTGCTGCACAAAATAACATCACTCTATATCAGATGGATGTTAAGAGTGCCTTCTTAAATGGGATTATAGAAGAGGAAGTTTATGTTCACCAACCTCCTGGTTTTGAAAGTGATAAATTTCCAGAACATGTTTTTAAACTTAAGAAATCTCTTTATGGTTTAAAACAAGCTCCCAGAGCTTGGTATGAGAGATTAAGTAATTTTCTTCTGGAGAAAAATTTTATCAGAGGCAAAGTGGACACAACTCTCTTCTGTAAAACATTTAAGAAAGATCTATTAATTTGTCAAATATATGTAGATGATATTATATTTGGATCTACCAATATTATGCTGGGAAAGGAGTTTGCTCAATGTATGCAGGCTGAATTTGAGATGAGCATGACGGGAGAATTGAGATTCTTTCTGGGAATTCAAGTCAACCAGACTCCAGATTGCACTTACATTCATCAGACTAAATATGTAAAAGAGCTTCTGAAGAAGTTCAACATGACTAATAGTAAGTCAAAAAAGACTCCAATGCATCTAACAAGCACTCTTGGTAAGGAAGAGGTAAGTAAGAAAGTAGATGAGAAACTCTACATAGGTATGATTGGATCTCTTTTATACTTAACTTCTTCTAGACCTGACATTTTATTCAGTGTATGCTTGTGTGCTAGATTCCAATCAGATCCTAGAGAATCACACTTAACAGCTGTTAAAAGGATTATAAGGTATCTGAAAGGTACTACTAATGTGGGTTTGTGTTACAGAAAATCTGATGAATTTAAACTAGTTGGATTCTGTGATGCTAATTACGCTGGAGACAGAGTTGAAAGAAAAAGTACTTCTAGAAGTTGCCAATTTCTGGGAAGTAATTTAATCTTCTGGTACAACAAGAAACAACCTATAATTGCTCTATCAACTACAGAAGAAGAATATATTGCTGCTGCTGGATGTAGCACACAGATGCTCTGGATGAAAAGTCAGCTAGAAGATTATCAGATTTTTGAGAGTAATATTTATATATTCTGTGATAATACTTCTACTATATGCTTATCTAAAAATCCAATTTTACACTCTAAAGCTAAGCATATAGAAATTAAACATCACTTTATTAAAGACTATGTTTAGAAGGGTATTATAAACTTAGACTTTGTTGATACTGATCATCAATGGGCTGATATTTTTACAAAACCCCTTGCTGAAGATAGGTTTAAGTTTATTCTGAAAAATATTGGTATGGAATTTTGTCCAAAATAATATTTATCAGAAGCAACCTTCTCAGATGCAAAATGTTTAAACTATGAAGTATTTCATCCGTCATTTATTTAATTCCTTGAATTATTATTTCCGTGTGTATCTGAACTAACAAATCTCAGAGGATCTGAACGTTGGCTAACGTTTCATTTCTCAAAGAGTTTTCCGAAGCACATGCAAGCAAACACGTGTAACTCAGAATCTGAAAAGATGGAGTGCACAATACTGAAAAGACGTTTGAGGTACTGTTTGAATATTTGGTTTCTCGTTTTCCCCCCAATTGTTAGAATCATTAATGCTTGAAATGATTAATTTCTTTTTATTAAATGTCATTAAATTCTAAATGTGTACGTGCTGGACGTGTGACCTTTTGTGTGCCCTAAATTTTCTCTATAAATTCCAAAACTCTCAACATTTCACACTTTTCACTCTCACAAACACTTATATGCATTTTTGCTTGTTCTATTGCTTTCATCTAAACCCAAAACCCAAATCTGCTCGTAAACCTAATCCTTCAACATCTTCAACAATGGCTACTTCATCTTCAACCTCAGCTCAGTTCTAATCAACAATGGCAGCCGTATCATCTTTCAATCTGGGTGTTGTTCCTTTCAAAGAACCTGTTAGAACGAATCTCACACCTGTTGAGAAACTGGAAGTGTTGTGTGAATCTTTGGTGTATTTTGCTTCTCTGGCTGAAAATGGATTTAATCTGCATTCCATCATTGATGATGGACAAAGTACTTTGATAGACTGTTTGGGCCAGTTTATCTAGTTTTGGTAAAAGAGTTTTGGATTCATGCTCATGCTTATCCCAAGTTCATTGTGTCATCTATTCTAGGAAAATAAATTGTGATTACAGAAGATCTTATAAGGAAACTCATTGGATATGAGGAAACTGATGGAGTTTCTCATCTGACTGGACATGTCAACATGAAAGCTGTTTATGAAGAGGTGATTGCTTCTGGAGAACCCTCTAATAAGTTCAAAGATCTGAAACCCAATTACAAGATTTGGGCTAAAATCTTCATGGGTTGCATTCATCACAGAAAGTCTACCAACTCTCCTGACTATGTGAACAATGATCAACTTTACTTCATGTTTTGCCTTAGAGCAAAATGGTAGATCTGCCTTATCTGCTCTTCTCTCATCATTGGAATCATGTTAAGGCGTCCAGAGAAGACATGAAGACAAAACAAACAAAGGGTAGAAATTGGATCCCTTGTGGAAGGTTGATTTCAGACATTCTGACAGAGAATGGTCTGGTGGAGCATCTGCATGTGGCTGGATTGAAAGAAGAACTTACATCCATTCTTGGAAAAGTTCTGAATGCTAAAATTTTACAGAGGCTAAACGTAATAGATGAACTTACTTCTGCTCCTGACAAACTCAATACAGAAGAACTAAGCAAACGAAGAATTCTGGTAGAAAACGTTCCATCGTTTTATGTAGAAGAACCAAAGGAAGTTCTGATCAAATTTGTTGGATATTGTATGGAACAAGGACTTCCAGTTCCAAAAGGATTTATAAATCGTGAACCATTTCCAGATCTTTATGCATAACATAAGAGGCAGAGAAAACAAGAGTTAGAAGAAGAAGAAGCTGCAGGCTCACCTCAGAAGAAGCAGAAAACTTCTGAAGAACCTCAGAAGAAGAAGAAAAGAAAAGCTTCTTGAGAAGCTCCTTCTGCTCCTCTCAAACGCATCAAGAAAAGAGGTATTAAATCATCCTTACCTATTATTTCTGAAATTATAATAGAGTCATCAACAATTAGCTCTATTCCTAAACCCCCTTCTTCTCAAACTCAAACCATTCCTGTACCATCTCAATCATCTGAACAACCACCTCCATCTTCTACACAAACTGCATCTGATACCACACAATTACAATCATCTGAACGAATATCTTCAGAAAAATCTGAACAACCAAAAACCTCTGAACCAAAACAATCTGAACCTCAAGTTCAAACACCACCAGAAGAACCAACTCCACAACAACCAGAACCTCAACCAGAAATTCCTCAATCTGAAATTCCTGAACCAGAAACTATCCAACCCTCTGAACCTTTCATACCTGATTCAGAAATTCTGGATATCCAACCCCTCAAAACTCTCTTTGACGTTTCTTCCACATCATGTCATTCAATTGAATCATCTGATTCTTCTGAATCTGATGTTCACCTAGATGTAAGCTCACCCACATCTCTTCGTGGCTATGAACCAAGATCATCTGATTTTGTCTCATTTGCATCCTTTAAACCTTTACCATCTGATCCCCTTCCCTCTGGATTAAAACTCAAACACTTTGTGATTAAACCAAGGAATTCTGCCTTCATTCCATATTCTTTTAATCCCAGAACCATCATTCCATCCATACGCAGAATAAAACCATTCTTTCATCTCATGCCTGCTCAATCAAAACCACCATATCCTCGTCCTCTGTTCATTATTCCAACATTTACCATACCACCCCCACCAGTTCAATCCAAGCCATCCACTCTGGAAGCCTTTCTTAAACCTAAACCTAGGCTAAATGTTGATATTTTATTTGTTAATTTTATGAAAGAAATAAGGATGGGTTTAGACTCTGTGAAGAAGAGATGCCTTTCAACCATGAACTCAGATGAATCTGATGCTATTTGGAATAGCTTCATCTCCAGATTCAACACTATTGCTTCAAATCTGAAGAGTGTCTGCTCTGGTGATGTAAAGATCAGATTTGCTGAGACTACCAAAACCATGCTATCGAATATGAAAAGATCTCCAACTTTGCTTGTTAAAGATGCACCTTCAACTTCTGGAGTGTCTGCTACTTCTGAGACTATTGAAGGATCTGCTTCTGAAGTCATTCTGTAAGAGAATCCTTTAGCTCTGACGATTATGGAAAAACCATCTGCATCTGTGGCTCCAGACTCTACAACTGCAATGGATATTGACTCTGCTCCTACTCCTGCATCTGAATCTACTCCCTCTACTTCTTCTGAAATAAAGAAAGAGAATCCAGACTTAGAAGATAAGATTGTTGTGCTGGAAGCTGGTCAATCTGAGATAAAATCCTGGATGGCAAGGCAAGATCAGAAGACTGAGAACATTGAGAAATGGATGTACAAGCAAGAAGAATCTTCTTCTGAGATAACCCACCTTCTGAAGATGCTTCTCTCCAAACAATCTTAGACTTATATGTTTTGTATCTGATGTTTGTGCACTTGTTTGCATTTCTTTTCTGATGTCTTTCTTATCCGAATATTTGAATGAATGAATCTATGAATGTTTTCTGGATATGATTATATCTTTTCTCTCTGTTTCCTTTTATTTGTCTTTAAATTGTTTCTTTTTTATTATGACAAAAAGGGGGAAAAATGAAATTCTGAATGTTCAAATAAACTTTACCTGAATAGATTTCAGACATATCGAATCTTAACTAACATGAATTCTTAGTCTTTCAGAACAATAATGATAAATCTGACAAAATTCATTTAAGTAACTCTGAGATCCCCAGATCAAGTTCTAATCAATCAGGCTCTGCTTCTGAAACGTTCATCCAAATCAAGCTCTGATTCTAAAAAGAATACTCATGCAAAAAGGGAAAATTCTATTCTTTCTTAGTATCCAATTCAGGGGGAGATTCATAATCTCAGAGGGAGTTATATTTATCTCTTTATTGAACAAAATTTCCTATGTTTTTTCATCATTAAAAAGGGGGAGATTGTTAGAACACAGATTGGTTCTTAGTTATATCTCTATGTTTTGATGATAACACTAATGAAATTTTGTATTAAGAAATTATATACTCTAAATTTGTTCAAGTATTTTTGTTGCAGATATTAAATCAAATATCCTTCTAAAAGCAAAAATGAATCTGAACATTGAACTACGCAAGGCTCTGAGCGTCAGAAGCATCTTGTTAGAAGACTCTAAGCGCTGCCTACAGAAGACTTTGAGCGCTGCCTACAGAAGAATCTGAAGCAGAAGCTACAAAAGCATCTGAAGCGTAGACTGAATACTTTGTATGAGGAGTTTCAGGCATTCTTTTTCAGAAGACTCTGATAGTAATGTTCACTGCAAGTACTGAGGATCTGATTTCCAAACTCTGCTCTGATTGATTTCATGTTGAAGCACTCTTGCTGCAACACTCTGATAACAACAAACTCTGATGACATCAAGACTCTGATCACTCAAGGCTCTGATGTTGAATGCTGTGAAATAGAAAATTGTTGAAGAAGATTATTCAAAGTTATATTCGTTGGTTATGCCAAACGACTCTTTCCTCTTTCATGCTAGACACAAGAACTCAGGCAAAAAGGATTTCTCTGAACGTTCTAATTCTAGGAAAGGTCAAGTCATGTGAAGACAAAAGGCTACAGCTACTTTGCAGTACACGGTCTTCAAGCTTGCAACGTCTTGGACTTCTTTGTCTATAAAAGCAAGTCTTTAACAACTTTCTATAGTTGACGAAAATTGACAAAAACTATTGAAAACTCTCTCAAAGCTCTCATAGAAATTATATATATCTTTGTTGAATAGTTTCATACGTTCTTAATCTTAAGTGTATAAATCACAGTTCTGATATAGCTTTCTTAGAAGCATTTAAACACTTATTTAGTTTACATTTGATTGTAAAATTTCCTTAAGAAGACCAAGTTGTGGTCAGTAGTTCTTGATAAGACTAAGACAGTTGCTCTTAGTGGTTGATATTGTAATCAGTTTGATTATAGTGGATTAAGTCCTTGTGGAGAAAGGCAAATCACTCTTGATAGGTTGGACTGGATTAGTTGAGTTCAACGAACCAGGATAAAAATTATTGTGTTTTTATTGCCATATTTATTTGAAAACCCTTATTCAACCCCCCCCCCCCCCTTCTAAGTAATTTATCACCTTCTCGATACTCAACAATAACAAAAACAATAACATATCACATAATCATAATCAAAAGAGAAATATTACAATTTGTTCCCCTCAAAGGCTTTTCCCAAACTCTTTTTCCCACAAGCTAAACAATGCAAAAACAATAAACGAAGAAGGTCAACTACACCATCCTCCAACATAAACCACACCGAATGCTCCTCGGGCTCTACTTGAGTATCTCCTTGATATGAGTAAAGAACAACACAAGAAACAAACAGGGGGTGAGAATAGATTCAGATATGTCAATGGTGTTTAAATAGAAAGGATAATCCATATTAACATATAATCAATCTGCATAATGTACAACATACAATTATTATGCAATGCATGATTCCTGTAATCCCATGCATGTGGTACCATCCTACAACACTAGATATTCGAGTTATGTTACTGAAGGATCGTCAAGAGTGGACTGAAGTCCTTCAAGATTAGACCGATGTCCAAAGCTAACACTGATTGACATGATGCATGATGCTATAAACAAATGTAAACAATTTCCATCAGAATATCCTACTCCCACTATCAATTATCAATCACAACATTAAGTCAAAGTCCTTCATCACTAGACAGAAGTCCTACAATAATGGACCGGAGTTCTACAACATCGGTTCCTCTTTGAACCTAAATTTCAGCATAACTCAACACTTTTCAGCATAACTCAGCTTAATAATCAAAATATTTTATTTTCTCATCAATACTCATCAACAGCAATAAAACTGCATTGAAATCATGTTTTATACAAATTATACCTCATATTCGAATAATTATTTAAAATATCAATCGCAGTCGAAATCGAGCAAATGAATATGTTCTAGAAAGATTAAGATGTCTATTTTAAGAATATATTTTTTAATTTAAAACTTAATATCTCTATCGTTTCAGTTTAATCAAACAAAAAGAACTGGTATTGGCATCGAGAAAAATGTTTTGTTGACTTCAAAAGAGCATAAAATATTATAGACTTATGATAAAATTATGAAACTCTCTAGTTTGAAAGATCATTAAAACCTTTTTCTAATGCAACTGACAACACCCCAAGCAGAGTTACGAAACTCCAGTTGCATATAAAACATGATGACCAACACATGACTAACAGCATAAAAACTAGCAAAATGCTATTGTTGTAGTGCTCCTAGACTCGATTTCCCCACTTAGACAAAAGTATTTTTGCATTACCTTTCTAATGCTACTAACAAAACCTCAAGTATACTTACGAAACTCAAGTTATGCCAAAAATAAGATGATCAATTCCCTTCTATGTCTACCTGTGATTTTTCTATGTTTTTCTTCCTATTGACCATATTCAAAACTCGCATGTTTGAGTCTCAAACGCCCTCAAACGCTTAACAAATTCAACCATGGAAATCATCAACACATTTTATCAAATTAACAAGATTTATCAATAACTCCAATAGTAATTAACTCACCAATTCTATTATGTTCCTCATCCACTTGCTTTATGGTTTTATAGCCGAAATCCTATGTTATGAGATAATATTTATACTTTCGCCTTATCAAAAGGCGTCAACATAATTTATAGATCAAATCCTGCCTTAACATAAGGCTTACTCAACTCACCAATCACTCCCTAATTTTAAATAAAATTCTATTTTCTCCCAAGTTTAAAATATCTCTAATTTCCTTTACACTTTTAATATCTAATTAAATTAAATAATTAAACTAAAACTCTCCAAAACTCTATTAAAAATAAAATATTAAAATTGGGATGTCACAATATTGGGAGGGTTTGCTCTGATAACATTTGTAACACTCTAAAATGCTTTCAGGATTGCCGACTGACCCCACAAACCAACACAGGTCTTTTCAGCATACTTTATCCTTACCCACATGCTTTCTTGGAAACTTTCTAAAAGGCCACCTACCCAAATACTACTCGAAATCAAGCAGATTTAACTATGGAGTTCTTATTTAATATGATACCGAAAAGAATATGCATCTTGTTGGTATAGGTAGTACCAATCAATCTTTATAAACCTTCCTTCAACCATGCAGTCTGATACCTGCACAACCTCATGATCATTTTATTCTGATGTGAATTTGAGTGGCCACTCCCCACCCTCTTTGACCTCGGATGTTACAACCACTATTTTCCCTCTTTGGTCTCAGGTTTTACATACTCAGTTGCATAAAAATCTCAATCGATTGCATTTTTGAAAAATGCTTTGAAATTATGAAAGTTGCAAACTATGGAACCTGTTGCACAATTTTGTCAACAGGTTGGACTTTTGAAAAATGCTTCGAAAAGACATAGCCAGACCCAAAAAGCAACCGTTTGTACCTTTTATGCAACTGGTTGCATTAAGTTTAAAAAGTTTGGACAGAGGTAAAATCCAATCAATTAAACTATTTAGGCAACTAGTCGCATCCATAGAAAACCATATTTTTTTCACTTTGAAACTTCATGAAATGAAAGTGTATGCAAATGGAATGATTGAAAAACTTTAGTGCATAATGAGATAAAGTTTCTTGAGCATCTAAAGATTATATAAATATTTGAAATTCCATTAAAGTACCTTGACCAATCATCCAATCACTTTAATTTCAAAGCTCATGCAACTTGATACATTGCTTCTAATCAATGTGTTTTTTGATCTTTCTACTAAGATACACTTTTATCTTCAACAAAACCAAATTATAGTTGGTGATGAACATCTTTTTCACCAGAATATGATAGCCAAATCTTATGGTGATCAAGTATCACAAACCCTGGAGTATCTTTAGGCCCGATCCTTTGGATTATTCTCTTGTTCATGAGGCCTGGACAATTAGGAAAAAATTTATATATGTTAAGACTAGTAGTATTAAAGTTGTAGAATTATAATTTGCCATGTCTTTCTTTGTATAAGAAACCCATAGTGAAAATTAGTTCTCACTGCATGTACTTTGGTTAGCATGTAAGAAAGCACATGTGTAGTACGCAGGTTATGCAAGATAAAGGCTATCTATAGTTGTTTATGTTTTATATTTTGGGTGTGATTGATTTCATGTAAATCCACCAGTGTATCTATTTACTTTTGTTCCATTGTAAATATTTCTTTGAAGTGGTTTAACATTCTAGAGCACCACATCTCAAACTAAGTTGTAAATAACTAATTTATGATGTTACAGTTGTCGACTATTTTTTGTCATTTTTTAATGAGTTGATTTTCTAGTGAGACAAACTTAGAGAGATAATTTCATATGGTTTACTATTCTAAGAGTTTGATAATATGTAGATGTTATCTAAGGGTTCGAAACCTCTTCTTAACACCAATGAATTAATTGATTCATATATTGAGAGGGTGAGAGATTGAATCACAAATGTTAGAGATTAGAAAGTGTTCTTATGAATTTGTTGAACTAATTTCTTGTAACTCATTCATAATATTTTGTTGAGACTCTTGATTTGTAGAGGAAGAAAGAGTTATCCCTCTCTCTGTGTGTGTGTGTGTGTGTGTGTGTCTCTCTCTCTCTCTCTCTCTCCATAGTAGATCAATATGGATTGAGTTGGATAAACAAATTTTTGTGTGTTGATTCTCATTTTTTATTTTGTTTTTGTTAATGTGGTTTTACTATCACATTTCAGTTGATAGATTATAATTGTTTGAACTTGTCTAGTGTGTTTGCCTATCTTCTTTGTCTTACACACCATTTTTTTGGTGTGTTTGAATCCTCCATTTTCACAACAATTGGCATCCATCGTGGAACAAATGGTATAACATTACAAGTTATCATTATGGGTTCTAATTAAGGTATCAAAATGTTTTTTTAGACAATGAGTTTGGTTTGTGGTAAGTAAATAATCGAGCAATTTTAATTCAATAAAAATGTGCACAAGGATTGAAATTTGAGGAATTAATGTTGGCAAACGTCATAGAAGCATAAAATAAAAAGATGGCGATGAAGGGAAATTACGAGAAAAATACAGTGGATGTATATAAACAAAAAAAATTCCTATGGTGAATTCTTACGAGTGGTCAGAGTCGATGATTGAATGATTACCTCTTATAGTGATGAACTTTGAAATCTAATTCATAAAGAGATCACGAGCATTAGATGGACGACAACATATATACTCAGTCCACACAAACATGTTACCATCAGTCAAAGGTTGACAACTCTCTCTTTATAAAGTCCATTAATTTACAACAATTCTCACTTATGTTGATGATATACTTCTTTCAAGGAATGGTCTTTATGAAATAAAATGTCTTAAAGAGTTTCTTCTCAAGAGCTTCTACATCAATGCTCTTGGAGATTTGAAATATTTTTTGGGCATTGAATTATCTCATTCCAAGAAAGGTATCTTCATGTTTCAAAGAAAGTATGCACTATACATCTTGCAAGATTCAAGACTATAGGCGTTTTCCTGACAAATTTCCAATGGAATATAATTTGAAACTTACTCCCACAGATGGAGTGGTACTACACAGTCCAACCAAATATAGAAAGCTTGTTGATAGGCTAATATATCTTACTATCACAAGGCCCAACATTGTATTATGTGTGAAAACATTAAGTCAACTCGTGCATGAGCCTAGGAAACCACATCGGGGTGTTGCAATGAGAGTCCTCTCAGATACATCAAAGGAACAATTAGACATGGCATATTATTTTCAACCTCTTATCACCTTAACTCAAAGGCCTTTTGTAATTCATATTGGAGAAGTTATCATGCCCCTAGAAGATAAGTTACATGGTTTTTCATTTTCCTCGAAAATTCTCTTATCTCATATAGATCTAAGAAGCAATTTATTGTCTCTAGATCATCAACAAAGTCTGAATATCAAACTACTATGGCTAATACATTTTTGGAGCTAACTCAATTATAATTCATTTTACAAGACATGAAAGTCCCATAGGTTGCTCCAGCATCATTATTCTGTGAGAACTAGGTAACTCTACACATTTCGGCGAATCCTATATTTCATTAGCATACAGAGCATATTAAAATAGATCGTCATATATTACAAGAAAAGCTAGAAACTGCTATGATTAGTCCTTCTTATTTGCCAACATGATTCTTGCTAATAGATGTATTCACTAAAACATTGGAACAAGATCAATTTTTAACATTACGGACAAGTTGGGACTTCACTTACCAACTTAGGGGTATTATTAGGATATGTCTTTTGCATAATTATAAATATCTTATGCAGTAGAAAATATCTTCTATATCCTACTAATTAAGAATCATAATTATTATCTCTTAGGATCTAACATACTCATATAAATGTATTACATATCCTAACACGTACCACCTTTATATCCCATCCTAAGGCAGTTTTGATTGCATTGAGGAATAGGTGGACAATCTCCGGTGGACATTTTAGTCCTAAGAAATTTTTCTCGCCAGTTGATAATTCTACAACAAAAAAAGTTTATTCTAATTTGAGTTAGTTTTTCATGAGTATACTTAATTAACAAATTTTTTTTTATAAATTATATAACTGGAAAAGTAAAAAAAAACATATATATATATATATATATATATATATATATATATATATATATATATATATATATATATATATATATATATATATATATATATATATATATATATATATATATATATATATATATATATATATATATATATATATATATATATATATATATATATATATATATATATATTCATCACCTGAAAATAAAACAAAAGCAATGAACAAAATACAAAAAAGATAAATTTGATTGGACTTAAGGGATTCCATTGTCTAAGATTTCACCTTTTATATATATATATATATATATATATATATATATATATATATATATATATATATATATATATATATATATATATATATATATATATATATATATATATATATATATATATATATATATATATATATATATATATATATATATATATATATATATATATATATATATATATTTTTTTTTTTTTTTCTTATGAGATTTAGAACTTACATTTTCATTATATTTCCTATTGAAATGAAATAAAAAGAAGGAAAAAATGTCTGAAAAGTAAAAATACATTAATGCAATTAAATGTTCTTTAATATTTTTATTAGTATATTTTAATTTTTGCATTTTCTTAATGTATAATTTATTGTTTAATATTTATGAAGGTTGTTTTAATTAATCATGACAAAAATAGTTAAAAATATATATTTCTGAAACAATTAATATTATTTATTACTTTGTATTATAATATTATTTTTGTACGGACTATTAATTTAAAAAGTTCTTAAAATTCCTTTAAGATATTAAATAATTAAATAAAATTATGAATCTATTTTTAGTTTTCTGTCTTTTTGACTGTGAGAATGTGAGTTTATTATTTAGTAAAAAAAATCATTAAAACAAATATACAATGATTTTTTACAATTGTAGCATTAAGGATGTAGGGCTATTCAACAAAACTCTTCTTTCTAAGTGGCTTTGAAAAATACTTATGGAGAGGGAGGCAATTTGGAGCGACACTATTTGTTTTAGATATGAGAATTTTATCTGCCGGTTATTTTCAAAGGTGATCCCTCGAATGTTTTTTCACGAATTGTTGTGGTGGAAAGACCTTATGGTCTTGGCCGATTCTTCAGGCGCGACAGGTTTTTCTTAGTTGGTATCGTGTAGGCTAGGAAGTCGATTAAGTGCCTCTAGAAGTCGATTGTCGAGCCATTTCATATTTTTCATGAAATACAAATACCAAACTAGTTTGATTCTTCACTACAAGATCCCTCCACCATATGGAAGATTTCCTATTTTTAACTTCCAAGGAAGGATCAATAATTAATTCCATGATGTCACCATATTTTAAGGATAAAAGCGGATATGAACTCACACTATCATCTGACAGTATTTTTTAAGCTCATTTACTTATTAGTGTCAAGTTGAATAATTCACAGTGCTTTACCCTTAGACCCCTTCACTTTTTGATTTACAAATTGTAGCCATGAAGCCCAAATAATTCTCAGTTCCTTTTCTACCCTATTCCAAAGGAATGGTCTCCCGAGTCCTAAAAATATTGATATTAAAAAATGAGACTTCTAATTATAGATTCAATTTTTATGGATTATGAATAACTATATATTTGTAAAAACAAGGGATATGTTGAGAATTATCTAGTACGTATGTGACAAGTTTGAGATTGCACTTGATTAATGAGATGGTATTTTTATCATTTGGCACTAAAGTTATATAAGGCATGATTTTGAGAAAATTATACTATTTCATTTCTCTACCTCATTCCACACTTAGAATAGAGAAAAAAAATGAGAGATTGGGGCTTGGATGCAAGTTTCCTTTGCTTGCATGCAATATACTATCCCCACCACCTCCATTGATCAAGAAGTAAGCATTCATTCAATGAACTAACATTCTTTTATATTCATCTAACTAATTATAATCCATTTTATAAAACACCGACTGAGAGGTTAATAACGTCAAGGTCCCTATACCCCCTCTCATCTTAACCGAGGAAAAAATACAAGCCAATTGACAGTGGAGAGAACATGCAAAGAATTATATTCAACTTTGTATTGTGAAAATAACGATGCTGATGCGAAGTCATACTTGGATCTTCAAGATCGGCTGGATGCAGCAGAGCATGGCCGGGTGAACACAAAAGTAGTCGGCACTCCACCTATTTTGAGTAATGAGGATTCCATAGATGCTGCTAAAGTCGTGGTTTGTTATCCTTTGGAATGGTCGACTTTCTAGTGGGGCCGAAAAAAAGGATAAGCAGTTCCTTTGACAATTATGTGATTCCGCTCTACGAGTGTCTATTCAAAAAAATTGGACTACAATTGCCTTTTCCTACTTTGAAGTAGCCATCCTAAAGCTTTAAAAGTTGCCTCTCCCAACTTTATCCTACATCTTAGATTTATGTGAGGCCATTTCAATTGTCCCTTGAATAGAAGTTTCAGAAGCCTTCCCTTAGATTGTCGTTCGATATTTTCCATTTTGTGCGTTCTTCTTAGGATAACTTCCGAGACCAAGGGCTCATTGACCTTCATCCAAGCAATCATTGGTTCAACCCCTTCACCCCGTGCTGGGGTGATATTCTGGGGCATTTCTTCCTGGTAAAGCCCTTCACGCCTTCGACTCATCTCATTTTTTTTCTACCTTTCTGCCGATTCTCCTAGTTTCTGGCAACGTTTATTATCAAAGTACTAGTCTTCCATTAACTTTAATCGGGACGTCCATTCATATCGCACCAGGTTAGGTCCTTTTTCTCCTAAATAGGCGGTGATGAAGGAAGATTTGCATTCTTCATTAAAGGATGTGGCATGCCACATCAACTTTTCAGCGCACACGTAAGCAAGTCAACGCCAAATCACAACCCACCTCAGACACCGGAGCCCTAGCTCCGGTCGTTTTCTCCGGTGAGCCTCATCAGTGATGGCTGAAAAACTTGATAAAAATGAAAACTCAAGGCATGACTTTGAAGGAAATTTCACGTAGATTCCAAATATGCTATTAGTTTTTCATAAATCCTCTTCTATCATGGTGAAAGTGTGTCGCTACTGCGAAAATCGGCGCCGGCTGAACAGAAGAGTCGCCACCGTGCGTTATTTATCCCACGGGAGGGAAAGGAAACGCTCAGAGTAAACCTCGCACAACACGGGAAAGGTATGGTCATCGCAACCAAAACCTGGGTTCGGGAGTCGGTTACGCAAGGGGAAGGTATTAGCACCCCTCACGTCCGTCGTACTCGACGGGATCCACGCTTGTTTTCGGGTATGGATTGTTATTCTATCTAAACTATAGGTCAAGGGTTAAAAAGAAAATAAAATGAAAATAAAAATGACTCGGCAAAGTATCGCACTTTATGCCTACGTATTCCCGCCTGGAACGAGAAATCAGAGTCAACGTAGTTCGCCTACCTACAGGAAAGGAGGGGAAGGTTGCTCGCTAGGATATTGCATCCTATGCCTACGTACTTTCATACAGCATGAAAGATCAGAGCAAACGTAGTTCGGGCCACGGAAGACACAAGCTTGTCTTGATTGATTTTATTCCTTCTGAAAAAGGTTTTCTGATTAACATTCCCAGCGGACAAAAATGACGTTTTGATGAGTTCACATTCTTTTACGGAAGAAGTGTCTTTTATTGTGTTTGAAATCTTTATGGTGTTTTTCTGTTTGTTTTGAGGAAGAAGAGACAGAACTCTAACCTACGGTTGCGAAGGGAAACAAACTAACCTAATGTTATCATGCATGGGTTAAGACCTAGTGTCTATCATGCTCCTCTCTTGCACAGAGAGAAACAGAGATCCTACGGGATAGGCAGAAACAGAAACAATAACAGATATAATAAAGCGGTAAAATGCATGGATGCAACAGTACAAGCGAGGCAAGGGAGCCCCACTCAACCTCGAACCTGGAAAACAATAGGCAAAAGTGAACAGGCTTCACCTTCAACCCAACAGGGTAAACAGCAAACAATACAGTCCAGAAAACCAATCAATACATCAAGAAATGAAATACAGCAAAAATAGACAGCCACAGCAGCTCTGCATCAACATCTGGCTTCAAGTAATCTCCAATCAGCTACAGGCTTCAACAAGCATCAATCTCCATCTTCATGACCTTCAGGCAAGGGCTTTGATCATCAGTCTTCTATCTGCAATGGCTTTTCTTCAAGCTCAAACCTCCAGGATGAGGGATTAGTCACAAGAGTGAATTGGGTGTTAAGCAATCAGTTGACTACCAAGGGTGGTGAACAGACTGCTTCTAACACAAAAGACATTTTCTCTCAAGAGTTCTATCTCCTAGACACTATCACCAAGCCTTCCAAAGGAAGGGGGTGGGTGTCTTAGAGAGACTCTGAATCACAGAGAAGAATGGATGCAGACAAGGCAATCCATGTTTGAGAAACAAACTTTCTAATCTAGAGCTCTGCCTAGCTCCTAAACCCTAGTCTCCTCAGCAGCTGCTAGCAAGAACCTCCTCTTCAATTCTGGAAGTTGATCCTCAATCTCTGTATCTTCAATGGCTTTCATCTTCTCAAGTCTTCAACTCTCCTAAGTCCCCAGACAACCCCAATACCCAAGCAAGCAAGCAATAATCCCCAGAGGGCACACCACACCAGTCAATCAGACATACACAGAGTATTAATAGCAGTAGGGGAATCCTGACTTTTTCTAAGGGATCTAATAACTACCCATAGCCCCTATAGTCCCATAACTAAACTAGTCAAACCCTAAGTCCTAAGGGAAAAGAATCAAATCTCCTAAGTCATCACCTAAAAACCCTAATTTGTTCATGTTGTTCAAGCCTACATTAAGCACCTAAAATTAATTTCTAAAAATGGGAACTAAATTGAATCTATAAGTTCAATGTCTAATCTAAACAACCTAAAAAGAATGAACAAAAAATATGAAAGCATCTAGTAGAACAAAAATTAACAAAATCATGCATGAAATGAAGCTATTCAAAATGTCATTTATTTAGAAAATATGGGAAAAATATCAAATAAAAGTAAAATGCATTTTTTATTTTTTTATAATTTTCTAGACATTCTAATGAAAATGTTAAAAAAGAATGAGTTAAAAATAATATTTTTTCATTTAGTTATGATTTTTAGAAGATTAATGAAAAATTAAAGAAAATAAAAAGAGAATAAAATGAAATAAAATGGAGGGGGTGCGGGAAGAAATGAATTCACGTTCAGATTGAACTGGGCCCATATACGGGAGGTGTCAATAGCAAAACACACACTAAGCCCGCCCGTTTCATTAAATGAAACGGTGCGTTTTGGCTTCTATTCTCTCCCTCCAAAATTCTGTTTTAAATGAGAGCCGCGGGATTGCTTCTTTGGTCAAAGGTCTTGCACGCGATGGACGATCAGGATTTCGTCTTCAACCTTGGTCACAACTAGGGTTTTATATCTTCCATGAAATACCATGCACGTATCATGTTCAAGCTCTTTGTTCTCCTTCTACAGGCCACGGTTCAACTCGATCCAAACATGAAAATCATTCAGAATTTCTCCCTCTACAAGCCTATGGTCATAGTTTGTTCCAAATCTCAATGAATCACTCAAACCGATCGAGATAAGCTCTCGACTCCATGAAAATACTCTGTTATGCATCATCAAGATTCTCACTCAAACCTGTACTAATCTACTCTATGCCTAATGGTGATTATTCTGATCTATCAAACTAACATTATAATGCACTCTACTACAAGTTCTAAGTCTAAAAAGTTCTGAACACCTGTTAACAATTATCACTAAACAGCACCAAACTCATCCTAATCGTTCTACTAACAACCTAGATCACATCTAAACTAATAAAACCATGTAAATCTATCTATATCAAGCTATGGGAGAGAAATTGAACCTGGTGCGAAAGCTTGGAAATGGATGTTGAACTCGTGGATCTGAGGCTTCTAATGCTTGGATCTTGATCAACTATCTCAGTGTTTGATTCTGTTTGCAAAACCTTGATGATTCCTGCCTTGGATCTTGCTGTCCACTTGAAATTGCAATTTGGATATTGATGATTATGGTGCTCGAAAATGGATCAATTTCAATCAGATCTTTGTTGATCTTTAGTCCATGATGATGATTGAATATGGTGGAATCAATATTGGTGATGATTGATGAAGATTTTGAGAAATTTGGATGAAATTGCAATGAGAAAGAATAAAGAGAATTTGTGAGATTTTTGCACAAATGAGGATTCAACCCTTGCTCAATTCTGATTTCATGAATATATAGTGCTCAAATGAATCTTCTAGAACCATCTTGCAACTTCCCTTGCATTCCAAATTGAATCCATTTTGGTTATGTTTCTTCAAATGCAAGTAACCATAAATAACTTTGATTTTTTTCCACTAAGCTCAAAAATGTACTTGAACCATTGTTCTTAGAATGTGTTTTGGACCCAAAATCATATATGGGAAGTCTCCATTTGGACTTATAAATCTCTCAAACCATTTTTCACTTTGACTTTATTTAAGTTATAAGCCATTTTAGTTCAAATTTGACCAATCATGCAACTTCATGTTATGAGCTTTTCCAACAATTTGTGACCTTCTTTATAGACTCAAAATGTCATTTGGAGCAAGTTTGATGTTGTAAGTTTTTCCATTTGAGGCCTCCTTGTATGAGTTTTGGACATAGGTTAAAATGACCTGTAATTCACAAATGACCAAAATACCCTTTGCTTGCCAAGACCATAAGTTGAGTTCCACACATCATATGAAGGAATGCCACACCATTCTAGAAAGCTAAGACAATGAGGAACAATTCCTATGTTGACCAGAAATTCATTTGAAATCTCCTTGAGGGGTAAAACTAGCTTGGAAGTCAAGTCACTTTCACAGACAAAATTTCAGATACCTCAGATGACCTGTAACTTGCAAGGACCATAACTTGAGTTCTATAAATCTCCTTGATGTCTTCCACCACTCAAATTAAAGGTCTTGAGATCCTATACAAGTTTCATGTTGGCCAAGAAGCCATTTGAAGCTTGCATTTTGACTTATCTTGCTTGGAAATATGACCTAAACTAGGGGATTTTACACAGAAACCCTAATTTAGAAGCTCCTCTTCTCCTTGATTTCTCTTGAATTCTTCTTGGCATATCTCCATATCCTTCTTTATATGTCCAATGATGAAGCCCACACCCCTCCACTAGACTTGAATGCCCCTTAAATCAGTCAATTGACCTAGGGTTGACCTAGGGTTGACCCAGATGAAACCCTAGTTGACTGCCTTCAGCTATAGCTCTTGTGCTCTCATCAATGACTTGTCTCCTTCTTTAAATGACTTTCTAAGTCTCTCATAATGTCTAGATACTCTCCATGCCTTCAACTCACAGCTCACAACCCTCTTGTTGACCCTCAGATACCCTCAGCTAGGAGATGGACTCAAGGCTTGATCTGCTGAACTCTTTGCTTTCAAATTCTTTCCTGATGACTTGAATGAGATGGAATTAGGATAATAACCTCTTGATAGGCTTCTAGAGATGAGAATAATGATTGGTCCCCCTGTTGTATGACTTGCTATGCTTATGCTATGCAGATGATTAGACTATGCACATGACTCTATATGCAAATGCTAATGACATTGAAACATAAAGTTGAGCAAATTTTAGGGTGCAACAGCTGCCCCTATTCAAGCGGCTTGGACCCGATTGGGTGAAGAGCCCGGAGCCTTCAGACATTCGCGGTACAAGACGGTTGAATACTAGGAACCCAGAAATTTGCCAACCGCATAAATAAACTGCGCCACTGCTTGGGGAACGACATTCATCCACTGAATCTGACTGTTACGGCAACCCACTGATCTCGTGCGACCGTGCTGGGGATTGTCTTCATCGTTCTGAAGAGGATTCTGTCATAACAGATTGCTTGCTTGTCCAAGTTAGGACTCTGTCTGTCATCAATACGAAGAAATCTCGACTAAAACCGGTCCACGTTAGGACTCCACTTGCTGTTAACCCCGAAAAGTCTCGGCAACGCCGCTGGGGATAATTCGTCTGTATTTCCATAAACTGAATCGTCCACGTTAGGAATAAAACTCTTCCACGTTAGGAGTAGCACCGTCCACGTTAGGAATAACATCTGTCCACGTTAGGAATCATCTCTTCTGTATCTGTCCACGTCAGGACTAACCCTTTCATCTTTCCACGTCGGGAAGCAATCTTCTTTCCACATAAGGAGAACTATATCAATCTGTCCACGTAAGGACTCCAATACCACTTGACATGTCCGCGTTAGGACTCCGATCTTTCCACGTAAGGAATTCAACTTTGGTTCTGAACCTGTCCACGTCAGGACTCAACTTTCCACGTAAGGAGTACATCATTCTTCCACGTCAGGAATCAACTTTTCTTGAATCTGTCCACGTAAGGACCCCAATTTTTCCATGTAAGGAATAAATCTTCTTTTGAGTCTGTCCACATCAGAACTAAACCCCTTCCACGTCAGGAATACACTCTTTCTTCCCACGTCAGGAATACAAGCCTCTTTCCACGTAAGGAATGCTATCCGTTTTCCACGCAAGGAAACATAACTTTTCCACATAAGGCAACCAATTCCTTCCGATTTGTCCGCGTCAGGACTACATTTTTCCACGTAAGGAATGCCATCTTAATCTGTCCACGTAAGGACTCCACTCTTTCCACATTAGGAATCACCTCTTTCCACGTAAGGAATCCTCTTATAATATGTCCGCGTAAGGACTACATCGTCCACGTTAGGACCCACTTCTCCACGTTAGGAATAATAATCTCTTTGATTTGTCCGCGTCAGGACTAAACTCTTCCACGTAAGGAATCTATCTCGTTCTTTCCACGTCAGGAATCAATCTTGATATGTCCGCGTGAGGACTCAATCTTTCCACGTAAGGAAACAACTTCGTTCCACGTCAGGACCCATGTTTCGTCTTGATTTGTCCACGTCAGGACCCAGGCCTCTTCGACCCGCTGGGGAAATGCAACTTGTCCACGTCAGGACTCACTTCTTCATTGGTCCCGACCCACAAACTTCTTAGTACTGACGTGACAACGACTTTGAGGCGGACTCTACTGGGGATATCTGGAAACCAAACTACCGGATGCTCGTTCTGATGCCCGGAGGCCACTTCTGAAATTCTGATTCATGGAACCCCTGACGACAACTAATTCTGCCTGGGAATAAAGAGAAACTTATCCTGGTAACTCTGTGGGGAATACTGTCGAAACTGACATTATCCTTGGATGCCTCATGCCGAGATCTTGACTGTTTGGTAGTTCATTTGATCAAGAGTTCTCTCCACCTGAACTGCTAGAGTACAGAAACTGCTTCAGCAAAATAAATGCTGGAAGGATAATGCCGACTCCGCCGGGGATAGCCAGATGCTACAGAATTATTCCAGCAAAATAAATGCTGGAAGGATGATGCCGACTCCGCCGGGGATAGCCAGATGCTACAGAATTATTCCAGCAAAATAAATGCTGGAAGGATGAAGTCAACCCTGCTGGGAAATTGGGAACTCAAACCGAGCACCCTGTTGAGGTAACCCCCTGCTGGGGAAAATAACCTTGCTGGGGAATAGCAGATGTGCATAGTACGATCGGACTTTCTGCTGGAACGTGAACTGATATTACACAGTATCCCTGACAAAATAAATGACAGGACCCACCATCAACTCTGCTTTGGAGAGTCTTGATCTTCGAGTTCCGCGGGGAGGATAGAACACTTGCTGAACAGAGAACTCCGCTGGGGGTGGGACTATTCTCTCGAGGAAAATCCACTGACTCCGCTGGGGGAGAGTGCATGACCCTGCGGGGATCAAGTCTTTCGTTATCGCGATCTTTTGATTGTATTCCTCATGGGGCTATGAAACCTGTAACAACACAAACAAGACACGACAAGCCTATGCAATCAAATCAATTCAGGTTAGTGACGTTACACTCAGTTAATTCAAAGCTTTAACAATTGTTGGCAAGGGCCAGTGATGTTATACTCATGCTAGCTTCACTAAACTTAGGCGTTTTATTATGCACAAAACAGTAAAGAACCAGCATCAAGTACTGAATAACATATTTTATTGATCGGGCCCCTGAATGGGCGGAGTTTTATACATGGGATGTAACTCCTGAAAAGAGGAAGCTACGCAAAGCAAATATACAAGTATGCAAGTATGCACAAGAAGCATGAATATTGACAACTTAAATTTGTACACATGTCGGCAACGGGATGCAGATGAACACCACGAACTGATCCTCCCATGACTCGCCCGACTCTAATGCTTTCCCGGTATCCCCACTTCTGAAGAGATTGTATCCGATAACTGGCTCCTCCAACACATTCTCCCGCATTGATGCTCATTGAATTCGGACCGCAGTCATTTGCTTTTCAAATCCCTAACTTTTGCGTGAACCGCCCTTTGCGGGTTTTCAGTTCACCGGGATACCCTTTTTTGCCGAAGCCGCCCAGTGTAGGTTTTCAACTTCGCGGGTGTACATTTTTTCAATTTTATCCCTAACTTTTGCCCGAACCTTTCATTCTGTTTTTGGTTCGCCAGGATGCCCCATTTTTGCCTGGACTCTCTTTTTCTGTCCAGCGGGTCTATTTTAAGCAAAGTATTTTTTAACTGCGTCCGAATTCACAGGTGACACAAAGTCTTCTCCGTCCATGGTGGACAACAACAACGCTCCTCCTGAGAAGACTTTACTAACAACGTATGGCCCTTCGTAGTTGGGGGTCCACTTGCCCCTGTGATCTGCTTGCGGCGGGAGAATCCTTTTCAGCACAAGGTCGCCCGTCTGAAAGCTTCGCGGATGTATCTTCTTGTCGTACGCTTTCTTCATTCGGCTCTGGTACAAACGACCGTATGCTAGAGAAGCTAGCCTCTTCTCGTCCATTAAGCTCAGTTGGTTCAATCTATCTTTCACCCATTCTGCCTCGTCCAGCTGAACGTCTCGCAATACCCTCAGAGAAGGGATCTCAACCTCTAATGGTAATACCGCTTCCATTCCGTATACCAACGAGAACGGAGTTGCCCCGGTTGATGTGCGTACCGTCGTACGATAACCGTGC
This sequence comes from Lathyrus sativus, assembly GCA_963859935.3. NCBI lineage: Eukaryota > Viridiplantae > Streptophyta > Magnoliopsida > Fabales > Fabaceae > Lathyrus > Lathyrus sativus. The sequence continues at coordinate 78,042,908 of OZ012738.1, forward strand.
AAAGCAAAAGGTAGCATTTCATGCCAATCCTTATAGGTCACCACCATTTTCTGAATGATTTTCTTGATATTCTTATTGGCCGCTTCAACAGCGCCATTCATCTTGGGTCGGTAAGGGGAGGAGTTGTGATGTTCGATCTTGAAATTCTGACAGAGCTCCTTCATCATTTTGTTGTTCAGATTTGAACCATTATCCGTGATTATCCGCTCGGGAATCCCATATCGGCAAATGATATCTCTCTTGATGAATCTGGCCACCACTTGCTTCGTTACATTTGCGTAAGACGCCGCTTCCACCCACTTGGTGAAATAATCGATTGCTACTAGGATGAACCGGTGCCCGTTAGAAGCCGTCGGCTCGATCTTCCCAATCATATCGATTCCCCACATCGAGAATGGCCATGGAGATGACATCACATTTAGAGGACTCGGAGGCACGTGTATCCTGCCGGCATAGATTTGGCACTTGTGGCACTTCCTCGCGAACTTGAAACAATCAGTTTCCATCGTCAGCCAAAAGTAACCTGCCCTCAGCAGCTTCCTCGTCATAGCATGCCCACCAGCATGCGTACCAAAGGTACCTTCGTGAATTTCCTCCATGAGAAGCTTTGCCTCTTTCTCGTCTACACAACGCAACAACACCAAATCGTGGTTTCTTCTGTACAAGACGCCATCCAGATTCAAGTAGAAATTACCCGCTAATCTCCTGAGAGTCTTCTGATCTTGACTGGATGCCCCAGCCGGATACTCTTTATTCTTCAGGAAATTAAGGATATCAAAATACCACGGTTTGTCGTCAGATGCTTCATCAATAGCAAATACATAAGCTGGCCTGTCCAGCCGAGAGATAATGATTCGGGGAGCCTCGTTCCAGAAGTTGACTTTGTACATGGAAGACAAAGTGGCGAGGGCGTCAGCCATTTGATTCTCTGCCCGCGGTACATGATGCAATTCAACCTTGTCGAAGAAAGGCAACAATCTCCTTGCATAATTCATGTAATGTACCAAATTGGGCTGACGTGTCTCCCATTCCCCTTTGATCTGGTTCACCACCAGAGCTGAGTCTCCGTATACATCTAGATGCTTGATTCGCAAATCAATGGCTTCTTCAAGCCCCATTATACAAGCTTCGTATTCGGCCTCATTGTTGGTAACGGCAAAGGTCAATCGGGCAGTAAACGGGATGTGCGACCCGTGTGGCGTAGTGATGATTGCCCCTATTCCGCTACCGTAAGCATTCACAGCTCCGTCAAAAATCATCTTCCACTTGGACCCCAACTCTGGTCCCTCGTCTGACAACGGTTCTTCACAATCTTTCATCTTTAGGTACATGATATCCTCGTCAGGAAAATCAAACCTCATCGATTGGTACTCTTCAATAGGCTGCTCCGCCAGATACTCAGACAGCACACTCCCCTTTATAGCCTTTTGCGAGACGTATTGGATATCATATTCAGTCAAGACCATCTGCCAACGGGCAATTCTACCTGACAACGCCTGCTTTTCGAATACATATTTGATAGGATCCATCTTTGAGATGAGCATGGTTGTATGATTCAGCATGTACTGCCTCAAACGCTTGGCGGCCCAGGCTAGCGCGCAACAAGTTTTCTCCAGCATTGAGTATCGAGATTCACAGTCTGTAAATTTCTTACTCAGGTAATAGATCGCATGCTCTTTCCTCCCCGTCTCGTCGTGTTGACCGAGAACACAACCCATGCTTCCCTCAAGAACCGTCAAATACATGATCAAGGGTCTCCCTGCCACTGGGGGTATCAAAATAGGAGGCTCCTGCAGATACTTCTTTATTTTATCGAACGCCTTTTGACAATTTTCGTTCCACGTTACAGCTTGATCTTTCTTCAACAGCTTGAATAATGGTTCACACGTGGCCGTTAGGTGAGATATGAACCGGGCAATGTAGTTCAATCTCCCTAAAAACCCGCGCACCTCTTTCTCTGTTTTAGGCGTCGGCATTTCTTGTATTGCTTTTATTTTAGCAGGATCGACCTCTATTCCTCTTTCGCTTACGATAAACCCCAGCAGTTTACCCGATCTCACCCCGAAGGTGCATTTATTAGGGTTCAGCCTCAGCCTGAACTTCCTAAGTCTTTTAAACAACTTCAGCAGATTCACCAGATGCTCTTCCTCCGTCTGGGATTTGGCAATCATATCGTCAACATAAACTTCGATCTCTTTATGCATCATGTCATGGAAAAGAGTCGTCATCGCACGCTGATATGTTGCCCCAGCATTCTTCAAACCAAAGGGCATCACTTTGTAGCAAAATGTTCCCCAAGGTGTTATAAAAGTAGTCTTCTCCATATCCTCTGGCGCCATTTTAATTTGATTATAGCCTGAAAAGCCATCCATGAAGGAGAATACGGAGTATTGAGCAGTATTATCAACTAACACGTCAATGTGAGGAAGTGGAAAATCGTCTTTTGGGCTTGCTTTATTCAAATCTCTATAATCCACGCACATTCGAACCTTACCATCTTTCTTTGGCACTGGTACGATGTTGGCAACCCATGAAGGATACTTCGTCACAGCCAGGAAACCAGCGTCCCACTGTTTCTGCACCTCCTCTTTGATCTTCATTGCCATATCTGGTCGCGTTCTGCGAAGCTTTTGTTTGACCGGCGGGCAATCTTCTTTCAGTGGCAGGCGGTGCACAACCATATCTGTATCGAGCCCGGGCATATCCTCATACGACCAAGCGAATACATCACTATACTCTTGGAGCATTTCAACCAGTCTCCGCTTGATATCATCCTGCAGCGCGGCTCCGATACGAATGTTTTTCTCAACCCCTTCCGACCCCAAATTGATAATTTCGATGACCTCGTCGTGAGGCAGAATGGCTCTTTCCTCTTGCTTTACTAACCAAGACAGTTCTTCAGGAACGTCGCTATCTTCGACAACCTCTTCTTCAGCCTGAAACACCGGGTGCTCAAAGTCGGGACGAGTCATAGGTGGTTCAAGGATGTCATCTGAAAATGTTATCCTGCAAAAGGAATGGTTAAGTGCTTCAAAATGCGTATAAAGCGAATAACCATGTTGCCATTTTATTGAAAAATACAAAACAAGAAAGACAGGGATTACGGTATTTGCACATGAAAAAACGCCATTTATTTAATGATTAACACGCAATGTTTATAACAACACAGCCCTAAGCAAATCCTGATGCCCCGGGCAAGACATCAGATTATTCAACAATTAATAAAGCAAAGCATTACTGTTTAAAAGTCACAGGAACAAGCTCCTGAATAGACCAGTTGCACAGTCCTTGTCCTGGCGTGCTTGGCTGAATCCAGGCATCCATATCACAGTCGCTGTCTCCTTCATCGGACTCTGAAGCAGCATTGACAGTTTCATGACATACTCCACTGGCAGAGATGATAATCGGCTTTCTGAAACGGGGGGCCCCCACGGAAGGCGTTGATGACGACGGTTGGTATCCCAGCCCGAACCGGTCCATCTTCACAGGAATGTCCAGCACTTTGCCCCAGCCCTTTGCTTCTCCTGCCTCCACTAGAGCTTGAGCTTCTTTATACGATGAGACGGCTATCTCTGGCACTTTGCTCGGTCCGGGACCTTTGTCCTTGATGCGCAACCCTTCAAATGCCTGGCAGGGTGTCTCGTGGATCTCTCCGTCGACTTCCACATATTTAAATGACGATAGATGGCTGACCAGGATGTCCTCTTCTCTGCACACGGTGACTACGCTGTCTCCGACCATATATTTTAACTTCTGATGCAGGGTGGACGTGACTGCCCCCGCCCCATGAATCCAGGGTCTTCCAAGCAAGCAGCTGTACGCAGGCTGTATATCCATGATATAAAACTCAGTCGCAAACACTTCCGGCCCCACTTGCAGAGGCAAGGTAATCGATCCGAAGACTGTTCTCCGCATGCCGTCAAATGCTCTGACTACCAAATCACTGGGTGTACACAAAATCCCTCGAACATCCAGCTTCATCATCGCCTTCTTGGGCAACACATTCAAAGATGATCCGGTGTCAACCAATACGTGCGACATTACTGATCCTCTACACTCAACAGATACGTGTAATGCCATATTATGATCTCTCCCTTTCGGAGTCAAGTCAAAATCGGTAAAACCCAAGCTGTGGCCTGCATTCACATGTGCCAGCACTCCTTCCAGCTGATTCACGGAGACGTCTTGGGGTACAAAAGAAGTGTCTAGGACTTTCAGCAAAGCATTTCTGTGAGCTTCCGAACATAACAGCAATGATAGGATAGATATTTTGGACGGTGTCTGCTGCAGATGCTCCACAATCTTATAATCACTTTTTCGAATTAAGCGCATGAACTCTTCTACATCCTTCGATGCTGCTTCTTTTTCACTTGCTTGTACCGGAACATTCTCAACCGCTTTCCCTTTTCCTTTCGCTAGTCTTTCAGCCTCCACTTCAGGAGATATAAAGATCCTGCCACTCCTCGTCATGCCTCCTGAACCAACAACATTATCCACAATCTCCACTGGCTGTTTGTTAACATCAATCTTTATCCCATCACAATACACCTCTAACCCATATGACCATGGGACTGCTTTCGTGTTCTCGTACGGGATTGGCCCGGCCTTAGTTATGGTGATCGGTGGTCGCTGAGCTGGTGCTGCAATAGTGATCGTCTTCCGAGGAATCGTTACCGTGGCCACATCACTCCGATTATCCACTACTGCCCCTGCAGGCTCGTCAGTTGCCGCTCGATCAAACTGCAATATGCCCTCATCAATTAAAGCCTGAATGCCTTTCTTCAAATCCTCACACCCCCCAGCTAGGGTCCAACAGTCTAAGCAATACTCGTTACATCCTGGGTAAACACCTCCTTGTAACAGTCGGCTCTTTATCTCGCTCAGCAGCGTCTTTAAATCTTCAACATTCATAATAAGATTCAGACCTTCCTCAGTCAGAACGGCGTTTGCCCCATGATTAGGCATGGGTTTCTGGAGTATATTCGGACCTGCCGTTCCGAAATTGATAGTCTTATTGTCCAAAAGATCCTGCACAACGTGCTTAAAAGCGTGGCAACCTTCTATATCGTGACCCGGGGCTCCAGAATGAAACTCGCAGTGTCTGTTTGCATCGTAGCCGAACGGGGGAGCTCCCGTTATTGGTGCCAGAGTTCTTTTCTCTACCAGATTCAATCCCAACAATGTCTGCAACAACTCGGCATATGTTGAGGGAGGCTTCTCAAACACTCTTCTCGGTTTACTACCCTGGAATCTTCGTTGAACCTGCTGTGCCCCCTGCTGAGGCTGCTGTTGCTGTGGCAATGGCTGTTGCTGAACCGGTTGTTGTTGCTGGAGTGGTTGTTGCTGATAGGGAATAGTAACACTCGCCACCTGCTGCGGCTGACGATATTGACCTCGTCCCCTGCCTCGGCCTCGGCCTCCAAATACTGCGCTGGCTTCGCCCTGACGGCGCCCACCATAAGCTTTCCTATTACTGCCAGATGCAGTTGATTCCTCGACTTGGAACTTTCCTTGCTTAATATTACGTTCAATCTTTTCCCCCATCAGAATCAGGTCTGAAAAACTGGCCAGAGACGTATGAAACAGCATATCATGAAACAGACCTGTGAATGTGCCGACAAACATGTCATTCATTTCCTTATCTTCCACCGGAGGACGGACCCTGGCAGCCATATCGCGCCACCTTTGCGCGTACTCTTTAAAGCTCTCCCCCTTCTTCTGCGACAGTCCCGCCAATTGGACCCGATTGGGCGCCAAGTCGCTGTTATACTTGTAGTGAGCTACGAACGCCTCCGCCAATTGCTTCCATGTCTTGATATCAGTTGGCTCCAACCCCATGTACCACTCTAGGGAAGGGCCCGATAGACTATCCTGAAAGAAATGCATTAGCATTCTTTCATCAGTGGAGTATGCAGACATCTTTCTGTAATAAGCTCGTACATGCACTTTCGGACATGTGTCTCCTTTATACTTATCGAATGCAGGAGCTTTGAATTTAATTGGCACCCTTAAACCAGGTACCAGACCCATGGTTGCCATGTCCAATCCCACAGCACTTTGATTTAAGACTCCCTTCATCTGCTCTTCCAGCATTCTAATCTTTTGGGAATCATCCATCGGCCCCTCAAAACCCCCTCCGGAGAAGGCGTCTTCCTGCTGATCTTCTTGCCACATGCCGTTTCCAGCTCCGTACCCATCATATCCATTATTACGTCCAGCTCTGATCTGATTCATCCCCGGACCTCGGCCTCTGTTACCGTACCCTTGAACACCTCCAGCAGGACCAAAAGCCATAAATCCAGTACCGTTTCCGTTTCCAAAGCCTCCGTAACCCTGATTGACCATACCATAACCATCTTGCCCAAAGCCTTGAGCATTAAAGCCATACTTCCCAGTGTTATCGAATACCTGATCGTTGAATCCGAATCCAGTATTGACAAAGCCATTGCCTCCTAGATTATCTCCCAAATTGACATCACCCAGCCCAACATTATGGACAGCGGTCTCATTCCCCACTCCAACGTTACCATTCACAGCAGCGGTAGCGTTGTTGATATTAGCAGCAGGTGTATTGACTACAGGCGGAGCCACTGGCGTGGGAGTGCCGTCTTCATGAACAGTATCGACCCGTACAGACTGATGATCTTCATTACCATGACCAGCGTTTCGAGCCAACAGAGGCTGGACCATGGCCTGTAAATTCTCCTGCCCTTTTGCAATAGCTTCCATGGTCTGCATGAAGAGAGCGAGCTTCTCGCGCACATCTTGCATCTCGTTCTGCATTTGATCCATGATTCTTCGACAGTTGTTGCGGGTAGAATAGCGGTGCGGGTGCTGATCTGCAATCCTGAAAAGTACCTGTCACAGAGCATGAAATAAGACACTATTCGAAGATTACCTGTAATGCAATATGAATATGAATGCAATGCAATGTGTCTGTGCATTAGGGAAATTCATTCCCCCAGTTCTAGTGTGAAGGTGCCAATGCAGTGATAGTGTTGACAATAGGAATATCGGAGCTGAATCATAGAAAGCCTCATGTATTGCAGGGAGAATCAATAAGCCCAGGGTACAATATCAGTGAGAGTACAAAGAAGGCATGACCTCAACCAACAATCCTGGTGATGGTCAGCACTATGCAAATAAAGCATACAAGTTACTATATGAAATGATCAAATCCTCCCAAAAGTCTGGTACTCTTCTATCAACTTCCTGGTCTCCGGATGGCTTGGTCGATCAAGCAGCCCTTCAACAAGCTGGTTTCTCCTCTTAAGGACACGGCGTACGTCTTCAGCAGTTTCTTCCCATGTTGCTTCTCCGAAGCAATCTTCTAACTTTCGCTTCTGAGACACTGCTTCATCTCTGGATTTAATTGCCTTGTTCAGTGCATGCTGGACACTATACCGGGTCATCACTTCCTCCTCACATTTCTTGATGCTAGACTTCAACTTCTCTTCGAGGTCGGAAATTTGCTGCTTCAGCTTATCTTCCCTCTTCTTATTGTTGGTGAGTGTAGCATTCCAAGTCTTATTGCAAGAGGAGATTTCTCGGTGTGCTGCGTCGAGCGCCTTCTTTTTGGCTTCCAGCATGTCATGGGAGCTTCTGAACTCTTGCCCCAGACGTTCGCGCTTTTTCTTCTCCTCAGTCAACTCGGCCCCTAACCTGTTTAACAGCTCGATCTGTTGTTGGAAAGCATATACAGCCTTGTTTTTCTCACTGCGTACTTGAGCTAGCTCTTGCTCTAACCCTTCGTTGATCTTCATCAAGGCTTCTTTTTCCTTCACAACTTGTTCATAGACTTCTCTAGAAACAGTAGTCGGCTCTGCTACCGGAACGGGAACAAGAATTGGTGCATCTGGAAACGGCATCCTCAACTGACTAGCCCTCTCCTGAATCCAAACTCTATAAGGTGCATAGGCCTGACAGTCATTCTTTCCTAACAAAGGCTTCCCTCTGCGGTTAATACGCGTCCAGGCATGCTGCAGCTTGGCTAGTAACTCCCCCTTCAAATCCCCTGTGAAGTACAGAGATTCCTGTACTTCTTCCTCCTGAGGTGGATTCTTCAGTGCATATCCGAACTGGCGAATGAATAGAGAAGGGTTGTAATTGATGCACCCTTTTCTTCCGATCAACGGCACATTAGGGTACCCAGAACAACTGAAGATGAGCTCAGATCCCAACAGGTCTCGATCAAACCACTCCATATCTTCCGACGATAGCCTCATCAGGCGCTCTGGCCAATCAACTGGGACTGTAGTCTCTGCAACAGATCTTCTCTTAGAAAGGTGACTCTCAAACCACCTACTCAACAAGGGTACACACAGATGAACATTCTTCCCTCTTCCCTTCTCATTCTTGTAATGCAGTGAGTGGTAGAGATCTCCGAGTAAGGTAGGTACAGGATTACCAGCGGCAAACAAGTAGAAGGCGTCGAAGTCCACAAAATCCGGTATATTGGGGAACAGTACTATGCCATAAATGCACAAGGCCAACACAACATTGAAAGCAACCCAGCACCCGCTCTTGGCATACTCTTGGGCTTTACCAACTAAGAATTGGAGTGAGAAGCCTGGAACTCCACGGGAGACAGTAGTCACAAGTTCAGAAGCATCAATATGCAAGGCTTTTGCCAAATCCTCCGGCTTGGGCTTGGCGTCACAATGAATGAATGGAACCTGGTTCTGCACGGGCAGCTCAACATACTCAGCGTATTCCTCCAGGGTAGGTCCCATAATAAAGTCAGAGAACGTGAAGCACCTCAAAGCAGGGTCGTAGAATTGCATCAGAGCATACAACCCATCCAACTCTACCTCTGTAGGTTTACACACCAATCTCAGTAGTCTACCATAGCTCATCCGGAAGCTCCTACGAACACCCTCATCAGCAAGAGAAATCAACCCCAGTAAAGGAACAATATCAGGCGTAGGCAATTTGTAAGCGACTGTTCTCCTTAAGCTAGTCATGATCAAAACTCAGAAGTCTGGGCACTAGAACTAGGGAAATGCAAATGCACCTGCAGCACAGACACACGTTAGTGAAATGCAAATGGTAATGGATATGCAGTGATGCAATGCAAGTAACATGCAACAGGGACCAAAGCTGTAGCTGAATAGACTGAACCCAATCAAGAAAGGTCTCAGATAGACCATCCAGAAGTCCTCAAGCCCTGGTCTCAGATATACCTAAAACAAAGCCTCAATACTGGTCTCTGATAGACCCCATAATCATAACCTGAATGGTCTCTGGCAGACCTCAGATCATATCCCCCACTGGTCTCTGACAGACCTCAGAACACATCTCCAAATAGTCTCTGACAGACCTCGGAACACACCAACTGGTCTCTGACAGACCTTAGAACCCTCCATAAATATCCAGGATCCTGATCAAGAAACAAACTGGTGGTCTGAAGGTCTGGTTACCTGCATAACCCTTGAATCCCCTCACAGGTGGGTGGCCCTATAACTGGCACAAGGTACGGCATCCTATGCGGTCGTCGGCGTCACAGACTTTCAGGGTTGATGATACGATTCCCAGAAGGAGTGGCATCATCAATTCTTGAAGAGGCCTCACTTAGCCAACTTCCAAATGATCGGTCCCCAGAGTCGACAATCCAACTAACCAGCAACCCACGCCAACCAAAGGAAGGGGCAGGAGGCCAACCAGAGGAACCTCGTCTGAGTGTAGATTTCATGGGACACCAAAGCAAGCAAAGCAAGCGGGCGCCCACTAATTTCTACTCTAATTCTAGGTGCACTCAAGCCCAGGTCCGGCTTCTCACTCAATATCAGAACACCCGTCACACCCCAGATACAGCAATAATAATCAATATATAAAGCTGAAAAAAAGAAGGTTAGAAATATAAAATAACTCCATACAAAATCCTCGACGGGAAAACAAGCGCTAGGATTGACTCTCTTAAGGGACGTTGGATCCCAAATGCATAAGAACTATCGCAGTCCTTAGCAGCCAGGGGACGTTGGATCCCCAGCAGAGTCGCCAGCTGTCGCTACTGCGAAAATCGGCGCCGGCTGAACAGAAGAGTCGCCACCGTGCGTTATTTATCCCACGGGAGGGAAAGGAAACGCTCAGAGTAAACCTCGCACAACACGGGAAAGGTATGGTCATCGCAACCAAAACCTGGGTTCGGGAGTCGGTTACGCAAGGGGAAGGTATTAGCACCCCTCACGTCCGTCGTACTCGACGGGATCCACGCTTGTTTTCGGGTATGGATTGTTATTCTATCTAAACTATAGGTCAAGGGTTAAAAAGAAAATAAAATGAAAATAAAAATGACTCGGCAAAGTATCGCACTTTATGCCTACGTATTCCCGCCTGGAACGAGAAATCAGAGTCAACGTAGTTCGCCTACCTACAGGAAAGGAGGGGAAGGTTGCTCGCTAGGATATCGCATCCTATGCCTACGTACTTTCATACAGCATGAAAGATCAGAGCAAACGTAGTTCGGGCCACGGAAGACACAAGCTTGTCTTGATTGATTTTATTCCTTCTGAAAAAGGTTTTCTGATTAACATTCCCAGCGGACAAAAATGACGTTTTGATGAGTTCACATTCTTTTACGGAAGAAGTGTCTTTTATTGTGTTTGAAATCTTTATGGTGTTTTTCTGTTTGTTTTGAGGAAGAAGAGACAGAACTCTAACCTACGGTTGCGAAGGGAAACAAACTAACCTAATGTTATCATGCATGGGTTAAGACCTAGTGTCTATCATGCTCCTCTCTTGCACAGAGAGAAACAGAGATCCTACGGGATAGGCAGAAACAGAAACAATAACAGATATAATAAAGCGGTAAAATGCATGGATGCAACAGTACAAGCGAGGCAAGGGAGCCCCACTCAACCTCGAACCTGGAAAACAATAGGCAAAAGTGAACAGGCTTCACCTTCAACCCAACAGGGTAAACAGCAAACAATACAGTCCAGAAAACCAATCAATACATCAAGAAATGAAATACAGCAAAAATAGACAGCCACAGCAGCTCTGCATCAACATCTGGCTTCAAGTAATCTCCAATCAGCTACAGGCTTCAACAAGCATCAATCTCCATCTTCATGACCTTCAGGCAAGGGCTTTGATCATCAGTCTTCTATCTGCAATGGCTTTTCTTCAAGCTCAAACCTCCAGGATGAGGGATTAGTCACAAGAGTGAATTGGGTGTTAAGCAATCAGTTGACTACCAAGGGTGGTGAACAGACTGCTTCTAACACAAAAGACATTTTCTCTCAAGAGTTCTATCTCCTAGACACTATCACCAAGCCTTCCAAAGGAAGGGGGTGGGTGTCTTAGAGAGACTCTGAATCACAGAGAAGAATGGATGCAGACAAGGCAATCCATGTTTGAGAAACAAACTTTCTAATCTAGAGCTCTGCCTAGCTCCTAAACCCTAGTCTCCTCAGCAGCTGCTAGCAAGAACCTCCTCTTCAATTCTGGAAGTTGATCCTCAATCTCTGGATCTTCAATGGCTTTCATCTTCTCAAGTCTTCAACTCTCCTAAGTCCCCAGACAACCCCAATACCCAAGCAAGCAAGCAATAATCCCCAGAGGGCACACCACACCAGTCAATCAGACATACACAGAGTATTAATAGCAGTAGGGGAATCCTGACTTTTTCTAAGGGATCTAATAACTACCCATAGCCCCTATAGTCCCATAACTAAACTAGTCAAACCCTAAGTCCTAAGGGAAAAGAATCAAATCTCCTAAGTCATCACCTAAAAACCCTAATTTGTTCATGTTGTTCAAGCCTACATTAAGCACCTAAAATTAATTTCTAAAAATGGGAACTAAATTGAATCTATAAGTTCAATGTCTAATCTAAACAACCTAAAAAGAATGAACAAAAAATATGAAAGCATCTAGTAGAACAAAAATTAACAAAATCATGCATGAAATGAAGCTATTCAAAATGTCATTTATTTAGAAAATATGGGAAAAATATCAAATAAAAATAAAATGCATTTTTTATTTTTTTATAATTTTCTAGACATTCTAATGAAAATGTTAAAAAAGAATGAGTTAAAAATAATATTTTTTCATTTAGTTATGATTTTTAGAAGATTAATGAAAAATTAAAGAAAATAAAAAGAGAATAAAATGAAATAAAATGGAGGGGGTGCGGGAAGAAATGAATTCACGTTCAGATTGAACTGGGCCCATATACGGGAGGTGTCAATAGCAAAACACACACTAAGCCCGCCCGTTTCATTAAATGAAACGGTGCGTTTTGGCTTCTATTCTCTCCCTCCAAAATTCTGTTTTAAATGAGAGCCGCGGGATTGCTTCTTTGGTCAAAGGTCTTGCACGCGATGGACGATCAGGATTTCGTCTTCAACCTTGGTCACAACTAGGGTTTTATATCTTCCATGAAATACCATGCACGTATCATGTTCAAGCTCTCTGTTCTCCTTCTACAGGCCACGGTTCAACTCGATCCAAACATGAAAATCATTCAGAATTTCTCCCTCTACAAGCCTATGGTCATAGTTTGTTCCAAATCTCAATGAATCACTCAAACCGATCGAGATAAGCTCTCGACTCCATGAAAATACTCTGTTATGCATCATCAAGATTCTCACTCAAACCTGTACTAATCTACTCTATGCCTAATGGTGATTATTCTGATCTATCAAACTAACATTATAATGCACTCTACTACAAGTTCTAAGTCTAAAAAGTTCTGAACACCTGTTAACAATTATCACTAAACAGCACCAAACTCATCCTAATCGTTCTACTAACAACCTAGATCACATCTAAACTAATAAAACCATGTAAATCTATCTATATCAAGCTATGGGAGAGAAATTGAACCTGGTGCGAAAGCTTGGAAATGGATGTTGAACTCGTGGATCTGAGGCTTCTAATGCTTGGATCTTGATCAACTATCTCAGTGCTTGATTCTGTTTGCAAAACCTTGATGATTCCTGCCTTGGATCTTGCTGTCCACTTGAAATTGCAATTTGGATATTGATGATTATGGTGCTCGAAAATGGATCAATTTCAATCAGATCTTTGTTGATCTTTAGTCCATGATGATGATTGAATATGGTGGAATCAATATTGGTGATGATTGATGAAGATTTTGAGAAATTTGGATGAAATTGCAATGAGAAAGAATAAAGAGAATTTGTGAGATTTTTGCACAAATGAGGATTCAACCCTTGCTCAATTCTGATTTCATGAATATATAGTGCTCAAATGAATCTTCTAGAACCATCTTGCAACTTCCCTTGCATTCCAAATTGAATCCATTTTGGTTATGTTTCTTCAAATGCAAGTAACCATAAATAACTTTGATTTTTTTCCACTAAGCTCAAAAATGTACTTGAACCATTGTTCTTAGAATGTGTTTTGGACCCAAAATCATATATGAGAAGTCTCCATTTGGACTTATAAATCTCTCAAACCATTTTTCACTTTGACTTTATTTAAGTTATAAGCCATTTTAGTTCAAATTTGACCAATCATGCAACTTCATGTTATGAGCTTTTCCAACAATTTGTGACCTTCTTTCTAGACTCAAAATGTCATTTGGAGCAAGTTTGATGTTGTAAGTTTTTCCATTTGAGGCCTCCTTGTATGAGTTTTGGACATAGGTTAAAATGACCTGTAATTCACAAATGACCAAAATACCCTTTGCTTGCCAAGACCATAAGTTGTGTTCCACACATCATATGAAGGCATGCCACACCATTCTAGAAAGCTAAGACAATGAGAAACAATTCCTATGTTGACCATAAATTCATTTGAAATCTCCTTGAGGGGTAAAACTAGCTTGGAAGTCAAGTCACTTTCACAGACAAAATTTCAGATACCTCAGATGACCTGTAACTTGCAAGGACCATAACTTGAGTTCTATAAATCTCCTTGATGTCTTCCACCACTCAAATTAAAGGTCTTGAGATCCTATACAAGTTTCATGTTTGCCAAGAAGCCATTTGAAGCTTTCATTTTGACTTATCTTGCTTGGAAATTTGACCTAAACTAGGGGATTTTACACAGAAACCCTAATTTAGAAGCTCCTCTTCTCCTTGATTTCTCTTGAATTCTTCTTGGCATATCTCCATATCCTTCTTTATATGTCCAATGATGAACCCCACACCCCTCCACTAGACTTGAATGCCCCTTAAATCAGTCAATTGACCTAGGGTTGACCTAGGGTTGACCCAGATGAAACCCTAGTTGACTGCCTTCAGCTATAGCTCTTGTGCTCTCATCAATGACTTGTCTCCTTCTTTAAATGACTTTCTAAGTCTCTCATAATGTCTAGATACTCTCCATGCCTTCAACTCACAGCTCACAACCCTCTTGTTGACCCTCAGATACCCTCAGCTAGGAGATGGACTCAAGGCTTGATCTGCTGAACTCTTTGCTTTCAAATTCTTTCCTGATGACTTGAATGAGATGGAATTAGGATAATAACCTCTTGATAGGCTTCTAGAGATGAGAATAATGATTGGTCCCCCTGTTGTATGACTTGCTATGCTTATGCTATGCAAATGATTAGACTATGCACATGACTCTATATGCAAATGCTAATGACATTGAAACATAAAGTTGAGCAAATTTTAGGGTGCAACAAAGTGCAACACGAAAATTTGTCACACAAACTGAAATTGGTTCAAACGGACACAACACACAATCAAACATTGCCTAAACATGGTAGGGGCTTTAGATGCAACTAGTATGGACCTATATTGATGCCTAGAATGAGAGTTCTAGATGAAGAAAAATTACCTAACGGAGCAACTCTGTTGGTCCTTCAAATGATGTGCAAGCTTCAATCCAAAGCCACCAATCTCCTTCTTATGCTTCAGTGAGTAAGAACCAAGCCCAAAATTGAAGAAAAAGTCAAGGAAATGTGCAACTCGAAATGAGATAAAGTTTGAGAAATTTTGAGTGATTTGAGCTCTCTTTGCAGCAGCCAGCTTCTATACCCACGTTAGGGTTTCTCTAGACCTTATATATGAATGTTTTGTGGTGTTTTTGCAGGCC
The DNA here is from genome assembly GCA_963859935.3 of Lathyrus sativus. NCBI lineage: Eukaryota > Viridiplantae > Streptophyta > Magnoliopsida > Fabales > Fabaceae > Lathyrus > Lathyrus sativus. The sequence continues at coordinate 78,057,920 of OZ012738.1, forward strand.
CATGATAAGTGATTGTTTCATTTTACAAACTTGCCAAAAAAACTTAAAAATGATGCATACACGGGTTTGGAAGGTTTGGCCTCTCATTATAGATCAGCAATTGGTACAAAAGGGTGTGAGAAAATGAAATGTGGAGGTTAGCAAGAAGAGAGATGGCGTTGTGTATTGTTTTGAATAATTCCTTTATAAGGTATAAAATGAAAAAAGGATTGAAATAATGAACTCGTGCTTGCTCATTTTGGGTAAAGACTAATGTGGTCATGATCAAAGGATCAAAAATAAATCCCATTTGGTGACTTGGAATGTAAGAAAATCACATTAGATCCATAATCCATATTTTCATGTTCATAATGCTTTAATTGTCTCACAAATCATCAAAGGCCATGGAATTTGGGGTTATGATAGAGTTAAGGTCTTGGCATACAAGTTTAATGTGGCAAGAATTTTGATTTGAGGTCTTGAAGTTCATGGATTTGGTCCTTGAAGTGAATGACCTAAAACTAGGTTTCCAAAAATGACCTTGACTTGGGATGATTATAACTAGACCTTCACACGTGGGAATGATGAGTTCTAACACTTTTTGGAAAGCTTAGACAATAAGGAACAACTCTCATGTTTGATGGAAAATCAGATAGAGCTTGATTCCATGTGAAAAATGCCTTAGAAGTGAGTTACCCTTAAGTGCCTTTAAATTCTCTTCATTTTGTGACACCAACTTGTAGACATCATAACTTGAGATGTATGAACCCAATGGAAGAGTTCTTATACTCAAAAGAAAGTCTGGAAGACGAGGAATAAGTCTCATGTTTGATGGAAAATGAGATAGGACTTGCATCATAGTGAAAATTATCCTTGAAGTTAAATACTAAAAAAAGGGATTTTACCCTTAGGATCATCTGAAACCCTAATTTAGCAACTTCTTGAACTCTTGAATCTCCATGACCTAGCTTCAACATAACATTTGAGATGACTTAGGATGACCAATTAAATACGTGTGTAGTCCACAAATATCAACTGATATTAAATCCACACACTTTGTTGAGAAGACCATCTAATAGATATTTACACTTTTGTAATACCAGAAGTATTCTTTAGTATAAGTATCTCTAATGTTGAAACATCAAGGCTGACACCCTTGACTCAACCTGCCTATGACTTCATTTGCTGATAGAACCCTTGCAAGTCATGAGTGGTGAAAATAAATCACCTCCCACTATTTTCTCTAAAACAGTCTTCAGCAACCTGTAATACACAACAGAATAGTCCAAGCACACAAGCAATAGCCCAAGCACACAAATAACACATCTACAACATTCAGCAGCCTGTAGAATAAAAAAAGCAACAGCCCAAACAAAAATAGCATCCAGCAGGATCAACATCTTGTCAGACCAACCAGAGTAGCAGCCAACACCATCTTCCAACCATCTACACTCCTGCCACAACCATGCATCAAACTGTATATAAGACAATCTTCTCCCAGGGCTACCAGAGTTCTTTCCTTAGAAAAATATGCAGCGGAACCACCAAAAGAAAAACTTCATCATGCCTTAAACAATATGTCAAAACATCTTATAGGACATCATACAGAAGTAGCCACTCTTCCTTTGGAAAAACATTCAACAGGTCACAGAAGCTCCTATATCAGAGGGCACAATAGCAGATACAAAGAATCCTTCAAAATTAGGAGTAAACACAAACTCCCCCCTAAACTCCATAAGCAGCAGCTCAAACATTTAGCAAGATCAGCAAATCAACTACCACTTCTCCTTGTTCAAAACACCAGGAAGCATGTCCTAAGATCTCATCCAGAACAGATAAGATGCCTGCTCTGATACCAATTGAAATTCTGGTATGCAGATCTCAAATGTCCTAAGAGATGCTAAGAATATTGATTTCTGCTAAAACAGAACAAGGACATAACATAACCATTTTAAATCCCTTTAAAAATTAACAGTGTCATGACATCTGTTGTAACATCTGCAGGCTGACAAAACTATTTATCTAACCATTTAAATTGTGCAGAACTGTAAATGCTGAAAGATAAATAACACAATGAATTGTTAACCCAGTTCGGTGCAACATCACCTACATCTGGGGGCTACCAAGCCATGAAGGAAATCCATTATTAGCATAATTAATTCAGAGCTAAACTCCCAGTTTACAACTCCTCACTTAATCTCTACCCAATGTAATTTCTGCCTAGAACCCACTAGACAAGAGATACCTCTCACTCCTCACAATCACAGCAGTGATAACAATTCAATACAAAAAGGAAGACTTTAGAAGATACTCTTCAAAGTCATAATACTTGATTTTGGTTAACAACTTCAATCAAGAACAATACACTCTTGCTTAAAAGCTTTGAGTGAACAATTAACAATTAACAAATAACAGCCTAAATATGTATACCACGATGCATCCAAAGATACAAAGGGTGACTTACAAAGTCACACACAAGAGACTCTCAAAACCCTAAACCTTTATTTTGCACCCAAGATCTTCTTGTTGTGAATGCTTAATTTCCCTTGCTTCTGCGCCTCCTTAAATAGTAACGTAGACTGGGCTTAGGCCTAAGTAGCATAAATTAGGTTTATCCAAGTTAATCCAATCTCCACAATTCAAGGTGCTAAAAAATAGGCCATAGGCGTTTCCTTTCATGATCAACACTGAATAGAAAGTTTCCTAAAATATAGCCTGAGATAAATAAGGAAACACAACAGAAAATAAAACAGCGCCCATGCTGGCAGATACCTGATGTCACAACATTCAGCTTGACATCCAATAAACTCTGTATTAGCTAACCAAATATATCCTACAGAACACTACACAAGTATGTCATGACATTAGTCAAGACATCTACACACATAACAATGTTTTACCATAAAATGCAGCCAATCATTAACATCTAAAAACTCCCAATCTTCTGCAAAATCTTCTTTATAACAGTAGAAACAAATATATTATAGTTTCCTAAAAAGTCTGAAAGATCCGTTTTATGAATACCAATTAAATCGGCACTTTGTTCCAAATAAATCTCTTTGACCTGCACACACTAATGAGATATATCCAATAGGATCTCATCAAACCAAACCACCTCTGTCAAGAGATATAAAGTAGCAGCTCCTGTTGTACCAGACAAATATGTCAGGACATCTGTCTCGACATTTTGATAATAACACATGACAGCAGTACTGTCAAAACAGTAGATGAAGATGTTATAACATCTTGCTTAACATTAGTGCAGAATCATGTTTTACCAAAATTTAGCCAATCATAGAACCATGGACAATCATAGAATCATGGAACAAACAATCTCCCCCTTTGGCAAATTTTGGCTAAAACAACCAAACAAACTTATCAGGGCAGCAACAACAATAGTTTTCTCAATTACATCCAGCATCACAAACTATCATGCTCCCCCTTAATAGGTGCATCCAGCAAGCAATAACAACACACTACTCTTTCCTTAGTAGTAGTAAAGTCCTATTACAATGTTGCATAACCTCAAGAAAACAGATATAACCTCAGGACAACAGATAATATTAACACTTTTACTCCCCCTTTGTTTAGTTAAAAATTGACAAAAATTGGAGTAAATGTATACACATAACCTCATAACACATCAATCAGAGCCAACCCAAAACCTGAATCATAATCACCATACTTTAAAGCAAGACCTAGCTGACAACCTACACATGGTGTCCAAATCTCCAGACTGCCATCTCACAACCTCCCATGAGATGCACAAGCTGCTTAAAAACTGCACCACTGCAACAATAATCCATGAAAAGGGACTTAAATCCCCCTGTTGAACTCACTCAAACACTGCAAAATCAATTCTGATTCATATAGATCGATATACCACAGCTCCTTGAAAATACATCCTCCACATCGTATTCCAGCATGATTAGATCAAGCATCACAATCCTAAATCCAGCTCATCATGTGTGACATCAATTCCTTCACCACTCACTTTGGTTCTTAAGACACCAACCACATAACTTATTATTTCCATATTAGTCTATATACTTCACTAAGATACACATGAAGGTCTCTGAAGGACACAATAGCAGCAGCTTAACAGATCATCACAAGTACCAGAAAATCATAGAGAAAATAAACCCTCATGTAGCTTCCTCAGAGACATAATGTTTAGACCTCCTGTCTAATATTACAAAAAAATTTCTTAGGCACCTTTAAGAAATAATTCCTTCATCAAACACACAGACTACAAGCACCAAGTCATGGACAACAACTACTTCTCCTTTTACCCTTTTCTACAAATCCATAAAAAAGCCGATTCTTCACCAAGACCATCATGCACCATGCTTTATCATGATGAGAAATAACCTCCACAGTAACACTATGAACATATCCATTGAATCCTGAGTTCTTGCCTTGTCTGAAGCTGTACCTTCAGGAGTAACACTTTTGACATCACCAATTAAAGGATAATCAATTAAATACTTGCCAAGTAACAATTGATTTTAAATCCTTAATTTGAGACACACAAATATTCTGCAGAGAAAAATAAATTCTCCCAGACAATAACCAATTTTGTTTCCTAGGTCATTCATAAGGAGTAAGCACAGACCTAGTTCAAACCAACAGTCTCACAAAGCTAGACCCATTGTCACCTTGTCAAGGTAAAAGGGTACACCAGACAGCATAATGTCAAGACATCTTGTCTGACATTACAACCTCATCAGTGGTTCAAGAAGACAAGCTTGCCTGAGAATCAGCAAACTTTGTACACAACTCCATATCATCACAATGTCAGCACAAGTAATGCAACTACATATCATCCAGGTACACAGCTCCTTCTGTCATGCATAATCAGCACTCCCCTAAAAGAGAGAACCCAAGCACATGAAGAATCATACTCACATACTGGTAGCACATGCAACTTTACACCCCTTGATTCAAAAACCACACTAGAATAAATAGCAGAAGTAGTTGCAGGATAGACATAACTATCTGATGGATTACTCAGATTCAACTTTGAAGAACTAGAAAAATCTCCAGGATGTCAGGGTGAATATCCTTCTATATGTACAAAATCAAAGTTGATGATGTCTTGATCTTCATCTTCACTTAGTCATACAACTATAAGACAAAACACTTGGAGAGAGGCCCAAAAACTTGATTTGATCCATTGATACCTAATTACAGAACCAAAAACAATACAATGTCAAGTTCACCATGAGCTAGAACAACAACACAATGTCACAGCATCTTGTCTGACATTTCACCCTCATGGAGACATACAATTACAAACTTCTAGAAACCACAAACAATCTTGAAAAATAATTGTATTACTGTAGCAACAGATCCTAGATAGAAGTATAACTCTCCATAGTTCTATTTTTTGTGAATGGAAAACATAAGACTCATCTTCATGTCTTCAAGAGCTCACTCCTTGTTCAGTACACCTATTGAACGCATTCACTCACTGTTTGAACCACAGGAAACTAGCACACCCATCAGACAGAAGCTCTCCCCCTCTCTTTTATAAAAGATGCTCCAAGATCACCACAATATCTCAAGACCAACCTCATGCTCATACAATGAGAAGGTACCAAACTACTCCACTTCTTACTAGAGTTACCACTTTTCCACAAGACTTTTGGCCTGAGTTAGAGAACAAGATAGACACCCCATAATCCAAGACATTCTTTCCTCATCACTCTTCCATATGATAAGTTAGAACACTTCTGGTTTAACTGGTGAATATTCACTTCCATATAACACATCATAATCCAGACTTTCATGCAATCAACCAATGCTACACTCCAGTCTTGTACAATACCTTCACATCATACTCCAAGACAGTCCTTTTACCTCATCATTCTCCCGTATGACAAGATAGAGTACTTCTTAGTCAAGATGTGAATCACAAGTTCCACAACAGATCTTCCAGTCCTTCTCCAAGAAAAAACAAACCAAATGATACATATCACAGACACAACATCCGAAGGTTCTTTATATGCCCACAACTGGACTTACTACTGTCTAGTAATCCAATTGAAGATCTTCAGAGAATACAGCTCCACCAGCTTGATCAAATACATCTCCAAAAGAAGGTAATCTTCCATAAGCAACTTAGTACTTCTACCACAAGCACCAATATATGAACAGAACCAGAACCTCCTTTGGTATTCAAACAACTACCCTTCTTCACAAGAGTAATTCTTAAATAACCAAATGCCACTGTTTGATTAACACAGCTTCTTTCTAGAAAATCTTCTGACCCACCAAACAAACTTGATCTTCATATCCTTCATGCTCCATAGTAAGGCAACTTGGATACACCAAGACTTGGACCTGTAACATCTACTCCTTCTCACAGCTCCTACAAACTGCATGAGATAGCATTCATACCCGAGAAGATCAACCTATCTTCAAATGATGTAACATTACACACACAAAAACCTGAAGTTTCTGCTTAATGTCATAACATCTGATCAGACATCCTGCTGGAGAGTTCAGGCTTTCATTTTGCCACTTAGAATAACCTTCTCTATATAACAAAAAAGGGTTCCATGTTCTTATAGACTTGAGTAGACAACCTTCATCCTGTATTTCTGTACACACCTTAAGGAACTACTCTTTAGTGAACCCAAACATGACAAGGCTTGATTCTTCAAAGAGGATTAGTCACAAAAGATCTTTACAAAAGGACTCCCGCTTTCCTTAAGTAGAGACTTCTTCGGAGATAACTGCCACTTACTCTTGACCTGCAAGATGAGCAAGGTCACATGCTCCTATGCACTTAGATCAGAAATAATTTGACCCAAGCAGTGTTATCATCAACACCATCTTCTAGACAAGGTTCTTGCCAGGAAACTTTCTAGATAAAGATCAAATGCTTCTAGTAGAAACTAGAACACACATGCTGCACTCCAATACTTCTAGATTAGAAATAAAAAAATCTAAGAAAAATGTCTTTATCTTCACTTCCATCAGCACTACATTCTAACCTTAGTTTCTTGTCAAGAACCTTACTAGAATAAAGACAAATCTAGTTATATCTCCTTTGATCTAGTGATTCACTCCGTGAATCAACAAAATTCTGCACAATCTCTGCTGATGGAATGTCTCCACATCTGGTTGAACATCAGATCCTTGAAGTAGACCAAACAAATCAGGGGCCTGACACTTGTGCAACAACTGATGAGACAACTTGATCATGAACTAAGGATAATCCATTAAATATTTGAGAATATCTCAAATAGCAATGAATATTAAATCCTTATAATAAATCCTTCTCTGAACTTCATGGATAACCAATTAAATACATGTGTAGTCCACAAATAGCAACTGATATTAAATCAACACACTTTGTTGAGAAGACCATCTGATAGATATTTACACTTCAGTAATACCAGAAGTATTCTTTAGTATAAGTATCTCTAATGTTGAAACATCAAGGCTAACACCCTTGACTCAACCTGCCTATGACTTCCTTTGCTGATAGAACCCTGTACCCCAAAATTTGCCCAACCTCTTTTCTTTGGCTGACTTTTATTTCATTTCTTTTCTTTCTAGCATTTGCATTGCATAGCATTATTCATTGAATAGGGGATCAATAGCTTGTGCATAGAAAAAGGAGTCTACTCAGAGGGTTGAGCCTAAGCAAAGGGTTTTACTTAAGTTTGGGTGGTCATCAGGTCATATGGAAGTGGGCAATAGTCTTGTGAAAGGATGGATAGATGTATGTGGGTCAGCTCCTAACTGGGAGGCCAGTTCAAGATCACCAGAGGGTTGTGAATTCATGTTTATGGATATAAGATATTGAGAGAGCTCCTTGAGTTCCTTGAGGGTCATTGTGGAGCTCATCCAAGTATTTGTGCTAAGTGTGAAGGGTTACAGTTGAAGGTGTTGCATCTAGGGTTTCATTTGGCTAATCCTCAGTCAACTATGAAATTGAAGGAGATTAAAACTCAATTCAAAGTTTCTATGGTCATGGGATGTTGTGTTAAGATGTATGAGATATTATTTCAAGTTCAATTCATCAAGAATCAAGAGGATAAGAAGTTACTAAATTAGGGTTCTCAGGGTAAAATCCCTTATTTAGTGCCTAACTTCAAGACCACTTATCTCAAGATACAAGTTTCATCTTAACTTTTGGCCAACATGGAACCTGTAGGGCATGTTTTTAGCTTTCTTTTGAGTACTAGAAGTCTTTGATTGGATTTATAAAACTCAAGTTATGATCCAGACAAGTTACAGGTCATCAGATGAATGTGATTTTGGTCAACAAAAGTCAACCAAATTCCCAGGCATTTTTGACCTAGAAGGATGTTTCTCCTCAACTTTTGGCCAACATTAAAGTTGTAGGTCTTGGTCTTATCTTTCCAAAAAGTACTAGAAGTCTTTCATCTGATTTGTAGAACTCAAGTTATGAGGGTTACAAGTCAGGGGTATTTTGGGAAAGTAAGATTATAGGTCATAAAATTATAGGTCCATTTCACCAACTTGCACACTTCAAATGAAGATTTTTCCAACATCAAACTTGCTCTAAATGGTGTTATTTGATTAGTCAAACATTGATAAGTCATGGATGTGGCTTGGAATGAAGAATTGAGGTGTGAATTTTCATGGAAGAAGGTTTAAAAGGGCAAAATTGGAATTATTTCATTTTTGATCATTTTGGTGCAAATAAGTGCATTTTTTGAGTGCAAAAAACATTTTAAACACATTGGCATTTTTAGATTTTGGATTTGAGGTGTTTAAGTGAGTCATTTTCAAGATTTCTTCATCATGAAGTTACATAACAAATCTCAACCATTGAGATCAATTAAGGAGTTAATCCAAGTCATTCATATCCCATACACTCCTCGCAAGCATTTTCAACCATTTTGGAGCCAATTTGGTGGAATTTTCGTGTACATTAGTGATCTCCAATTTCAATTCCTTGGATTTTCAAATGGGCTGTTAGTGGATGAGATTGGGCTCAATTCTGATCAAGATCCATCATATATAAGATTTTCAACCTTCACAAATGATCAGAAGTGAGAGTTGGAGCCATTTTGATCAAGAACAATTTTCAAAAAGTGGTGGAAATTCAAATTTTGAATTTGAAGATAGAGGACATGTCAAAACAAATTGTGAATTGCAAAAGCTCTATTGAAGTTTATTGAACGATTCTGGATATTTTTCTGCAAGCTTAAGCTCCATTTGAAGGCTTAGTGGAAGTTCTCCACTAGGTAATTGAAAATCAACTTTACACTCTTGATAAGCATCAATTAACTGCCATTTTTGCATATTTGAGACGTAGGAACAATGTAGATCATTAATATGTAAAACGAACTGGCATTTCTGATGATTGTTGGTGGATGCTCAAAAATGTTTGGACCTGTTTTGGCTTGTTCATGTTTGTTTTTGCTTGTTTGATGCTTGATCTGTGACCTACGTGACTTCTAGATGAGTTTTAAACCAAATTGGAGATGTTTTGATGAACTTTTAATTTTGGTACACAATCTTGTTGGTTTCGGTTTGAGAGTTTTCTGCATGATAAGTAGTTTTTGAGGCTGGATATAAGATCCTCGTGATCTCTAGATGAAGTTTGATATAAAATTCATCCAAAACGTTTGAGATTTGATGGTACGTGTTATTCTGGCTCTGTTCACGGCGGGGGATGGCCAGAGAAGATGATGAATAATGTCTCCGGCCGGTGACTGGTTTTTCCTCTTTGTTTTGGTGAAGAAGATGATTACGTGTCCTCTTATGGTACACATGATGTAAATACTTTTCCTTCCAACGATGGAGATTAAGAAACACGGTGGGCTTTAGTTGACTGAATCCATGGAATTACATTCAAATATTTCATTTATTTGCTGGCATGCTGTCAACCACTTGATTGCTTACTTTTTGATCATGCGTCCAGGATTGATTTCCACGCTCTACCTTGTTTGACCGTATTCCATCCAATTGCCAGGGTTTCATTTGTTTTGTTGGAAATTTCTGACTGGGCTTGGGGGCACGCGCTATCCGCACCCCCCTTGCTGGGCCCAATTCATTTTTAACTGCAATTTCTTGCTATTTGCCACGCATGATTATCTTTTTATCTTATTTTTCTTTTGTTTTTTATTTTATTTTCTGTTTACAATTTTAATTAATTAAAATAGCTCCAATATTGTAAAAATTCACCAAAAATATTTGTATATACTTTGAGATGTCTAATATTTTTTGGACATTTTTATTTTATTTTTCAAATTTATTTTCAATTTAAAAAAGAATTAAATGTTGGAGTTGTTTTAATTGAATTGAATTGTGACAGGGTTTGCTCTTGCATGTATTTCTCTCTTTTTTTTTTCCAATGATTGAAAATTGATCCTCATCTCAATGACGAGTTGATCAATTTTTGAGGACCATTTTGCCCATGGTTGTTGACTTTTGGGTTGACTTTTGTGGCTTGTCTTTTTGCCTTTGTTTCTCCCATTTCAAAGTGGTACATCTAAATGAATTGTTTCTTTTGATGGTGCTTTGAGGGGATATTTGTCTTGATTTCTTGGCCTCTGGTTGCCAACTTGTCTAGCTTCTTTGTTTATTTTATTTGGTTTTTTTAGCCTTTTTCCTATTTTTGAAGTGACTTGCAAGTTAGGTCATCTCATAGGACAACTCACACAAGTGCATGACCTACTTTGGATTGGAAATGACCTTTGTGGATCCAATAAGCTCTCAACTCTTCTTGTTTCACATTTTAGACATGTTGAGCTTGTTGTATGTTCATTTTTAGGTCAAAATTATGTTCATTGCTTGTTGATTGATGCTTTTCTTTTTGTGCTTTCAACTTGAACTCCTATATGATGCATGCTTGCTTCCTTTGTGCTCTTGCTTGCATTTCTTCTTGTTTTGTTTTGATGTTGCTTTTGAGCTTTCTTCTCTTCATATCCCTTCTGTCCAATGACCTTGGAGTGTCACTTAAGGTGGCTTGGTCCCTCCTTTGGAGGTATTTGAAGCATACCTAGAATGATGAATCCTTGAGGACACTTTTGGTGTTTCTTTGCTTTTGATAAGTGATGCTTATGGTTGAGTACCTATTATGGGGTCCTTGCTGCCCTCATTTGGTCTCCCATCCTCACTTGGCTTTGAGGTTGGTTTTACCTTTCATTTGGTTTGATTTTATTGGTGTGGTTGGTGTTGTTTGACTTAGGTCATTTCATCTCACTTTTTGATGCATCTTTGTGTGGTTTACTTTTGTTGGATTAATTTCTTCTCGTGCTTCTCTTAATTCTCTTTTCTTGCATTTCCTTATGCATGTTTGGTTGAGATGAGCTTGTGGAGGCTACTGCCCCACACTATTTTCCTCCCACTATCATTCTACTTGTGCATTTTATGTGTGCATCCTTTCATTTGCATATGCATTTCTTTTCTTCTTCTTCTTTTTCTTTGTTCTTCTTTGCCATGCTCCCCGTAAGTTCTCTAACCTCTTGAGGTTATGATAGACATTAGGCGCCTAACCATGCATGATAACATTAGGTAGTTCCCTTTTGAATCTCAACTTTAAGTCCACTTTGCATGATAACTTTTAGGATTGATTAGTTTCCCATTAGTGTTCCTTCTTCTCTTCTCATCTTCAAACATTCATAAAACACTTAATAAATAATGACAAGTGTAGCACGCTACGAGCCTTAAGCTACTTGAGAAATGGTAATTGAGGGGCCTCCTCTCAAGGACCTAGAGTGTTTAGTGTACACCCTTTGGGTGATATACGACGCATTCGCTCTTAGGTCATAGTCTCTAGTGCGACATGAGTTGCAAATCAAATTCAAAACACTTCGTTCTTCTCTAAAAAACACAAAAACACTTCAAACCTTTTTCATCTTTTGCAATCTTAATCAGAAAAATATTTTCACAAAAAGAGTGTCGTTAACTCTTAGTTCTACCGCAAACGGTAACACCTAAGTCTCCAATGGTCGAGCTGCATACACCAATTGCTAGAACTATCTGTTAACCCTACTCAGACTAAAAACTTTTGAACCAATCTGTGGTCCTTTTAGCCTGAACTATGTTTGCTCTGATCTTTCGTACCAGACGAAAGTACGTAGGCACGAGACGCGATGTCTCAACGAGCAACCTTCCCCCTTCTGTAGTCGTAGTTAGGCGAACTACGTTGACTCTGACTTTCCCATTGTACGAGGGAGTACGTAGGCACAGAGCGGCGATGCTCTGCCGAGTCAGTTCTCTTTTATTTTTCTTTTGTCCTTAAGCCTTTAGCTAGATAGTTTCAACACATCCTTTTTAGATAGACAACAATGCGTGGATCCCGTCGATTACGACGGACGTGAGGGGTGCTAATACCTTCCCCATGCGTAACCGACTCCCGAACCCAGACATGGTTGCGATGACCTTGTCTTTCCCTTTTTCTTTAGGTTTTTGCGATCGTTTCCTTTCCCTCTAACGAAAGTGGCGACTCTTCTATTTTTTCTGCCGGTGGTTTTTCGCAGTTGCGACAGTTGGCGACTCTGCTGGGGACTCTGGTTCCCTATGCGAGTTAATCCTAGTGCTTGTCTGTTTATCTTTGGGTGTTGTATATATGTGCTTTATTTATCTTTCCCGCATTCATTTTTCTCATCATATATCATTACTGTTGTGCTATGGGGAGGGAAGTTCCATTGAGTGATAAGCCGGACCTGGGCTTGACTATACACCTAGCTTTAGTAGTGGAGATTAGTGGTGGGTGTGCTTGCTTTGTTCGTACTAGCTCACCATGAAATTCACGCCCAAACGAGATTCTCTTAGACAACTTTCTTTCTAGCCCTTTGGGCTCGAGGGAATTTTGGATTTGAGGGTTGTTGACTTTGGGGACCGATCATTTGTGAGTCAGTTACGTGAGACCTCTTCAGGAGACGATGATGCCAAACCAAAAATGGTGAACGTATCATCATTTCTTGAAAGTCTGTGACGCTGACAAACGCATAGGATGCTGAACCTTTGTCTATGGATAGGTCCATACCTGTGAGGGGATTGGGTTATGCAAGAAACCTTGGCTTTCAAAATACCCGGTTCTTTGCAGTGTGAATCTATTTATCAGTGGGTCCTGTTATCGGTACTTTGTTCTTGCTAAGGCGAAGCTCTGGTTCTTCTCGACCGACAGCACAGCAGTCTTGATCCCCTATTTGCATTTTCATTTGCATTTTCATCTACATTTCATTAACATGTATTTGTGTTGCAGGTGCATATTTCTCCTTCGATTCTGGTGATCTTATTCCCTCCTTGCTGATATGGATTCTTTGAAGAGAAATGTGGCTTACAAGCTTCTGACTCCAGATGTTAGGTCTTTGCTGAGTTTGATTTCTCTGGCTGGTGGGAAGGTGATGGAGGATTTCAGGCAGTCTTATGGGAGATTACTGAGATGGGTCTGCAAGCCTTCAACATATGAGGTGGATGGTCTGTATGCCTTTCTGCAGTTTTATGATCCGCAGTTGAGATGCTTTACTTTTCCTGATTACATTCTAGCGCATACTTTGGAGGAGTACTCAGTATTGTTGGATGTGCCTGTTCTTAGTCAGTTGCCTTTTGTTCATATTGATGCTAAGCCTGATCTAGATAAGCTAGTTGCCATAGTACATGTGGATGCTTCAGAGTTACAGGGGGGTTTGACAGAGTGGAATGGGGTGCATGGTTTTCCTTTGGCTTTCCTAGTTGATAAAGCTAGACAGTTTGCTAAGGATGGTTGCTGGATTGCATTTAGTGTTGTTCTTGCTCTATGTATATATGACATTGTTTTGTGGATTTGGATGCATTTCATATATTGGCCTCGAGAAACCCAATGCCTACTCTTCTCGGAGACGTTTATCATTCTGTGCACTACAAGAATGAGAAACGAACGGGTAAGAATGTGGCTTGTTGTGTTCCTCTATTGTATGCTTGGTTTGCTAGTCATATGCCTAAGACGAATCCATTTGTGGCTACTGCTAGTACTTCCAAATGGTCGGAGAGATTGATGGGATTATCTGCCGAGAATATTGTTTGGTTTGATCGAGACATATTGGGTTAATATATTGTTTATAGTTGTGGTAGCTTTCCTAATGTTCCTTTGATCGGAAGGAAAGGTTGCATCAACTATAACCCTTCTTTATTGGTGAGACAGTTTGGGTATGCATTGAGAGAGCCTCCTAGAGAAGAGGAGATATAGGAATCTCTGTATCTTACTGGCTTATTGGAGGGCGAGGCTCTGGGCAGACTTAAGCATGCATGGAATAACATTTGTGAAAGGGAAGTTAGCTTTGGGGAAGAGTAACAGCTGAGCGTATGACCCTTACTTGACTTGGATTCATGATAGAGCTGTGAGGTTCTTGATGCCATTCCCTGCAGTTGCACCACTGTATCCTCTCATGATCGAGGAACCCACTACTGTAGATATCCAAAAATACAATCAGGTATTGGCGGAGAAGGAAGAGCTGAGAAAAACGAATGAAGAATTGGAGAAAGAGATTATCCAGCTTCGCAGTGAGAAGATAGATGCAGTTCATTCTTTCAGGAGACAAACCGAGCTTGTGAACAAGCTGGGTACTGATTTGACTAAGGAGACTTAAGGACAGAGAGCGCACAGGCCAATATTTGAATGCCTCTTATCGTGTTCTTGCCACTAAGAAGGAAGAGTTGGATAAGGCTTACTCAAGGATCTCTAAGTTTGAGTCGATATGGAATGCCATGCTCACTAACAACAAGGAGCGTGAAGACAAGTTAAAACTTCAGATCAGCAAGCTGAAGGCTCAGCTTAATGCCAAAGATTAAGAGATTGCAGCAGAATCATCACGTAGACGAGATAGCGAGTGCAGGTTGAATGAAGCGATCGCGAACTTGAAGGATCTCAAGCTGAGAGCTGGTTCCAAGAGGCGCAGACTCGAGGCATGTTTCGAAGAGAGAGCTTTGGAGGATCACGTTGATAGCCTACAAGACACTGTGAGTCAGCAGGATTTGCTTATTCAGGGGCTACTTACTAGGCCGGATCATCTTGAGACGTTGAGGCTGGTAGAGGACTTCCGATCACGTCATCCCGCTTGACCTGTTTTGTTTATTTCTGTTGTAGTTTTTGCTGTTATTTGTTGTGCTGACCATCGCCAGGCTTGTTGGTCGAGGTCTTTTCCTTGTTTGTACTCAGTTGTAGTTTGTACTTTGCTTGATGGCTTTTAGATCTATATATGAGGAGTTGGTATTCTATGCTTATCCGCAGGTTCTCCATTGTTATGTTTGCCTGGAAACTGGAATCGAGGGGGAAATATCCCTATTGCATAAATACATGTCTGCATTTTAGCATTTTTCTCGCATTCGCAGGTGCACCGAAATAGTTAACCTTATTTCTCCTATGGTTTACTAGTATTTCAGGATTACTTGCGTGACAACTCACCGCTACGGTACCAGAGGAAACCAGAAAAGGATGATGGATCAAATGCAGGTAGAAATGCAAGAGATGAGAGATCGTATGGCACAGCTGATGGAGGTCATGCAAGGGGTTGCTAGTGGTCAGGCTCAACTTTAGACTTTGGTGCAACCTCTGATTGTGCGGGTTGATAGTGATGGTGTGTTACACGGTGGGATTGCTTATAACCCTTCTCACATTGAAACACCTCGGGTAGACAATTCTATGCTAACTTTAGTCATCCCTACTGCTGGAGGGGGTGGTCACATTGCTGGTGCTGGAAATGCGACAGGTTTTAATCATGCTGGTTTTACCAATGGTGGTAATGGTAACGGAAATGGCTATGGTTATGATCTCGACACTACAGGTGCTATACATGGTAGTCTGGACCATACTTGGAATCAGGATAGGTAGGAAGATGTGTTTTCTCCAAGGATTGTAGCTCCTGAAATACCTTTTGAGGCTGACAGAAGGATTAAGATGATCGAAGAGAAGATGAGGTCGCTTGAATGCAAAAACTCTATGGGCTGGATATGTCTAATCTGGGGTTGATTCCAGGCTTGAGGGTACCTCCAAAGTTTAAGGTCCCGGATTTCGATAAGTACAAGGGTACCACTTGCCCTAGGGTTCATCTGAGGTCTTATTATCGCAAGATGTCTGCGCATTCTGATGACGAGAAGCTCTTGATGCACTTTTTCCAGGATAGTTTATCCGGACCATCGCTGGAATGGTATATGAGCTTAAAGCCGGCTAATGTCTGTAGCTGGAAAGACCTAGCCGAAGCTTTTGTAAGGCACTATCAGTACAACAGTGATCTTGCACCAAATAGAGTCCAGTTGCAGAATCTCTCTCAGAAGAGCAGTGAATGCTTCAAAGAATATGCCCAGAGGTGGCAAGAGCTTGCTTCTAGGGTACAACCACCAATGGTAGAAAGGGAACTTGTAGATATGTTTGTTGCTACCTTACCAGGAGTGTATTATGAGAAACTCATCGGCAATATGTCTGGAAGCTTTTCTGATTTGATTATCATCGGTGAGAGGGTGGAGAATGGAATTAAGATAGGAAAGATCAATGCTGGTGAAGGATCCTCGGCGGGAGGAGGGAACAAGAAAGTGTTTGGAAACAAAAGGCGAGAGGGATACACTAACGCTGTGTCCAGTTCAAGGGGAAGAAATAGAGGTCAGAGTAGGCAACATCAGCAGATTGCTAGCATCACTATTCCAGCAGTTCAACAACCACAGCAACAACAGCGTCAACAACAACGACCACAACAAAATCAACAGGGGTATGGCCAATACCAAGATAGAGGCCGGGCAGCAAATAGGCCTTTTGATAAGCCTCCTATGCCTTACTCTCAGTTATTGCAGGCTTTGCTACAGCTGCAATTGATTCAGAAAAGGACTTTGGCTCCTTTGACTGGACAACCTCCACCTGGGTACGATGCGAATGCTCGTTGTGAATTTCATTCGGGTGCTCCAGGACATAATATTGATAACTGTAAAGCCTTCAAACATAAAGTGCAAGATATGATTGACAGTAAGGCTATCAATTTTTCCAATGATGTTCCCAACGTGGTGCAGAATCCCATGCCGAATCACAGGCAAGCTGGGGTTAATGTTATGGTCGAGGAAGAAGTGTTGAACTTGGTGACCAATGTTGATGAACTGAAAACACCCTTTAGCTTTGTGAAGGACAAATTGCTAAAGGGGGTGTTTTCCAGGGCTGTGCTGAGGACTGTGTTGAATGTTTTGTTGATCCTGAGAAAGGATGTGGACTATTGAGAAGTTGTATTCAGGAGATGATGAACGAAGGAGTTTTACAATTTGACCGTTCTGTTGGAAGAGAATCTGAGGATTTAGTGACTGGAGAAAAGGATGAGATTG
Organism: Lathyrus sativus; assembly: GCA_963859935.3. Taxonomy (NCBI): domain Eukaryota; kingdom Viridiplantae; phylum Streptophyta; class Magnoliopsida; order Fabales; family Fabaceae; genus Lathyrus; species Lathyrus sativus. The sequence continues at coordinate 78,075,173 of OZ012738.1, forward strand.
TGACAATCTCCATCCCGTACAAGACTGTTACTATCTATGCTCCGAAGCTGCCAACGATAACTATCACCAAAGCAGGTCCTATGCTGTTTGAGAGCACTAAGGCCATTCCGTGGAACTACGGAGCCAAAGTGTTCTGTAATGGGCAGAAAGTAAACTTGAATGATACCCCTGCAAGTTTAGTTGACAATTTAGTGGGAGCAGGAGGTATTACTCGCAGTGGCCGAGTCTTTTCGTTGCCTGAGGTGATTGCTGATAAGGTTGACAAGGGGAAAAGACTGGTAGTGGAGGAGACCTCTCAATCTGGGGAGAGATAATATTTTTTGAAAGACGCGGAGGAATTCATGAGGCTGATCCGGAAAAGCGACTATAAGATAGTCAATCACTTGCAACAAACTCCTTCCAAAATATCCATCCTGTCATTTCTCCTTTGTTCTGAGGTGCACAGGAATGCATTATTGAGGATACTAAACACTGCTTACGTGCCACAGGAAATTTTAGTCAATCAACTTGAAGGAGTGGTGGCGCACGTAAACGCATGCAATGGCTTAGGCTTTACGGACCTGGATTTGACACCCAGAGGCAGAAATCATAATTGTGCGTTGCACATATCTTTAGAATGTCGAGGGGCTGTCATGTATCACGTGCTTGTGGATACGGGATCTTCTTTAAACGTGCTTCCCAAGAAAGCCCTGATGAAGTTAGATATGAAGGGGTTGATTTGCACGCCAAGTGACTTGGTGGTGCGTGCGTTTAACGGAACCCGAAGATCCGTGTTTGGGGAAGTAACTTTGCTGATTCAGGTTGGAACTGAAGTCTTTGATGCCATGTTTTACATCATGGATATCCAGCCGGCGTACAGTTGTTTACTAGGTCGCCCTTGGATTCATTCAGCTGGGGCTGTTACATCAACTCTGCATCAGAAGCTGAAATGCATGGTTGGCGGTAGCGTTGTTACGGTATGCGGATAGTAGGATATCATGGTCAGCCATTTATCATCCTTTAAGTATGTCGAAGTGGATGGAGAGATCCATGAAACCCTCTGCCAAGCCTTCGAAGCGGTCAAGATTAAAGACAAGTCTCCAGTTGTGAGTAAAGAGCCTGAGGTGTCTATGTCTTCCTTTAAAGAAGCACAGGCTGTGGTGCAAGCTGGTTCAGCCCAAGGCTGGGGGCAGGTGATTGATATACCGCAAAAGCAAGACAAATTCGGTCTAGGGTACCAGCCATCGTCTTCACAAAGCACGTCGAAGTTCAAGGGGCCGATCTGGTTTACTAGCAGAAGTGTCTTCTTTGAGCAGATCAGTGCCATTTCTGATGATGAAGCTGGAGACAATGATTGTGAGATGGATGCTTGGATCAAGCCATGTATTCCGGGACAGACCCTACGCAACTGGTCAATTGAAGAATTCATTCAAGTGACGACCGAACAGTAATGCTTTGTTTTTCCAATTATTGTACTACCCTATGTCCTACCCGGGGCATAATGGTACTTTATTTCAGGGCCTTACTTGTTTATGTCTGAACATTGTTTATCAATTAATCAAAGGGCATTTTCTCATTCAAATTTTGTGATCTTTGTTTTTCTTATTTTTATTTTTCACAATAAAATGGCAACGTGGTCTACATTTGTTTGCAAATTGTTTGAAAGATTTAACCATTTTCATTGCAGGATTCCTATTGCAGATGACACCGATCCAGAACCTTCTATGACTCGCTTCAATTTTGATCAACCGATATATCAAGCTGAAGAAGAGATTGATGAGGATGAAGATCTGCCTGAAGAATTATCCAGACTTTTGAAACAAGAAGAGAAAATCATTCTGCCTCATCAGGAGGAAATTGAGGTCAATAATCTAGGTTCTGAAGAAGTTGTCAGAAATGTTCGGATAGGGGTTGCGCTACAGAGCGACGTCAAGCAAAGACTGATCGAGATGCTTCGGAGTATAGTGACATCTTTGCTTGGTCATATGAGGATATGCCTGGGCTTGATACCGACATAGTGGTTCATCGCTTACTGTTGCGTGAGGAATGTCCGCCGGTCAAGCAGAAGCTTAGAAGAACAAGACCAGATATGGCGGTAAAAATCAAAGAAGAGGTCCAAAAGCAATGGGATGCTGGATTTTTAGCCGTGACTACCTACCCTCCATGGGTCGCCAACATCGTACCTATACCGAAGAAGGACGGTAAGGTGCGGATGTGTGTTGATTATCAGGATTTGAACATGGCGAGCCCTAAGGATGACTTCCCGCTCCCTTGCATTGACGTATTGGTCGACAATACTGCTCAATTTTCAGTGTTTTCCTTCATGGATGGTTTCTCGGGTTATAATCAGATAAAGATGGAACCAAAGGACATGGAGAAAACTACCTTCATTACACCGTGGGGAACATTTTGCTATAAGGTGATGCCTTTTGGTTTGAAGAATGCCAGAGCAACATATCGGCGTGCTATGACAATGCTCTTTCATGACATGATGCATAAAGAGATTGAGGTTTATGTTGACAATATGATTGCTAAATCCCAAATAGAGGAGGAGCATCTGGTTAACTTGTTGAAGCTGTTTGAGAGGCTTAGAAAGTTCAGACTGAGGTTGAATCCGAATAAGTGCACTTTCGGAGTTCGGTCCGGAAAGGTATTGGGGTTCATTGTCAGCGAAAAAGGAATTGAGGTAGATCCTGCAAAGATAAAAGCCATACAAGACATGCTAGCACCGGAAAAAAAAAATAAGTCTGTGGTTTCTTGGGGAGATTGAACTACATTGCTCGGTTCATATCTCATCTCACAGCCACGTGTGAGCCAATGTTTAAATTGTTAAAGAAAGATCAGGCGGTTGTCTGGAATGAAAATGGTCAAAAAGTTTTTGATAAAATAAAAGAATATTTGCAGGAGCCTCCAATATTGATACCCTTAGTAGCTGGAAGGCCTTTAATCATGTACTTGACGGTTCTTGAGAACAGCATGGGTTGTGTTCTTGGTCAACCCGACGAGACTGGAAGAAAGGAGCATGCGATTTATTATTTGAGTAAAAAGTTCACAGATTGTGAGTCTCGTTACTCAATGCTCGAAAAGACGTGTTGTGCACTTGCTTGGGCTGCCAAACGTTTGAGACAATATATGCTCAATCACACAACCATGCTGATTTCGAAGATGGATCTGATTAAGTATGTCTTCGAGAAGAAAGCGCTTTCCGGAAGAATTGTCAGGTGGCAGATGGTACTGACAGAGTACGATATACAATATGTTTCTCAGAAAGCCATCAAAGGAAGTGTTCTGTCAGAATACCTTGCTGAGCAGCCTATAGAAGATTATCAATCGATGAAGTTTGAATTTCTTGACGAGGATATCATGTTCCTCAAGGCGAAAGATTGTGAAGAACCATTGCACGGTGAAGGTCCGGAGAAGGATTCTCAATGGCAAATGATATTCGATGGTGCTGTCAACTCATACAGTAGTGGAATTGGGGCAATCATTACAACTCCTCATGGCACTCACATCCCGTTCACTGCCAGATTGACATTTCCAGTCACCAACAATGAAGCTGAGTACGAAGCATGTATCATGGGTCTGGAAGAAGCCATTGATTTGAGAATCAAGAATTTGGATGTATATGGCGATTCAGCGCTGGTTGTTAATCAAATCATGGGAGAATGGGAAACTCGTCAACCGAATCTAATTCCTTACAGAGATTATGCAAGGAGGTTGTTACCTTTCTTTGACAGGGTAGAGTTTCACCATGTACCACGAGCAAAGAATCAGATGGCTGATGCTTTGGCAATGCTATCTTCGATGTACAAAGTGAACTTCTGGAATGAGGCTCCCAGAATAGTCATTTCTCGCTTGGACAAACCTGCTTTAGTATTCGCCATTGAAGAGGCTGCTGATGGCAGGCCATGGTTTTACGATATACAGAACTTCCTCAAGAAGCAAGAGTATCCACCAGGGGCTTCGGCTCAGGATAAGAAGACGCCGAGGAGGTTGTCTGGAAAATTTTCCCTAAACCCAGATGGTGTACTATACCGAAGGAACCACGATCTGGTGCTGTTGAGATGTGTGGATGAAAAAGAAGCAACGTTTCTTATGGAAGAAGTCCATGAGGGTACTTTCGGCACACATGCCGGCAGACATGCCATGTCTCGAAAACTGTTACGAGCTGGGTATTATTGGCTAACTATGGAGTCAGATTGTTTCAAATTTGCGAAGAAATGCCATAAATGCCAGATTTATGCTGATAAGATTCATGTACCGCCATGCCCATTGAATGTTATGGCGTCCCCGTGGCCTTTCTCCATGTGGGGCATCAATATGATTGGAAAGATTGAGCCCACCGCATCCAATGGTCACCGTTTCATCTTGGTAGCCATCGACTACTTCACCAAGTGGGTGGAAGCAGCCTCGTACGCCAATGTGACCAAACAAGTGGTAGCAAGATTCATAAAGAAAGACATCATTTGTAGATATGGAATTCCCGAGCGAATCATTACTGATAATGGTTCGAATTTGAACAACAAAATGATGAAGGAGTTATGCCAGAACTTCAAGATTGAACATCACAACTCATCGCCCTATCGGCCGAAGATGAATGGCGCTGTCGAAGTGGCCAATAAGAATATCAAAAGGATAGTGCAAAAGATGGTTGTGACCTACAAAGATTGGCATGAGATGTTACCTTTTTCTCTTCACGGTTATCGTACGAAGGTACGCACATCAACCAGGGCAACTCCTTTCTCGCTAGTGTACGATATGGAAGCTGTCCTACTGCTAGAAGTCGAGATTCCTTCTTTAAGAGTTTTGATCGACGTAAAACTTGATGAGGCAGAATGGATAAAGAATCATTTAAATCAGCTTAGCCTGATGGATGAAAAGAGGTTAGCATCAATTGCATATGGTCGTTTGTACCAGATCCGGATGAAGAAAGCTTATGATAAGAAGGTGCGCCCTCAAAGCTTTCAGACGGGCGATCTTGTGCTGAACAAGATTCTCCCACCACAATCAGATCATAGGGGCAAATGGAATCCTAATTATGAAGGTCCATATGTCGTTTGAAAGGTTTTCTCTAGAGGAGTCTTGTTGTTAGCCACCATGGATGGTGAAGATTTCACATCCCCTATGAACGCGGACGTGGTTAAAAAATACTTTGCTTAAAAGAGACCCGCTGGACACAAAAAGAAACGTCCAGGAAAAAATGGGGCATCCCGGCGAACCATAAAAAAGAAAGAGGTTCGGGAAAAAATTAGGGATAAAAATGAAAAGATGTAAACCCGCAAATTCGAAAACCTGAAAAGGCGACTTTGGCAAAAAAAGGGTATCCCGGTGAATCGAAAACCCGAAAGGGCGGTTCAGGAAAAAGTTAGGGATTGAAAAAGCAAATGACTGCGGTCTGCATATGAACTTCATTGCTTAGTGGATGGGGAGAACCCGAGGGCCGTGTTCATCCGAATCAATCTCTTCTGAAGACGAAGCATCGGGAAAGCGTCAGAGTCAGGCGAGTCATAGAGGGATCAGCTCATGGTGTTTGTCTATGCCACGTTGCCGAAATTTTGTACACTTTTGTATATTTCTGTGCATATCTGTATTTTGTTTTGCACAGCTTCCTCTTTTCAGGAGTTGCATCTATTGTAAAACTCTGCCTATTTACAGGCCATTCATCAATAAACATATACTATTCAGTACTTGATATGTGTGCTTTGTTTTAACTTTTACTGTTTTGTTTGTGAAAACGCCCAATGTTTTGATGAACTTGTGTTAACATAAACTTGCAGGCCTTGGCCAATAATTGTTAAAACTTTGAATTAATTGAACAACATCACGAATGATGTCTAACATGATTCCGTTGTGTAAGATATCTTATCTGTTTGTTCAGTTTTGCAGGTCGTTACCCTTGGGGCAGAGGTGTGGATGATGTTTGTCCTATCCCCAACTTGAATTTACTTCCCCGATCAGTGAAGTTCGCACCTCTATCCCCAGTGGAGTTGTTTCACATTTGATCCCCACAAGGTGCATGCTTGTAGGTACCCCCCAGCGAGTAGTGTTTGGATTTTCTCCCCACAGAGTAATTTGCAGCCTGGTTAGGTTCGTTCCCTGGCAGAGCAATCCCTAGCGAGTTGAAAGGGATGGTTTCCTCAGCAGTGGTGTTCTCTTCTCCTCAGTCGGATGTAGGAATGTTATCACGTCGGTATTTTATTTGCAGAAATTCAGTAAGAGCCCGTTTATCGGCATAAGTCCAATCTTTATTGGCATGAGCAAGTCTGTGCTCTACCCCCGGCAGAGTTGTTGTTTCCCCAACAGGGTTATTTTTTCTTGCCCCAACAGGGTGTTTTCTGTATCTCTAGCATTTATTTTGTTGAGACGGTTCTGTTGCATCTGCATGCGTGCATATCATCTACCAAAATGCGTAGCATTTCCATTTCGTATGGAGCATTATGCCATTTTCAAACATATGCATATGAAACATAAGCCAGGTTGTTATCTCTTTGTTTTAGGTGTATCTTCGGAGGTTTCGATCTTTTCCTTGGTATCCAGGCCATGTGATTTCTCTTAGCCCGCGTGGTATTCAGACCCTGGCTCACATTATTACCCAGCAGTATCCTCGGATCTCAGAGGATCAGGATAAGTATTTGTGTTCCATTGAGTATCCAGACTCCGGTCCATTCCCAGTAATAGGGGTTTTTATTTTTTCGTCGAGTATCTAGGCTCCGGTAAAGATGGTGGTTTCCAGACCATAGTGATTGATATTGTTACGTTTTCCGTCGAGTGTTCAGACTCCGGTAAAGATAGTGTAGTGTCAGTTTTCATGAGTATATTTGCGATATTTTCCTGCCGTCCGTTGAGTATCCAGGCTCCGGTCAATTTTTCGTGGAGCATCCAGGCTCTGGTTTTTCTGTTGAGTATCCAGACTCCGGTGAATGTTTCATTTGCGAAGCATTGCTTTCCCCGCTGAGTATCCAGACTCCAGTAAAGCCAAACTTTGGTGAGTTCTATGGTAATACTTCCTCTCCGTTGAATATCCAAGTTCTGGTGAATTTCTGATTTGTGGTATTTGGTTTTGTCCGTTGAGTATCCAGGTTCCGGTCAATTTTCTGTCGAGTATCCAGACTCCGGTCGTTTTCGTATGATGATGATTTCTTTTGTCCGTTGAGTATCTAGGCTCCGATCACTCTCGTTGAGCGTTCAGGCTCCGGTTTATTTCGTCGAGTATCCAGGCTCCGGTTTATTTTCATCGAACATTCAGGTTCCGATGTATTACATTGAGTATCTAGACTCCAGCCGATTTCTAATATGTGGTAATTTCTCTTGTGCGTTGAGTATCCAGACTCCGACATCTGATTTGTGATTCCCATTTCTTCAAGTATCCAGGCTCCGATAAGATTCCAGTTTATGGTGTACTTTTTGGTCTGTTGAGTATTCAGGCTCCGGTCAACTTTACATTGAGCACCCGGGCTCCGGCCTCTCTGTTGAGTATCCAGGCTCCGGTGATTTTATAAGTGGTATATTCTTTTGTTCGTTGAGTGTTCAGACTTCGGCTCTTGCGTTGAGCATTCAGGCTCTGGTCAATCTTACGTTGAGTGTTCAGACTCCGGCTGTTACGTTGAGCATCCAGGCACCGACAAATTTCATTGATTCATTTTGTTTGTTGAATACCCAGATTCCGGAAATTTGAAGTATTTCCCTATTTCAGGGTTTTCCCCAAGCAGAGTTACTCATTAAGTTTCTCTTTTCCCCAGCGGAATGTGTTTGTTTTCTCGGATTCAGTTTTCCAGAGACTTTTACCCCAGGAGGGTTTGCAGTTTTATTTCTGAGGTTGGAAAATTTTCGGGTTCTTTGGTATTCAACCTTCTTTTACCTTGATTGCGTGAAAGTCGTTCGCTTTTCACTCCTTCAGGTCTAAGTCGTTTGAATAGGGGCAGTTGTTGCACCCCAAAATTTGCCAAACCTCTTTTCTTTGGCTGGCTTTTGTTTCATTTCTTTTCTTTCAAGCATTTGCATTGCATAACATTTTTCATTGATTAGAGGATCAAGAGCTTGTGCATAGCAAGAGGAGTCTACACAGAGGTTTGAGCCTAAGCAAAGGGTTTTACTCAAGTTTGGGTGGTCATCAGGTCATATAGAAGTGGGCAATAGTCTTGTGAAAGGATGGATAGATGTATGTGGGTCAGCTCCTAACTGGGAGGCCAGTTCAAGATCACTAGAGGGTTGTGAATTCATGTTTATGGATATAATATGTTGAGAGAGCTCATTGAGTGCCTTGAGGGTCATTGTGGAGCTCATCCAAGTGTTTGTGCTAAGTGTGAAGGGTTACAGTTGAAGGTGTTGCATATAGGGTTTCATTTGGCTAATCCTCAGTCAACTGTGAAATTGAAGGATATTAAAACTCAATTCAAAGTCTCTATGTTCATGGGATGTTGTGTTAAGATGTATGATATATTATTTCAAGTTCAATTCATCAAGAACCAAGAGGAGAAGAAGTTACTAAATTAGGGTTCTCAGGGTAAAATCCCTTATTTAGTGCCTAACTTCAAGACCACCTATCTCAAGATAAAAGTTTCATCTCAACTTTTAGCCAACATGGAACTTGTAGAGCATGTTTTTAGCTTTCTTTTTAGTACTATAAGTCTTTGATTGGATTTATAGAACTCAAGTTATGATCCAGACAAGTTACAGGTCATCAGATGAATGTGATTTTGGTCAACAAAAGTCAACCAACTTCCCAGGCATTTTTGACCTAGAAGTATGTTTCTCCTCAACCTTTGGCCAACATGAAAGTTGTAGGTCTTGGTCTTAGCTTTCCAAAAAGTACTAGAAGTCTTTCATCTGATTTGTAGAACTCAAGTTATGAGGGTTACAAGTCAGGGGTATTTTGGGAAAGTAAGATTATAGGTCATAAAATTATAGGTCCATTTCACCAACTTGCACACTTCAAATGAAGATTTTTCCAACATCAAACTTGCTCCAAATGGTGTTATTTGATTATTCAAACATTGATAAGTCATGGATGTGGCTTGGAATGAAGAATTGAGGTGTGAATTTTCATGGAAGAAGGTTTAAAAGGGCAAAATTGGAATTATTTCATTTTTGATCATTTTCGTGCAAATAGGTGCATTTTTTGAGTGCAAACAACATTTTAAACACATTGGCATTTTTAGATTTTGGATTTGAGGTGTTTAAGTGATCCATTTTCAAGATTTCTTCATCATGAAGTTACATAACAAATCTCAACCATTGAGATCAATTAAGGAGTTAATCCAAGCCATTCACATCCCATACACTCCCAACAAGCATTTTCAACCATTTTGGAGCCAATTTGGTGGAGTTTTCGTGTACATTAGTGAGCTCTAATTTCAATTCCTTGGATTTTTAAATGGGTTGTTAGAGGATGAGATTGGGCTCAATTTTGATCAAGATCCATCATATATAAGATTCTCAACCTTCACAAATGATCAGAAGTGAGAGTTGGAGCCATTTTGATCAAGAACAATTTTCAAAAAGTGGTGGAAATTCAAATTTCGAATTTGGAGATAGAGGACATTTCAAGACAAATTGTGAATTGCAAAAGCTCTATTAAGTTTATTGAACGATTCTGGATATTTTTCTGCAAGCTTAAGCTCCATTTGAAGGCTCAGTGGAAGTTCTCCACTAGGTAATTAAAAATCAACTTTACACTCTTGATAAGCATCACTTCACTGCCATTTTTGCATATTTGAGACGTAGGAACAATGCAGATCATTAATATGTAAAACGAACTGGCATTTGTGATGATTGTTGGTGGATGCTCAAAAATGTTTGGATCTGTTTTGGCTTGTTCATACGCGTTCTTGCTTGTTTGATGCTTGATTTGTGACCTACGTGACTTCTACATGAGTTTTAAACCAAATTGGAGATGTTTTGATGAACTTTTAATTTTGGTACACAATCTTGTTGGTTTCGGTTTGAGAGTTTTATGCATGATAAGTAGTTTTTGAGGATGGATATGAGATCCTCGTGATCTCTAGATGAAGTTTGATATAAAATTCATCCAAAATGGTTGAGATTTGATGGTACGTGTTGTTGTGGCTCTGCTCACGGCGGGGGATGGCCGGAGAAGATGATGAATAGTGTCTCCGGCCGGTGACTGGTTTTTCCTCTTTGTTTTGGTGAAGAAGATGATTATGTGTCCTCTTATGGTACGCATGATGTGAATACTTTTCCTTCCAACGATGGAGATTAAGAAACACGGTGGGCTTTAGTTGACTAAATCCATGGAATTACATTCAAATATTTCATTTATTTGCTGGCACGCTGTCAACCACTTGATTGCTTACTTTTTGATCATGCGTCCAGGATTGATTTCCACGCTATACCTTGTTTGACCGTGTTCCATCCAATTGCCAGGGTTTCATTTGTTTTGTTTGATTTTTCTGACTGGGCTTGGGGGTGCACGCTATCCACACCCCCCTTGCTGGGCCCAATTCATTTTTAACTGCAATTTCTTGCTATTTGCCACGCATGATTATCTTTTTATCTTATTTTTCTTTTGTGTTTTATTTTATTTTCTGTTTACAATTTTAATTAATTAAAATAGATCCAATATTCTAAAAATTCACCAAAAATATTTTTTATATACTTTGAGATGTCTAATATTTTTTGGACATTTTTATTTTATTTTTCAACTTTATTTTCAATTTAAAAAAGAATTAAATGTTGGAGTTGTTTTAATTGAATTGAATTGTGACATGGTTTGCTCTTGTATGTATTTCTCTCTTTTTTTTATCCAATGATTGAAAATTGATCCTCATCTCAATGATGAGTTGATCCATTTTTGAGGACCATTTTGCCACTGGTTGTTGACTTTTGGGTTGATTTTTGTGGCTTGTCTTTTTGCCTTTGTTTCTCCCATTTCAAAGTGGTACATCTAAATGAATTAGTTCGTTTGATGGTGCTTTGAGGGGATATTTGTCTTGATTTCTTGGCCTCTGGTTGCCAACTTTATTAGCTTCTTTGTGTATTTTATTTGGTTTTTTTTAGCCTTTTTCCTACTTTTGAAGTGACTTGCAAGTTAGGTCATCTCATAGGATAACTCACACAAGTGCATGACCTAGTTTGGATTGGAAATGACCTTTGTGGATCCAATAAGCTATCAACTCTTCTTGTTTCACATTCTAGACATGTTGATCTTGATGTATTATAATTTTTAGGTCAAAATTATGTTCATTGCTTGTTGGTTGATGCTTTTCTTTTTGTGCTTTCAACTTGAACTCCTAAATGATGCATGCTTGCTTCGTTTGTGCTCTTGCTTGCATTTCTTCTTGTTTTGTTTTGATGTTGCTTTTGAGCTTTCTTCTCTTCATCTCCCTTCTGTCCAATGACCTTGGAGTGTCATTTAAGGTGGCTTGGTCCCTCCTTTGGAGGTATTTGAAGCATACCTAGAATGATGAATCCTTGAGGACACTTTTGGTGTTTCTTTGCTTTTGATAAGTGATGCTTATGGTTGAGTACCTATTATGGGGTCCTTGCTGCCATCATTTGGTCTCCCATCCTCACTTGGCTTTGAGGTTGGTTTTACCTTTCATTTGGTTTGATTTTATTGGTGTGGTTGATGTTGTTTGACTTAGGTCATTTCATCTCACTTTTTGGTGCATCTTTGTGTGGTTTGCTTTTGTTGGATTAATTTCTTCTTGTGCTTCTCTTTCTTCTCTTTTGTTGCATTTCCATATGCATGCTTGGTTGAGATAAGCTTGTGGAGGCTACTGCCCCACACTAGTTTCCTCCCATTATCATTCTACTTGTGCATTCTATGTGTGCATCCTTTCATTTGCATATGCATTTCTTTTTCTTCTTCTTTTTCTTTGTTCTTCTTTGCCATGCTCCCCATAAGTTCTCTAACCTCTTGAGGTTATGATAGACATTAGGTGCCTAACCATGCATGATAACATTAGGTAGTTCCCTTTTGAATCTCAACTTTAAGTCCACTTTGCATGATAACTTTTAGGATTGAGTAGTTTTCCATTAGTGTTCCTTCTTCTCTTCTCATCTTCAAACATTCATAAAACACTTAATAAAGAATGACAAGTGTAGCACGCTACGAGCCTTAAGCTACTTGAGAAATGGTAATTGAGGGGCCTCCTCTCAAGGACCTAGAGTTTTTAGTGGACACCCTTTGGGTGATATACGACGCATTCGCCTTTAGGTCATAGTCTCTAGTGTGACATGAGTTGCAAATCAAATTCAAAACACTTCTTCTCTAAAAAACACAAAAACACTTCAAACCTTTTTCATCCTTCGGGATCTTAATCAGAAAAATCTTTTCACAAAAAGAGTGCCATTAACTCTTAGTTCTACCGCAAACGGTAACGCCTAAGTCTCCAATGGTCAAGCTGCATACACCAACTGCTAGAACTATCTGTTAACCCTACTCGGACTAAAAACTTTTGAACCAACCTATGGTCCTTTTAGCCCAAACTATGTTTGCTCTGATCTTTCGTACCAGACGAAAGTACGTAGGCACGAGACGCGATGTCTCGGCGAGCAACCTTCCGCCTTCTATAGCCGTAGTTAGGCGAACTACGTTGACTTTGATTTTCCCATTGCACGAGGGAGTACGTAGGCACAGAACGGCGATGCTCTGCCGAGTCAGTTCTCTTTTCATTTTATTTTGTCCTTAAGCCTTTAGCTAGATAGTTTCAACAAACCCTTTTTAGATAGACAACAATGTGTGGATCCCGTCGATTACGACGAACGTGAGGGGTGTTAATACCTTCTCCTTGCGTAATCGACTCCCGCATCTAGACATGGTTGCGATGACCTTGTCTTTCCCTTTTTCTTTAGGTTTTTGCGATTGTTTCCTTTCCCTCTCTTTGGGATAAATAACGAAAGTGGCGACTCTTCTGTTTTTTCCGCCGGTGGTTTTTCGCAGTTGTGACAAACCCTTGCATGTCATGAGTGGTGAAAATAAATCACCTCCCACTATTTTCTCTAAAACAGTCTTCAGCAACCTGTAATACACAACAGAATAGTCCAAGCACACAACCAACAGCCCAGGCACACAAACAATACAGCTACAACATTCAGCATCCTGTAGAATAAAAACAGCAACAGCCTAACAAAAACAACATTCAGTAGGATCAACATCTTGTCAAACCAACCAGAGGAGCAACCAACACCATCTTCCAACCATCTACACTCCTGCCACAACCATGCATCAAATTGTATATAGGCCAATCTTCTCCAAGGGCTACCAGAGTTCTTTCCTCAGAAAAACATACAGCGGGACCATCAAAAGAACAACTTTAACATGCCCTAAACAAGATGTCAAAACATCTAATAGGACATCATACAGGAGTATCCACTCCTCCTTTGACAAAACATTCAATAGGTCACAGAAGCTCTTATATCAGAGGGCACAACAGCAGATACAAAGAATCGTTTAAAGTCATGAGTAAACACAAACTCCCCCTAAACTCCATAAGCAGCAACTCAAATATTTAGCAAGATCAGCAAATTAGCTACACTTCTCCTTGTTCAAAACACCAGGAAGTATGTCCCGGGATCTCATCCAGAACAGACAGGATGCCTGCTCTGATACCAATTGAAATTCTGGTATGCAGATCTCAGAGGTCCTAAGAGATGCTAAGAACATTAATCTCTGCTAAAACAAAATAAGGACATAACATGACCATTTTAAATCCCTTTAAAAATTAACAGTGACATGACATCTGTTGTAACATCTGCAGACTGACAGGACTATTTATCTAACCATTTAAATTGTGCAGGATTGTAAATGTTGAAAGATAAATAACACAATGAATTGTTAACCCTGTTCAGTGCAACATCACCTACATTTGGGGGCTACCAAGCCAGGAAGGAAATTGATAACGCGAAATCGTATATATATATAATGACGTACATTTTTACTAATCAGTGACCGGTTTCACTCTGATTTCGGATATTTCCACATTATTTGTCCGGTATTTTGCAGGTATTCAAAGTTCATGCTCAAATGGAGCAAGATGAAGAAAACAAGCAATTACAGATGAAAACCAGATGAAAAACAGGCCAAAAACAGCAAAAACGAATTCTGCTGATGTGACGACCGTCACAAGCCTATGACGACCGTCATACGCGTTACGACCGTCAGAAATCCATGACGACCGTCAGAAATCCATGACGACCGTCATGGAATAAAAATGCAGAAATGCTGCATGTGCTGTGAAGTGCTTTCAAATGCCAAAAAAGAGTGGACCACTAACTCCTATATTTTCTGAGATCAATCCCACTTCCTGAGGCAATTAACCGTTGGAAATTCCATCTATAAAAGGAGGGAGCTGGTACCAGAAAAGGGGAGCTGCATTGAAGACACGAAGTGCTGCCAATTTACTTTCAGAGTAATTTTTAGTTTCCCAGTTTCTTATCGTTTATTGTTTCCTTTTTCTTTCTTTCCTTGCAATTGTTGTTTTACTTTCCAAATTCTATTATGTACATGTAATTGGCATAAAGACTAAATCCTGCCGTCATTTTGGAGGATTTCCCAAAACCCAATCGAATTGTTTACAGGTTCTTATTTTAATCGTTAATTGATTTCCATTTCCCATTATAATGCATATTTATATTTTCTGCCATTATTTACGTGTTCTTAATTTACATTCCATGTCCGGCTAAATTTAAGTAATAGGTATGTAATAAGTGGTCAGATGGGATTCAATAATTAACCGGTGTATACCTTCCTTTTCAAACTTATTTATGGCTTCAGTTTTTAAATCGATTTTTCTAAAATAAATGTTCGTCGCAACAGCGAGAACTTATTTCAAAGCAGTTTTGCCACGACAGTGGGAAATTCATAAAGGTACGAACCAACAAGTGACAGCTGAGGTTAGGTCCAAATAGTAAAAACTAAGCATTCATTTTAAAAACAGCGACAACACTTTTAAAAGAATTAGAGCTTAATGTTTTTCAAAAAGTAATTTTAACCGCGAACGGGATAGCAACAACATACGTTCTTCCTTAGAGTTGCGACTAGCGTCAACAACCTTAGTGAGACAAAGGTCTTTAAATCGTCATTTTCTTCTTAAACTATTTTTGAAAACACCAAAAACACTGGTAACTTGTCGAATCCTTGAAGAACCAACATATTGCATACCGATTCCAACATTTATACCTTAAGTAACACTTTTAGTTCCGTTATAGTTTGCACACTTATTTTGCTTTTATTCCCCTAAAACATTACCAACCTAGCTAAACACGGTAACACCCGAAAATACTAGCTTGATTACGAGTCCCTGTGGGATCGATATCTTTTATTACTACGCGATAGACTGTGCACTTGCAGTTAGTTCTGTTAGACATAGAAATTCGCGATCAAGTTTTTGGCGCCGTTGCCGGGGACCCATTTAGTCAATAGTGTAATCCTTTGTTACACAGTATAGACTAGGTTAACTATTCTCTTTCCCTCTACTCATTCTTCGATTGTATGCCAAGTACTCGCTCACAAGGCGACATCTTACAACCTAAAATCGCCAAACTAGAGCGCTTTTTACATTTAAGAAGGCGCATCCTCGAATATCAACGAAAACACAATATTCCTGATCTTCTAGCTCATCCTCCTGTTGAAGAATCAAAGATGGCTGACAGACCTCAGAACAAACCGCTGAAGGACTACGCTACCCCCTCTCAGCTAGAACCTCGAAGTAGCATTGTTGCCCCAGCTATCAATCGGAACGATTTCGAACTGAAACCGTCATTGCTGTCATCTGTACAACAAAATCAATTCTCAGGAAATGCAACTGAGGATCCGAACGAACACTTTACGAAGTTTGTGCAATACGCAGACACAGTGAAGGCAAATGGAGTAACTCCAGACGCAATAAGACTTCGTCTCTTTCTTTTCTCTCTTAGAGATAGAGCTTGGACATGGTTACAATCTTTACCATCCAACTCCGTTATGACGTGGGAACAGTTGAAGAATGTTTTCTTAGCGAGATACTTTCCGCCAAGCAAAATTGCTATGCTTAGAGCTCAAATCAACGGATTTCGACAAAAAGATACTGAATCTCTCTACGAAGCATGGGAAAGGTTCAAGGATATGATGAGAAGACTGGGTGATGATCCATACTTTCTACGGTTTAGAAGACTGAGTGATGATCCATACTTTCTACAATGGTCTTCTATACATCACCAAATTAACGGTAGACGTCGCGGCGGGCGGTGCACTTATGGATAAGCCATACGATGAAGCCTATCAACTTATCGAAAACATGTCTCAGAACCACTGCCAGTGGGGAAGTGAAAGAACTCCAACAGAGAAACCCGCAGCAAAAGGTGGGATGTACGAGATCAGCAGTCTTGAAAAGTTCAACGCTAAGGTAGATGCTCTAGCGCAGAAAATCGACAGTCTGACCGTTACCCCAACTGCAACCGTAGGTGTTGTAACTCCAAATTGCGAGTTATGTGGAATCGCCACTCATAATGCGCCCGAGTGCCCATTATTGGCAGGAATCCCACCAGACCAATTTAACTGCACTCAAGGAAATCCTTACGCAAATACTTACAACCCAGGATGGAGGAACCACCCAAACTTTTCCTAAAAGAACGATAATGCCTTGCAAGCACCCGCTACTCCGCCAGGATATCAGAAACCAGCCGCTGCTGCCCAGACTGCCCCTAAGAAATCAAACCTCGAAGTGATGATGGAAAAATTCATAGCTACTCAAGCTCAAACGACTAAAGAATTTCTGAATCAAAACATACACACTAGCGAGCAAATTAAACAGCTGACCGAAAAAGTAGACGCTTTAGCCACCCACAATAAAATGCTCGAAACGCAGATATCACAAGTGGCTCAACAACAAGCCTCTGCAGACGCACCAGCTGGGACATTTCCAGGCCAGCCAGAACCTAATCCGAAAGGTCATGCAAACGCTGTCATATTGAGAAGTGGAAAAGAATTGGAAGGCCCAACAGATCCTAGGAATGAAGATTTAGTCATGCATCAGAAATCTGATAAACCAACAGAAAAAGAGTCTGAAACAGAAAAGAAGGAATGTGACGAGCAAAAGGCCGCCAAAGATGAAAACTCATATGTGCCTCTAGCGCCATATAAACCACCTATCCCTTATCCTCAAAGATTAATAAACTCCAAAACTTCAGGACAATTTAAGAAATTTGTTGAACTTCTGAAACAACTAAATATCACTATTCCGTTCACAGAAGCGATAACTCAAATGTCGTCACACGCTAAGTTTCTTAAATAAATCTTGTCTAATAAAAGGAAAATAGAGGATAACGAAACAGTTACACTTACTGCCGAATGTAGCGCAATCATCCAAAACAACATGCCTCCTAAACTAAAAGACCCAGGTAGTTTCTCCATACCTTGTGTCATAGGAAAGTTCTTTATAGACAAAGCTCTATGCGATCTAGGAGCCAGTATAAGTGTCATGCCTTTATCTATATGCAAAAAGTTGAATATGGAAGAACTAAGACCAACTAAAATGTCCGTGCAATTGGCTGACCGATCAGTCAAATATCCCGTCGGTGTGCTGGAAAACGTTCCAGTACGTATAGGCCAATTCTATATCCCAACCAACTTCATAATCATGGACATCAAAGAGGACTCTGTTACCCCAATTATCCTAGGAAGACTGTTCCTAGCGACAGCCAGAGCCATCATAGACGTAAAGAAAGGAAGGCTAACATTCGAAGTAGGAGAAGAAAAGATAGAGTTCATCCTTACTAAGTTCTTGAAGGCACCAGCTATAGATGACACATGCTATATAGTAGATGTCATTGACGAATGCATACGAGAATTAGAGAAGGAAGAAATTACATATTCTGAAATCATGAAGATCCGGATCCCTGCTATTCATGAAGACGACAACTGGCGTGCACCATACAAAGATGATAGTCTGAGCGAGATCTTAGCACTAACTCCAAATCACATGCCAGGTCCGAAAAACCCATCTTTAGAACTTAAAGAACTACCTAAAACCCTCAGGTACGAATTCTTAGATACAGAATTCAAAAGACCAGTAATAGTCAACGCTAATTTAAGACAGTCAAAAACTGAGCAATTACTAGAAGTCCTAAGGAAATACCTAATTGCGTTAGGCTATAATATAAGCGATCTAAAAGGCATAAGTCCTTCCATCTGTATGCACCGTATCATGCTAGAGGAAGACTGCAAAACTTCAAGAGAACATCAGAGAAGGATAAACCCGATCCTAAGCACTATAGTCAAAGACGAGGTGAAAAAGTTACTAGACGCAGGAATCATATACCCGATCTCCGACAGCCAATGGGTCAGCCCAGTACACGTAGTACCAAAGAAAGGAGGCGTTACTGTAGTGAAAAATGCGAAAGGTGAGTCGATAACCCAAAGAGTTGTGACCGGAAACAGGATGTGTATCGATTACAGAAAACTGAAAAAGGTGACTCGGAAAGATCACTCCCCTTTACCTTTCATAGACCAGATGTTGGAAAGACTAGCGAAACATTCGTACTTCTGCTATCTAGATGGTTATTCGGGATTCTTTCAAATTCCTATTCACCCCGATAACCAAGAAAAGACAACATTCACCTGTCCTAATGGTACTTTTGCTTATCGCCGAATGCCGTTCGGACTATGCAATGCTCCAGCAACCTTTCAAAGATGCATGATGGCAATCTTTGCGGATTTCATAGATGACATCATGGAAGTGTTCATGGATGACTTCTCTGTATGCGGACAAAGCTTTGAAAGCTGCCTGTCAAATTTAGAAATGGTACTCAAAAGATGCGCTAAAGTGAACCTTGTCCTTCATTGGGAGAAATGTCATTTCATGGTCCGACAAGGCATTGTTTTAGGACACGTAATATCTGAAAAAGGGATTGAAGTAGACAAAGCTAAAATAGAGATCATAAAGGATCTTCAACCTCCGAAAACCATACGAGAAATACGAAGCTTCTTAGGACACGCTAGATTCTACCGAAGATTCATAAAGGATTTCTCGAAAATCACGAAACCTCTTATAGGTTTGTTAATGAAAGATGTCGAGTTTGTTTTCGACAAAGAATGCTTAGAAGCATTCGAAACTCTAAAGAGAGCACTCATCACCGCACCAATCATGCAACCCCCAGATTGGTGACTACCATTCGAAATCATGTGCGATGCAAGTGATTATGCTGTAGGCGCAGTTCTAGGACAAAGGAAAGACAAGAAGCTTCACGCTATCTACTACGCCAGTAGAACTTTAGACCCTGCCCAAATGAACTACGCCACAATGGAAAAGGAACTTCTAGCAGTTGTGTTTGCACTTGACAAATTTCGTTCCTACTTGGTAGGAGCCAAAATAATCATATACACAGATCACGCTGCCATTAGGTACCTAATAAGCAAAAAGGACGCCAAACCAAGATTATTGAGATGGATCCTATTATTACAATAGTTCGACTTAGAAATTAAAGATAAGAAGGGGACCGAGAACGTAGTTGCAGATCACTTATCCTGTACAAAGGGCATTAAACAAGAATTAGTGCCTATCAATGACGACTTTCCCTACGAACGTCTAATAGCCAAATTGGAAAGCGATATGTCCAGCTCAACCTCGGAAGAACCAGAACTGGAGAAAGCCGTGGAAGCTGTCTATGCCCAAGCCACTTTGCCGTGGTTTGCCGACATTGTTAATTACTTGGCCGCAGGCGTGCTTCCACCGGACCTAACTTATCAATAAAAGAATAAATTCTTCCACGACTTAAAGCATTACTATTGGGACGAACCTCTACTCTTCAAACAAGGCGCCGACAACTTATACCGTCGCTGTGTCCCAGAGGAAGAAATAGAAGACATCATTTCCCAATGCCATTCAGCACCTTATGATGGTCATGCTAGTACTTCAAAGACGTGCGCTAAAATTCTACAATCTGGCCTATTCTGGCCCAGCCTCAGGAAGGATGTCCATATCGCTGTACTAAAATTCGGCCGGTGCCAACGCACTGGCAACATCTCACGACGCGATGAGATGCCTCAAAAAGGAATTTTAGAAGTAGAAATCTTTGACGTCTGGGGAATAGACTTCATGGGACCTTTCCCGTCTTCTTTTAGAAACAAATATATACTCGTCACTGTCGATTATGTATCTAAATGGATAGAGGCCGTTGCCGCTCCAACAAATGACACACGAGTAGTCTTCAAACTCTTTAGAAACACAATCTTTCCTAGATTCGGTGTGCCCAGACTCGTCATTAGTGACGGTGGTTCGCACTTCATATCGCGAATCTTCGACAAACTCCTATCCAAATACGGAGTCAAACACCGCGTAGCTACACCGTATCATCCACAAACAAGTGGACAAGTGGAGGTTTCGAACAGAGAAATAAAGCAAATCCTGGAAAAGACTGTCGTAACCTCCAGGAAAGATTGGTCATCAAAGCTGAACGAAGCTTTATGGGCTTATATGACCGCCTTTAAGACACCAATAGGTACCACACCATTTAAATTAGTTTACGGAAAATCATGTCACCTGCCGGTAGAATTAGAGCATAAAGCCTTCTGGGCTATTAAGACGCTGAACTTCAACTACACTACGGCAGGAGAGAAACGAATCTTGAACCTTCACGAATTGGAAGAGCTCAGATTGGAAGAGCTCAGATTGGACGCATACGAGAATGCCCGCATCTACAAAGAAAGAACCAAGAAATGGCATGATAAACGTTCGATCCGGAAACAATTCAGTGTGGGAGACATCGTGCTCCTATTCAACTCAAGATTAAAACTTTTCCCTAGAAAATTAAAATCTAGATGGTCTGGACCTTTTGAGGTCACCAAAGTCCTTAAAAGTGGAGCTGTTGAAATCAGAAATCAAATCAACGCACCGTTTATAGTAAACGGACAGCGTTTGAAGCATTATAATCAAAACGAACACAACCACCACGTGAGCAATATGAAATTGCTCGAGCTTCCCGAATAGCTTGCAGTCAAGCTATCGTCAGGCTTTTGACGTTAAAAACAGCGCTGATTGGGAGGCAACCCAATTTTTCCCGTTTTTCCCTTCTAATTTACTGAAACTATGTTTTCATTTTAACTTATAATTTCCAAAAATTTCTATTTACTTATTTTCTACTATTTATTTTATTTTATTTTTCTTTCTTTTATCACCCTTTGGTTCTTAAAAATCTAATCTGAGTGAATGTGATTTTAACTTTTCCAGGATTTTAAAGTTGTTCTACTTTTCTCCCATTTTTATCCGACTAACCTCCGAGTATGGTTGACATCGACGTTACGACTGTTGTATTTAGAGGACTAGCTCACAAGGCCATATTTGAGGCACTGACTCAGAGAAGCTTTGCTTCGACTCTGTACTACGATAGAGCCACCATGGATAAGCTAGGAATCCAGGATAGCATTCAGTATCTATTTAACCAATTAGGCTGGGAGCAAACTGCTCTAAAGCCCCGATTTGCTACCTACCGCGAACTCACGTTCGAATTCCTTAGCTCCTTAAGTTACTTACCCGAACATGGCTATGAATCCACCAAAGAGCTGATAACCTTTAGAATGTTTGGAATGGACCAAACCCATAACCATACATCGTTAGCTAACATCTTAGGCTTCCCTAGCGGACCTTTTGTGTTTACCAACATTGAAGAGGATATTGATCTCGAGTTAGAACAATTCTGGGGTACCATCACCGGTAACTATCACCCTGAATCGAATAACATGCACAACAACGAGATACACAATCCAGCACTCCATTATTTTCATAGGATTTTAGCCCATACCTTCTTTGGGAAGGAGAAAAACATTACAACAGTCTCAAAGGAAGAGTTGTTCATCCTTCTCTGTGCTTCACAAGGCCGCCCTGTAAATGTTGTCCCTTTTATGATGAGGGCATTCACACGCCTTAATCAGGAACCTCACTCGCCCATTTTAATAGGAGGCTTAGTCACCATGATTGCCCACGAAATTGGCCTGAGGTACTACCTGAACAGAGCAGTTCGTTTCGGCAACCTCAGATCAATGGACATCCAATTCTGCTTCAACAGACGTATCTTAGGTACCTTAGGATCAGGAGCCTATGAATACCTCATAGCTGATCAACCTGTCCACCTTTTCACATTGCCCAACCACGAGCTAACAAGTATCCACAACAGAAACAATTGGCTATATGAATTGGACGAGCCTATGGGATCTCCATCACCTCACTCCACACCCCAGGCTTACATGTATGATAGTGATCAAATATCAGAAGCACATGACTATATGTACCACCAAGATTATGAGTCCGGAGTGGAGACAGATCCTGAGACCCCTCCTAACTACCATAACTTTCCTGACTCCACTCCTGAACAAGACACAGACAAGTTGGACACTGTTCTGAGAACTATGGACAACCTCAAGCTGGAAGTAACCACTATAAAATATGAATTAACGCAACTTCACATGGATTTCGTTACTTACATGGAAGTAGTTAGTGACCAATTTAATGACGTTATTCAGCAGATCAACAACTTGAAGAAACCAAAGGAGTGATATTTTAGTTTTCTTTTTAATTTTAGTTTACTGCATTACACATTGTTTCACATTATTTAATTTTGCAATTGTTTCTTTTTGGATATTGATTACATTAAACTCGTTTTTGATTCAATGTTATTTTAATTTCATTCCGGTATCTCCATTAATTATGTTTCATGTTATTTTCTATTTTGTAATCAGTCTATCATACTGCAAAAGAATTCAAAAATCATATATTCCACTGTGAAAACGCCCCCCAAGCGAACTTCTGCAATTCTGCAGAATTTGCTGGTGTGACGGTCGTCACGTGTATTACGACCGTCACATACCCCTGACGGTAGTCACACGAATAAAACCCCAATTCTGTCAAAACAGGGGTTACGAACCTTTCCACCTTCACTCTCCTAATCTCCCATTTTCACACATTAAAACCCCACTACAAACCTTCTGAATCCCCCATTAACCCTCCACCATTTCAACTTCCATTTCACTACTATATATTGACCTCTGCATCCCCATACCTCTCCATCCATAGAAACTTTCTATTCACAATCTCTGCACCTCTCTCACGAAAAATGGCCAGACAAAATCGTGAAAACCCCGACTTGAGCAATATCACTTTCCGAGAAGGCAAGGCCGGCGAAAGGCAGCAGACCAACTACATAGCTTTCCATCAACGGTCGCTTCAGTCGACCCGGTATGCTCACCTAGATTCTTTGACAGAACTGGGAATTCTGGATGGCGTCACTTGGATGCTACAGAGGACTGGCATCTGGCATCTCTGCACCAACCCTCAACCCACCTACGAACAACTCACACTGGAGTTTCTCAGTTCCTTCGCGTACGTGACTTCACCCGGCGATACCAACCAGCTCACCGGCGCCGCTTGCTTCCGCTTGTTCGGCACCGAATATCAAGTCCCCCAAGACCGCATCGTCGTCATGTTACAGTTTCCTCACGGCGAAGACGCTCATCTCCGCCCCTCCGATCAGTTCTACCAAGAAGCTTTCCCTTTATGGAACCAACTGACCGACACCACTACTGATAGTTGGGAGACCCTGAACAACACTCACATCCACAACCCAACAATCCGCTACTTTCATCGCGTGTTGAGCAACACCATCTTCACTCGTGACAGTAACCACAAGGTCAACTCGAAGGAGATGTTTTATCTTCGTTGCGTGTTTGCTTCGGAACCCGTTAACGTCGCCCCATTCCTCTTGGCTCACATTCAAGCCAACTGCAACCGCGGCTCAAAACCATTCTATTTTGGTTGCATCATCACATCTATTGCCTTAGGCCTCGGTCTTGGAGACTGCCTCCAGACCCTTCTCCAGATGCCCCCTGTCTTCCTAGACACCGACCACTGCCGCGCCTCTCACCTAATCAGATCCCGCGCAGATGGGAAATATCATCCGGTAGTGCGAGGTCGCACTATCCAGAGCATCATCATGCCTTTTCGCACCCGAATGCATCCGCAGAACAGAGCCAACTAGCTCTTCGATCCGACTGCTCCTGCTGCCCCAACTCAGGATAATGCCCAAGAGCCCAAGGATGAAGTTCAAGAGGAGTTAGACAGAGCCGACCAGGCTGAGCCATCACAAGCAACTGCTGCCGAAGGCCCTTCCTCGCGCCGCCGCCGCCGTCCTGACACCGATGACACATCTGCTGCTCTCCTCCGCTGCATCGAACAGCAGAATCAGATGATGCTTATGATGGAACAGCAGAACCGACGAGCTGAACAATTCGAAGCGTGGCATAGAGAACAAACCAGTCACATGAGGACATCTATGCAGCAGATCCAGAACGTCCAATCCGGCCTAGTCGATGACATGGCCAACCTCACTGTGCGAGTCGACGGCCTCCGCGAGTACATCTTCCACACCGGAGCTTTGAACCTCGAGGCACGCGACGGCAAAGCCAGAGGTAGAGGTAGAGATAGAGGAAGGGGAAGGGACTAGTAGTATTTTTCATTTCTTGTCTTTTTTGTTTTTCTTTCCTTTGTATTTTTCCCTTCCACATTCTTTCAAATCAGTGAGGACACTGATTGAGATAGTGTGAGAGCGGACCGTTATTTCCCTTTTCCCTGTTATTTTCGATTGTACCTTTCTTTCAAATTTTCAATTTAAAGTATTTTTTATTTTGGCAAATAAAGCTCATTTATATATATATATATATATATATATATATATATATATATATATATATATATATATATATATATATATATATATATATATATATATATATATATATATATATATATATATATATATATATATATATATATATATATATATATATATATATATCCCTCCGTTACGTGAACTCCCGGCGCTTTATCCGACATATACAAAGAAACTTTTATCCTCTCCAAAGCATCACGTGACACGCCTAAACTTTACCAAGTTTGGAATTCCCGAGAAGAAAATTTTAACAAAGCCACTACCGCCCTGACACCTTAGACCTCTGGTTTATGCGAGTCAGTCTCACTACTTACTCGTACCAAAGCCTCAAGTTTCAACTCAAACGGAGCCCCCAGTAGTTTATACAAGCAGTCAGCACCATCCTAAACACTTCTAAGTAAGAAACTGATGCAAATAAGTGCGTGATCTCTAGTATGAAATGAATAATCTTGAAAGAAAAGAAAAGCCATATAGCCTGAATATAGAGACATGTTCCTTCTAAGTTAGGTGCTCCTCGCCCGAGCATTTAGCCCAACGGTACGAAACTCTTGCAGAATTATAGCAGAATGAGCATATGTGCAAAGAAAAATCAAACTAGCAAAGAGATCATAGTCACCAACAGGTTTGCTTGCCATGAACGTGTATGGACAACGGGCTTAATGTGATTGCGCCAGAACGAAACCGGGTAAAATTTGTTACGAGAAGCTTGAAGCCGAGCTGCAGTAACATGATTGGGGCTGGCTTGCATAAAAGAGAGGACTTCGAAGACTTACAATCCAGTGTCATTGTCGTATATGTTTTTTTTCCATTGGACCCCCGGTTTTTCCTAACTTGACGTCTGAGAAATCTTATCAAAGGAAGAGCGTGTCGTGTGCTTGCCAAACCTTAAATTTTTCCTACCTTTACTTCAGGACAAGCAAAGATTCAAGTTTAGGGGAGTTTGATAACGCGAAATCATATATATATATATATATATATATATATATATATATATATATATATATATATATATATATATATATATATATATATATATATATATATATATATATATATATATATATATATATATATATATATATATATATATATATATATATATATATATATATATATATATATATATATATAATGACGTACATTTTTACTAATCAGTGATCGGTTTCACTCTGATTTCGGATATTTCCACATTATTTGTCCAGTATTTTGCAGGTATTCAAAGTTCATGCTCAAATGGAGCAAGATGAAGAAAACAAGCCAAAAAGTTCAAGCAATTACAGATGAAAACCAGATGAAAAACAGGCCAAAAATAGCAAAAACAAATTCTGCTGATGTGACGGCCGTCACAAGCCTATGACGACCGTCATACGCGTTACGACTGTCAGGAATCCATGACGACCGTCATGGAATAAAAATGCAGAAATGTTGCACGTGCTGTGAAGTGCTTTCAAATGCCAAAAAGGAGTGGACCACTAACTCCTATATTTTCTGAGATCAATCCCACTTCCTGAGGTAATTAACCGTTGGAAATTCCATCTATAAAAGGAGGGAGTTGGTACCAGAAAAGGGGAGCTGCATTGAAGACACGAAGTGCTGCCAATTTACTTTCAGAGCAATTTTTAGTTTCCCAGTTTCTTATCGTTTATTGTTTTCTTTTTGTTTCTTTCCTTGCAATTGTTGTTTTACTTTCCAAATTCTATTCTGTACGAGTAATTGGCATAAAGACTAAATCCTGCCGTCATTTTGGAGGATTTCCCAAAAGCCAATCGAATTGTTTACAGGTTCTTATTTTAATCGTTAATTAATTTCCATTTCCCATTATAATGCATATTTATATTTTCTGCCATTATTTACGTGTTCTTAATTTACATTCCATGTCCGGCTAAATTTAAGTAATCGGTATGTAATAAGTGGTCAGATGGGATTCGATAATTAACCGGTGTATACCTTCCTTTTCAAAATTATTTATGGCTTCAGTTTTTAAATCGATTTTTCTAAAATAAATGTTCGTCGCGACAGCGAGAACTTATTTCAAAGCAATTTTTCCACGACAGTGGGAAATTCATAAAGGTACGAACCAACAAGCGACAGCTGAGGTTAGGTCCAGATAGTAAAAACTAAGCATTCATTTTAAAAACAGCGACAGCGCTTTAAAAAGGACTAGAGCTTAATGATTTTCAAAAAGTAATTTTAACCGCGAACGGGATAGCGACAACATACGTTCTTCCTTAGAGTTGCGACTAGCGTCAACAACCTTAGTGAGACAAAGGTCTTTAAATCGTCATTTTCTTCTTAAACTATTTTTGAAAACACCAAAAACACCGGTATGTTGTCGAATCCTTGAAGAACAAACATATTGCATACCGATTCCAACATTTATACCTTAAGTAACACTTTTAGTTCCCTTATAGTTTACACACTTATTTTGCTTTTATTCCCCTAAAACATTACCAACCTAGCTAAACACAGTAACACCCGAAAATACTAGCTTGATTACGAGTCCCTGTGGGATCGATATCTTTTATTACTACGCGATAGACTGTGCACTTGTAGTTAGTTCAGTTAGACATAGAAAGTCGCGATCAGAAATCCACTATTTGTAGAATTAATTCAGAGCTAAACTCCAAGTTTACAACTCCTCACTTAATCTCTACCCAATGTAATTTCTGCCTAGAACCCACTAGACAAGAGACATCTCTCACTCCCCACAATCACAACAGTGATAACAATTCAATACAAAAAGAAAGACTTTAGAAGACACTCTTACAAAGTCATAATACTTGATTTTGCTTGACAGCTTCAATCAAGATTAATACACTCTTGCTTAAAAGCTTTGAGTGAACAATTAATAATTAACAATTAACAAATAACAACCTAAATATGTCTACCAGGATGCATCCAAAGATACAAAGGGTGACTTACAAAGTCATACACAAGAGACTCTCGAAACCTTAAACCTTTATTTTGCACCCAAGATCTTCTTGTTGTGAATGCTTAATTTCCCTTGCTTCTGCTCCTCCTTAAATAGTAACGCAAACTGGGCTTGGGCCTAAGTAGCATAAGTTAGGTTTAACCAAGTTAATCCAATCTCCACAATTCAAGGTGCTAAAAAATAGGCCATAGGCGTTTCCTTTCATGATCAGCACTGAATAGAAAGTTTCCTAAAATATAGCATGACGTAAATAAGGACACATAACAGAAAACATAACAGCGCCCATGCTGGCAAATACCTGATGTCACAACATTCGTCTTAACATCCAATAAACTCTGTATTAGCTAACCAAACATATCCTGCAGAACACTACACAAGTATGTCATGACATCAGTCAAGGCATCTACACACATAACAATGTTTTACCACAAAATGCAGCCAATCAATAACATCTAAAAACTCCCAATCTTCTGCAGAATCTTCTTCATAACAATAGAAACAAATATATTATAGTTTCCTAAAAAGTCTCAAAGATCCTTTTTATGAACATTAATTAAATCTGCACTTTGTTCCAAATAAATCTCTTTGACCTACACACACTGATGAGGTATATCCAACAGGATCTCATCAAATCAAACCACCTCTGTCAAGAGATATAAAGTAGAAGCTCCAGCTGTACCAGGCAAAGATGTCACAACATCTATCTTGACATTTTGATAATAACACATGACAATAGTACTGTCAAAACAGTAGATTAAGATGTTATAACATCGTGCTTAACATCAGTGCAGAATCATGTTTTACCAAAATTTAGTCAATCATAGAATCATGGACAAACATAGAATCATGGAACTAACAATCTCCCCCTTTGGCAAATTTTGGCTAAAACAACCAAACAAACTTATCAGGGCAGCAACAGCAGTAGTTTTCTCAATTACATCCAACATCACAAACTATCATGCTCCCCCTTAATAGTTGCATCCAGCAAGCAATAACAACACACTACACTTTCCTTAGCAGTAGCAAAGTCCTATTAAAATGTTGCATAACCTCAAGACAACAGATATAACCTCAAGACAACAGATAACATTAACTCTTTTACTCCCCTTTTGTTTAGCCAAAAATTGACAAAAATTGGTGTAAATGTATACACATAACCTTATAACACATCAATCAGAGCCAACCCAAAAACTGAATCATAATCACCATACTTTAAAGCAAGACTCAGCTGACAACCTGCACATGGTGTCCAAATCTCCAGACGACCATCTCACAACCTCCCATGAGATACACAAGCTGCTTAAAAACTGCACCACTTCAACAACAATCCATGAAAAGGGATTTAAATCCCCCTGCTGAACTCACTCAAACACTGCAAAATCAATTCTGATTCGTATAGATCCACATACCACAGCTCCTTGTAAATACATCCTCCACATCGTATTCCAGCATGATTAGATCAAGCATCACAATCCTAAATCCATCCCATCATGTGTGACATCAATTCCTTCACCACTCACTTTGGTTCTTAAGACACCAACCACATAACTTATTATTTCCATAGTAGTCTATTACTTCACTAAGATACACATGAAGGTCTCTGAAGGACACAACAGCAGCAGCTTAACCAATCATCATAAGTACCAGAAAATCATAGAGAGAAATAAACTCTCATGTAGCTTCCTCAGAGACATAATGTTCAGACGTTCTATCTGATATTACAAAAAATTTCTTAGGCACCTTTAAGAAATAATTCATTCATCAAACACACAGACTACAAGCACCAAGTCATGGACAACAACTACTTCTCCTTTTACCTTTTTCCACAGATCCATAAAAAAATTGATTATTCACCAAGATCGTCATACACCATGCTTTATCATGATGAGAAATAACCTCCACAGTAACACTATGAACATAGCCATTGAATCCTGAGTTCTTACCTTGTTTAAAGTTGCACCTTCAGGAGTGACACTTTTGACATCACCAATTAAAGGATAATCAATTAAATACTTGCCAAGTAACAATTGATTTTAAATCTTTAATTTGAGACACACAAATATTCTGCAAAGAAAAATAAATTCTCCAAGACAATAACCAATGTTGTTTCCTAGGTCATTCATAAGGAGTAAGCACAGACCTAATTCAAACCAACAGTCTCAAAAAGCCAGACCCATAGTCACCTTGTCAAGGTAAAAGGGTACACCAGACATCCCAATGTCAAGACATCTTGTCTGACATTACAACCTCATCAGTGGTTCAAAAACACAAGCTTGCCTGAGAATCAGCAAACTTTGTAAACAGCTCCATATCATCACAATGTCAACACAAGTAATACAGCTACACATAAGCCAGATACAAAGCTCCTCCTGTCATGCATAATCAGCACTCCCCTAAAAGAGAGAACCCAAGCACATGAAGAATCATACTCACACACTGGTAGCACATGCAACTTTACACCCCTTGATTCAAAAACCACACTAGAATAAATAGCAGAAGTAGTTGTAGGATAGACATAACTATCTGATGGATTACTCAGATACAACTTTGAAGAACTAGAAAAATCTCCAGGATGTCAGGGTGAATATCCTTCTATATGCACAAAATCAAAGCTGATGATGTCTTGATCTTCATCTTCACTTAATCATACAACTATAAGATAAAACACTTGGAGAGAGGCCCAAAAACTTGATTTGATCCATTGATACCTAATGACAGAACCAAAAACAATACAATGTCAAGTTCACCATGAGCTAGAACAACAACACAATGTCACATCATCTTGTCTGACATTTCACCCTCATTGAGACATACAATCACAAACTTCTAGAAACCACAAACAATCTTGAAAAGTAATTGTATTATTGAAGCAACAGATCCTAGATAGAAGTATAACTCCCCATAGTTCTCTTTTTCGTGAATGGAAAACATAAGACTCATCTTCATGTCTTCAAGAGCTCACTCCTTGTTCAGTACACCTACTGAACGCATTCACTCACTGTTTGAACCACAGGAAACTAGTACACCCATCAGATAGAAGCTCTCCCCCTCTCTTTTATAAAAGATGCTCCAAGATCACCACAGTATCTCAAGACTAACCTCATGCTCATACAATGAGAAGGTACCAAACTGCTCCACTTCTTACTAGAGTTACCACTTCTCCACAAGACTTCTGGCTTGAGTCAGAGAACAAGATAGACACCCCATAATCCAATACATTCTTTCCTCATCATTCTCCCATATGATAAGTTAGAACACGTCTGGTTTAACTGGTGAATATTCACTTCCATATAACATATCATAATCCAAACTTTCATGCAATCAACCAATGCTCCACTCCAGTCTTGTACAATACCTTCACATCATACTCCAAGACAGTCATTTTACCTCATCATTCTCCCGTATGACAAGATAGAGTACTTCTTAGTTAAGATGTGAATCACAAGTTCTACAACAGATCTTCCAGTCCTTCTCCAAGGAAAAACAAACCAAATGATACATATCACAGACACAACATCCAATGGTTCTTTATATGCCCACAACTGGACTTACTACTTCCTAGTAATCCAACTGAAGATCTTCAGAGAACACAGTTCCACCAGCTTGATCAAATACATCTCCAAAAGAAGGTAATCTTCCATAAGCAACTTAGGGCTTCTACCACAAGCACCAATATATGAACAGAACCAGAACCTCCTTTGGTCTTCAAACAACTACCCTTCTGCACAAGAGTAATTCTTAAATAACCAAATGCCACTGTTTGGTTAACACAACTTCTTTCTAGAAAATCTTCTGACCCACCAAACAAACTTGATCTTCATATCCTTCATGCTCCATAGCAAGGCAACTTAGATACACCAAGACTTGGACCTGTAACATTTACTCCTTCTCACAGCTCCTACAAACTGCATGAGATAGCATTCATACCCGAGAAGATCAACCTATCTTCAAATGATGTACCATTACACACAAAAAAACTTGAAGTTTCTGCTTGATGTCACAACATCTGATCAGACATCCTGCTGGAGAGTTCAGGCTTTCATTCTGCCACTTAGAATAACCTTCTCCATATAACAGAAAAGGGTTCCATGTTCTTATAGACTTGAGTAGACAACCTTCATCCTGGATTTCTGCACACACCTTATGTAACTACTCTTTAGTGAACCCAAATATGCCAAGGCTTGATTCTTCAAAGAGGATTAGTCACAAAAGATCTTTACAAAAGGAATCCCGCTTTCCTTAAGTAGAGACTTCTTCAGAGATAACTGCCACTTACTCTTGACCTCCAAGATAAGCAAGGTCACATGCTCCTATGAACTTAGATCAGAAATAAACTGACCCAAGCAGTGCTATCACCAACGCCATCTTTTAGACAAGGTTCTTGCCAGGAAACTTTCTAGATAAAGATCAAATTCTTCTAGTAGAAACTAGAACACACCTGCTGCACTCTAATACTTCTAGATTAGAAATAAACAGATCTAAGAAAAATGTCTTTATCTTCACTTCCATCAGCACTACATTCTAACCTTAGTTTCTTGCCAAGAACCTTACTAGAATAAAGACAGATCTAGTTATATCTCCTTTGATCTAGTGATTCACTCCTTGAATCAACAAAATTCTGCATAATCTCTGCTGATGGAATATCTCCACATCTGGTTGAACATCAGATCCTTGAAGTAGACCAAACAAATCAGGGGCCTGACACTTGTGCAACAACTGATGAGACAACTTGATCATCAACTAAGGATAATCCATTAAATATTTGAGAATATCTCAAATTGCAATGAATCTTAAATCCTTATAATAAATCCTTCTCTGAACTTCATGGATAACCAACTAAGTACATGTGTAGTCCACAAATAGCAACTGATCTTAAATCCACACACTTTGTTGAGAAGACCATCAGATAGATATTTACACTTCAGTAATACCAGAAGTATTCTTTAGTATAAGTATCTCTAATGTTGAAACATCAAGGCTGACACCCTTAACTCAACCTGCCTATGAATTCCTCTGCTGATAGAACCCTTGCAAGTCATGAGTGGTGAAAATAAATCACCTCCCACTATTTTCTCTAAAACAGTCTTCAGCAACCTGTAATACACAACAGAATAGTCCAAGCACACAAGCAACAGACCAGGCACACAAACAACACAGCTACAACATTCAGCAACCTGTAGAATAAAAACAGCAACAGCCCAAACAAAAACAGACATCTTGTCAGACCAACCAGAGCAGCAACCAACACCATCTTCCAACCATCTACACTCCTGCCACAGCCATGCATCAAACTGTATATAGGCCAATCTTCTCCCAGGGCTACCAGAGTTCTTTCCTCAGAAAAATATGCAGCGGGACCATCAAAAGAACAACTTCAACATGCCCTAAACAAGATCTCAAAACATCTTATAGGACATCATACAAGAGTAGCCACTCCTTCTTTGGCAAAACATTCAATAGGTCACAGAAGCTCCTATATAAGAGGGCACAACAGCAGATACAAAGAATCCTTCGAAATCATGAGTAAACACAAACTCCCCCTAAACTCCATAAGCAGCAACTCAAACATATAGAAAGATCAGCAAATTAGCTACCACTTCTCCTTGTTCAAAACACCAGGAAGTATGTCCCAGAATCTCATCCAGAACAGACAGGATGCCTGCTCTGATGCCAATTGAAATTCTGGTATGCAGATCTCAAATGTCCTAAGAGATGCTAAGAACATTGATCTCTGCTAAAATAGAACAAGGACATAACATGACCATTTTAAATCCCTTTAAAAATTAACAGTGTCGTGACATCTGTTGTAACATCTGCAGACTGACAGAACTATTTATCTAACCATTTAAATTGTGCAGAATTGTAAATGTTGAAAGATAAATAACACAATGAATTGTTAACCCAGTTCAGTGCAACATCACCTACATCTGGGGACTACCAAGCCAGGAAGGAAATCCACTATTAGCAGAATTAATTCAGAGCTAAACTCCCAATTTACAACTCCTCACTTAATCTCTACCTAGTGTAATTTCTGCCTAGAACCCACTAGAAAAGAGACACATCTCACTCCCCACAATCACAGTAGTGATAACAATTCAATACAAAAAGAAAGAGTTTAGAAGACACTTCAAAGTCACAATACTTGATTTTGCTTAACAGCTTCAATCAAGAACAATACACTCTTGCTTAAAAGCTTTGAGTGAACAATTAACAATTAACAAATAACAGCCTAAATATGTCTACCACGATGCATCCAAAGATACAAAGGGTGACTTACAAAGTCACACACAAGAGACTCTCAAAACCCTAAACCTTTATTTTACACCCAAGATCTTCTTGTTGTGAATGCTTAATTTCCCTTGCTTATGCGCCTCCTTAAATAGTAATGCAGACTGGGCTTGGGCCTAAGTAGCATAAATTAGGTTTAACCAAGTTAATCCAATCTCCACAATTCAAGGTGATAAAAAATAGGCCATAGGTGTTTCCTTTCATGATCAGCACTGAATAGAAAGTTTCCTAAAATGTAGCCTGAGATAAATAAGGAAACATAACAGAAAACAAAACAGCGCCCATGCTGGCAGATACCTGATGTCATAACATTCGGCTTGACATCCAATAAACTCTGTATTAGCTAACCAAACATATCCTGCAAAACACTACACAAGTATGTCATGACATCAGTCAAGACATCTACACACATAACAATGTTTTACCACAAAATGCAGCCAATCAATAACATCTACAAATCCCAATCTTCTACAAAATCTTCATCATAACAGTAGAAACAAATATATTATAGTTTCCTAAAAAGTCTCAAAGATCCTTTTTATGAACACCAATTAAATCTGCACTTTGTTCCAAATAAATCTCTTTGACCTGCACACACTGATGAGGTATATCCAACAGGATCTCATCAAACCAAACCAGCTCTGTCAAGAGATTTAAAGTAGCAGCTCCTGCTGTACCAGACAAAGATGTCAGGACATCTGTCTCGACATTTTGATAATAACACATGACAACAATATTGTCATAACAGTAGATGAAGATGTTATAACATCTTGCTTAACATTAGTTCAGAATCATGTTTTACCAAAATTTAGCCAATCATAAAACCATGGACAATCATAGAATCATGGAACTAACAGTGCCTCTAATCATCCTCAAGATAGGAGGAGATAACCAAACACCTACTTTCTCTCTTCAAGAAGCTTTGAGACCAATTCTGATGATAATGAAGACTTGGTGACTTGAAATTGTACCCTTGCCTGAACTTTGAACATGAAGCTTCTCTCTTGAGTCATAAATAAAACATCTTGATCCCCTGTCTAGAACCAATTCTATGCACCAATGTTAATGCAAGATGCTATGAAACATAAACCAAGTTAGGAGAAAAGGTTGGGAAAATTTTGGGGTGCAACAGACGCTCCTATTCAATTGAGTTGGACCTGAAGGTATGAAAAGCAACCACTTTCAAACATTCAAGGTAAAAGGTGATTGAATACAAAAGAACCCAAAAATTTGCAATCTGCAGGATGGTACACTATCGAGCTTGCCAGTCAAAAGTGGACTTAAAAAACTACGGGTACCAACCAAGACTTGGGATGACCGACACGGTAACTGATCAAAACGACAACAAGGGCTAACAACCAAAAGTCGGGATCGCCAAGGAATTGTATCTGAAAGTTGTGAGAAAAAAGCTACTAACCAAAAGTTAGGATCGCCCAGAGAATTATAGCCAAGAGTTGCGGGAAAGAGACTACTAACCAAAAGTTAGATATCATCGACCAAAAGTCGAAACAAAAACTGCTAACCAAAAGTTAGATATCATCGACCAAAAGTCAGAACAAAAGTTGCTAACCAAAAGTTAGATATCATCGACCAAAAGTTGGAACAAAAACTGCTAACCAAAAGTTAGATACACCAGGACATCTACTGAATGCGAACTTGACCAAAAACGAGACTTACCAACCAAAAGTCGGGATAACAACTTTGCAGGGAATGAAGGAAACTCTACACACCAAAAGTCTGGACAATAGCTACTAACCAAAAGTTAGGATCACCAAGAAAGGATACTACCAACCAGAAGTTGAGATAACGACTCCGCAGGGGAACAAAAGAAGACTACCAACCAAAAGTCGGGATAACATCCACAAAACGAAGGACTACCAACCAAAAGTCAGGATAGCACCTACAAAATGAGGGACTATCAACCAAAAGTCGAGATAGCATTCGAGATAAACAGGAAGTAGAATCAACTGATTTACAACCCGGAAAAGAGAACTTCGCTGGGGAAAGAGAAACTTAAACAAGCAAACTCTGTTGGGGAGCAAAAGATAAGATGAAGACATCCACCGATGATTCTTACTGGGGTATGGTACCACAAAGGCTCATAAATTATGTCGTTATCTGCTGGAGATATGTTCGGCAACAAAAGGTAACAACCTGGCTTATGCGTCGCATGCATATATTTGAATATGGCGTAATGCTTCATATGAAATGGAAATGCTACCCATTTGGGAGGATGCTATGCAAAAATGCAAATGCAAAGGACCACCGCCAAGAAAAGGTGTCGAGATAAACGACAAGCAAACTTGCTGAGGAATATGCCCTGAACGGCCTTCTAGAATAGAACTCTCCTGGTGATAAATTCAGCCTGTTGGGATTGAGAATAACATCCATCGGAAAGTTGTCCCAAATATCTCATTCTGAAGAATACCAATGACTATTAGATTCTGCTGCAAATGTCTACCATTTCTGAAATACTCATCGAGGGAATCAGCCTTAGATCTCTGCTTGAAGAGAAAAGTCAATGACATAGATCCTGTCAGGGAACAACGCTGAACTTGCCCCGCTGCTGGGGAATAATCTCAATCTTAACCTACTAGGGATAAGTGCACACTACTATTGGTGAGACACTTCTGATCTAGAAACAGTTCAAACAACGTGTCCTATATGCAACAATGGCTATTTCGATCATCGTCCGTGACATCATTCAAATAAATCATCGTTTTAATCAAGATTAGAAAAGCCCCAAAAGTTTTTGTATGCAAAGTTTATCAAAAATATCAGACGTCTTTTCGCAAACAAAACAGTAAAAAGAAAAAACAAGAAGAGAAACCTCTATGCGAAAAATACTTCATCGATCAAGACTGCCTGTAAATAGGCAAATTACAACGGATGCAACTCCTGAAAAGAGGAAATCGCGCAAAAAGTACATATGCAAAAGATATATAAATGTCGGCAATGTGGAAATAGACAACCATCATGTGTCGATTCGACTATGACTCGCATGACTTTGATGCTTCACCAATGTTTCGCTTTCTGAAGAGACTAACTTATTAACCCTCGAGTCCTCCAAGAATCCAACTATGTTCATGGGTCAGACGCGGACCGTAGTTGTTTGCTTTTAAATCTCTAACTTTTTCTTGAATCGCCCTTACGGGTTTTTGATCCATCGGGATACCCATTTTTGCCAAAGTTTCCTTTTTAGGTTTTCAACTTCACAGGTTTACTATTTTGTCTTTTATCCCTAATTTTTGCCCGAACCTATTCTTTTTATGGTTGACCGGGATGCCCCATTTTTTCCTGAACCTTTCTTTTTATGTCCAGCGGGTCTCTTTTAAGCAAAGTATTTTTTGACTATGTCCGCATTCACAGGGGACGTAAAGTCTTCACCGTCCATAGTTGATAGTAATAAGGCTCCTCCAGAGAAAACTTTCCTTACTACATATAGACCTTCGTAATTGGGAGTCCATTTGCCCCTGTGATCTGTTTGTGGAGGGAGGATCCTCTTCAGCACTAAGTCACTTGCCTGAAAATGTCGAGGGCGCACCTTCTGGTCAAATTCCTTCTTCATTATGCTCGGATACAACCGGCCATGGGCGACAGCTGCCAATCTCTTTTCGTCAATCATACTAAGTTGATTCAACCTAGCCTTTACCCATTCTTCTTTATCAAGATTCACATCAACCAATACCCTTAGAGAAGGGATCTCGACCTCTAATGGTAGGACCGCTTCCATACCATACACCAACGAGAAAGGGGTTGCCTCAGTCGAAGTACACACTGAAGTACGATAGCCATGTAAAGAAAAGGGCAACATCTCGTGCCAATCTTTGTAAGTCACCACCATTTTCTGTACAATCTTCTTGATATTCTTATTGGCTGCCTCAATAGTACCATTCATCTTCGGAAGGTACGGAGAAGAGTTATGGTGTTCAATCTTGAAACTCTGGCACAATTCTTTCATCATCTTATTGTTCAAATTTGAACCATTATCAGTAATGATTCGTTCTGGCACTCCATAGCGGCAGATGATGTCCTTCTTGATAAAGCGGGCAACTACCTGTCTGGTCACATTGGCAAAAGAAGCTGCTTCTACCCACTCGGTGAAATAATAGATGGCCACTAAGATAAAGCGATGCCCATTGGAGGCGGTCGGTTCAATCTTGCCAATCATGTCGATGCCCCACATTGCAAAGGGCCAAGAAGATGTCAAAACATTCAGAGGACTTGGTGGCACATGCATTTTGTCAGCATAAATTTGACACTTATGGCATTTCCTGGCATACTTAAAATAATCAGATTCCATAGTCATCCAGTAATACCCTGCTCTCAACAACTTTCTAGACATCGCATGCCCGCCATCATGTGTACCAAAAGAACCCTCGTGGACCTCTTTCATTAGCAAACTTGCTTCATTTTCGTCCACACAACATAGCAATACCGGGTCAAAATTTCTTTTATACAACACATCATCCTTGTTCAAGTAAAAGTTTCCCGACAACCTCCTCAGGGTCTTCTTATC
Source organism: Lathyrus sativus (assembly GCA_963859935.3). Taxonomy (NCBI): domain Eukaryota; kingdom Viridiplantae; phylum Streptophyta; class Magnoliopsida; order Fabales; family Fabaceae; genus Lathyrus; species Lathyrus sativus. The sequence goes on from OZ012738.1 coordinate 78,113,548, forward strand.
TCTACTCGATTCCCCAGGCGGATACTCTTGAGTCTTGAGGAAATTTCTGATATCAAAATACCAAGGCTTCCCATCTGATGTTTCTTCTACTGCAAATATGAAAGTTCGCCTGTCGAGGTGCATGATAGTGATCATTGGAGCTTCATTCTAGTAATTCACTTTATACATTAATGATAACGTTGCCAAAGCGTCTGCCATCTGATTCTCGGCCCTCGGCACATGATGAAACTCTACCCTGTCAAAGAAAGGCATCAATCTTCTTGCATAATTCATATAAGGCACCAGGTTGGGTTGACGGGTTTCTCACTCTCCTTTGATCTGATTGACGACTAAAGCTGAGTCACCATATACATCAAGATTCTTGATTCTCAAATCAATAGCCTCTTCTATACCCATGATACACGCTTCATATTCAGCTTCATTATTGGTGCAGGAAAACGTTAATCGGGCAGTGAACGGTATGTGAGAACCGTGAGGAGTTGTAATGATTTCCCCAATTTCGTTGCCATATGAATTAACAGCATCGTCAAAAACCAACTTCCATTGAGAGCCAATTTCAGGAACTTCGTCTGGTAGAGGCTCGTCTCAGTTCTTCGTCTTCAAAAACATTATGTCTTCGTCAGGAAATTCAAACTTCATTGGCTGATAAGCCTCAATTGGTTGTTCTACAAGATATTCTGATAACACACTTCCCTTAATGGCTTTTTGGGAAACATATTGAATATCGTATTCTGTCATAACCATTTTCCATCTGACAATTCTCCCGGAAAGCGCCTGATTTTCAAACACATACTTGATCGGATCCATCTTCAAAATTAACATGGTTGTATGATTTAACATGTATTGCCTTAGGCGTTTGGCTGCCCAAGCAAGTGTGCAACACGTCTTCTCTAGCATCAAGTATTTGGACTCACATTCTGTGAACTTTTTACTCGAGTAAAAAATAACGTGCTCTTTTCTGCCTGTCTCGTTGTGTTGACCGAGCACACAACCCATTGAATTCTCCAGAGCTGTCAAGTACATAATCAAAGGTCTTCCTGCAACTGGAGGCATCAATATCGGAGGTTCCTGAAAATATTCTTTTATTTTTTCAAATGCCCTTTGACAATTTTCGTTCCAAACGACTGCTTGATCTTTCTTTAACAATTTGAATATTGGTTCACAAGTGGTTGTAAGGTGAGATATGAACCTTGCAATGTAGTTCAATCTTCCCAGAAACCCACAGACTTCTTTTTCTGTTTTTGGCTCAAGCATTTCTTGTATTGCTTTTATTTTGGAAGGAACTACCTTGATTCCTCTTTCACTGACAATGAACCCCAACAACTCTCCTGATCTCACTCCGAAAGCGCACTTATTTGGATTCAACCTCAACCTGAATTTCCTTAACCTTTCAAACAACTTCAATAGATTAACCAGATGACCCTCCTTCATTTGCGACTTTGCAATCATGTTATCAACATACACTTCGATCTCATGATGGATCATATCATGAAATAGAGTCATCATTGCCCGCTGATAAGTTGCCCCTTAATTTTTCAATCCAAAAGGCATAACTTTGTAGCAAAAGGTCACCCACGGCGTGATAAAAGTATTTTTCTCCATGTCTTTTGGGGCCATTTTGATTTGGTTGTACCCAGAGAAACCATCCATGAAGGAAAACACAGAGTATTGAGCAGTATTATCAACTAAAACATCAATGTGGGGGAGCGGGAAATCATCTTTCGGGCTTGCTCTATTCAGATCTCGATAGTCGACGCATATCCTGACCTTTCCATCTTTCTTAGGTACTAGAAAAATATTAGCGACCCATGGAGGATAATTCGTAACAGTGAGAAAACTGGCATCGAACTGATTCTGGACTTCTTCCTTAATCTTGACTGCCATATCAGGCCTGGTTCTTCTCAACTTTTGTTTCACAGGCGGACACTCTTCTCGAAGAGGTAGACGGTGCATCACTATGTCGGTGTCTAACCCTAACATATCTTTATACGACCAAGCGAAGACATCTTTATACTCACAGAGCATTTCAACCAATCTTCTTTTGACGTTGTCTTCCAATGCAACCGCGACCCTGACTTCTTTCTTATCCTCTTCAGTGCCCAGATTGACAACTTCAACATCCTTTTGATGAGGCATAATGACTTTTTCCTCTTGTCTCAATAGTTTGGCCAGCTCTTCAGGTAGGTCACAATCTTCAGCAGTCTCTTCTTCAGCTTGAAAAATAGGATTGTCAAAATCATATCGAGTCATAGCCAAACCTGAATCGATGGTATCTGAGATGTGAAACCTGCATAATTGATGTTTTTATGCTTAATATGATATGTAAACAAACACGAACACGTTGCCATTTTGATGTTAAAAATAAAAACATAAAATGAAAAACAAGGATCAAAACATTTTAATGCAAAAAGGACGCCTTTCATTAATGATAAAAAGTTGAACACAAACTAAAGGGCCCTACAAAGGAAAGTCACTACGTCTTGGGAAGAATGTAGGACCACACATAATAAAAAACAAAGAAATTACTATTCCAAAGTGACTTGAACGATTTCCTCCACAGTCCAATTGCACAGTTTCTGTCTGGGAGCACACGGACGGATCCAACCATCCATGTCTCACTCGCTATCTCCTTCATGATTTCCCACAGCATTAATTCTATCAAAAATAACCCCACCACTGGTGAACTGAACAGGTCCTCTGTACCTCGGAGCACTCTGAGAAGAAGACGGGCTATACCCCAGGCCAAACTTGTCTTGCTTATTAGGAACATTGAGAACTTGACCCCACCTCTGCGAAGAACCAGATTCTACAATGGTGCAGCCTTCTTTAAACGAGGACATCGAGATTTTTGGAACTTTGTCTTCAACATGAGGCCTTTCCTTAATCTGTACTGCTTCAAAAGCCTGACACAGCGTCTCATGAATCTCGCCGTCTACTTCTACGTACTTGAAAGACGACAGGTGACTGATCATGATATCTTCCTCCCCGCAGACTGTGACAATCTTCCCCTCCACCATATACTTCAATTTCTGGTGCAAAATTGAGGTGACTTCCCTAGCAGAGTGTATCCAAGGCTGGCCGAGTAAACAACTATAAGCAGGTTGGATATCCATGATATAGAAGACTGCGTCAAAGATTTATGGGCCCGCCTGAATTGGCAATGTGACTTCACCAAACACTGACCTTCTAGTCCCATTAAAAGCTCTCACCACCAAATCATTGGGAGTACAAATCAAACCCTGGGTGTCCAACTTCATCAATGCTTTCTAGGGCAACACATTGAGTGAGGATCCTGTATCAACTAGCACGTAGGACAGAATAGTTCCCCTACACTCTATGGATATGTGCAGAGCATGGTTGTGATTTCTCCGAGCAAGAGTCAGATCCAAATCTGTAAAGCCTAAACCATTACCAGCATTAACATGGGCCACTACCCCTTCAAGTTGATTGACAGAAATATCTTGTGGTACATAGGCCGTGTTCAAAATTCTCAGCAAAACTTTTCTATGTACCTCAGAGCACAACAACAATGACAAGATCGAGATCTTAGAGGGTGTCTGCTGTAAGTGATCTATGATTTTGTAATCACTTTTGCGAATGAGTCGCATGAATTCTTCAGCATCTTTGGCCAAGGAGTCTTTCTCCCCCTGTTGTTGACCCTCTTCTACTACAACTTTACCCTTACCTTTGTCACCTCTTTCCACATTAGTAACCGACGGAGAGAACACTCTGCCACTCCTAGTCAAGCCTCCTGCTCCAACAACATTATCAACAGATGATCCTCCAGCTGACGTCTCCGTCAATTCTTGTTTGTATCCATTGCAGAATACCTCTGCCCCATAGTTCCAAGGAATGGCCTTGGTGCTCTCATAAGGCATCGGTCCTGGCGTAGTAATGATTACCAGTGTTGGCCTCGGCGGTGCTGAAATATTGATTGTTCGGTATGGGATCGAAATCGTTGCGATTTCATCCCGCTCATTATTAACTTCCTTCACATCTTCTTCTCCTACTACTCTTTCAAATTGCAAATTTCCCTCATTAATCAAACTTTGAATATGATTCCTCCATTCAGCACATCCTTTTGGGTGTATACCATATCCCTCACAGCCTTCTAAACATCCAGGAAAACACCACCCTTCAGCAATCTGTCCTTCATATAGCTCAATGGTGTTTTCAATTCTTCAACATTAGTTATCAGGTTCGACCTTTCTCCCTCGATAACAACATTAGCTCTGGCCACCCCATGATTTGGCATAGGATTTTGATTCAAATTCGGGGTCTCATTTGTAAAATTGATTACTTTGGAGTCAAGCAAATCTTGCACTTTATGCTTAAAAGCTTTACAATTATCAATGTTATGATCCGGAGCACCGGAATGAAAATCAAATATAGCATTTGCGTCATAGCCAGATGGAGGTATGCCAGTAAGCGGCGACAAAGTCCTTTTTTGAACAAGTTGCAACTGTAGCAGATGTTGCAGTAATTGAGAGTAAGGCATGGGAGGCGTGTCGAACTACCTGTTGGCCATCCTTCCTCTGTCTGGATAACGGCGAGGTACAATGGTAGGTTGCTGAGGTATAGCCGGAATGGCCCTTTTCTTTGAATTCTCATATGTCTTCCTCATTCCTCCTGATGTAGACCCTTCTCCACTCTGTATCTTCCCTAATTTTATTCCATTTTCCACTCTTTCCCCTGTTATTATCAAGTCTGAGAAACTCCCAGACATACTCCCAATTGGCTTCTCATAGTATATTCTTGGCAGGGTTGCCACGAACATATCAATTAATTCTCGTTCCACCATTGGGGGTTGAACTCTAGCTGCTAGTTCCCGCCATCTCTGGGCGTATTCCTTAAATCCTTCATTGTTTCTCTGTGATAAGTTCTGTAATTGTACTCTGTTTGGTCTCAGATCACTGTTATATTGGTAGTGACGAACAAAAGCTTCCTCTAAATCCCTACAACTCCTGATATGCGTCCTTTTCAGACCCATATACCACTCTAGAGAAGGACCTTCCAAGCTGTCTTGAAAGAAGTGCATTAACAATTTCTCGTCGTTGGAATAAGCTGACATCTTCCGATAATGAGCCTTGATATTTACTCTAGGACAAGTCGTCTCTTTGTACTTGTCGAAATATGGCACTTTAAATTTGGGGGGAATCTTGACCCCTGGTATTAATCTCAGATTTGACATGTCGAGTCCCAAAGAGTTTTGGTTCTCGAGGCTCTTCATCTTCTATTCAATTATCTTGAACCTCTTGTCAGCCTCTATAGAGGGACCCATATCCAAGTCTCTCATTGAAAACATGTCATCTTGGTCGCCCTCTTCCCAGTGAGGACCTGCAGCTCCATGTGCAGCACTCACACCACCTCCTGCACCAGTCATATGAACTCCTACTTGGTGACCTCCGCCCGGAGGATTAACAACAATAGGGATTACATTGGCCTGAGGAATGCTACCATCAACTGGGGGAGGAATATCATTAGTTCCTCCATGTAAGACACCATTGCCATCCACCCTGGCTATCAGTGGTTGGACTAGAGTTCTCAGTTGTTCCTGCCCATTCACTACTCCCTGTATCATGTCCATAAACTGCGCCATCCTGACCCTAAATTCCTGTAACTCTTGATGTACCTGATCCATGGTCCTTTGTTGATTCCCTCTAGTAGAGTACCTGTGGAATGTCGGGTCTGCTATCTTGTAAACTGCTGCAAGAAAACCATGTAGAGATAAGATTAACGGTCCCAAGAACACCTGCTATGCAAAATGGTAATGATAATGAAAAATGCAAGCATGTATATATGATTCAGGAAGATCTTTCCCTTGATTCTAGTTCCATGAACAAATAGTAGACAGGAGAACAACAGATAGAATCACAAATCTCTTCTCATAAATAAAATGTGGACGGAAGTCAGCGTACATAAAATAACGTTAAGAGATACTACAGTAAATGATCATACGACCCCATCCAACAAATCTGGTGATGGTCGTTGCACCCCAAAATTTGCCCAACCTTTTCTTTCCTTTATTGGCTTATTGTTTCATAGCATTTTGCATTTGCATTTGTGCATAACATTGGTTCTAGACAGGGGATCAAGCTGTTATTTTTGCCACTCAAGAGAGAAGTTTCATGTTCAAGCTCAAGCAAGGGTTCATTTGAAAGTCATCAAGTCTTCATCATCTGATATGCATTAACTTTTGAGAATTATGCATTTCATTCAAAATTCCTGAAACAACTTTGTTAACTTTTGGAATATTAATTCTTTTGTGACTCAAAGGAAGTAATCTGCCTTATAATTGAAAGAATGACAGAATTTGATACATGCATATAAAATAAACGAGACTGATATGAAATAAACGAGAAATAAGAAATGGAATTAAGTCGAAGGGGCACCACACTCTTTCTAATCCAAGAGATAATGATAAGCCTATGGATGAGGATCACCACAAGAAAAGGATTTCTTGATAAGATCAATTTTGGTTCAATCCAGAACCTAAGAGCAAATACTCTCACTTACACAATGTGTAAACTCGACAAAATTCATTGATCCAAAAAGAAGATACATGCCTCCTTTATATAGGAATGACTTAAGATGATGAAATAAGTAAAAATTAACTCCTAAGAAAACAAAAGGATTTCAGCCACTAATTATCATGATAGTGGGTTGAGTTATTACAAAGAAAGTGCAAAATAAAGAAGAGATAGTGGGGTTCTTAAAAGGGCAGAATAATGGCAATTCTTTATTTACCACTTCTCTTGCAATTTTCGTCCATTATAGTGTGGTTATTGGTATTTCCTTTATTTTTATTTATTTATGCATTATTGGGCCTTTTATCACATGCTTGGATGATAAGAATAAACTTGAGCTCTTTTTCTTCAATCTGGCCCATGCATGCTATTGACTTGATCATGAAGTGAACTAAAGCATCATTGACTCTTCTTGCACGTGCCCTTGTCATAGGACCTCCTAAGCTTTGCATTGTATCATTTATGTCTTGTGTTACGTCCTCATCATCATCAGAGTGGGTCTCAAAGCTCCTTGAAGGGAGAAAGTTTATGTGTGGGTATTATCTCTTATCTTGAGGGTGATTAGAGGCACATGAGGTCATCTCCTTGGATGAAACATGGTTCAAGGGTTTAATTTGCATATTAAGGGTTATTTATGGAGGGTGTATGGTCACAAATCATCTGCAAGAATCTCAGTCAGTGGATAAAGTGTTAAGGTTTCATCTGGTCAACAAAAGTCAACTGTGGGTTTGAGAGAGCTCAAGGCTTGGTTCTTGATTATGGAACCCATCAAAACTCATCATAAATCATCTTTAATGTCATGTTGAGCTAGATCAAGGAGATTCAAGAGTTCAAAAGGTTACTAAATTAGAGTTTTAGTTGATTTTAAGTATAAAATCCCCTATGTTGGTACCTAACTTCAAGGATGAATTCCACTATGATACAAGGCTTATCTCATTTTCCAACAAACATGAGACTTGTTCATTATCTTACAAGATTTATTTTGAGTACGAGAACTCATCCATTGGATTCATACATCTCAAGTTATGATTGGTACAAGTTGGTGTCACAAAATGAAGAGAATTTAGAGGCACTCAAGGATAGCTCACTTCCAAGGCATTTTTCACATGGAATCAAGATCTTCCTCATTTTCCATAAAACATGAGAGTTGTTCCTCATTGTCTTAGATTTCCAAAAAGTGCTAGAACTTATAATTCTCATGTGTGGAGCTCTAGTTATGGTCTTCACAAGTCAAGGGCAATTTTGGAAACCTAGTTTTAGGTCGTTCACTTCAAGGACCAATTTCATCCACTTCAAGACCTCTAATCCAATTTCTTGCCACATGAAAGTTGTGTCTCTTGAATTTAACTTCATCTTGATCTCAATATCCATGGCATTTGATGAATTATGAGATCATTGAACCATAATGAGCATGAAAACTTGATTATTGGACCTAATATGGTTTCCTTCCATTACAAGCCACCAAATGAAGTTGTTATTGAATTTTTAACACCATATCATCATGATATAATGGTCATGCCATTCTTTACCTAATTTGAGCCAACATAAACCAACATGTCATGACACTTTTTCAAATATCACACCATATGAGGCAATTGTCCAAAACCATATTTCCACTCATTTTCAATTCTCCAAATCAACACTATTCCTTTCCTCACCCCCACATGATCAGAAAGAGTGAGAGGATTGAGTCACAAAACACACCAACCCGTGTATGCACCTTATTTTGTGATTTTTGGCAAACTTTGAAAATAAACAAATCATATAACATGGGCCTGCAGGAACAAGTCTAAGCCCTCATATAAGTGGAAGGAAAACCCTAAATGTAGGAGAGAGTGGAGTAGTTGCAGAAGAGCAAGATTCCATCAAGAAATTTCATAGTTTTCTCTTTCTTCGAATTTGAGTTTTCACTGAGTTTTCCTTCAACCTTTGGCTCATTTCATCATCACACAAGCATCAGGAAGAGATTAGGGGCATTAGAGTGAAGCTTGCAAAGCATTTGAAGAGCCAACAGAGCAGCTCCATTAGGTAACTCTCCATTCTCTAAATCTTCCATTTTAGGCATTTATTTAAGAGCATATTGGTTGCATCTGAAGACCTACCTCGTGTAGGCAATGTTTGGATACTTTTCATGGCTGTTTGGGTGATTTTCAGTTTATGCATTGGATTTTTGTGGCTCATTTTCATGTTGATTTAAGGACCTTTTTTCAAAACCATTGCCATATTTGGAACCTACGTGAAAAATGCTTTAAAATGGTGCCAGTAGGTTCCATTTTTATGTTGGTTTGCAGACTACACCGGTGAAGCTCACCGGGGAAGACAACCGGAGCTAGGGCTCCAGCGTCTGAGGTGATACTGAGGTGTTGAGGTGATCTGGCCGTTGATTCGCACGTTTGGTGAGCTAAATCTGATGTGGCTGCCACTCAGATTAATGAAACGTTGCGTTTCATTTAAATTGAGGTTTCTGATGGTGTTGGGCTTTTTCCATTTGATAATCACACCCCTTCTTTGTTGGCCCAGATGGGTGTTAACATGAACTCAGTGCAAACCAATTTACTTCTACACCTCCCTTCTCATGTTATTTTCTTTTTCTTTTCTTTTTCTTTTCATTTTCATTTTAAATCATTTTAAAATAGTTTTAAGCTTTACAAAAATCCCAAAAAATATGTTTCTGGCATTTTAGGATGTTAGGTTTTTTCCCCTTATTTTAATTTTATTTTTCAATTATTTTTTCTATTTTTAATTGATTTAATTTGCAAAGAGGTTTTATGGTTGACACCTTGATTTTGAGTTTGATCTTTGACCTCAATTAAACACCCCTTTTGGCCAATTTTCCTCTCACACTTAGGTGTTTGATTGAAGTTGGTTTGAGGGCTGGTTTTAGGTCTTAATGATCATTCCTCAATGGTTTTTCATTGGTTTTTGTTTGCCCCTCGATGCTTGCTCGATAAGTTGAACACTATTCCTTCATTGACATAATGGGTGGTGCTTTGAATTGATTCTTATCATGATCTTTTGCACTCTGATTTGTGATTGATTTAACTTGAGTTTAGTATTTTAGTTGGATTTTATTTAGACTTGTTTTTATTTTTGGTTGATGCTTCAAAATTCAAAGTGTTTTCACTATGTGTATGCTTGCAATCCTTGACCTAGTTTTGGGATATGATCTTATGTGATCCCTTGAAGACCTCATGAGTCTTGTTAACTCTTGTTGACATGTTTGAGGAGTTTCTTAGCATTTTTATAGGCCCATTGGATGTGTACCTTGTGCCCCAAGTCTCATATGATCATGTCTTTCCACTTATGTTTGAAGTGTGAGATGTTTGGATGGACTTTGGTCCTCCAATTTGATTTGATCATTCTTGTGTTTGCTTGATGATTTGATTTTGAATTTGAGGCATGTTATTTGAGTTCACTTTTGACCTTGATGGTTATGTGCTTGTTCATGATGCCTTTGTGATGCTTGTTTCACTTTGAGGATGTTGTGAACAATTGAGCTTCTTTTGAGTTGTTTGGGTGCCTTTATTTATTTGATCATGAGTGAGTGTTTAGTTGAGATATTTATGATGTGGTTACTGCCCCACTCCACTTCTCCCCTCACTTATTTGATTGTGTTTCTTTGTTTAGCACCTCTCTTCTTGTGATGTTGATGGCATTTGATTGTAGGAGCTTGCTTCTCTCATTTCCTCTCATCTTTTTTGACTTGTTTAAGTCTTCCCTTTTGTTGACTTGTGTTTGTCTTTGATGAATGCTTCATGTTTGCATATTTTGTTTGCTTTTGCATATCTTTTTTTTCCATCTTGCATAGACTTGTTTAAGTCCTCCGTTTGTTTTCATTTGTGATTGATTATGCTTTTTGTTTACTTGTGCTTGTTCACATGATCCCTTAGGATTCCTAGTCCATCTGTTTAAGATGGGAGTAGGAGAGAGACATTAGGCTTTCAATCCTTTGCATGATAATATTAGGTAATTCCCTTCTATCCCAACTTTAGGACCACTTTGCATGACAACATTAGGGTTTCTTAGTTCCCTTTAGAATCTTGTGCCTTCTCTTCTCATCTTAAATTCTTTTAAGACACTTAATAAAGAATGATTAGTGTTGTACAATACGAGCTTTAAGTACATGAGGAATGATAAGTGAGGAGGTCTCTCTTCAAATTATCAAGAGTGTTTAGCGTATGCCCTTTGGGATTATTTATCCCGTTTTTCAAACCTTTTCATCCTTCGGGATTGTTTCAAACCTCACCCAAAAAAGAGTACATTACTTTTCTGTTCTACCGCAAACAGGCATCGTCCCTAACTGTTGGAATCGAGATTTAACGTCACTCGCAAAAACACTAACCAACCTTGTCCCGTAGTTGCCCGAACTACATTTTCTCTGATTTCTCATACCAGATGAGGATATGTAGGCACAAGACAGCGATGTCTTGGTGAGCAACCTTCCCTAATCACCCGTAGTTTCCCGAACTACATTGACTATGACTTTCACATTGCACGAGGGAATACGTAGACTTAGGGCGGCGATGTCCTATCGAGTCTGTTATTTTTGTTCACCCCCACTTAGTAGTTGCTTTAGATAGTTTTCACCCATAGATTAGATAACAAGCATGGATCCCATTGAGTATAATGGACGTAAGGGGTGCTCATACCTTCCCCTTGCGTAACCTACTCCCGAACCCAAGATTTGGTTGCGATGACCTTGTCTTTCCCATTCTCTTAGGTTTTTTTTTGATCGTTTCCTTTCCCTCTCTTTGGGATAAATAACGTTCGGTGGCGACTCTTCTGTCTGTTTGCCGGCCCTTTTTCGCAGTTGCGACAATGGTCTCAATACAAGATAATAGAGAAGAAAACTGAAAGAAAACTGCATCAGATTACTCTCTTCAGCTACTGTAATGAGTATGAAACTCCTCTAATAGATTATTTCTATCTGGGTGTTCAGGCCTTGCAACCAACACCTGTATGAGCAAATCTCTTCTGCTGATAACATCCTTTAAACTTTGAGCATAATCTTCCTAAGCATCTTCTCCGAAGGCATCCTAAAGTCTCGATTTATTCAGTTCTGCCCTTATCTTGAACTCTTCTAGCACTGACAGGTTTTCTCGTAGCTTACGATCACTTTCATACCGACTAGAAGATTCCAGTGAAGCTTTTTCATCTTTTATTCTGAGCTGTGTCTTCAGTCTATCAATTTGTTTTTGGAGCTCATCTTCTCTTCCTTTGCTGGCGGTTAGCGCAGCGTTCCACTGATTGTTGAACTTAGATATCTCCAGGCATGCCCTATCCAACTCTTTCTTCTTATGTCTAAGGACATTACCAGTGCTCTTCAAATCTTGACCAACTCGTTCTCGTATACAAATCTCTTCAGTCAACTCCTTTCCCATCTTGTCCAAGGCTTCTGTCTTCATCTTGGCCAAGTAGACTGCTTCATTCTTGTCGCTCTTTAACTGACTAATCTCCTTTTTCAACTCTTCATTCTCCTTGCATAATTCTTCTTTTTCAACCCACAGCTTATTATATCTCTGAATATCAACTGTCGTAGGTTCTTTAATAACCAAAGGATATAGAGGTTCTCTGACAGGGAATGGTAACAACATTCTCTCCACCCTCTCCTAGATCCAATCTACATAAGGTCCATAAGCTCTGTAGTCGCCCTTACCCAAAGAAAGTTTTCCTCTCTGATGAATTCTTCCCCAAGCCTTTTTTAACCTGGCTAAAGTATCACTGTCAGCTGATCCTGTGAAATACAGAGATTCATGTATTTCTTCCTCCTTCGGGGGGACTTTCAAAGCGTAACCAAACTGTCTGATAGTAAGAGCAGGATTGTAGTTGATACCACTTTTTCTTCCTATCAAAGGAACATTAGGAATGTTTCCACAGCTAAAGATGATCTCCATATCGAGCAGATCTCGATTAAACCAGTCAATATTCTCAGACGTCAAACCCATGAGTCTTTCTGACCAATCCAATGTATCTGACGTATCAACAAAAGCTCCAATTCGGGGAAGATGCTCCATAAACCATTTGTGAAGGAGTGGCACACAACAAGAAACATTCTTTCCTCTTTTCTTCTCATTCTTGTAATGCACTGAATGGTACAAGTCTCCCAGAAGATTAGGTACAGGATTTTTGGAAGCGAAGATATGAAAAGCATCCATATCAACAAAGTCTGGTATGTTAGGAAACAAAACTATGCCATATATGTATAAAGCTAGAATAGTGTTGAAGACCACCCAACAAACCTCCTTAGCAAAATGCTGAGCCTTGCCCACCAAGAAAGACAATGGAAAACCAGAGACCCCATTTCTCCAAACCATATTACCATCTAATTCAAATTTGCTCAAATGAAGAGCATTGGCCAACTTTGTCAGGTCAGGTTCTTCTTCAGAATGAGAGAAAAGCATTTCCTCTAAGACCGGAGCTCCCATCAGAAAAGTGAACTCCTCCAAAGTAGGAACTAAGACATAACCGGGGAAAGTGAAACAGCGTAACTGAGGGTCGTAGGACTACAGCAACGTGTGGATGGCTCCTAGTTCATATCTTGAGGTTTTACGGACAAAACTCAAAATCTTCCCATAGTCCTTTTTGAAGTCTTCTATGACACCATGGTCAACCACAAAAATGAGACCAAATAAAGGTCTTAACTCTGGCATCAGGAACTTGTAGGTGATAGTCCTTTTCAATCCAGGCTCCATGTTGACGGCGGATCAAATCACTAGAATCAAAAGGGAAAATGGGAACCTGAAATCATAAATACATGCAAATGTTAATATGCAGATGAAAATGCAAATGCAAACAAGGGATCAAGACTGCTGTGTTGCTGACTGGGTTGAACCAGAACTCTGCTTCAGCAAGAAAATACTAGAATACCAAAGCACTGAAGTGATAGAAACCCATAATATCAAAGATCAAAATTTTGCACTTATGAGAAAACCAGAAAACCGGGTTGGTTGAAGGTCAAGTTTCCTGCAAAACCCTTCCCACTCACAAGTAGGACCTAATCTCTGACAAGGTATGACATCCTATGCAGGTCATCAGTATCACGGACTCTCAGGTCGAGAAATGATGATATGTTCACCATTTCTTGTTTGGCATCATGGTCAAACGAGAAGGCCTCAACTTACTTTCCCAATGAACGGTCTCCAGAGTCGTTAATTTTCAGATCCAACATCCTTTCAACTGTCTGAGACGTACAGGACAGGATATCTTCAAAGAAAACCTCGTCTAATGCTAGATGTGTACTCAAGCCTGGGTATTGGGTTTATCTCTCAATGGAACACCCCACCCAACAACACAGCAGCAACAATATAATAACAATAATAAAGTGCAGAAGGTAAAAATGTAAATGTAATAATATACAAAACACAACATACATACACACAAATATACACACCCATAAAAATAAAACAAACAAGCGCTAGGATTGACTCGCATAGGGAAACAGCTATCCCCAGCAGAGTCGCCAACTGTCGCTACTACGAAAAAGGGGCCGGCGGAAACAAACAAAAGAGTCACCACCAAACGTTATTTATCCCAGAGAGAGGGAAGGAAACGATCGAAGAAAACCTGAAGAAACGGGAAAGACAAGGTCATCACAACCAAATCTTGGGTTCGGGAGTCGGTTACGCAAGGGGAAGGTATGAGCACCCCTCACGTCTGTTGTACTCAACGGGATCCATGCTTGTTTTCTAATCTATGGATGAAAGTTATCTAAAAACTACTGCTAAACGAGGGTGAAGGAAAAGAACAGACTCGATAGGACATCGCCTCCCTATGCCTACATATTCCCTCGTGCAATGGGAAAATCAGAGTCAACATAGTTCGGGAAACTATGGGTGGTGGGAGGAAGGTTGCTCGCCAAGACATCATCGTCTAGTGCCTACGTATCCTCATATGGTATGAGAAATAAGAGAAAACGTAGTTCGGATAACTACGGGACAAGGCTGGTTAAATATTTTTATGAGGGACGCTAAGTTTCCATTCCAGCAGTTTGGGACGATGCCTGTTTGCTATAGAATGGAAAAGTAACATACTCTTTTCTAAAAATGAAGTTTGAAACAATCCCGAAGGATGAAAAGGTTTTGAATTTTTTTGTGAGTTTTAGAAGAAGTGGATTGAATTGATTTGAGACTCATGTTGCACTAAAGACTATGACACAAGAGCGAATGCGCCACATATCTCCCAAAGAGCATACGCTAAACACTCTAGACAAGTGAAGAAAGACCTCCCTATTTACCATTTCTCATGTACTTAAGTCTCGTAGCGTATAACACTTGTCATTCTTTGTTAACTGTCTTAGAGGAGTTTGAGATGAGAACAGAAGACCCAAGGACACTAAAGGGAACTGAGAACCCTAATGTTGTCATGCAAAGTGGTCCTAAAGTTGGGATGAAAGGGTACTACCTAATGTTATCATACAAAGGATTGAAAGCCTAATGTCTCTCCTACTCCCATCTTAAACATAGGGACTAGGAATCCTAAGGGATCATGTGAGCAAGCACAAGTAAACACATCACTAATCAATCACAAATGAAAATAGAAAGAAAAACTTAAACAAGTCATGAAAGATGAAAAGAGATGAGAGAAGCATAAACACCAACAACAATGAATATGCAAACATGAGACATACATCAATGACACACACAAGTCATATCCAAGTCAACAAGATGGAAGATCCAAACACAAAGACAAACAAAGTAATCACACAAAATCACATGCGTTAAACATCTTAAGAAGAGTGATGTCAAACATTGATCCATAAACAATGAAATGAGGGAAGAAATAGAGTGGGGCAGCAACTACATCATGATTATCAAAGTCACACATTCATTCATGATCAATCAAAAGAAAACATCCAAACACAACTCCAAAGAAGTTCAAATATTCACATCATTCTCAAAGTAAGACACAAGCCACAAAAACATCAAGATAAAGTATCCAATCAACAAGATCAGAAGTAACTTCAAATGATATGCATCAAGTTCAAATTAAACTTATCAAACAAGACCAAGAAGGATCACACTCAAATTGGAACACCAAAGTCCATGCAAACATCTCACAAGTCAAACACAAGTGGAAAACATGATCATACAAAGCATATGAGATGAAACAAACATTCAATGGACCTCTAATCATGAAGATCAGAACCTCAAACATGTTATCAAAAGAAAACAAGATTCAACAAGCCCTCATGGGATCATACAAGATCACACCTCAAAACTAGGTCAAGACATGCGCAAGCACACATAGTTAAAACAACAAGGTTTTGAGGCATCAACCAATAATAGAAACAAGTCCAAATAAAATCTAAATAAAACCCCAAGCTCAATTTAAGTCAATCAAGAATCAGTGTGCAAAAGATCATGACAAGAATTACATCAAAGCATCACAAATTGTATCAATCAAGGCAAGGTACTCAACTTATCGAGCATACATCGAGGGTCCAATAAAATCCAATGATAAACAACCAAGAAATGATCACCAAGGCATCAAACCATCCCTCAAAGAATCCTCAATCAAACACCCAAGTGCGAGAGGAAAATTGGTCAAAGGGGGTATTCAAATGATGTCAAAGATCAAGCTTAAATCACAAGGATAAACAAGAAAACCTCAACACGAATTAAATTGATTAAAAATAGAAAAATAAAATAAAAATTGTGAAAAATATCTCAAGACACCAATTAATCAGAAAGTATTTTTATGGATTTTTAAAGTGATTAGAACTATTAAAAATAAAATTAAAATGAAAGTTAAATAAATATAAAATAAAATGGAAAAGGAAGATAAAGGGGGGTGTATCAGCAAAAAGGAAATAAATTGATTTCCAGTTCAACACGTGAATGGGCTGAAAAAGGGGGGGGGGGGGTCAATAACAAAAATGACAGGCCCATCTGATCCATCTCTCCCCCTTAAGTGAAACGTTTCGCTTCATTAAAGGATGTGGCATGCCATATCAACTTTTCAGCGCACACGCAAGCAAGTTGTAACACCCCCTTTCTATACCCCCAAAAAAATAATTAAATCATTTAGGCATTTAATAAAAATTTTCATCAGAGTATAATTAACACATGGTATAAAAGAGGTACGTCACATTATCCAGGAAATTCAAAACACAAACAACACCTGCTCATAAAGATATGAAACAAAGGGTAAATCACCACCAAGGAACTTAGTCCTTAAAACCCACATATCAATATTTAGAATAAAAGTGGAAACATCTAAACATTGAATCACTTCAAACATTGTATACATCAACAGTTTAATTCAAGTCATAAGTCATGTTACAAAACATTCCCAGCAGATACATCCACAGATGTATCACAAAAGAACCAAAAGAATTCCTAACTACCTGGTGCTACATATCAGAGCCAACCGACCAAAAAGAACGAAGCCACGCTTCGCAAAAGACCTCCAGCAAACCTACTCTACAATGCCTCATAGAGCATCATAAAACAGCAGAAGGATGAGAAACATTATCATAACAAACAATGCATATAATATATATATATATATATATATATATATATATATATATATATATATATATATATATATATATATATATATATATATATATATATATATATATATATATATATATATATATATATATATATATATATATATATATATATATATATATATATATATATATATATATATATATATATATATATATATATATATATATATATATATATATATATATATATATATATATATATATATATATATATATATATATATATATGTACACCAACATAGAATACACATAACACATTTCTCACCATAATACATCACAGTTCAATCATATATATACATTGCAACGCATATATAATTCACCAAGCATATCCACCTTCATTTAGTCGTCAATCATTCACATATTTCACATAAACATTTACACTTATGTTTACTTCAATAGTTCACATAAACATACACAATTATGTTCATTACACCAATACATCATATGAAGATAATAATGCACCCATAGAGACCGACTCACGACTCTATGCAGATACAAATGCGGTACCGACTCATTGAGCAGGTTCAATTGAAGAACCAAATGGAACCATCGCTCATTACCGAAGTAACTCCCCGTCGGGCCTACGATGTTCACCCATCGCTCACACCCCACATGAGCACACGATGTTTCATGATTGCTCACACCTCACACGGGCACACAATCCGATTGCTCACACCCCACAAGGGCACACAATCATTCTGCAGATTCTCCACGGAATCAAATATAAACTATCGCTCACACCCCACAAGGGCACACGATCGTTTCTACAGATCCTCCTAGGGATCAAAAATAAACCATCTCTCACACCCCACAAAGGCACACGAGGTTTCTGCAGATCCTACGCGGAATCAGACACACAAGAATGCAATCATGATGCTTCACATGCAAAACGACTCCATACACTCTTGAAATGCATACACGTTCACAAACATACTCATGCATTCTTCACATCATACAAATACATACAATTATGTACATTCACATCAACCCCATCATGCATTTTCACTCAATTCAAACAAATGCACAAAATTGCCAAACGGCCATATTTCATACTTCACGATTCACAATCTAGGATTCACGCCATACGGCTACCCACATCATTTCATATCACACACACAACTATGCATAATAAGAAAGGATTAATCATACTTGAATCGAAGAATCCACATGGAAGTGAAAACACAAGAAAATAACATACTGACACGCTCGCTACCTTGCTCGCCTAGCGAGCTCCTAACGAGTGCTCGCTACCTGTTCGCCTAGCAAACAAGCTCGTGAAGGAAAACAGAAGCCACTGACTTGATTCGCTACCCCACTCGCTCAGCGAAGGCCTAGCGAATGCTCGCCACCACCCCTTCGCTACCAGCGAAGAACACCAAAACCATTATGTCCAAGTCTGGGACCGTTCGCTACTGGCTCGCTACAGTGAATGCTCAGAGAATGCTCGCGACCTGCTCGCCTAGCGAACATGCTAGCGAGGGTATGCGAACTCAGAAATCCCCACTGTCCAAAACTCTGAAACTCTTCAAAATCCAACCGATTCAATCCCAAATCATCTCAGTAGCCTTAGCCCAACATTCCTCGACTAAACTCTACCATTTATCATCATTTTTAACCGTTAAAACTCGGTTTCTATCGATTAAATCAAATTCGACCTAAAACGGAAAATGAGCAAAACCCCCTCCAATCCAAAAGCAAACCAATAGAAACATACATAATCATACACATCAAAAGAATAATAAAGTTTCACACCCTTATCCGATTAATCGAAGCTTAGAAGTTTGATTCTTGATGATTCTAGGTTTTCTCCTCTTCCTCCTCTTTTCTCTTCTTTCCTTTCTATTTCTTTCTATCTCTTTTCTTTTTTCTCTATTTCCACTTATACTCTTTCTATTCTATTTCTCTCAAATAACAACTAATTAAGGATTATCTAAAACACCATCTAATTAATTCCCAAAACTCTCTGAATAATAAAATAACATAACACACACATAACATATTGATATTCAAATTCCACAATTAAAAGAATAATCAATCAAAATTAATTAAAAGACTCAACAAAAATGGGAAATTCAGAATCGGGGCGTTACACAAGTCAACGCCAAATCACAGCCCACCTCAACAATACACCTCAGACACCGGAGCCCTAGCTCCGGTCGTCTTCTCAGGTGAGCCTCACTGGTGATGGCTGAAAAACTTGATAAAAATGAAAACTCAAGGCATGGCTTTGAAGGAAATTTCATGTAGATTCCAAATATGCTATTAGTTTTTCATAAAGCCTCGTCTATCATGGTGAAAATGCAACACGAAAATTTGTCACACACACTAAAATTGGTTCAAACGGACACAACACACAATCAAACATTGCCTACACATGGTAGGGCTTCAGATGCAACCAGTATGGACGTATATTGATGCTAGAATGAGAGTTCTAGATGAAGAAAAATTACCTAACGGACCAACTCCGTTGGTCCTTCAAATGTTGTGCAAGCTTCATTACAAAGCCACCAATTTCCTCCTTATGCTTCAATGAGTAAGAACCAAGCCAAAAATGGAAGAAAAAGTCAAGGAAATGTGCAACTCGAAGTGAGAGAAAGTTTGAGAAATTTTGAGTGATTTGAGCTCTCTCTCTATAGCAGCCAGCTTCTATGCCCACGTTAGGGTTTCTTTAGACCTTATATATGAAGGTTTTGTGGTGTTTTTGCAGGCCCATGATGGGTGATTGTTTCATTTTACAAACTGGCCAAAAAACTTTAGAATGATGCATACACGGGTTTGGAAGGTTTGGCCTCTCATTCTAGGCCAGCAATTGGTAGAAAAGGGTGTGAGAAAATGAAATGTGGAGGTTAGCAAGAAGACAGATGGCCTTGTGTATTGTTTTGAATAATTCCTTTATAAGGTATGAAAATTAAAAAAATGGCTTGAAATAATGAACTCATGTTTACTCATTTTGGGTAAAGACTAATGTGGTCATGATCAAAGGATAAAAAATAAATCCCATTTGGTGACTTGGAATGTAAGAAAATCACATTAGATCCATAATCCATATTTTCATGTTCATAATGCTTTAATTGTCTCACAAATCATCAAAGTCCATGGAATTTGGGGTTATGATGGAGTTAAAGTCTTGGCATACAAGTTTCATGTGACAAGAATCTTGATTTGAGGTCTTGAAGTTCATGAATTTGGTCCTTGAAGTGAATGACCTAAAACTAGGTTTCCAAAAATGACCTTGACTTGGGATGATCATAACTAGAGCTTCACACATGGGAATGATGAGTTCTAACACTTTTTGGAAAGCTTAGACAATAATGAGCAACTCTCATGTTTGGTGGAAAATTATATAGAGCTTGATTCCGTGTGAAAAATGCCTTAGAAGT
Source organism: Lathyrus sativus (assembly GCA_963859935.3). NCBI lineage: Eukaryota > Viridiplantae > Streptophyta > Magnoliopsida > Fabales > Fabaceae > Lathyrus > Lathyrus sativus. The sequence goes on from OZ012738.1 coordinate 78,133,974, forward strand.
GAGTTACCCTTGAGTGCCTCTAAATTCTCTTCATTTTGTGACACCAACTTGTAGACATCATAACTTGAGATGTATGAACCCAATGGAAGAATTCTTGTACTCAAAAGAAAGCTTGAAAAATAAGGAACAAGTCTCATGTTTAATGGAAAATGAGATAGGACTTGCATCATAGTGAAAATTATCCTTGAAGTTAGATATTAAAAAAAGGGATTTTACACTTAGGATCATCTGAAACCGTAATTTAACAACTTCTTGAACTCTTGAATCTCCTTGACCTAGACTCAACATAACATTTGAGATGACTTAGGATAACTTATCATGGCTTCAATGATCAAGAATCAAGCCTTGAGCTCTTTCAAATCCACAGTTGACTTTTTGTTGGCCAGATAAAACCCTAACACCTTATCCATTGACTGAGGTTTTTGCAAATGGTTTGTATAATCATGGGACCCCCATAGAGGACCATCAGGGTGTACATTGAGCCCTTGAACCATGTATCATCCAAGGAGATAGCCACATGTGCCTCTAATCATTCTCAAGATAGGAGGAGATAACCAAACACCTACTTTCTCTCTTCAAGAAGCTTTGAGACCAACTCTGATGATAATGAAGACTTGGTGACTTGAAATTGTATCCTTGCCTGAGCTTTGAACATGAAACTTCTCTCTTGACTAGTAAATAAAACATCTTGATCCCCTGTCTAGAACCAATGCTATGCACAAATGCTAATTCAAGATGTTATGAAACATAAGTCAAGATAGGAGAAAAGGTTGGGCAAATTTAGGGGTGCAACACTAAGGGTTCAATGTACCTGCAGAACAAAGGCTCTATAAGATTCTCAAATTCATCAGTCCATCTTTCGGATATTATCAATTTCTCAAATACTTGGTAGTTAATAATATTCTCAAGAGAACCTCCTTTTAGTGTAGTATCGCGTATCAACTATTTTGGGATTACTATCTTATAGTCATCACACTACGTCATAAGAAAGGCCAAGTTGAGTTAAGGGTAACTAAAGGTTCCCAATATCACAGGCTCCTAGGTCGAAAATAGTAAATGCTTTCATGAATACTCATTCAACAGTACTATTCTCAAGAGGGCCTCAACTGAGCGGTGATTCTCAAGTCAGCTTGGTCGGGAATCAACTCCTTATAAGCCTTCTCAAATATATCACCTTCATATCATAAGTAAACTCAAGTCCGGGTGTAGGACATTTCTCACCACACAAGGATAACAACCCAAAGCATAAACATACATATAAATAAGCAAACATATAGATATATAACAATAAGCAAAAATAAACAAGTTAGGGGGAACCCTTGGTATTATCTTTCCTAGTGAGGTCGCCATTTATGTCGCGGTGAGAATTGGATATCAAGCTATTGGTTAACTTGAATCGAAAATCATTATTAACCATCGATCTTTAATTTGTCCAATGGAAGAGAAAAAGATCGAATAACCCATGAGTATGCAATGCAAATGTAAAGCTAGAGAATCTAAGGTTCGGGGGTTGATTAAACTTAGGGAAGGTACTAGCATCTTAAGCATCTGTAGTACTCTACATGAACCTCTTGTTTTATTGTGTTATTTGTTATTTGTCTGCTAAGGGCTGAAAAGGTAAAGGGAGACCTAAGGTCTTATTTCTAAGTATTCTCGCCAAGACATCGCATCTTGTGTCTGCGTATCCTGACAGGAATGGAATCGGAGCTTTCGTAGTTCCCCTCACTAAGGTTAAACAAGTTTGTTGATTGGTTTTTAGGAGAAGAGACAAGTGGTCATCTTAAGGATAATACTCAACTTAAACCACCACAAAATGTGGAAGATGGATCTTTGCTTCAAATTAAGAGAAAGGCTCTAACTCGGATATAGAATCGACGAGTATGGCACATACCTCTCTTAAGTGGAAAAGAACCTACATCTTTCTTAACTATGTCACGGGGTAGGAGAATGTTATCTCGACTAAGGATGACTCAAGTCGAATTCTCTCATGGGAGAAAACGGGGATCTTATTATGAGTTGTCTAAGTTGAAATCTTAGAGGAGCCTACCTTAAGATACAAAGGGTGACCTAAGCTGATCGACCTGAAAAATCAGGGATCAAGCAGGGGAGATGGTGCAAATGAAAATCCAGTGATAACAACTTATAAAGTCATATACAAGTTCTTCCCTTGGACATAAACATGTGTAATCATAAATTCAAAAGCAACAACAAATGTAATCAACACGCATTTCAAACTCAAACCAAAGCAAGCAAACAGGAAACCATGATATGCTGCAAACATCACAAGCTAACACTAGGAGGTGTATCAAACTCAAGGCGAGATTTCATGACGTATTAACCATATTAAAAACTACTCTCATGCCTTAATAGATTAAACCAAAATTCGATTATAAATTGTATTAGGCATAAATCTCGACGTCAATCTACCAACCCATCTGATTACAAAAAAAAAAGATTAAATCCTTAACATCAAAATCCACACCATAAGTAATAAGTAGAAATAATAAAGTTAAATTAAATTAAAATGAAATTAAAATAAATAGGAAAAACATATAGAGGCTTTAGAAAAAGGGGAACGGGCTTATGACTAAAGGGGATAGAAAGAATGAAATCTGCAAATCTGCCTCTCTTGTTCATACCCGCTCTCTCTCACAAATCGCTCGCGCTGCCTACGCTCGTCATGCACGCTTTGAACTTGTCTGATTTCTTTAATTCCTTGCCTGATCTAACGAGTTTGGTTGTGTTTGAAGGTTAATAAATTTCTTGATTTAGGCTAATAAACTCTCTGATTCAGCTTGTTCTTTTGATGGCTCATGCTCGAGACTTGATATGAACGTGTCAATTTGTTGCTGCTATTACCCGACTTTCAAGATAGCCTAAGTCTTTGACCACCCTATTTTTCTCTTTTCATGTAATGCTTTTGGAGATTTGACTATGGAGGAACTTGGCACAAGATAGAGTTTGAAGAGCAAGGTGAAGGATTATACCATGTATAGAAACCAATATATGTTGTTGTTAGCACTTGTCGTTGTTTGTGTGAATTTTGTATGAATGGACTTCAATTTATGTGGCTGTTGTATTTTTCAATGATATGGTACATTAATAATCCTCTCTTTTTCTTATTTTCATGGGTGTGATGCTGGCTTACAGAAATCCGTTGCGTCTTTTTGCAAGGGAAGTTGGGGATCAAATTATTGGCATTGCTTTGTTTTGCATGTTGCCGATATTAATACTATTTTTATTTATTTCTTGTGACAGTTGATAAATTTCAGGGATGCGTTCAAAGTATCCTGGTGGAGGGGGACTTCCATCCATTGCATGAACTTCGGGCCCTTTCAGATCAACCATGAAGCGCACAACAGGAGGAAATGATCGAGGCGGTCTCGTTCAGTTATTGAAAAGGTTGTTCCAAGAATCGTACAGAATGTTGAGACTGAGTTTGTGGAAGATAGTCGGACGATGACATTCCGCCATGGCGAAAGGCCGCGAGAGTAAATAGTGACAGCCGGCGATTTGGTGATTATAAGCTAGCATACTCCTCCATAGGTATGAGGTTCCAAAGCACATTTTCTAGGCTTTATATTTTCATGAATCCATCCGCAATACTCTGTACGTGATTTTGATGGAATGCATGATGTTGGGAATTATCCTTTGGGCATGTTTTTGCTTGTTTTTAGCGCAACAGTGCTTTCTCAATTAAAACGTTCTTTACCATTTATTCTCCATAAAGTTGTATTTGTATCAAAATTTGAGTCAGAATCCCAATACTGGGCACTCTCATCATGGACCTTTATAGGATTTGCATTTGCATCTTATTTTGTATTCTTGGATTCGAATCTTGTGAAATATTTGAGTCTTATGGATTTTTGTATTGGTAAATCAAAGAACTCTTGAACCTTGTATTCTTCTTGTACTTTTTGCCCTTTTATATGAACTTGAGTCCTTGAAATGTGGATGAGATTTTGGAATTTTGACTTAGATTTCTCTTTTGATCAATCTAGATATGAAACACGGTTTTATCTAGATAAAGGCTTTGTAAATGTGGGTATTGAATTAGTGTTAAATGGATTTGAATTGGAAATGATTTTTTTTTAAAATGAAAAAAAAAAAGATATTGATGTTAACTGGATGAAAATGGATAAAACTACTTGGTGATAAGAAGAATTGGGTATGGTCGTTTGGAGGGTAGAAAATGGGCTAGGAGAATGGCTAAGAAGAAGAAAAAAAAGAGAAAAAGTAAAAAAGATTTATGAAGAATTAGTTGTGGATGATTGGGTAGTGACATAAATGGTTCATGGGACTTTGGATACTTGGATTTAAAGATGGTGAATGCCAATGAACTAGACCAATCCACTTTGTTATTTGAATTCCAATAAATTCACTCAAACTTAAATCAAATTTTGGCCAAAATAAAAGCTCGAGATATTTGATGCCTTTTGAACGAGCTTGAATTAATGAATCCATTAGCCTTAATCTTGATTCAATGAAATTCCAAACAATCTCTTTAGATGATAATGATCTATGCCTTGGGAATCCTTGGAAATAATGCCAGCGCTTGTAATACAACTTGCCATGAAACTCAAACCAGTCTGCATTCGATGACCGTGCTCAATTAAGGGTTTCTCCTTGAGACATACACAGAACCTTTGAGACATCTTGCAGAAAATGACTAGTAGAAAACACTAGGCCCTTTAGAAAGAGAATACGTTGATTACGCCTTGAAGTATTTAACTGTGAGAAAGAATACCAACTCCACTTAAAACCCATGTTCCTGCATAAACCTGTTAGTCGTAATAAACACGCACAAAATGCAAGATAGAACCCTCAAAAGGTGGGATATGAGGGTTAAAAATTAGGTTGTGACAGTGTTACCTAAAAATTCGTTATGTAAGTTGTCAATTGAAGGACTTACGATGAAACCTAGTCAGACGATTGTGAAGGCTTTTGACGGAGTCAGGTGGACTGTCATTGGTAAGGTTGACCTCCCAATTAAGATTGGACCACACACGTTTATTATCACATTCTATGGTGATGGAGATATATCCTGCTTACAGTTGCCTTCTCGGCCGACCATGGATCTATTAAAATGGTGTTGTGACATTAACCCTTCATCAAAGGCTCAAATTCATGATCAACAACCAAATGGTTGTCATTGAGGGGGAAGAAGATGTTCTCATAAGTCATTTAGCTTCTTTCTGGTATATTTAGGTGGGAGGAGAAGTGCACGAGACTTCGTTCCAAGCGTTTGAAGTGGTTAATGTTGAGATGATTCATGAAAAACCTGCTTCTTCAATCGTAACCTAGAAGGACACGAAGACGGTTATTGAAGAAGGATACCCTCGGGGGTGGGGCAGAGTGTTGGAACTGCCAGTCAATAAAGATGGTGCAGTTAGGCTATACTAGCAAGCAGAAAGTGCAAGAGAAGAACACCTCTGACAGAGGTAAAAGACTTGTAACTCCATTGTGTTAGAACACAGATTGGTTCTTAATAATATCTCTATGTTTTGATGATAACTATTAGGAAATTTTGTATTTAAGAATTATATACTCTAAAATTTGCTTGAGAGTTTTTACTGCAGATAGTAAAGAAATTAACACTTCAGAAGCAAATCAGAATTGAACACAAGAAATTAGCTAGACTCTGTAGCGCCAGATGCGCTCATTAGAAGACTCTGATTGCTGCCAACAGAAGATTCTGAGCGTAGCCTCCAGAAGATTCTGAAGCAGAAGCTCCAGAAGATTCTGAAGCAGAAGCTCCAGAAGAATCTGAAGCAAGTCAGAAGCATCTGAAGCAAGTCAGAAGCATCTGAAGCGAGTTAGAAGCATCTGAAGCAAAGAAGAATTTTGTATGAAGAGTTTTTCAAAGCATAGTTTCTACAGAAGATTCTGAAAGTACTAAAGCTGCCAGTACTGAAGTTCTGTCTCAAATATGCTCTGATATTTAACACGCTGAAAGCACACCTGCTGCAGAAGACTCTGATCCAGCAAGCTCTGATCATCATCAGAAGACTCTGACCCAATTAGACTCTGATGAACTTGCTGAAAACTGAAGAAGAAATATTCAAAGATTATATCCGTTGGAGTAAATCAAACGTCTCTTTCCTTATTTATGCTAGACACAAGAACACAGACAAAAATGATTTTTCTGTGCTTTCTTCTTCTAGGAAAGGTCACTTGATGTGAAGACAAAAAGGCTCAGACCTTTTGGACACTCTTCTCAACGTGCAGCTCACCTTGGATCAGCTGCCTATAAAAGCAAGAGTCCACCAAATTCTTCAGTAAGACGTTTTTGCTGAAAAGAAATTAAAACATTCAAGCTCTCATACTTTCATATTCATTCTTAGAATTAATTTCATTGTACTTAAACTTAAGAGAAATATCACAGTTGTGATAAAAGCTTTTTAGAAGCATTCTTACTCTTGTATTAGATTTACATTGATTGTAAAGGATTTCCTTAAGAGGATTCAGTTGGAATCAGTAGTTCTTGAGAAGACTAAGAACAGTTGTTCTTAGGTGTTACTATTGTAATCTGTTTGATTAAATAATGGATTAAGTCCTTGATTGAGAAAGGCAAATCACTCTAGGAAGGGTGGACTGGAGTAGTTGAGTTCAACGAACCAGGATAAAAATACTTGTGTTTTAATTCTAAGTTTTAATCTTTCATACTTATTCAACCCCCCTTCTAAGTATTATCTCACCTTCAGTTGACATCAGAGCTCCCGTTCTGTGTGTGCTACCACTTAGCAGTGACAGTAAAGATCCAGAGAGAAATACTTTGATATATATTTAGTTGTTACTATGGCTGATAATACAATATCCAACATTAACAATAAATATGAAGAAAGGGACAGAATCAGCACCAAACCCCCTATGTTTGATGGGGAGAAATTTGATTACTGGAAAGACAAAATTGAAAGTTTTTTCCTTGGATATGATGCTGGTTTATGGGATCTAGTCATAGATGGATATGTTCATCCCACAGATGGGAATGGCAAGAAGATAGACAGAAAATCTATGACAGATGCTCAGAAGAAAGATTTTAGAAATCATCACAAGGCCAGAACAATATTATTGAATGCAATATCTCATACTAAGTATGAAAAAATTACAAACAGGGAAACTGCATTTGATATGTTTGAATCCTTAAAGATGACTCATGAGGGAAACTCTCAAGTCAAGGAAACAAAGGCTCTGGCGCTGATCCAGAAGTATGAGGCCTTCAAGATGGAAGACTCTGAATCTGTTGAAGCTATGTTCTCCAGATTTCAAATCCTCACAGCTGGGTTAAAGGTTCTGGATAAGGGATACTCCACATCAGATCATGTAAAGAAAATCATCAGAAGTCTACCTACCAGATGGAAACCAATGGTGACTGCCTTGAAGATTGCTAAAGATCTGAACAAGATCTCTTTAGAAGAACTCATCAGCTCACTAAGGAGCCATGAAATTGAGCTTGAGGAAGATGAACCTCAGAAGAAAGAAAAAGGTAAATTTGTTGCTTTAAAATCTAATAAATCTGCTAAAGCTTTGTAGGTTATTGAAGAAAGCTCTGAAGGATCTTCTTCTGAAGAAGAAGATGAATTATCCATGCTGTCCAGAAGGATCAACAGACTCTGGAAGCACAAGGGAAAGAAGTTCAACAACTTCAGAAAATCTGATCATAGAAAGGAATCTTCTGGGCACAGAAGATCTGGAAAGAAAGAAGTTGTGTGCTATGAGTGCAAAGAACCTGGGCATTACAAGAATGATTTCCCCAAACTTCAAAAAGAAAAACCCAAGAAGAAGTTTAACAAAAAGAAGAAGGTTCTGATGGCAACATGGGATGACTCAGATGAATCTGAATCATCTTCTGAATCAGAAGAAGAATGTGCTAATGTTGCACTGATGGCCAGCACAGAAGATCAGGAGGAAGGAACCTCAGGATATGAATCAGATTCTGAATCTGACGATGACGCTGAAGATGTAATGGCTAAACTTACTAAAGAAGAACTTATAAAAGTTTTATCAGAAGTTCTGAAAAGTTATAACAATATCAAACTCAAATACAAGAAGCTGAAAAGCAGTCTTGAATCTGAGATTGATCTTCTGAAGACAGAACTTGTTGAGCAAAAAGAAATTAATCTGAAATTCAAAAATGACTTTGAAATAACTCAACAAGAATCTGAATCTGAGACTAAGTCATGTGAAAACATTTTAGAAAAATATGACTCTAGCTTTCAGAGATTCCTTACTAAGAGCATAGACAGAAGCAAGATGGCTTCTATGATCTATGGTGTTAGTGGGAACAACAGAAGAGGTATTGGATATGAATCTTCCTCTGGAAGTAATCCAAAATCTGTTGACAAACTTTTCATCAAGAAAACACCTCTGTACTCTCAATTTAAGTTTGGTCAGTTAAATGACATTAAACACACAAGCTCTGAGAAGAATACTTATGTGTTTAAACCAAAGGCAAGTCAGAATAAACATTATGTTGAAAAACAGAAGTTTAGACAAACCTACAAATCAACAAACCCCAAAGGACCCAAGAAGATCTGGGTACCTAAAAGTAAAATAATTCCTGTTGCAGATGTTCTTAGCAGCAAGGTCAGGACGCCAATCATGGTACCTGGACTCTGGATGCTCATGACACATGACAGGAGAAAAGTCTAGGTTCCAAAGCCTGGAACTTAGATATGGAGGTGATGTGAAGTTTGGAGGGAACCAGAAGGGCAAGATCATTGGATCTGGCACCATTGGAAATGGTAAACTTCCCTCTATTACTAGTGTTTTACTTGTTGAAGGGTTAAAGCATAACCTATTGTCCATAAGTCAATTAAGTGACAATGGTTATGATATTACCTTTAATCAAAAATGTTGTAAAGCTATTAGTCAAAAGGATGGCTCTATCTTATTTAGTGGTAAGAGGAAAAACAACATTTATAAAATAAATCTTTCAGAACTTAAAGTTCAAAATGTCAAATGCCTCTTGTCTGTTAATGAAGAGCAATGGGTCTGGCACAGAAGATTGGGCCATATTAATATGAGACGTATATCTCAGATTAATAAACTTAATCTTGTCAGAGGACTCCCTAATCTGAAGTTCACTTCAGATGCTCTTTGTGAAGCATGCCAAAAAGGGAAGTTTTCAAAATCATCTTTTAAATCAAAAAATGTTGTTTCTACTTCGAAACCACTAGAATTACTTCATATTGATCTGTTTGGACCAGTGAAAACTGCATCCATCAGAGGCAAGAAGTATGGATTAGTCATTGTTGATGACTATAGTAGATGGACATGGGTAAAGTTCTTAAAACACAAGGATGAGTCACATTCTGTGTTCTTTGACTTCTGCAAGCAAGTCCAGAATGAAAAGGATTTCAAAATTATAAAAGTCAGAAGTGATCATGGTGGTGAATTTGAAAATAAATATTTAGAAAAATATTTTTCTGAAAATGGCATTGCTCATGATTTTTCCTATCCTAGAACTCCACAACAAAATGGGGTTGTAGAGAGGAAAAACAGAACTCTGCAAGAAATGGCCAGAACCATGATCAATGAGACAAATCTGACAAAACACTTTTGGGCAGAAGCAATCAACACAGCCTGTTACATTCAGAACAGAGTGTCTGTAAGACCTCTTCTGAAGAAGACTCCATATGAACTGTGGAAGAACAAAAAGCCCAACATTTCATATTTTCATCCTTTTGGATGTATCTGCTATATGTTAAATACTAAGGAAAATCTGAACAAGTTTGATTCCAAAGCACAGAAGTGTTTCATGCTTGGATATTCTGAACGCTCTAAAGGCTACAGAGTATACAACACTGAGACACAGATTGTGGAAGAATCTATTCATGTCAGATTTGATAATAAGCTTGGCTCTGAAAAGCCAAAGCAGTCTGAAAACTCTGCAGATAGAGAAGTAGTCTTCATTGACTCTGAAGTCCCAGAAGTAGACAAAATTCAGGTGAAGGAACCAGAAGCAACGCCAGATGCTATTCCTTTAACTTCTCAGATGAACAATCTAAACATTTCTGAAGAATCAACTGTTAGAGGATCATCATCCAGAATTAAAGCTTCTCATCCAGAGAATGTCATTATTGGAAAGAAAGATGATCCCATCAGAACAAGATCCTTTCTAAGATCATCTGAAGCATCACTTTTTGGACTGGTGTCAGAAATTGAACCATCTTTTGTAGATGAAGCTCTGCAAGACAATGATTGGATTATTGCCATGCAAGAAGAGCTAAATCAATTCACCAGAAATGATGTATGGGATCTAGTTCAAAGACCACAAGGATTCAATATAATTGGAACAAAATGGGTCTTCAGAAATAAGCTGAACGAGAAAGGAGAAGTTGAAAGAAATAAGGCAAGGCTGGTTGCTCAAGGGTACAGTCAACAAGAAGGTATTGATTACACTGAAACTTATGCTCCAGTGGCAAGGTTAGAATCTATACGCCTTCTTATTTCATTTGCTGCACAAAATAACATCACTCTGTATCAGATGGATGTTAAAAGTGCCTTTCTTAAGGGTATTATAGAAGAAGAAGTTTATGTCCACCAACCTCCTGGCTTTGTAAATGAAAAATTTCCAGATCATGTTTTCAAACTAAAGAAATCTCTATATGGTTTAAAACAAGCTCCCAGAGCTTGGTATGAGAGATTGAGCAATTTCCTTCTGGAGAAAAATTTCATCAGAGGCAAAGTGGATACAACACTCTTTTGTAAATCAATTAAGAAAGATCTTCTAATTTGTCAAATTTATGTGGATGATATAATATTTGGATCTACCAATACTATGCTGGGAAAGGAGTTTGCTACTTGTATGCAGGCAGAATTTGAAATGAATATGATGGGAGAACTCAGATTCTTTCTAGGAATCCAAGTCAATCAAACTCCAGAGTGCACTTACATACATCAGACCAAATATGTTAAAGAACTTCTGAAGAAATTTAACATGACTGATAGTAAGCTGGAAAAGACTCTCATGCATCCAACTAGCTCACTTGGCAAGGAAGAGGTAAGTAAGAAAGTAGACCAGAAGCTCTACAGAGGTATGATTGGTTCTCTTCTTTATCTAATTGCTTCTAGACCTGACATATTGTTCAGTGTATGCTTGTGTGCTAGATTCCAATCAGATCCTAGAGAATCACACTTGACAGCTGTCAAGAGGATTCTAAGGTATCTGAAAGGTACTTCTAATGTGGGTTTGTGTTACAGAAAATCTGATGATTTCAAATTAGTTGGATTCTGTGATGCTGACTACGCTGGAGACAGAGTGGAAAGAAAAAGTACTTCTGGAAGTTGTCAATTTCTAGGAAGAAATCTAATCTCTTGGTACAGCAAGAAGCAACCCACAATTGCACTTTCAACCATAGAGGCAGAATACATTGCTGCTGCTGGATGTAGCACGCAGATGCTCTGGATGAAAAGTCAGCTAGAAGATTATCAAATATTTGAAAGTAACATTTATATCTTTTATGATAATACTTCTGCTATATGTTTGTCTAAGAATCCCATTTTACACTCTAAGGCAAAACATATAGAAATTAAGCATCATTTCATCAGAGACTATGTTCAGAAGGGAATCATAAATTTAGCCTTTGTTGATACAGATCATCAATGGGCAGATATTTTTACAAAACCCCTTGTTGAAGATAGATTAAAATTTATTCTGAAAAATATTGGTATGGATTTTTGTCCAGAATGATATTTGTCAGAAGCAAATTTTTACAAATGCAAAAATGCCTAATGCTCTGAAGTAACTCTTCTGATTGCTTATTTATTTTATTAATTTGGTTTTGTGAAACTCTGAACTAACAATCCTTAGAGGATCTGAACGTTGGTTAACGTTTCATTTCTCAAGAGAATTCAGAACACATGTGTCGCTACTGCGAAAATCGGCGCCGGCTGAACAGGAGAGTCGCCACCGTGCGTTATTTATCCCACAGGAAGGAAAGGAAACGCTCAGAGTAAACCTACCGCAAAGACGGGAAAGGAATGGTCATCGCAACCAAAACCTGGATTCGGGAGTCGGCTACGCAAGGGGAAGGTATTAGCACCCCTCACGTCCATTGTACTCGATGGGATCCACGCTTGCTTGGTTTGTACAGATTACACTTCTATCTAAACTAAAGGATGAGGGCTGAAAAGAAAAGAAAACATGACTCGATAAAGCATCGCACTTTATGCCTACGTATTCCTGTCTGGAACGAGAAATCAGAGTCAACGTAGTTCGCCTACCTACGGGAAAGGAGGGGAAGGTTGCTCGCTAGGATATCGCATCCTATGCCTACGTACTTCCACACAGCGCGGAAGATCAGAGAAAACGTAGTTCGGGCCACTTACGACACAAGTCTGTCTTGATTGTTTTTATTCCTTCTGAAAAAGGGTTTTTCTGATTAACAGTCCAAGCGGACAAAAATGACGTTTTGATGAGTCCACATTCTTTTACGAAAGAAGTGTCTTTTATTGTGTTTGAAACATTTATTGTGTTTTTCTGTTGGTTTTTGAGAAAGAAGAGACAGAACTCTAACCTACGGTTGCGAAGGGAATCAAACTAACCTAATGTTATCATGTATGGGTTAAGACCTAGGGTCTATCATGCTCCCCTCTTGCGCAGAGAGAAACAGAGATCCTAAGGGAATAGACGGAAACAGAAACAATAGCATATATAATAAAGCAGTAAAATGCATGGATGCAGCAATACAAGCGAGGCAAGGGAGTCCCACTCAACCTCGGACCTAGAAAACAATAGGCAAAAGTGAACAGACTTCACTTTCAACCCAACAGGTTAAACAGCAAACAATACAGTCAGGGAAAACCAATCAATACATCAGAAATTAAACAACTAAAAAATAAACAGCCACAGCAGCTCTGCATCAACACCTGTCTTCAAGTCATCTCCAAACAGCTACAGGCTTCAAGCAAGCATCAATCTCCATCTCCACAGCCTTCAAGCAAGGTCTCTGTCATCAGTCTTCCATCTGCAATGGCTTTTCTTCAAGTCTCAATCTCCAGGATGAATATCAGTCAACAAGATGGAATGAATGTTAAACAGTAAATTGCCTACCAAGGGTGGCTCATCAACTGCTAACATTATGCAGACAGTTTTCTCTCAAAAGTTCTATCTTTCAAATACAATCACTGATCCTTCCAAAGGAAGGAGGTGGATATTTGAAAGAGACTTTGAATCATAGAGAAAGAATGGAGGCAGACAAGACCTTCCATATTTGTGAATCAAGTTTTCTACTCTAGAGCTCTGCCTAGCTCCTAAACCCTATGGCTTTCAACAGCTGCCAACAAAGGATCTCTTCATCAACTCTGGAAGTTGGTCTTCAATCTCTTGATCTCCAATGGTCTTCTACATCACAAGTCTTCAGCTCTCCCAATCCCCAAGCAAACCCAATACCCCACACAGACAAAAGAAATAACCCTAGAGAGGGCACACCACACAGTCAAACAAATATAGACAGTATACTGATAGTAATAGCTGAATAGGGGAAACCTAGCAATTTCTAAGGGATCTAATATCTACCCATAATCCCTATATTCCCCATACCCCAAAGATTCAATCTACAACTCCTAAGGGAAATGAACTAATTCTCCTATGTTATCTCCTAAACCCTAGTTTTGATCATTTTATTCACACCTAAACAAAACACCTAAAAATTAATCCTAAAAATCATGAATTAAATTTTATGTACAAGATAAAGGTCTCCACTAATCAACCTAAAAAGAATGGATTAAAAATGTAAAAGCATTTAATCAAACTAAAATTAACAAATTCATGCATCAAACAAAACCATTATTTAATTCTATTTAAAAGAAAAATATGCTAAAAATATGAAAATAAAATGAAATGTTAATTTTTTATGTGATATTTTTCTTAACAAAATTATGAATAATATGCAAAAAAAACCAATTAAAATCATGCATTTTTCTATTTTTTATGATTTTTTAAAGAAATGAAATGCATTGAGAAAAATTAAAATGAGTTAATATGGCTGAGGGGTGCAGGGAGTAAGTAAACCAATTGAAATAAAAGGAAGGGGCCCAGACTGGGGGGCGCGCATAGCAGGCGCGTCTGGGCCCAATGCACACAGAAATCTCAATCAAAAAATAAAAAAACTGGAACGGTGCTAATAGCAAGAAAACTAGTTGAAAATACATTGGGCCTTATCTGAGGGGGTGGCATTAGCAAGGAAATCAAAGCCCAATCTGATAGAATTAAATGGAACGGTGCGTTTTGATGCGCAGGATCTCCCTCCATATTTCATTTTAAACATGAGCCATTGGATCCAATCTCAAGTCCAAGTCAAACATGCAATCGTGTGGCCATGGTTCATCGTCTACCTTTGGAAACCCTAGAACCAGAAATCACCTCTCCCATGCACGAATTTCAACCATTCTGTTCTCTCTCGTCTGTCCATGAAATCACACGATTCAAAGAGCAAAGTTGCTCTATTTTATTCCCTCTACACAGCCATATCATTATCTTCTTCTAAAACTCACTCAAGAAACAAACCCGATAGGTTGAACATGCTGACTCCACCATTTTCACCTGTCATCAACCATCTCAATTCTTTCTAATTCTTGCCCTAACATGCTCTACACTTCATGCTGATCACATTAAGCTATTCAATGAAGATTATAGTGCAATAAACTATGAGTTACAAACCCTAACAGTCTTGGTACACCTATGGCAAACCTCATGAAACTTCATCAAACTTTGTGGAATCCATCCTCTAACCTATCTTAACAGTTCTAACCTAACAAATCTCCATGATTCTAACTAAAACAAGCAATTCGAATAGAAATCTAACCTGATGTAAATGGTGAAAACAGCTATGGAAATCCTTGGATCTGATGCTTGCAGTGATTGGAAATTGATCCACACACTCAATTCTTTGTTCTGTATGCAAAGATTCTTGCTCCAATGCCTTGAAACTTTGTAACCACTTCTTCTTGCACCTTGAATGATGAAGATGGATGACACAATTCTTGCTCAATTCAACCAAATCTTTGATGGAATTCTGATCTATGAAAGATGTTGATGATGATCCAATCAAGAAATGTGGAAATTGATGGAGATTTTATGGAGTTTGAGATGATTTTGCAAATTGGAAGAATGATGTAAAACTTGGTATTATGAGCACAATGAATCACCAACCATGGCATGGAGTTACTTCATTCAATATATAGGTGAGAATAGAAAGCCCTAGAAGCTTGGAGAAACTTCCCATACACACTTTCCCTTGGATTTGGATTATGTAACTTCTTTTGTAAGTAACCATGCATAACTCCTAAATATTGAACCAAACTCAAAATTCTACTTTTTCCAATGTTCTTAAAACATTTTTTCCAATCAAAATGACCTATAATTTCACCCCATTTGGTCAAAATATGAAAAATCTCCATTTTAGGTCATTTTTTATTCATTAAATCCACCAAGTTTGAAACCTTGAGCTATGAGTCTTTCCAATCTTTCATGGTCACTTTTCTAGACTCAAAATGTCATTTGGAGCAAGTTTGATGTTGTGAAGTTTTCCATTTGAAGCTTCCTTGTATGAGTTTTGGGCATAGGCTTGAAATGACCTGTAATTCTCAGATGACCAAAATACCCTTTTCTTGCCAAGACCATAAGTAGAGTTACACACATCATATGAAGGCATACCATACCATTCTAGAAAACTAATACAATGAGTAACAACTCTTATGTTGACCAAAAATTCATTTGAAACCTCCTTGAGGGGTAAACGTTGCTTGGAAGACAAGTAACGTTTACAGACAAAATTTCAGATACCTCAGATGACCTGTAACTTGCAAGGATCATAACTTGAGTTCTATAAATCTACTTGATGTCTTCCACCACTCAAATTAAAGGTCTTGAGATCCTCTACAAGTTTCATGTTGGCCAAGGATCCATTTGAAGCTTGCATTTTGACTTATCTTTCTTGGAAATTTGACCTAAACTAGGGGATTTTACACAGAAACCCTAATTTAGAAACTCCTCTTCTCCTTGATTTCTCTTGATTTCTTCTTGGCATATTACCATATCCTTCTATATATGTCAAATGATGAACCCCACATCTCTCCAATAGACCTTAATGCCTTTCAATCAATCAATTGACCTAGGGTTGACCTAGAGTTGACCCAGATGAAACCCTAGTTGACTGCCTTCAACTGCAACTCTTGTGATCATATCAATGACTTGTCTCCTTCTCCAAATGACTTTCTAAGTCTTCCATGATGTCTACATACCCTCCATGCTCAGCTCAATTCACAGCTCACAACTTCTTTGATGATCTTCAGATGCCCTCAGATAGGAGATATATTCACTGCTTGACCCACTAACTTCTTAGCTTTCAAATTCTTTCTGATGACTTGAATGTGCTTGAATTTGAATAATAACCTCTTGATAGGCTCATAGAGATGATAATAATGCTTGGTCCCTGTTGGATGATTTGCTATGCTATGCTATGCAGATGATTAGACTATGTACATGACTCTATATGCAAATGCTAATGCAATTGAAACATAAACCAAGTGAAGAAGGTTGAGCAAATTTTAGGGTGCAACAGCTGCCCCTATTCAAGCGACTTGGACCCGATTGGGTGAAGAGAGAACGGCCTTCAAACATTCGAGGTACGAGACGGTTGAATACTAAGAACCCGGAAATTTGCCAACCGTAGAAATAAACTGCACCACTGCTTGGGGAACGACATTCATCAACTGAATCTAACTGTTGTTACGGTAACCCATTGACTCATTAGCGACCGCTGGGGATTATTTTCATCAGCCTGAAAAAGATTCTATCATCGCAAGAATAGAACTTTGTCCACGTTAGGACGCCTATTTTGTCAACACGAAGGAATCTCAACTAAAACTTGTCCACGTCAGGACTCCACCTGCCGTCAACACGAAAAAAATCTCGGCGACTTCGCTGGGGATGACTCGTCTGCATTTCATCAGAAATAAATCATCCACGTTAGGAATAAACTCTTCCACGTTAGGAATAACACCATCCATGTTAGGACTAAGACTTCGCCTGAATCTGTCCACGTCAGGACTAAACTCTTCCACGTCAGGAATAACTCTCTTCTGGATCTGTCCGCGTCAGGACTACACTGTTCCACGTCAGGAATAAAATCTTTCCACGTTAGGAATACCTCTTCTTTCCACGTAAGGAATCAACCTCTTTCCACGTAAGGAATACAACTCATCTTGATCTGTCCACGTAAGGACCCCAATCTTTCCACGTAAGGAATACAATCTTTCCACGTAAGGAATACCATCTTTCCACGTAAGGAATCAACTTCTTTCCACGTAAGGAACCAATCTCCCCACGTAAGGAACTCAACTTTCCACGTAAGGAAACAATCTTTCCACGTAAGGAACTAAAACTTCTCTTTCCACGTAAGGAATGAATCTTCTTTCCACGTAAGAAACCCATCTTTTCCACGTAAGGAATCAACTTCTTTCCACGTAAGGAATCAAACTTCTTCTGAATCCGTCCACGTCAGGACGAAACTCTTCCACGTCAGGAATAATCCTTTTTTGATTTGTCCACGTAAGGACTCCCATCTTTCCACGTAAGGAATACAATCTTTCCACGTAAGGAACCACATATCGTCTTGATTCGTCCACGTAAGGACTCACATCTCGACTTGCTGAGGAAATAAAATTTGTCCACGTCAGGACTCACACATCTTCGACCCACTGGGGAAATAAGACTTGTCCACGTCAGGACTCACGCTTCACTAACCCGAGGAGAGATAATCTTGTCCACGTCAGGACTCGCGCCTCTTATCATCACGAAAAACTATAAACTTGTCCACGTCAGGACACACATTTCACCATTACGAATACAGATATCTGCTGGAAATAAATGGTCCACGTCAGGACACCAACACGAAGAGTAATCAACTTTGTCCACGTCAGAACTTCACATTCAATCAATTATGAGTAATCGAACCTGTCCACGTTAGGACTAGCACATACCGTCAACCTGAGGAAATCAATCTGTCCACGTCAGGACTTCACATTCCATCAATTATGAGTAATCGAACCTGTCCACGTTAGGACTAGCACCTCTTATCAACCCGGGGAAAAACTATCCACGTTAGGACACCCCTTTCTACAGCACGAAGAAATATCGTCAATATAGGAATAAATTGTCCACGTCAGGACTCATTTCTCCATTGATCCTAACCCACAAACTTTTTAGCACTGACGTGACAGCGACTTTGAGGCGGACTCTACTGGGGATATTTGGAAACCAAACTACCGGACGCCTGTTCTGATAACCGGCGGTAGCCTCTGAAATTCTGATTCCTGAAACCCTTTAATGACAAATAGCTCTGCTTGGGGACAAGGAGGTATTCATCATGGTAACTCTGGCGGGGAAAATAAGAGAAATTTACACAAATAACTCTGTTCGGAGACAAAGAGAACTTCATCATGATAACTCTGTGGGGAATAATGCCAAAACGGATACTTTCGTTGAATGTCTCGCGTCGAGATCTTGAATGTTCGGTAATTCATTTAAGCAAGAGCTCCTTCCACCTGCAAGAGATCAATACTTGAAACAAACAGTTAGCCAACCTGGTTTATGTTTCAGAATGCAGATGTTTGATAATGACACCATGTTCCATTCGACATGGAAACGCTACGCGTTTTTATTTGGTAGATGCAAACATGACATTATATGCCGATGCAAATGCTGACTCGAACTGCTGGGATACAGGAAACCGCTTCGGCAAAATAAATGCTGAAGATAATGCCGACTCCGCTGGGGATAGCCAGGTGCTACAGAATTATTCCAGCAAAATAAATGCTGGAAGAGTGAAGTCCACTCAGCTGGGAAATTGGGAACTTAAACCAAGCACCTTATTGAAATAACACCCTGCTGGGGAATATAACTCTGCTGGAGAATAGCAGATGAACCTGCTAGGATTGGACTTCCGCTGGAGAGTGAACGGATATCACACAATATTCTAACAAAATAAATGCCAAGGCGCCCAACCAACTCTGCCGGGGAGAGTCTTAGTCTCCGGATTCCACTGGGAGGAATGAAAACACTTGCTGAAAAGAGAACTCCGCTGAGGACGGAATGATTCTCTTGGGGGGAAAATCAACTGACTCCGCTGGGGGAGAGTAAATGACCCTGCGGGGAAAGGTAACTGCCTAAATACAGCTCACCAATTGGAAATATTAATCTTCTGAGGCTAAACCACTCTGCTTGAGATGCACTGTCTGAATACAGCTTACAATCTTTGAACCGCCAAACTCTGCTGAGGATAAATGACTTGGCTGGAGAATGCCCTTTGGACTAAGCTACGACTAGCTGGGGAATTTGATCCTTCTTCAGTGAGGAACATTGATGTCTTGGAAGCACGACCTGCGTGGGGATCGAGTCTTTCGTTACGAGCTTCTGGTCCATACTGCAATCTTTTAATCGCCCACTTTGTACGGCTATGAACCCTGCAACGCCACAAACAAGACAAGACAAGTCTACGCTGTAACACGGTGGGAGAACTGACTTTAAACAATGTTGCGGATAGCAAGAGTCGCCACCGACTTTTATTTTATCCATAAGGAAAGGTTATAAAAGAACAGGAAAGACCTTAGAGAATATTTTGGGTCCGGGGGGTAGGTTATGAAAAGGGAAGGTGTTAGCACCCTTTTCATCCATGGTTATCCATGGGCTCTTAGGTACTTAAGCTCACTTTTGAATTGTTTTGAAAGTGTAGTGTGTGAATAGAAAAATTTTCAGAATAGTTAATAAATAATCCATGTAAGGATGTGTTAAGAACTTGTTTGAAAACTTGTTGAAAATTTGTTTAAGTGTGAAAAAGTTTTGAAGTGAGCAAGCACCTAGGAGTAACCTACCCTAATGTTTAAAGGTCTTTCTTATTCTTTATTCTTTCCTTTAGTAAGACTATCCCTACTATAATGGAGTAGGTAGTCCTTACTTTGGATGTTAAGGGATATGTGAGGGACAATTTGACTTTGAAGGCCATTGTGGGATGTAATAAGCACATATAAGGGACCATCATCATTTTTCGAAAGGGACTCGATTCGTAAAGGCAACCATAAGGGACTTTGATGATTTTTTTTTATTTGAGGGACTTGCTTTATACACCCCACTTAACCATTATTCGTAGGCAACTTGAGGGATATCCTTAGGAAGTGAGACGGCGATTAAAATCGACTTACGTGTGTGACGTGTTTATTTTAATTATCTTTATTTAAAAGTGATCTAAATTTATTTTAATATTACATACATGTTGTTACACTCCCTAATTACTAACCATAATAATAATTAAATAATTAAACAACTTTACATCCAAGAAACAATTACAAAATAATAAGCAAAATAATTAAATAAAATATAAATAAGCAATAATAAATAATAAAGGGGGTTAATTCTAAGTTTACTCGGCAAGACATCGCATCTTGTGCCTACGTATCCTTACGGGAGTGGAATCAGAGTAATCGTAGTTCCCCTCAATAGGGAGGTTAGAAACTTCTTGACTGTGGTCAAGGTCTCAAGGGGAATAAACGCATCTTAAGGACATGCTTACGTGGAGTGTAGAAACTCCAAATCTCTACGTTGAAATGTTAAGTTGTAATTAGGGTTAAATTAGGGATTCCACGGCGGGAAACCCTAAAATGAGCGCGGCGGCTCTTTGACCTAATGCGAAGGGTAAAATTGTAATTTTGCCTGCGGCGAGGCATTTGTGAAAATTAGGGTTTGTAGTTTGTAGTTTTGAGGATTTGAAATTGAATGTGTGAAGTTTTACGGACTATTGGCGCGGCGGCCAAACAGTTAGACCTAACCTTCGGATGTGTGCAATGTGACAGAAATAATAGTAAACGCGTGAGATAATTGAATCATGCAAACAGAGAGATAATGTCATAATTTAAACCATGCAAGCAGAAATTTAAAGGCAGAATTTAAAGAGCGATTGTTAAGTTCGCGAGGTTACATGAGAGGAGCAGATACAATATGATAATGAAATTTGAATTGAACAATAATAAAATAAAATAAATAACGGTTCTAGTTATTATTTTAAAAAAAAGATTTTAGTTATTATTTTAAATTTATAAAAAAAAAAAGTTTTTCTTAAAAATAATAGGTTTTCATATTAATTTGGAAAAGATGTTAATGTTATTTATTTTAAAAAACAGATTTTTATATTATAACAAATTTTAATAAATTAATGATAACAATAATAATAATAATGGTAATAATAATGATAATAATGATAATAATAATAAATAATGATAATAATAATAATAATAATAATAATAATAATAATAATAATAATAATAATAATAATAATAATAATAATAATAATAAAGCAATAATGAATTTTAAATGTGCCAAATAACCCAACAATGTTGCTAACGCAGAAATGCGCTCATCGCAACCAGATCTAAATCGGACGAAACAAAATTTATCGCAAAGAAAAAGAAATTAAGCAAAAAAATAGTATTATTGCTCACACAAAAATGCGATCATCGCAACCAGATCGAACTAACACAAATGTCACGCGTCATGCACACAAATGTGCAAACATCGTATCGACATAATTCGATCAAAAATCTTATATATATAAACTCTAACAATTTAAAAATTATATATATATAAACGTAACAGTAATAGATAAAGAAAAAGAAATAACGGTAATAGATGAAGAAAAAGAAATAACGGTAAAAGATGAAGAAAAAGAAACAACAGTAATAGATGAAGGAAAAGAAATAACGGTAAACGATGAAGAAAAAGAAACAATAGTAATGGATGAAGAAGAAAACTAAATAACGGCAAACGGCACTCACTCCTCTTAGGTTTTTTTCATTCTCCTCCTTTTTTTCCAACAAGGCAACACATGTATATATAGGGAACAAATTAGGGTTAACACCAAATTGTCAATAATGTCCCTAAAGCCCATTTTAAAGCCCAAACTAAATAATTAGTTAAGAAAAAATAAAATTTAAATAATTAAAAATAATTAAAATAAACTTAAAATAAAAACTAATAATCCTATTGATAAAAAATATTATAAAAAGAACAAAATTTTTTCAATATTTTTTTATTTTATGATTTTTTGGATATTTTTATGAATAATTTAGAAAAAAGTGAAAAAAATAATATTTTAAAAAATGATTTAATTAAAATACGAAAATAATAATTAAATAATAATAAAAAACTATTTTTGTTATTTTTTTAATGAAAGATAGAAAATTTTAGAGTAAAAATAATAAAAAACAAAAAAGTGACAAAGGTGAGATTCGAACTCTCAACCTCTCACACTCATAACTCCTTACACATGTCCTCCTGCCAATTGTGCCATTTTTACTTTTTAGAAAAAAAATGCATGCCATATGATATTTACCTGCAAAAAGTCAAACGACTACACAAATTTGTTAGTAATTGATTAAATGCAATGAAATGCGACGACAAATCTTAGGGCAAAATTTGGGGTATTACAGTTATTATGATAATATTTCTCACCCAACCTCTCTTTGATGTTGGCAAAAAAAAAAATCATGAAGTTTGACTTTGGTTTGACCACAGTTGACCTCAGTTTGACCTTTTAACTGCATTGACTGCTTTTGACTTATCTGATCATCTGACTGAGCAAACTTTTGAGAAAAGTCTTGAAACTTGACATGGGGGTTCTTATACACATATAAGATGTTATGAAGCTCACTTGAAGTCTTGGAAGTCCATTTAGCCTGATTAAAGTCAAAACCCTAGTTTTGGATGCACTGCTTAGGAGGTGCATTGTCTGAGGGAATTGTCAACTCTTCTGACCAATTGTGAACTTTGTGAACCTTGTGAACCTTCTTGGAACACAAAGTCTTGTATTGTGAGGGCAAATTTTGGGGTGCAACAGCTGCCCCTGTTCAATTTTCTGAAACCTGAGGGGTTAGATTGGTATATTTGCCAGTCGTAACCTGGAAGGTTGAAGGGGATTGAACACAAAAGCCCAAAAATTTGCACTCACCAGTGCATGGAGTGATATTGATGGTTGGTTGAACATGATTGAGTGGGCTTAAAGATGCCACTAGGGGAAAGTTCTTCAGTAGTATAATGAGAACTGTCAGGAGTCTGGAGTAATACTGATGTAACAGCATGTCTTCATGAGGATAGAGCAATCAATAATGATAACCCTAAAGCAGTCTTGAAGTGATAAATCTGACCTCAGGAGGATAGAGCAATCAATAGCTCTAAAGCAGTCTTGAAGTAATAATGGCTTCAGGAGGATAGAGCAATCAATAGCTCTAAAGCAGTCTTGAAGTAATAGAATGGCTTCAGTAGGATAGAGCAATCAACAACTCTAAAGCAGTCTTGAAATAATAATGTGATATGTCTTCAGGAGGATAGAGCAATCAATATCTCTAAAGCAGTCTTGAAGTAATGATTTCAGGAGGATAGAGCAATGGATAGCTCTAAAGCAGTCTTGAAATAATAATGTAATTTCAGGAGGATAGAGCAATGGATAACTCTAAAGCAGTCTTGAAATAATTAGATGGCTTCAGGAGGATAGAGCAATGAATAGCTCTAAAGCAGTCTTGAAGTAGTAATATGACCTCATGAGGATAGAGCAATGAATAGCTCTAAAGCAGTCTTGAAGTAATAGGATGATTTCAGGAGGATAGAGCAATCAGTAGCTCTAAAGCAGTCTTGAAGTCATGAGAGGCTATCAGGAGGATAAAATAACCCTGAGGTTACAATAAAGCAGTCCCAAAGTAATAAGAAGCTCATCAGGAGGATAAAGTAACCCTGAGGTTACAATAAAGCAGTCCCAAAGATCATAAGATTGTTTGTTGGATAATTAACCTGAAAACAAGGTAGCATTCTGTATAACAACATTAGTTTATGCTTTATGTATGCATGTATGACATGATGCACTTAGGTAATGTACTATAGACATATATGTTATGGTATGATGTAAATGATGTATGTATGCTATGACACTGCCGGAAGTGTCTGGATATCCTTGTATAACAACTGCTGGCCAAGGAAAATAAATCCCGATTCGTTGTTGAAGAATATATAACCCTCCGTCTGCTGGGGATAACAAGGTATAGATAACCTCCCGTTGTTGGGGATAACAAGGTATAGATAACCTCCCGTTGTTGGGGATAACAAGGTATAGATAACCTCCCGTTGTCGGGGATAGTAGGGTATAGATAACCTTCGTTTTCGTTTGATAGTAGGATAAGTATAACATCCCGTCTTCGTTCATCGTGCCCTTATTGGAAAGTAATTTCCCGTATATCCGTATGAGGATAAAAGAGATGGATATAAATTCCAGGGGAGATTAGACTTTGTGAAAATGGATTAGTCCTACTGATGGTTTGTAACTGTCTTGTAAAGATGAACCGGCGAAGCTTCGTTGAAATCCTTCCCTCATTCGTCCTTAGTAAATACTATTACTGCATTTTCATGCATTTCTGGTAAACATCAATCATATTAAAAGCATACATGCATTTCTGGTAAACATCAATCATATTCAAAGGCATACATACATTCAAACACAACCAATGGACGTTTCGCTTATGTAAATAGGGTAAAAGTAAATCTGGATTCAAAAGATGGAGTTTATTTATATCAAAAGTGACCCATACACGGGTAAGTTTGTACAAGGAGACATAAACCCTAGTAAGAGAATTTTGTCATGAAGTTTTACAAAAAGAATCAGCTATGTGGGAAATAATCCTATTGAGTTTCAATTCTACTATTGCCACTCAAGTATCTCATCTTCTTGCTGTTGAGACGGAAACGATTGGATTGAGCTTTATCTGTTTGAGCTTGAGTAAGTAGTACAACTGGTTGCAGTTTCATGAGTGATCCAAACGAGACATAGTCATACGCTTTAATCCCTAACTTTTGCCTGGATTGCCCTTTCAGGTTTTCAATCCACCGGGATACCCTTTTTTGCCCAAGCCGCCTTTTCAGGTTTTCGACTTGCCGGGTGTACATCTTTTTATATATATATCCCTAATTTTTGCCCAAACCCTTTTGGTTTGCCGGGATGCCCTTATTTTTGCCTAGGCCTGTCAACCTAGCGGGTCTCTTTTTATGCGTAGTATTTTTTAACTATGTCTGCGTTTACAGGTTGTGGGAAGTCTTCACCATCCATTGTAGTCAGTATCATGGCACCTCCTGAGAACACTGTCTTGACTACAAATGGTCCCTCATATGTTGGAGTCCACTTGCCCCTAGGATCACCCTGTGGTAATATGATACGCTTGATTACCAAGTCACCAGCCTGATATACCTTTGGCTTAACCTTCTTGTTAAAAGCTTTGATCATCCGTTTCTGGTACATCTGGCCATGACAAACTGCTGCTAACCTTTTCTCATCAATCAAATTTATCTGGTCAAGTCGAGTCTGAATCCCCTCATCTTCATCCAAGCCTGCATCCTTCATAATTCTCAAGGAACTGAATCTTCATATCAATAGCAACTTGCATACCCATGATACATGCCTCATACTCAGCCATGTTATTGGTACAATAGAAACAAAGTCTGGCAGTAATCGGGGTATGACAACCTTCAGGGGAACTAATCACAACACCAACACCATTACCATGTGCATTGGAGGCACCATCAAAAACCATAGTCCATCGAGATCCTTGTTCAGGTCCGTCATATTGTCCAGGTTCTTTGGTAACAGACATAATGTCTTCATCAGGGAAATCAAAATTCATTGACTGGTAATCATCTACTGCTTGATGAGCCAAATGATCAGCAACAACACTCCCCTTAATGGCCTTCTGAGTAGTATACTGTATATCATATTCCGTCAAGATCATTTGCCATCTTGCAATTCTTCCGGAGAGAGCAGGTTTCTCAAATATGTACTTGATTGGATCCATCTTCGAAATAAACAAGGTAGTATGGGTCAACATATACTGTCTTAGTCGGCGAGCAGCCCATGCCAAAGCGCAGCAAGTTTTCTCGAGCAGTGAGTATCTTGTTTCACAGTCGGTAAACTTTTTGCTAAGGTAGTATATTGCCTGCTCTTTTCGACCAGACTCGTCATGTTGCCCCAATACACACCCCATTGAGTTGTCTAATACTGTTAAATACATAATCAAGGGTCTTCCATCAACTGGTGGCATTAAAATTGGAGGTTCTAGCAAATATCTCTTGATTTCATCAAAGGCAGTCTGGCACTCATCATTCCATTCCATCACCTGATCTTTCTTCAACAACTTGAAGATTGGCTCACAGATGGTAGTTAATTGGGAAATAAATCTTGCAATGTAGTTCAATCGTCCCAAGAAACCTCTAACCTCTTTCTCAGTACGGGGAGCTGGCATCTCTCGTATAGCTTTCACTTTTGCAGGATCCACTTCAATACCTTTTCCACTGACAATGAAACCCAGGAGCTTTCCAGATCTAACTCCAAAAGTACACTTGTTTGGATTTAATCTCAACCTGTATTTCTTCAACCTCTCAAACAACTTGTGCAGATGATCAAGATGTTGCTCTTCATTCTGAGATCTGGCTATCATATCATCCACATATACCTCTATCTCATGATGAATCATATCATGAAACAAAGCCACCATAGCACGCTGATATGTTGCCCCTGCATTCTTCAAACCAAATGGCATTACCTTATAGCAAAAGGTGCCCCACTGTGTCACAAATGTTGTCTTCTCCATATCTTCAGGTGCCATCTTGATTTGATTGTAACCAGAGAAACCATCCATAAAAGAGAATACCTTATGCTGAGCAGTGTTGTCTACCAGAATATCGATATGAGGAAGTGGAAAGTCGTCTTTAGGGCTAGCCTTGTTCAGATCTCTGTAGTCTACACACATACGTACCTTACCATCTTTCTTAGGAACTGGTACCACATTTGCAACCCACTGAGGATAAGAAGTTACGGCCAAGAACCCTGCATTGAACTGTTTCATTACCTCTGCTTTGATCTTTTCTGACATTTCAGGATGCATACGACGAACCTTCTGCTTCTTTGGACGACAATCTTCTTTCACTGGCAAACGGTGAACCACAATGTCCGTATCCAACCCTGGCATATCTTCATAAGACCAAGCAAAGATCTCCACATAGTCACGTAGCATCTGAACCAACCTGCTCTTGACACTGTCCTCTAAATCAGCCCCTATCTTGACCTCTTTTCTGTTTTCTTCAGTTCCCAGATTCACAACTTCGACTGGCTCTTCATGTGGCTGTATAGCTTTCTCTTCTTGTTGTAACAACCTAGCAAGCTCTACAGGTATTTCACAATCGTCCTCGTTTCCGTCTTCAGTTTGATAGATCGGATTCTCGAAATTGTAATTGGCAATAGTAGAACTGTTATCAACTGGATCCAGAGTGGATGAGGATCTGCATTTTAGTGACGTGGGTGTGTGTAAGAACACATAGCTGATAAAGCAAAAATAAAAGAAAAAGAAAGACAAGGAACACAATATTTACGAAAACGACACGTCCACTGATTTTATTGAATGATGTATGCAAATGAAATGACAACCCGTAACAAGCACACCATTGTGCCCCGGGTAAGGCACATGGCTTGAAAATCACAAATTTAAAAACATAACACAGTAATAGTATTTACTCCTGACTAAAGGAGATAGGGATAACATCTTCAGCTTTCCAATTATTGAGTCCAGCACCCACAGTAGGAAAAATCCATGCCTCCAAGTTGTAGTCTTCATCTTGATCTCCCACAGCATTGATAACCCCTTGATTGGTGATACGAACAGCACGAGCACGACGAACAGCCTTCTGGGACTCTTCTTCCACCACAGCTTTTGCATCATTGAGGGAGACCATTGCCATTGTTGGAGGGTTTCTGATGACCACAGGAACCTTCTTCACAGCAGGAGGAGTCACACAATCCTTAAAAGCCCAGGGAACCACTTCAAATGACTGACATGGAGTTTCAATGTATTCACCTTCTACTTCCAGATACTTGAAAGTGTTTACACGGCTGACAAGGTATTCTTCCTCTCCAAAGACAGTAACAACTTTTCCATTCACCGGATATCTCAACTTTTGATGTAATGTGGAGGTCACAGCACCTGCCCCATGGATCCAGGGACGACCAAGCAGACATGAGTACGAAGGACGAATATCCATCACATAGAATGTAGCAGTAAACACCTGAGAGCCAACCTTGATTGGAAGATCAATTTCCCCATGCACTACTCTTCTAGAACCATCAAAAGCCTTTACCACAATATTACTGGGCTTCAATACCGTATCTTCAGGACTCAGCTTGTTCAGGACTTCCTTAGGCAACACATTCAGAGAGGAACCATTGTCTATCAGCACATGAGACAGGGTAGTGCCCATGCATTCAATTGAAATATGCAAGGCCCTGTTATGATCCCTCTTGGCAGGGGTCAAGTCAGCATCAGAAAATCCTAACCCGTTGTCATAGGTCAGGTGCGCAACACAATTCTCAAACTGGTCCACAGAAATTGCACTGGGTACATGAGCCATCTTTAGAAACTTGATCAATGACTTGGCATGAGCCTCAGAACATAATAACAGGGAGAGCATAGAAATCTTTGAGGGAGTATGCCCCAGCTGATCAACAATATCATAATCACTCTTGCGAATGATTTTCAATACTTCTTCCATCTGCTTAGAGAGGTCATCAGCAGCTGGCACATCAGTAGATACAGGCTCAATAACAGGACCTTTGCCCCGAGCATCAGTGGTGGAAGTAACAGCAGGAGTAACTGCACTCTTAGAAGCAACTGGAGGAGAAAAGACTCTTCCACTACGAGTGATCTTGCTAGATCCAGCAATATTATCAATGTCAACAGGCATATCAGGTAAAGGCTCCTGCTTGACACCATGGATGTAAACATCAGACCCATAGTGCCAAGGCACAGCTTTGTCAGATGTATAAGGAATAGGACCAGGAGTGGTAATGACCAGAGGAGCTACTCTGGCTTCAGCAACAACTTTCACAGGACCTTCAGCAGTAATCTTGATTGGGCCCTGATGAGTGATTTTAATGGGACCCTTTGAAGTGATTCTTAGTGGTACTTTGTCAACCATGTCAACCTCTTCAATCTTCTTACCCTGAGTCAGATGATCCACCATACTTTCTACAGATGCTGGTCTTCTTTCAAACACTATAGTATATTTATCCATGAGACGTTGAATCCCATCTCTCAAAATGAAGCAACTATCCGGCTTATAGGTACAATATAGACAATCTTCATGACAACCTGGAAAGATCCCAGCTTGTACTAACCTCTTTTTGATAACAGACAATGGTGTGCTCAACTCCATAACTGAATAGACATGCAGATCTTCGTCAATATCCCCATCAATGGCGTTGACAGTCTTCTCGTGATTTGGCATTGGAGCTGTAATCACATTTGGGGTACCTGGTGGATCAAACTCAATTTCTCCAGCATCAATCATATCCTGAATTTTGTTCTTCAAGACCCAGCAGTTATTAGTATCATGTCCTGGACAATTTGAATGATATGCACATCGTGCATTGGGATTGTACTTGGGAGAGGTAACATTGGGATTCTGAGGAGCCTCCCTCAGGGTAATAAGTTCAGCCTTCAACAAGTGTTGCAATGCCTGAGCCATTGACATGTTGATCTTCGTGAACTGTCTTCTAGCCCTCTGTTGGTTGCCTTGAGGCTGCTCTGTTGTTACAGGAGTTGGATTTGAAATATGAACTGCACTAACAGACTGATGCCTTCTGTTACGATCAGGCTGACCATACACAGCATTAGATTCTCTCTTCCCAGTGGGAGGCTTCTTTGCAGCACCTGATGAAGAAGTGCCCACTTGGATCTTACCACTCTTGATACCATTCTCTACTCGCTCTCCTGTCATGATCAACTCAGTGAAGTCAGATGATGAGCTTCCAATGAGATGACTGTAAAACGGACCATTCAGCGTACACATGAACATATCAACCAACTCCCTATCAGTCAAAGGGGGTTGAACTCTTCCAGCTAAGTCTCTCCACTTCTGAGCATACTCCTTAAAGCTTTCTTTGGCACCCATAGACATGCTTTGAAGCTGCATGCGAGTGGGGGCTAAGTCAGCATTGTATTGATACTGCTTGTAGAAAGCCTCAGCAAGGTCATTCCAATCTCTGATGTTGACACTCTCCAACTGATAATACCACTCTAGCTGAGCTCCAGATAAACTCTCTTGAAAGAAATGGATCCACAACTTCTTATCAGCAGTGTGGGGTTGCATTCTTCTGACATAAGACCTCAGATGCAATTTGGGACAAGAGACCCCATCATAGACAACAAATGTAGGAACTTTGAACCCAATGGGTATGACCACCCCAGATATCAAGCTCAAATCCTCAAAATCCAGCCCAGATGATTTCTGTAATTCCATAGCATCCATTCTATCCACCAGCATCTTGAATTTGTCTTCGTTAGGCTCATGGTAGTAGTTAGCCTCAGAATCAGAGTCCCCCATAGTGTTGTGGAGACTGCCTCTCTCCTGCTCAGATTCTTCAGATTCATAGTCTTCAACCTGTTCCTTGGTCTTGGCAGGACCTTTGAACCTTCTTCCCATGTTGAGCAACCCAGCAGACCTTCTAGCCTTCTTAGTCTTCTTGGCCAGCAGTGTCTTCAATTCATCCTGCCCCTTGGATAGGTTCAGGATCAGCTCTTGGAACTGTGCATTCTGTGCCTGGAGATCCTTAACTGATTGTTCAAGAGCCATTGCTGAAATAAACAGCGAGAAGATGAGAAACCTGTGCACAATTATAAACCTGTGATGCAATGATATGGGAATGCATATGCAATGTTTTCAAGGACCGCAGGATTTAAATTTGCTTAAACAAACAAGAAAGTAACTTTTTATTAGTAATAACTTGTTTTGCCTTTTAGGCTTACAAAAAATGAAAACGAAATAAGTACAAAAGATGGGGTTTTAAGTCTCCCATGGACGCTTCCTCTTTGTGTTGAGGTATGAGTTGAGGTTTCGTTCCTCATGAAGTAGCTTTGTTAGCTCTAGGATCCTTGCTTGGCTTGCTTTGTAATGAGCCTCGAAAGTATCCCTTTGCTCTTTCAGTTGGATCCATGATCTCTGCAAGTCTTCCATATCAGTAGGCATGTCTGGGTGAAGGATGGTATAAGCTGTGTCTCCTTCAGCAACAGGTTCCATGGTAACTGGTAGGACGGCAGGATATGGCATCATGAGTGTCTGAGCACGAGATCGTACCCATCTGAGATAAGCCTCCATAGGAATAGTGTACTTAGGCTCCAGTGTCTTGCTGTCAATCCTGTTTACCTTTCCCCAAGCTCGTATGAATCTCTGACGGTAACCCTGAAGATCGTTGTCATAGTCAAACACAATGCCCTGAATCAACATGTCATGTGGACCATCGCTCCGGGCGTAACCAAACTGTCGTAAAGCTAGAGATGGGTTGTAGGTGATGCCTCCTCTTATGCCTAGAAGTGGCACATTAGGAAACTCCCCACAACGGTCAATGATGGTGACATTCTCCATAGATCTGGAGCACCAATGGACGTCTGAGTGAGAAAGTGACATGATCCTCTTGGACCATCTGAACCCTTGCTCATTCTTCATTACTGAGCGAGGAAGGTGAGAAATAAACCACCTAGAAAGTAAAGGTATGCAGCACATCAAAGTTCCTCTTGCCCTTGTAGTACGGGTGTGAAGAGAATGTAGGATGTCTCCAAGTAAGGTAGGCACTGGATTGTGACTCAGGAATATGTTGATGGCATGAACGTCTATGAACTGATCAGGATTGGGGAACAACACTAAGCCATAAATCAATAAGGCTAAGATCTCCTCAAAAGCATCGTAGCTCATAGCCTTCAAGAACATTTGAGCTTTATCCACTAATACCTTGGCAAGAATACCTTTAACTCCACTTCTCGTCTCTAGAACAATGTCAGACTTCTTCAGATGTAGAGCTGCAGCAATAACTTCTGGTTTAAGCTCCTTCTCTAAGCCTGTGAATGGCTTCTGATCAAGAACAGGTATACCCAGAAGTTTAGAGAACTCCTCCATGGTTGGAACCAGCTGATAATCAGGAAATGTAAAGCAATGGTGCTTAGGGTCAAAGAACTGAAACAACACACTCATCATGTCTTCACTGAACCCTGAAGTAACTAGATCCAATAAGTGACCATGTCTCTTGTTGAACTGGGAATGATCAGGCACTAGGGAAACCAACTCCTTGAGCTTAGCAGGTATCCCTACAAAGTTGATCCTGATGGTGTTTCTACGAGCAGAAGCCATGACCTGCAACAAAGAACAAAGATAAATCCTTTGGTCCTTGAAATGGTTAGGGAAAATGATATGCTTATGATGCATGATGATGTCATGATGTCATGCTCAATCACAAACATGTGGCACACACAAACAAGTCACACCATAGCCCTAGGTTTAAAGGCTTGCATGAGGTTCAAAGGCAAGTACCCTCCCCTGAAGTTAGATGGTTCATCCTGTCCTACAAAAGTAACCAGGTTCTAAGGGATCTCAATATCATTGATCCTTCACAACGGTGGTTGTTCAGAAGGCAACTTACTTGCCAACCAAAACCCTCCAAGTTTAAGATCTCAATGAGCGTAGTATCGAGTGTCAACCAACTTCAGTTTGCACCAAAGCCGGTTACCTCACTACTTTCTAAAGGCCAAGATGAGTTAACTAGGGTTCTAAAAGTCAGTTAGTGCATTGACAACATATGGCAGCCTCAATATTATCCTCAACTTGACTTAAGGAATATAAGCACCAACCAAGAAGTCGCACTAACTATGGCCACCAGATCAACCGTATCGATATACGTCGTACCGTTTCCTTGGTCTATTGCCATTTACCTAAGGTACACTAGATCCGGGTTAGGACCTTTCACACATAAGAGCACCCCAACAATATAATAATAAAGCAAACAAGGCAAACAATTTAAAGTGATCTTAATTCCTAAGGGTACCCCTCTTAAATAGATCCCCAGCAGAGTCGCCAGTTCTGTAACACGGTGGGAGAACTGACTTTAAACAATGTTGCGGATAGCAAGAGTCGCCACCGACTTTTATTTTATCCATAAGGAAAGGTTATAAAAGAACAGGAAAGACCTTAGAGAATATTTTGGGTCCGGGGGGTAGGTTATGAAAAGGGAAGGTGTTAGCACCCTTTTCATCCATGGTTATCCATGGGCTCTTAGGTACTTAAGCTCACTTTTGAATTGTTTTGAAAGTGTAGTGTGTGAATAGAAAAATTTTCAGAATAGTTAATAAATAATCCATGTAAGGATGTGTTAAGAACTTGTTTGAAAACTTGTTGAAAATTTGTTTAAGTGTGAAAAAGTTTTGAAGTGAGCAAGCACCTAGGAGTAACCTACCCTAATGTTTAAAGGTCTTTCTTATTCTTTATTCTTTCCTTTAGTAAGACTATCCCTACTATAATGGAGTAGGTAGTCCTTACTTTGGATGTTAAGGGATATGTGAGGGACAATTTGACTTTGAAGGCCATTGTGGGATGTAATAAGCACATATAAGGGACCATCATCATTTTTCGAAAGGGACTCGATTCGTAAAGGCAACCATAAGGGACTTTGATGATTTTTTTTTATTTGAGGGACTTGCTTTATACACCCCACTTAACCATTATTCGTAGGCAACTTGAGGGATATCCTTAGGAAGTGAGACGGCGATTAAAATCGACTTACGTGTGTGACGTGTTTATTTTAATTATCTTTATTTAAAAGTGATCTAAATTTATTTTAATATTACATACATGTTGTTACACTCCCTAATTACTAACCATAATAATAATTAAATAATTAAACAACTTTACATCCAAGAAACAATTACAAAATAATAAGCAAAATAATTAAATAAAATATAAATAAGCAATAATAAATAATAAAGGGGGTTAATTCTAAGTTTACTCGGCAAGACATCGCATCTTGTGCCTACGTATCCTTACGGGAGTGGAATCAGAGTAATCGTAGTTCCCCTCAATAGGGAGGTTAGAAACTTCTTGACTGTGGTCAAGGTCTCAAGGGGAATAAACGCATCTTAAGGACACGCTTACGTGGAGTGTAGAAACTCCAAATCTCTACGTTGAAATGTTAAGTTGTAATTAGGGTTAAATTAGGGATTACACGGCGGGAAACCCTAAAATGAGCGCGGCGGCTCTTTGACCTAATGCTAAGGGTAAAATTGTAATTTTGCCTGCGGCGAGGCATTTGTGAAAATTAGGGTTTGTAGTTTGTAGTTTTGAGGATTTGAAATTGAATGTGTGAAGTTTTACGGACTATTGGCGCGGCGGCCAAACAGTTAGACCTAACCTTCGGATGTGTGCAATGTGACAGAAATAATAGTAAACGCGTGAGATAATTGAATCATGCAAACAGAGAGATAATGTCATAATTTAAACCATGCAAGCAGAAATTTAAAGGCAGAATTTAAAGAGCGATTGTTAAGTTCGCGAGGTTACATGAGAGGAGCAAATACAATATGATAATGAAATTTGAATTGAACAATAATAAAATAAAATAAATAACGGTTCTAGTTATTATTTTAAAAAAAAAGATTTTAGTTATTATTTTAAATTTATAAAAAAAAAAAAGTTTTTCTTAAAAATAATAGGTTTTCATATTAATTTGGAAAAGATGTTAATTTTATTTATTTTAAAAAACAGATTTTTATATTATAACAAATTTTAATAAATTAATGATAACAATAATAATAATAATGGTAATAATAATGATAATAATGATAATAATAATAAATAATGATAATAATAATAATAATAATAATAATAATAATAATAATAATAATAATAATAATAATAATAATAATAATAAAGCAATAATGAATTTTAAATGTGCCAAATAACCCAACAATGTTGCTAACGCAGAAATGCGCTCATCGCAACCAGATCTAAATCGGACGAAACAAAATTTATCGCAAAGAAAAAGAAATTAAGCAAAAAAATAGTATTATTGCTCACACAAAAATGCGATCATCGCAACCAGATCGAACTAACACAAATGTCACGCGTCATGCACACAAATGTGCAAACATCGTATCGACATAATTCGATCAAAAATCTTATATATATATAAACTCTAACAATTTAAAAATTATATATATATAAACGTAACAGTAATAGATAAAGAAAAAGAAATAACGGTAATAGATGAAGAAAAAGAAATAACGGTAAAAGATGAAGAAAAAGAAACAACAGTAATAGATGAAGGAAAAGAAATAACGGTAAACGATGAAGAAAAAGAAACAATAGTAATGGATGAAGAAGAAAACTAAATAACGGCAAACGACACTCACTCCTCTTAGGTTTTTTTCATTCTCCTCCTTTTTTTCCAACAAGGCAACACATGTATATATAGGGAACAAATTAGGGTTAACACCAAATTGTCAATAATGTCCCTAAAGCCCATTTTAAAGCCCAAACTAAATAATTAGTTAAGAAAAAATAAAATTTAAATAATTAAAAATAATTAAAATAAACTTAAAATAAAAACTAATAATCCTATTGATAAAAAATATTATAAAAAGAACAAAATTTTTTCAATATTTTTTTATTTTATGATTTTTTGGATATTTTTATGAATAATTTAGAAAAAAGTGAAAAAAATAATATTTTAAAAAATGATTTAATTAAAATACGAAAATAATAATTAAATAATAATAAAAAACTATTTTTGTTATTTTTTTAATGAAAGATAGAAAAATTTAGAGTAAAAATAATAAAAAACAAAAAAGTGACAAAGGTGAGATTCGAACTCTCAACATCTCACACTCATAACTCCTTACACATGTCCTCCTGCCAATTGTGCCATTTTTACTTTTTAGAAAAAAAATGCATGCCATATGATATTTACCTGCAAAAAGTCAAACGACTACACAAATTTGTTAGTAATTGATTAAATGCAATGAAATGCGACGACAAATCTTAGGGCAAAATTTGGGGTATTACAGTTATTATGATAATATTTCTCACCCAACCTCTCTTTGATGTTGGCAAAAAAAAAAAATCATGAAGTTTGACTTTGGTTTGACCACAGTTGACCTCAGTTTGACCTTTTAACTGCATTGACTGCTTTTGACTTATCTGATCATCTGACTGAGCAAACTTTTGAGAAAAGTCTTGAAACTTGACATGGGGGTTCTTATACACATATAAGATGTTATGAAGCTCACTTGAAGTCTTGGAAGTCCATTTAGCCTGATTAAAGTCAAAACCCTAGTTTTGGATGCACTGCTTAGGAGGTGCATTGTCTGAGGGAATTGTCAACTCTTCTGACCAATTGTGAACTTTGTGAACCTTGTGAACCTTCTTGGAACACAAAGTCTTGTATTGTGAGGGCAAATTTTGGGGTGCAACATACGCAACCAAATCTATTCAGGTTAGCGTTAGTGACATCATTTTCAGTTAATTCAAAGTTTTAGCAATTGTTGGCAAGGGCCAGCGACGTTATACACTTGCTAGTTTCATTAAACCTAGGCGTTTATCATGCACAAAACAGTAAAGAACTAGCATCAAGTACTGAATGACATATTTTATTGATAGGGCCCCTAAATGGGCAGAGTTTTGTACACGGGATGTAACTCCTGAAAAGAGGAAGCTACGCACAACAAATATACAAGTATGCACAAGAAGCATAAATATATTGACAAATTAAATTTGTACACATGTCGGCAACGGGATACAGATGAACATCACGAACTGATCCTCCTATGATTCGCCCGACTCTAATGCTTTCCTGGTATCCACACTTTCGAAGAGATTGTATCTGATAATCGACCCCTCGAGTATATTCTCCCGCACCAAAGCTCAAATGCAGTATCAAATTCGGACCGCAGTCATTTGCTTTTCAAATCCCTAACTTTTGCTTGAGCCGCCCTTTACGGGTTTTCAGTTCACCGGGATACCCTTTTTTTGCCGAAGCCGCCCAGTGTAGGTTTTCAACTTCGCGGGTGTACATTTTTCATTTTATCCCTAACTTTTGCCCGAACCTTTCATTCTGTTTTTGGTTCGCCAGGATGCCCCATTTTTGCCTGGACTCTTTTTTCTGTCCAGCGGGTCAATTTCAAGCAAAGTATTTTTTAACTGCGTCCGAATTCACAGGCGACGCAAAGTCTTCCCCGTCCATGGTGGACAACAACAACGCTCCTCCTGAAAAGACTTTTCTGACAACGTATGGCCCTTCGTAGTTGGGGGTCCACTTGCCCCTGTGATCTGCCTGCGGCGGGAGAATCCTTTTCAGCACAAGGTCGCCCGTCTGAAAGCTCCGAGGATGTATCTTCTTATCATATGCTTTCTTCATTCGGCTCTGGTACAACCGACCGTATGCTAGAGAAGCTAGCCTCTTCTCATCCATTAGACTCAGTTGGTTCAGCCTATCTTTCACCCATTCTGCCTCGTCTAGTTGTACGTCTCGTAGTACTCTCAGAGAAGGGATCTCAACTTCCAATGGTAGCACTGCTTCCATTCCGTATACCAACGAGAATGGGGTTGCCCCGGTTGATGTGCGTACCGTCGTACGATAACCGTGCAAAGAAAAAGGTAGCATCTCATGCCAATCCTTATAGGTCACCACCATCTTCTGAACGATTTTCTTTATATTCTTGTTGGCCGCTTCAACAGCGCCATTCATCTTGGGTCGGTAAGGGGAGGAGTTGTGATGCTCGATCTTAAAATTCTGACAGAGCTCCTTCATCATTTTGTTGTTCAGGTTTGAACCGTTGTCAGTGATTACCCGCTCGGGGATTCCATATCTGCAAATGATATCCCTCTTGATGAATCTGGCCACCACCTACTTAGTTACATTTGCGTAAGACGCCGCTTCTACCCACTTGGTGAAATAATCGATTGCTACGAGAATGAACCGGTGCCCGTTAGAAGCCGTCAGCTCGATATTTCCAATCATATAGATTCCCCACATCGAGAATGGCCATGGCGATGACATCACATTCAGAGGACTCGGAGGCACATGGATCTTATCAACATAGATTTGGCACTTGTGGCACTTCCTCGCAAATTTGAAACAATCAGTTTCCATAGTCAGCCAAAAATAACCTGCCCGCAGCAGCTTCCTCGTCATAGCATGCCCACCAGCATGCGTACCAAAGGTACCCTCGTGTATTTCCTCCATGAGCAACTTCGCCTCTTTTTCATCCACACAACGCAACAGCACTAAGTCGTGATTTCTTCTGTATAAGACACCGTCCGGATTCAAATAGAAATTACCCGCTAATCTCCTGAGAGTCTTCTGATCTTGACTGGATGCCCCAGCCGGATACTCTTTATTCTTCAGGAAATTAAGGATATCAAAATACCATGGTTTATCG
This sequence comes from Lathyrus sativus, assembly GCA_963859935.3. NCBI lineage: Eukaryota > Viridiplantae > Streptophyta > Magnoliopsida > Fabales > Fabaceae > Lathyrus > Lathyrus sativus. The sequence goes on from OZ012738.1 coordinate 78,172,311, forward strand.
TCAGATGCTTCGTCAATAGCAAATACAAAGGCAGGTCTGTCAAGCCGAGAGATAATAATTCTAGGAGCCTCGTTCCAGAAGTTGACTTTGTACATGGAAGACAAAGTGGCAAGGGCGTCAGCCATCTGATTCTCCGCTCTCGGTACATGATGCAATTCAACCTTGTCAAAGAAAGGCAACAATCTCCTTGCATAATTCATGTAATGTATTAAATTGGGCTGACGTGTCTCCCATTCTCCTTTGATCTGATTCACCACCAGAGCTGAGTCTCCGTATACGTCCAGATTTTTGATTCGCAAATCAATGGCTTCTTCAAGCCCCATGATACAAGCTTCGTATTCGGCTTCATTATTGGTAACTGCAAAGGTCAATCAGGCAGTAAACGGGATGTGCGACCCGTGTGGAGTAGTAATGATTGCCCCTATCCCGCTACCGTAAGCGTTCACCGCTCCGTCAAATATCATCTTCCATTTGGGACCCACTTCTGGTCCTTCGTCTGGCAACGGCTCTTCGCAATCTTTCATCTTTAGGTACATGATATCCTCGTCAGGAAAATCAAACCTCATCGATTGGTAATCTTCAATAGGCTGCTCCGCCAGATACTCAGACAACACACTCCCCTTTATAGCCTTTTGCGAGACGTATTGGATGTCATATTCAGTCAAGACCATCTGCCAACGGGCAATTCTCCCCGATAACGCCTGCTTTTCGAATACATATTTGATAGGATCCATCTTCGAGATGAGCATGGTTGTATGATTCAGCATGTATTGCCTCAAACGCTTGGCGGCCCAGGCTAGCGCGCAACAAGTTTTCTCAAGCATTGAATATCGAGATTCACATTCAGTAAATTTCTTATTCAAGTAGTATATCGCATGCTCTTTTCTCCCTGTCTCGTCGTGTTGACCGAGAACGCAACCCATGCTTCCCTCAAGAACTGTCAAATACATAATCAAGGGTCTCCCTGCCACTGGGGGTATCAAAATAGGAGGCTCCTGCAGATACTGCTTTATTTTGTCGAACGCCTTTTGACAATTTTCGTTCCATGTTACAGCTAGATCTTTTTTCAACAACTTGAATAATGGTTCACACGTAGCAGTTAGGTGAGATATGAACCGAGCGATGTAGTTCAACCTCCCTAAAAACCCGCGCACCTCTTTCTCTTTTTTAGGCGTCGGCATTTCTTGAATTGCTTTTATTTTTGCAGGATCAACCTCTATTCCTTTTTCACTGACGATAAACCCCAGCAGTTTACCCGATCTCACCCCGAAGGTGCACTTGTTAGGGTTCAGTCTCAGCCTGAACTTCCTAAGCCTTTTGAATAACTTCAGCAGATTCACCAGATGCTCTTCCTCCGTTTGGGATTTGGCAATCATATCGTCCACATAAACTTCGAGCTCTTTATGCATCATATCATCAAAAAAAGTCGTCATTGCACGCTGATACGTTGCCCCAGCATTCTTCAATCCGAAGGGCATCACTTTGTAACAAAATGTTCCCCAAGGCGTTATGAAAGTAGTCTTCTCCATGTCCTCTGGCGCCATTTTGATCTGGTTATAGCCTGAGAAGCCATCCATGAAGGAGAATACGGAGTATTGAGCAGTGTTGTCAACTAGCACATCAATATGAGGAAGCGGAAAATCGTCTTTTGGGCTCGCTTTGTTTAGATCACGGTAGTCTACGCACATTCTCACTTTACCGTCTTTCTTGGGCACTGGTACGATGTTAGCGACCCATGAGGGATATTTTGTCACAGCTAGGAAACCAACATCCCACTGTTTTTGAACCTCCTCCTTAATTTTTACTGCCATATCGGGTCTAGTTCTGCGAAGCTTTTGCTTGACCGGCGGGCATTCTTCTTTCAACGGCAGACGGTGCACAACCATATCTGTATCGAGCCCTGGCATGTCTTCATACGACCAAGCGAACACATCACTATACTCTCTGAGCATTTCAACCAATCTTCGCTTGACGTCGCTCTACAGCGCGGCTCCTATACGAATGTTCTTTTCAACCCCTTCTGACCCCAGGTTAATAATTTTGATGACCTCCTCATGAGGCAGAATGACACGCTCTTCTTGCTTCACCAACCAAGACAGTTCTTCAGGAACGTCACCATCTTCAACAATCTCTTCTTCGGCCTGAAATACCGGATGCTCAAAGTCGGGACGAGTCATAGGTGGTTCAAGGATGTCATATGAAAATGTTATCCTGCAAAAGGAATGGTTAAATGCTTCAAAATGCGTATAAAGCGAATAACCACGTTGCCATTTTATTGAAAAATACAAAACAAGAAAAACAGAGATCACAATATTTGCACATGAAAAACGCCTTTTATTTAATGTTAAAACAACGCAATGTTCATAACAGCACAGCCCTAAGCAAATCATAATGCCCCGGGAAAGACATCAGATTGTTCAACAATTGAAAAAACAAAGCATTACTGTTTAAGAGTCACAGGAACAATCTCCTGAATAGACCAGTTGCACAAGCCCTGTCCTGGCACGCTCGGCTGAATCCAGGCGTCCATATCGCAATCGCTGTCTCCTTCGTCAGACTCTGAAGCAGCGTTGATGGTCTCATGACATACTCCACTGGCAGTGATAGTTATTGGCCCTCTGAAACGGGGTGCCCCCACAGCAGGTGCTGACGACGACGGTTGATACCCCAACCCAAACCGGTCCATCTTCACAGGAATATCCAGCACTTTGCCCCAGCCCTTCGCCTCACCAGTCTCTACTAGAGCTTAAGCCTCTTTATATGACGAGACGGCTATCTCCAACGCTTTGCTCGGCCCGAGACTTTTATCCTTGATACGCAACCCTTCAAATGCCTGGCAGGGTGTTTCGTGAATCTCTCCATCGACCTCTACATATTTAAATGACGACAGATGGCTGACCAGGATGTCTTCTTCTCCGCATACAGTAACCATGCTGTCTCCTACCATATATTTCAACTTTTGATGCAAAGTCGACGTGACTGCCCCAGCCCCATGGATCCAGGGTCGTCCGAGCAGGCAGCTATATGCAGGCTGGATGTCCATGATATAAAATTCAGTCGCGAAAACCTCTGGCCCCACCTGTAGAGGCAATGTTATTGATCCAAAAACTGTTCTCCGCGTCCCATCAAATGCCCTGACTACCAAGTCACTGGGCATGCACAGGATTCCTCTGACATCTAGCTTCATCATCGCTTTCTTGGGCAGCACATTCAAAGATGACCCGGTGTCCACCAGGACATGAGACATGACCGATCCTCTACACTCCACAGAGACGTGCAGCACCATATTATGATCTCTCCCCTTCGGGGTCAAATCGAAGTCTGTAAAGCCCAAGCTATGGCCTGCATTCACATGTGCTAACACCCCCTCCAGCTGATTCACGGAAACATCTTGGGGTACAAAGGAAGTATCCAGGACTTTCAACAAAGCATTTCTGTGAGCTTCAGAACACAATAGCAACGACAGTATAGATATCTTTGACGGCGTCTGTTGCAGATGCTCCACAATCTTATAATCGCTTTTACGAATCAAGCGCATGAACTCTTCTACATCTTTCGATGCCGCTGCTTTTTCGCTTGCCTGCACAGGGACATTCTCAACCATCTTTCCCTTCCCCTTTTCCAGTCGCCCAGCCTCTACTTCAAGCGAGATGAAAATCCTCCCACTCCTGGTCATGCCTCCGGTACCAACAACGTTGTCTACCGTCTCAGTTGGCTGCTTATTAACATCAATTTTTATTCCGTCACAATACACTTCCAATCCATATGACCATGGGACTGCCTTTGTGCTCTCGTACGGGATTGGTCCGGCCTTAGTGATAGTGATCGGTGGTCGCTGGATTGGTGTCGTTATAGTGATTGTCTTTCGAGGAATCGTTACAGTGGCCACATCACTCTGATTATCTGCCAATGCCCCTGCAGGCTCTTCAATTGCCGCTCGGTCAAACTGCAATGTGCTGCCATCTATTAAAGCCTGAATACCTTTCTTTAAATCATCACACCCCCCAGCTAGGGACCAACACTCTAAACAATACTCGTCACACCCAGGATAGACACCCCCTTGCAACAATATGCTCTTTATCTCGCTCAGCGGCGTCTTTAAATCATCGACATTCATAATCTGATTCAACCCTTCCTCAGTTAAAATGGCGTTTGCCCCATGATTGGGCATGGGCTTCTGCACTATATTCGGACCTGCCGGTCCAAAATTGATAGCCTTACTATCCAATAGATCCTGCACAACATGCTTGAATGCATGGCAACCCTCTACATCGTGGCCCGGAGCCCCAGAGTGGAATTCACAGTGCCTGCTTGCATCATACCCATACGGAGGAGTTCCTGTTATTGGTGCCAGAGTTCGCTTCTCCACTAAATTCAACCCTAATAACGTCTGTAACAAATCTGCGTACGTTGAAGGAGGCTTTTCAAACACTCTCCTTGGTTTACCCCCCTGGAATCTGCGTTGGGCAGGCTATGCCCCCTGCTGCGGCTGCTGCTGCTGTTGCTGTTGTTGCATTGGTTGTTGCTGAAACGGTTGTTGTTGGAACGGAATAGTAACACTCGCCACTTGCTGCGGCTGATTATACTGGTTTCGACCTCTGCCCCGGCCTCGGCCTCGGCCTCCAAACACTGCACTTGCATCGCCCTGACGGCGCCCACTAAAAGCCTTTCGGTTAATGCCAGATGCAGTAGATTCCTCAGCTTGGAATCTTCCTTGTTTGATGTTACTTTCAATCTTTTCTCCCATCAGAATTAAGTCTGAGAAACTGGCCAAAGATGTGTGAAACAACTTGTCATAAAACATGCCGGTGAATGTTCCAATGAACATGTCATTCATTTCCTTGTCTTCTAAAGGAGGACGGACCCTGGCAGCCATGTCGCGCCATCTTTGCGCATACTCTTTAAAGCTCTCACCCTTCTTCTGGGACAACCCTTGCAATTGGACCCGGTTGGGTGCCAAGTCGCTGTTATACTTATAGTGAGCTACAAATGCCTCTGCCAGCTGCTTCCATGTCTTTATATGCGTTGGCTCCAATCCCATATACCACTCGAGGGAAGGACCTGACAAGCTATCTTGAAAGAAATGCATTAGCATTCTCTCATCAGTTGAATACGCAGACATCCTTCTGTAATATGACCGCACGTGCACTTTCGGACAGGTGTCCCCTTTATACTTATCAAATGTAGGAGCTTTGAATTTGATTGGCACCCTCAAGCCAGGTACCAGACCCATTGTTGACATGTCTAAGCCCACAGCACTTTGATTTACGACCCCCCTCATCTGCTCTTCTAGCATTCTGATCCTCTGGGAGTCATCCATAGGCCCTTCGAAACCTCCACCGGAGAAAGCGTCCTCTTGCTGATCTTCCTGCCACATACCATTCCCAGCTCCATACCCATCGTATCCATTATTACGGCCAGCTCTAATCTGATTCATGACCGGGCCTCGCCCTCTGTTGCCGTATCCCGGAGCAACTCCAGCAGGTCCAAAAGCCATTAACCCAGCGCCGTTTCCATTTCTGAATCCTCCGTAACCCTGATTAGTCATACCAAACCCGTCTTGCCCAAAGCCTTGAGCATTGAAACCATATTTCCCAGTATTATCAAATCCCTGGTTATTGAATCCGAATACAGCATTACCAAAGTCGTTGCCTCCCATATTATCACCCAAGTTAACATCTCCAAGCCCAACGTTATGGACAACAGTCTCGTTCCCAATTCCAACGTTACTGTTCCCAGCAGCAGTACCGTTGTTGACATTGACAGCAGGTATATTGCCTACAGGTGGAGCCACTGGTGTGGGAGTACCATCCCCATGAACAGTGTCGACTCGCACAGACTGATGATCCTCATTTCTATGCCCAGCATTCCTTGCCAACAGAGGCTGCACCATAGCTTGCAAATTCTCCTGACCTTTTGCAATAGTCTCCATGGTCTGCATGAAAAGTGCCAACTTCCCGCGCATGTCTTGCATCTCGTTCTGCATTTGATCCATGATTCTTTGACAGTTGGTGCGAGTGGAGTATCGGTGCGGTCGCTGATCTTTAATCCTGAAAAGACCTGGTACAGAGCAGGAAATAAGATGTTGTGCAATAATCACCTGTAATGCAATATGAGTATGAATGCAATGCAATGTGTCTGTGCATTAGGGAATAGCATTCCCCGATTCTAGTGTGAAGGTGCCAGTGCAGTGACAGTGCTAACAATACGCAGATCGGAGCCGGATCAAAGAAAGCCTCATATATTGCAGAGAAATCCAATAAGCCAAGAATACAATATCACTGAGTACAATAAGAAGGCATGACCTCAACCAACAATCCTGGTGATGGTCAGCACCATGCAAATAAAGCATCAATACATGAAATGGTCAAATACACTCATAAGCCTGATACTCCTCTAGTAACTTCTTGGTCTCTGGATGGCTTGGTCGGGTAAGCAGACCCTCGACAAGCTGGTTTCTTCTCTTGAGAACACGTTGCACGTCACCAGCGGTTTCTTCCCATGCTCCTTCTCCGAAGCGATCCTCTAGCTTCCGCTTCTGAGACACAGCTTCGTTCCTGCCTTCGACGGCCTTGTTCAATGCATTCTGGAGACTGTACCTGGTCATCACCTCTTCTTCATACTTCTTAATGCTAGCCTTCAACTGCTCTTCGAGGTCAGAAATTTGCTGCTTCAACTTATCTTCCCTCTTTTTATTGTTAGTCAGCATAGCATTCCATGTCTTGTTACAAGAAGAGATTTCTCGGTGAGCGGCATCGAGTGCTTTCTTTTTGGATTCCAACATGTCATGGGAGCTTGCCCCAGACGTTCGCGCTTCTTTTTCTCTTCAGTCAACTCAGCCCCTAGTCTGTTTATTAGTTCGATCTGCTGTTGGAAGGAGTGCACGGCCTTGTTTTTCTCACTGCGTATCTGAGCTAGCTCTTGCTCTAACCCTTCATTGATCTTCATCAAGGCTTCTTTTTCTTTAACAACTTGCTCGTAGGCTTCCCTAGTAACAGTAGTTGGCTCTTCTACCGGAATATGAACAGGGATTGGTGCAGCTGGAAATGGCATCCGCAACTGTCTTGCTCTCTCTTGGATCCAAACTCTATATGGTGCATAAGCCTGACAATCGTTCTTCCCTAACAGTGGCTTCCCTCTTCTGTTAATACGCGTCCAGGCATGCTGCAGCTTGGCTAATAACTCTCCCTTCAAATCACCGGTGAAGTACATAGATTCCTGTACTTCTTCCTCCTTTGGTGGGTTCTTCAGCGCGTATCCGAACTGGCGAATGAACAGAGAAGGGTTGTAATTGATACACCTTTTTCTTCCTATCAACGGAACATTAGGGTACCCAGAACAACTGAAAATGAGCTCAGACCCCAACAAGTCTCGATCAAACCACTCAATGTCTTCAGAAGATAGCCTCATCATGCGCTCTGGCCAGCTAGCTGTAGTCGCACTATCCACAAAGGGTCCCTTCAGGGGAATATGACTCTTAAACCACATGTTCAACAGCGGCGCACAGCAGTAAACAGTCTTTCCTCTTCTATTTTCATTTTTGTAGTGCAATGAGTGATAGAAGTCTCCGATCAACGTGGGCACCGGGTTGCCAGCAGCAAACAGATGGAAAGCGTCCAAGTCCACAACATTGGGTAAGTTGGGAAACAACACTATTCCGTAGATACATAGAGCCAAGACAGCATTGAAGACTACCCAGCATCCGTTCTTGGCATACTCTTGAGCTTTGCCAACCAGAAAGTCAAGGGAGAAACCTGGAACCCCAAGCCAAGAAGTCACTAACAATTCAGCAGCGTTCATGTGCAAGGCTTTAGCTAAATCCTCCAACTTGGGCTCAGCAGCAGAGTGAATAAAGGGAACCTTGTTCTGTACTGGTAGCTCAGTAAACTCCACATACTCTTCAATGGTGGGCCCCAAAATAAAGTCAGCAAATGTGAAACATCTCAATGCCGGGTCATAGAATTGCATCAAGGTGTACAGCCCATTCATCTCATCAGCAGTTGGCTTGCAGACTAGTCTCAGCAACCTTCCATGACTCATCCTAAAACATCGCCTAACCTCCTCATCAGCAAGGGATATCAGGCCAAGTAAGGGAGTAATGTCAGGTGTAGGCAGCTTGTACGCAACTGTCTTCCTCAATCTAGCCATAATCAATAAGCAGAAGTCCGGGCACTAGAACCAGGGAATATGCAAATGCACCTGCAGCACAGACACACGTTAATGGGATGCAATGGTAATGGGTATGCAAACAATGCAATGCAAGTAACATGCAACAGGGACCAAATGCCGTAGCTGAAAAGCCTGAACCATATCAAAAAGTCTCAGATAGACTCTCCAGAATTCCTCAAACACTGGTCTCAGACAGACCTCAAACAAAGCTCCAACACTGGTCTCTGATAGACCCCACAACATAACTCTGACTGGTCTCTGGCAGACCTCATATCATAACTCCAACTGGTCTCTGACAGACCTCAGAACTCTCCATAAATACCCAGGATCTCAGATCAAGAAATAATCGGTATCTGAAGGTCTAGTTACCTGCATAACCCCAAACCCTCTCACAGGTAGGTGTCCTAGTAACTGACAAAGGTATGGCATCCTATGCGGTCGTCGACGTCACAGACTTTCAGGGTTGATGATACGATTCCCAAAAGGAGTGGCATCATCAAATCCCGAAGAGGCCTCACTTAGCCAACTTCCAAATGATCGGTTCCCGGAGTCGACAATTCAGCTGACCAACAACCCCTTCGACCCAAAGGGTAGAAAAAGAAGCCAACCAGAAGAACCTCGTCCGAGTGTAGATTTCATGAGACACTAATGCAAGCAAAGCCGACACGCTCCCACTACTTTCTACTCTAATTCTAGGTGCACTCAAGCCCAGGTCCGGCTTATCTCTCAATCATAGAATCACCCGTCACACCCCATACAGCAATAATATCAATAATATAATGCTGAAAATAAAGGTCAGAAATATAAATCCATACAAAATCCTCGACGGGAAAACAAGCGCTAGGATTGACTCGCTTAAGGGACGTTGGATCCCAAATGCATAAGGAACCATCGCAGTCCTTAGCAGCCAGGGGACGTTGGATCCCCAGCAGAGTCGCCAGCTGTCGCTACTGCGAAAATCGGAGCCGGCTGAACAGGAGAGTCGCCACCGTGCGTTATTTATCCCACAGGAAGGAAAGGAAACGCTCAGAGTAAACCTACCGCAAAGACGGGAAAGGAATGGTCATTGCAACCAAAACCTGGATTCGGGAGTCGGTTACGCAAGGGGAAGGTATTAGCACCCCTCACGTCCATCGTACTCGATGGGATCCACGCTTGCTTGGTTTGTACGGATTACACTTCTATCTAAACTAAAGGATGAGGGCTGAAAAGAAAAGAAAACATGACTCGGTAAAGCATCGCACTTTATGCCTACGTATTCCCGTCTGGAACGAGAAATCAGAGTCAACGTAGTTCGCCTACCTACAGGAAAGGAGGGGAAGGTTGCTCGCTAGGATATCGCATCCTATGCCTACGTACTTCCACACAGCACGGAAGATCAGAGCAAACGTAGTTCAGGCCACTTACGACACAAGTCTGTCTTGATTGTTTTTATTCCTTCTGAAAAAGGGTTTTTCTGATTAACAGTCCAAGCGGATAAAAATGACGTTTTGATGAGTCCACATTCTTTTACGGAAGAAGTGTCTTTTATTGTGTTTGAAACATTTATTGTGTTTTTCTGTTGGTTTTTGAGAAAGAAGAGACAGAACTCTAACCTACGGTTGCGAAGGGAATCAAACTAACCTAATGTTATCATGCATGGGTTAAGACCTAGGGTCTATCATGCTCCCCTCTTGCGCAGAGAGAAACAGATATCCTAAGGGAATAGACGGAAACAGAAACAATAGCATATATAATAAAGCAGTAAAATGCATGGATGCAGCAATACAAGCGAGGCAAGGGAGTCCCACTCAACCTCGGACCTAGAAAACAATAGGCAAAAGTGAACAGACTTCACTTTCAACCCAACAGGTTAAACAGCAAACAATACAGTCAGGGAAAACCAATCAATACATCAGAAATTAAACAACTAAAAAATAAACAGCCACAACAGCTCTGCATCAACACCTGTCTTCAAGTCATCTCCAAACAGCTACAGGCTTCAAGCAAGCATCAATCTCCATCTCCACAGCCTTCAAGCAAGGTCTCTGTCATCAGTCTTCCATATGCAATGGCTTTTCTTCAAGTCTCAATCTCCAGGATGAATATCAGTCAACAAGATGGAATGAATGTTAAACAGTAAATTGCCTACCAAGGGTGGCTCATCAACTGCTAACATTATGCAGACAGTTTTCTCTCAAAAGTTCTATCTTTCAAATACAATCACTGATCCTTCCAAAGGAAGGAGGTGGATATTTGAAAGAGACTTTGAATCATAGAGAAAGAATGGAGGCAGACAAGACCTTCCATATTTGTGAATCAAGTTTTCTACTCTAGAGCTCTGCCTAGCTCCTAAACCCTATGGCTTTCAACAGCTGCCAACAAAGGATCTCTTCATCAACTCTGGAAGTTGGTCTTCAATCTCTTGATCTCCAATGGTCTTCTACATCACATGTCTTCAGCTCTCCCAATCCCCAAGCAAACCCAATACCCCACACAGACAAAAGAAATAACCCTAGAGAGGGCACACCACACAGTCAAACAAATATAGACAGTATACTGATAGTAATAGTTGAATAGGGGAAACCTAGCAATTTCTAAGTGATCTAATATCTACCCATAATCCCTATATTCCCCATACCCCAAAGATTCAATCTACAACTCCTAAGGGAAATGAACTAATTCTCCTATGTTATCTCCTAAACCCTAGTTTTGATCATGTTATTCACACCTAAACAAAACACCTAAAAATTAACCCTAAAAATCATGAATTAAATTTTATGTACAAGATAAAGGTCTCCACTAATCAACCTAAAAAGAATGGATTAAAAATGTAAAATCATTTAATCAAACTAAAATTAACAAATTCATGCATCAAACAAAACCATTATTTAATTCTATTTAAAAGAAAAATATGCTAAAAATATGAAAATAAAATGAAATGTTAATTTTTTATGTGATATTTTTCTTAACAAAATTATGAATAATATGCAAAAAGAACCAATTAAAATCATGCATTTTTCTATTTTTATGATTTTTTAAAGAAATGAAATGAATTGAGAAAAATTAAAATGAGTTAATATGGCTGAGGGGTGCAGGGAGTAAGTAAACCAATTGAAATAAAAGGATGGGCCCAGACTGGGGGGCGCGCATAGCAGGCGCGTCTGGGCCCAATGCACACAGAAATCTCAATCAAAAAATAAAAAAACTGGAACGGTGCTAATAGCAAGAAAACTAGTTGAAAATACATTGGGCCTTATCTGAGGGGGTGGCATTAGCAAGGAAATCAAAGCCCAATCTGATAGAATTAAATGGAACGGTGCGTTTTGATGCGCAGGATCTCCCTCCATATTTCATTTTAAACATGAGCCATTGAATCCAATCTCAAGTCCAAGTCAAACATGCAATCGTGTGGCCATGGTTCATCGTCTACCTTTGGAAACCCTAGAACCAGAAATCACCTCTCCCATGCACGAATTTCAACCATTCTGTTCTCTCTCGTCTGTCCATGAAATCACACGATTCAAAGAGCAAAGTTGCTCTATTTTATTCCCTCTACACAGCCATATCATTATCTTCTTCTAAAACTCACTCAAGAAACAAACCCGATAGGTTGAACATGCTGACTCCACCATTTTCACCTGTCATCAACCATCTCAATTCTTTCTAATTCTTGCCCTAACATGCTCTACACTTCATGCTGATCACATTAAGCTATTCAATGAAGATTATAGTGCAATAAACTATGAGTTACAAACCCTAACAGTCTTGGTACACCTATGGCAAACCTCATGAAACTTCATCAAACTTTGTGGAATCCATCCTCTAACCTATCTTAACAGTTCTAACTTAACAAATCTCCATGATTCTAACTAAAACAAGCAATTCGAATAGAAATATAACCTGATGTAAATGGTGAAAACAGCTATGGAAATCCTTGGATCTGATGCTTGCAGTGATTGGAAATTGATCCACACACTCAATTCTTTGTTCTGTATGCAAAGATTCTTGCTCCAATGCCTTGAAACTTTGTAACCACTTCTTCTTGCACCTTGAATGATGAAGATGGATGACACGATTCTTGCTCAATTCAACCAAATCTTTGATGGAATTCTGATCTATGAAAGATGTTGATGATGATCCAATCAAGAAATGTGGAAATTGATGGAGATTTTATGGAGTTTGAGATGATTTTGCAAATTGGAAGAATGATGTAAAACTTGGTATTATGAGCACAATGAATCACCAACCATGGCATGGAGTTACTTCATTCAATATATAGGTGAGAATAGAAAGCCCTAGAAGCTTGGAGAAACTTCCCATACACACTTTCCCTTGGATTTGGATTATGTAACTTCTTTTGTAAGTAACCATGAATAACTCCTAAATCTTGAACCAAACTCAAAATTCTACTTTTTCCAATGTTCTTAAAACATTTTTTCCAATCAAAATGACCTATAATTTCACCCCATTTGGTCAAAATATGAAAAATCTCCATTTTAGGTCATTTTTTATTCATTAAATCCACCAATTTTGAAACCTTGAGCTATGAGTCTTTCCAATCTTTCATGGTCACTTTTATAGACTCAAAATGTCATTTGGAGCAAGTTTGATGTTGTGAAGTTTTCCATTTGAAGCTTCCTTGTATGCGTTTTGGGCATAGGCTTGAAATGACCTGTAATTCTCAGATGACCAAAATACCCTTTGCTTGCCAAGACCATAAGAAGAGTTCCACACATCATATAAAGGCATACCATACCATTCTAGAAAGCTAAGACAATTAGTAACAACTCTTATGTTGACCAGAAATTCATTTGAAACCTCCTTGAGGGGTAAAAGTTGCTTGGAAGACAAGTAACGTTTACAGACAAAATTTCAGATACCTCAGATGACCTGTAACTTGCAAGGATCATAACTCGAGTTCTATAAATCTCCTTGATGTCTTCCACCACTAAAATTAAAGGTCTTGAGATCCTCTACAAGTTTCATGTTGGCTAAGGATCCATTTGAAGCTTGCATTTTGACTTATCTTTCTTGGAAATTTGACCTAAACTAGGGGATTTTACACAGAAACCCTAATTTAGAAACTCCTCTTCTCCTTGATTTCTCTTGATTTCTTCTTGGCATATTACCATATCCTTCTTTATATGTCAAATGATGAACCCCACATCTCTCCAATAGACCTTAATGCCTTTCAATCAATCAATTGACCTAGGGTTGACCTAGAGTTGACCCAGATGAAACCCTAGTTGACTGCCTTCAACTGCAACTCTTGTGATCATATCAATGACTTGTCTCCTTCTCCAAATGAATTTCTAAGTCTTCCATGATGTCTACATACCCTCCATGCTCAGCTCAATTCACAGCTCACGACTTCTTTGATGATCTTCAGATGCCCTCAGATAGGAGATATATTCACTGCTTGACCCACTAACTTCTTAGCTTTCAAATTCTTTCTGATGACTTGAATGTGCTTGAATTTGAATAATAACCTCTTGATAGGCTCATAGAGATGAGAATAATGCTTGGTCCCTGTTGGATGATTTGCTATGCTATGCTATGCAGATGATTAGACTATGTACATGACTCTATATGCAAATGCTAATGCAATTGAAACATAAACCAAGTGAAGAAGGTTGAGCAAATTTTAGGGTGCAACAACATGCAAGCAAACACGTGTCACACCAAATCTGCAAAGGTGGCGTGTACATTACTGAAGAGACGTTTGAGGTGAAGTTTGAATAGTGAAAATCTTGATTTTCCCCCCAATTTGTCAGAAGCAATAAATGTTTGAAATGATTATTATTCTTTTCATTTAATGCTTGTTCAAACGTGCAAATTCTGACTGATGGTATGCCTAATTGTTTTAGTATAAATACTTGACTTCTCTTCACTTTCACACTTTTCACATCTCAGAAGTTATATGCATTTTCATCTTCTCTTCTCTCTGCATAAAAACCCTAAGCGTGTGACAAAACCATCTTCAATGGCAACTTCATCATCAACAGCTGCTCAATTCCAATCTTCAATGGCTGCAGTTACATCTGCAAACATGGGTGTTGCTCCTTATTCTCCACCTAAAAGAACTTTGTTAACCCCTGTTGATAAGCTAGAAGTTTTGTGTGAATCAATGGTAGAATTTGATTCACTTGCAGAAAATGGCTTTGAGTTTCGTTCCATCATTGGTGCTCAAGGATGGGTAAAGTACTTTGATAGACTCTTTGGACCAGTTTACCCCCTCCTTGTGAAAGAGTTCTAGATCCATGCTTCAGTTTACCCTAAGTTCATCCTATCTTCTATACTGGGCAAAGAGATTATAATCACAGAAGATCTGATCAGAAAGCTTATTGGATATGAAGAAACAGATGGTGTTTCCCACTTGCCAGCTGGGCGTGTGGATATGGATGAAGTGTATGAAGAAGTGATGACTGCTGGTCAAGCTTCTAACAAGTTCAAGGATCTAAAGCCTGACTACAAGATCTGGGCCAAGATCTTCATGGGGTGCATTCATCATAGGAAGTCAACAAACTCTCCAGACCATGTCAATAATGAACAACTCTATTTCATGTATTGCCTCAGTCAGAGCACCAAGGTAGATCTTCCATATATTCTCTTTATGCATCTGTGGAACCATATAAATGCCTCTAGAGAGTATGTGAAAGAAAAAGGACAGAAGATCAGAACCTGGATCCCTTTTGGAAGGTTGATCTCAGATCTTCTAACTGAGAATGGATTGGTCACTGCTCTGTACGCTGCTGGAGTTACAGAGGAATTGGAATTTATAATGGGAAAGCCTATGCCAAAAGCCTTCAGAGACTTAAAATAGTGGATGAACTCACAACAGCTCCCAAGAAGCTGAATGTTTCTGAACTGAGTAAGAAGAGGATTCCTATAGATGATTTTCCACTGTTCTTTGCTGAAGAACCAAGGCACATTGTTGTGATGTACATTGATGAGTGTAAGAAGGAAGGAAAGCCATTTCCTGCAAACATTATTCATCTAGCAAGACAACCATTGCCTGAAGCAGAAGAAGAAGAAGAAGAAGAACCACTACAAAGAAAGAGGTCTCAGCCAGAAGCAGAAGCTGCACCAGTTCAGAAGAAGGTCAAGATTGCTGAGAAGCCACAGAAGCTCTTAAAGAGGAAAGAATCTGGAGACACTTCTTCTGTACCAACCAAAAGGATCAAAGATAAAAGGTACTAAATCTTCTGTATCTTCTGCAAATCTAATTGTTTTAAATGATTCTAATATTAAGACTATTCCAAAACCACCCTCAACACAAAACACTTCTGTTACTGCTCCAATCTCCAAATCACCACAAAAACAAACATCTGTTCCAACACCAACAACAACAAAAACAATTCAAACACCAAAAGTGTCTGTACCACAATCATCTCAATCAAAAATCCAAACACCAAAAATTCAACTCACAAAAACTGTACCACAGAAACAACCAACAGAACAACAACCACAACCTTCTGTACAACAAAAATCCTCTGAACCACTTAAACAAAAGCCATCTGAACAACAAAAGCACCCACAAGAAAAACAACCTGAAAAACCACAAGAATCTCTACCAGAAAAAGCCTCTGAAAATCAACCACCATCAAATAATCCACCATCAAAATCATCTGAACCCACTGCATCAGAACCTACAAAAATAACACCTGTTCCAGTTTCATCTGAACCAATCACAATTCCATTCGACTCACCCATCTCAGAACAACCATCAAAACCCTCTGAAATTCCTTTAGAACCAACCAACACTTCTGAACCCAACATTCCTGAGACAGAAGTTCTTGATGTCACACCCTTAAAAACTGTGTTTCAAGTATCTTATACTTCCTGCACACCAACCACCTCTTCAAACTCCTCAGAATCTGACATCCACCCAGACTTTCTAGTCTCTCCATCTCACAGAGACTCTGAGGTAAACCAACCTGAACCCATTATACCTTCTAAAGCTCCTATTCCAGATCATATTCCCACACCTGCACCATCATTTGAAATACTGATTCCCAACTCTAACCCAAGATCATCTATTTCTTGTGCCCAAGTTTCATCACTATTTCATAATCTGGCTTATGGTTTCAAACTCAAAGATTTTTATGACAGAGTTGAACCATCTGACCCTATCACCCCTCTGAAACCCAAACTCACAATGATCCTTCCATCTGTGATTCTCAACTATATAAAATCCATGTCAGATGTAGGTTCCTTAGCAACTATATCTTGTTCTGCTAAATCTGATAAAGTTGTTGCTTCAGCTATACCAATTTCATCTGATAACAATGTTGCTTCTGATGAACCCCCCAAATCTGCTTTCCAACCTTTCTCAAATAAACCCTTTGATGTGGTTACCTTTCACACCAGAGAAAAACCTCATCTGTTAAATGCCTTAAACATATCCAAAGAAAAAGCTCCTCAAATTCCTTTCATTCCATATTATCCTCCTCCTCTGATCTCTATTCAGAAATCTCTTTTTCCACCAACTCCCCAACCAAAACCATAACTCTGGAAACTCTGTTACATCCTAAGCCCAGACTTAATGTTAATCATTTATTTCAATCATTTTTGCAAGAAATACAGTTGTATTTAGGTACTGTACAGAAGAAATGCTCAGCAACAATGGATGCCAAAGAATCTGATATCATCTGGAATGGATTCATCAACATATTCAACTCTGTGGCCTCCAATCTGAAGAACATATATTTTGATGATGCGAAGCTCAAATTTGATGAAGCTGCAAGAACTCTATTCTGGACTGTCAAGAAATCTGAACCTCTGCTCCTTACAGATGCTCCTCCATCTTCAGAAGAAACTACTGACATTGCATCTGAAGAAAATCCTTTGGCCATGACTTTGGTAGACCCTCCTTCTAGCTCCAATGCTCCAGACTCTACAGATCACATGGACATTGACTCTGTTCAAGATCCAGAACCTGATCATACTTCTTTATCTAAGATTAAGAAAGAACATCCAGATTTTGAAGATAAGATTGCTGCTCTGGAAGCTGGTCAATCAGAGATCAAGTCCTGGATGGCAAAACAGGATAAAAAGTCTGAGGACATGACAGAATGGATGTCAAAGCAGGATCAAAAGAATGAAACAATGGCTAAGTGGATGTCCAAGCAAGAGCAATCCTCCTCTGAGATTACAGATCTATTGAAGATGCTTTTGTCCAAACACTCTTAGATTTTCATGTTTTTTTTTCATTCTGATGTTTTTGCATCTGATGTTTGTTTATGTGCTTTATTGATATATCTTCTGATGCATGTCCTCTTGATCTGAACTTATTAAATGAATCAAAGTTTTCTCCATTGACTTATCTCATTTACTGTTTCTATTTATTTGTCCTTTTAAAGTTTTTACTTTTTGCTTATGACAAAAAAGGGGGAGAAAATATAGATCTGAACTGTTTAATATAACTTCACTAGAATGAAACTTCAGACATATTTATTCTATCTAACATTTAATCTGAGTATTTCAGAACATTTGATAAGTACACTCTGTAAAAGAAACTCTGAGTCTCTCAGATCATTTAACCATTATCAAACTCTGAATATTAAATCTGCAAGACATTCTGACTTTCAAATGTTAAAAGAACAAACAAGATCTAACTCTGAAGATTACTCAAGACAAAAGGGAAGTTTCTATTCCTTATCTATATTTAACTCAGGGGGAGATTCATCATCTTAGGGGGAGTTATAGTTTTAATATCTTAAATTAAACAAAATTTCTGATGTTTTTGTCATCATCAAAAAGGGGGAGATTGTTAGAACACATATTGGTTCTTAATAATATCTCTATGTTTTGATGATAACTATTAGGAAATTTTGTATTTAAGAATTATATACTCTAAAATTTGCTTGAGAGTTTTTACTGCAGATAGTAAAGAAATTAACACTTCAGAAGCAAATCAGAATTGAACACAAGAAATTAGCTAGACTCTGTAGCGCCAGATGCACTCATTAGAAGACTCTGATTGCTGCCAACAGAAGATTCTGAGCATAGCCTCCAGAAGATTCTGAAGCAGAAGCTCCAGAAGATTCTGAAGCAGAAGCTCCAGAAGAATCTGAAGCAAGTTAGAAGCATCTGAAGCAAGTCAGAAGCATCTGAAGCGAGTCAGAAGCATCTGAAGCAAAGAAGAATTTTGTATGAAGAGTTTTTCAAAGCATAGTTTCTACAGAAGATTCTGAAAGTACTAAAGCTGCCAGTACTGAAGTTCTGTCTCAAATATGCTCTGATACTTAACACGCTGAAAGCACACCTGCTGCAGAAGACTCTGATCCAGCAAGCTCTGATCATCATCAGAAGACTCTGACCCAATTAGACTCTGATGAACTTGCTGAAAACTGAAGAAGAAATATTCAAAGATTATATCCGTTGGAGTAAATCAAACGTTTCTTTCCTTATTTATGCTAGACACAAGAACACAGACAAAAAGGATTTTTCTGTGCTTTCTTCTTCTAGGAAAGGTCACTTGATGTGAAGACAAAAAGGCTCAGACCTTTTGGACACTCTTCTCAACGTGCAGCTCACCTTGGATCAGTTGCCTATAAAAGCAAGACTCCACCAAATTCTTCAGTAAGACGTTTTTGCTGAAAAGAAATTAAAACATTCAAGCTCTCATACTTTCATATTCATTCTTAGAATTAATTTCATTGTACTTAAACTTAAGAGAAATATCACAGTTGTGATAAAAGATTTTTAGAAGCATTCTTACTCTTGTATTAGATTGAAATTGATTGTAAAGGATTTCCTTAAGAGGATTCAGTTGGAATCAGTAGCTCTTGAGAAGACTAAGAACAGTTGTTCTTAGGTGTTACTATTGTAATCTGTTTGATTAAATAGTGGATTAAGTCCTTGATTGAGAAAGGCAAATCACTCTAGGAAGGGTGGACTGGAGTAGTTGAGTTCAACGAACCAGGATAAAAATACTTGTGTTTTAATTCTAAGTTTTAATCTTTCATACTTATTCAACCCCCCTTCTAAGTATTATCTCACCTTCACGTTGGTTTTTACTAGTGGAGGCCATCTTGATGATGGTCAAGTCACATTTCTGGAAACCGAAGATGGCGTGCCTGGAGAGTTGTGTATGGTGTACCCAAGAACACCCAATCAAACGCTAAACAATTGGAGCATTGTGGAGATCCCTGAAGTGACTCTTTTGGAAGAGTAATTCCCTGTTTTTTCTATTTTCCTAAAATCATATGCTCTATCCAAGGCATATGGATCATGTTGTAGGGCCCTTTTGCTTTTAAAGCATGGACTTATCATCAATAAATAACTTTTTGCATTCCATTGTGCTTTCTTTCTTTCTTTTTTATTTTTGCACATAAAATAAATAAAAAGGCAATGTTTTTAGAATTTTTCTTTTTCTTTTTTCTTAAAATAAAAGCATGAAATCATTCATCATGCCGATCTTCTTCTGTTCCTGTTGATAACAATTTTGCTATGGTCCGATATGACTTTGATAACCCAATTTACCACGCTGATGAAAACTGTGAGGAAGATTGTGAGCTCCCTGAGAAGTTGGTTGGACTTCTAAAACAAGATTCGAAGGTCATTCAACTGTATCAAAAAGATATTGAAGTCATCAACATCGGAACTGAAGATGACGCCAAAGAGATCAACATAGGTGCCACCTTAGAAGCGGAGGTGAAGATAAAGCTGGTCGTGTTGTTGCGAGAGTACGTTGACATGTAGTGCACAAATTTCCCTTCAAGGAAGACTGCCCGCCGGTGAAGCAGAAATTGAGGAGAACAATACCAGAGATGTCCTTTAAGATCAAAGAGGAAGTCCAAAAATAGAGAAAGTTCATTGACTACAGAGATCTCAATAGAGAAAGTTCAAAAGACGATTTTCCTCTGTCGCACATTGACGTACTAGTGGATAATACAACCCAGTTCTCTGTCTTTTCATTCATGGATGGGTTTTCCGACTATAATCTGATCAAAATGGCTCCTGAAGATATGGAAAATACAAATTTCATCACCCCATGGGGAAATTTCTGCTACAAAGTTATGCCATTCGGACTCAAGAACGCAAGCGCGACATATCAACGAGCCATGGTTACTCTCTTTCATGACATGATACATAAAGAGATTGAATGTTATGTAGACGATATGATCGCAAAGTCCCAAACTTAGGAAGAGCACCTCATTCATCTGGAAAAGCTTTTTGCAAGACTAAGAAAATTCAGACTGAGACTAAATCCCAACAAATGCACTTTTGGTGTGAGATCTGGTAAGTTGTTAGGTTTTATTGTAAGCCAAAAGGGGATTGAAGTCGACCCAGAAAAAGTCAAAGCTATCCAAGACATGCCGGCACCTAAAACTGAAAAAGAAGTTTGAGGTTTCCTTGGGAGATTGAATTACATTTCAAGGTTTATATCTCATCTGACGGCCACTTATGAACCCTTCTTCAAACTAATCAGAAAAGATCAAGCTGTTGCGTGGAATGACAATTGTTAGAGAGCTTTTGAGAAAATAAAAGACTATTTGAAAGAACCACCGATCTTGATGCCTCCAGTGCTAGGACGACCTCTGATTATGTACCTAACTGTGTTAGAAGGATCCATGGGATGCGTATTAGGTCAGCATGATGAAACTGGTATGAAAGAACATTTAATTTACTACCTCAGCAAGAAATTCAACGACTGTAAAACGAGATATTCAATGCTCGAAAAGACGTGTTGTACATTAGCTTGGGCTACGAAACGCCTAAGGCAATATATGCTAACCCATACAACTCTACTGATTTCCAAGATGGATCCCGTCAAATACATATTTGAGAAGCCTGCTCTCGGCAGACGAGTGGCTCGTTGGCAAATGGTACTGACAGAGTACGACATCCAGTATGTCACACAGAAGGCTATCAAAGGAAATGTGTTATCCGACTACCTTTCCCGCCAACCTGTGGACGACTACCAATCTATGCGCTTCGATTTTCATGATGAAGACGTCATGTTTGCCACAGACCATACGATGCTCAGCCCAAACCATGGACCTGAACCAGGATCACGATGGATGCTCGTGTTCGATGGTACTGCAAATGCTAAAGGCTGTGGTATTGGGGCAATACTTACTTCCTCAACCGGATTCCATTTACCATTCACTGCCATTTTGTGCTTCAAATGTACTAATAACATGGTTGAGTATGAAGCTTGTATCTTCAGTATTGAAGCTGCCATTGATGATAGAATCAAGATTCTCGAAGTCTATGGAGATTCTGCTCTTGCCATATGCCAAATTAAAGGGGAATACGAAACACTTGATGTTAAGCTGATTCCTTATAGAGATGATTGTCGCATCACTGCGAAGAGGGGCCGACAAGGACAGAAGAGTCTCCATCGTTCGTTATTTATCCCAAAGAGAGGGAAAGGAAACGATCAGAGAAAACCTACGAAAAGAGAAAAGACAGGTCATCGCAACCAAGTCTTGGGTTCGGGAGTCGGTTACGCAAGGGGAAGGTATGAGCACCCCTCACGTCCGTTGTACTCAACGGGATCCACGCTTGTTATCTAAATCTATGGGTGAAAAACAAACTATCTAAGGCTGCTGCTAACGGGAGATCGGAAAGAACTTACTCGAAAGGATATCGCCGCCCTATGCCTACATATTCCCTCGTGCAATGGGAAAGTCAGAGTCAGCGTAGTTCGGGAAACTACGGGGGAGGTTGCTCGCCAAGACATCGCGTCTTGTGCCTACGTATCCTCGTCTGGTATGAGAAATTAGAGCAAACGTAGTTCAAGCTAACTACAGGAAAGAGGGTGTTCTCGATCGCATGGGGGCGAGAGAAAAGCTTCGGATAGACAATACTAGCGTACGCATTCTAGTAGTTAGGTGTATTGCTGCTCAACCATTGGAGACTTAGGTGTTACCTGTTTGTGGTAGAACGGGCGTAGCATGTCTTGGGTCAAAAGGTACAGGGAACCTAAAGGTTGGAAAGAAAGAAAAGTGCTCGCCAGGATCATCGCAATCCTGTGCCTACGTATTTTCAACGGGTATGAGAAATCAGAGCAAAACGTAGTTCAGGGTAACTACAGAAAACGGGTCTCGATCGCACGGGGGCGAGAGAAAAGGAGTCTCAATCGCAAGGATGCGAGAGAAAAGATATCTCAACCGCAAGGATGTGAGAGAAAATGGGTCGGGACGGACACGCTATATCCTAAGACGTAGGAGCGAATGCGTCGCATATTTCCCAAAGGGCATACGCTAAACACTTTAGACAAGTGCGGAGAAACCCCCCACTCATCATTTCTTACGTATCTAACGCTAACGGCTCACAACACTTGACGGTGGATTAAAATATTGAATTAAGGAAAGTTACCGAATGGAGTGGTTCTGTTGACCATTGACATTGCGTGCAAGCTTATTTCCAAGATTCTCCTCTTTGATCCTTGATGATGATGTTTCGAAATACGACTCAGAAGGGTCAAAGTAAATTGAATCGGGTCCAATGTTACGCTAAACCGTCGTAGCTCGACTTATGAATAGAAGTCAAGCTATAGGAGGTTGCGTATTGATATTCGTGCTATGGACAAGATAGAGAAATGATATTGAGGATCATTCTCCAATTGAATCGTGTCGCACAAACCAAAAATAGTGGGATCTCATCTTAATCGCAAACATAATGTCAATTAATCGAAGGTAGCCTATCGTAATCCCAAAGTAGAAAAAATGACCCAAATGGTCATCTTCCATAGATTTGAAATCGGGAAGGCTATCAACTTCGAAAATCTGACGCTTACGGGTACAAGACTTCATCGATCCAAGAAAGTCAAAATAAAATCGAAAGAAGAAGAAATGAGGAGAGAAAGAAGTGGTCTCAGATCCAACATTATTCATCAATAATTTTACTAGTAATGAATTATGGAAATGTCGTCATCGACCCAAAACAGATGAAATGAAATAAAGTTGAAATAAAGTCAAAAATGAGAAAGAAGAGAGAAAGTCAGTCTCGGATCCATCGTTTCTCATCAATAATTTGACGGATAAGCGACACAAGTCTCTCATCGACCGAAAAGATGGAAGTGAAATAAAAGGTCCAATGATAAATGGAAATAAAATCCAACTCTAAAATAGAAAATAATTCTAAAAGAAATTGAATATAAAAATATTATAAGATATTATAAACCAAAACTTAGAAAAGTTAATATATTAACAAACTAAATATAATATATATTAAAAGCAAAATATATTTACAAAATAGATATTTTAAAAGAAAAAGAATAATCTACATAAAAGAAATAAAAAAGAAAAAAAAGGTTATGAAACAAACATGGGGTATACAGATCCGGGGGGGGGGGGTGCATAGAAACCCGGTGGGCTGAAAGCCCAAACCAACAAATAAAAGCAAAAAAAAAAAACAAAAAGAAAAGAGATCATCTTCTTTGTTCAACACTTTTTCCAAATTTCTGTTTCTGTTCAACGCTTCTCTCTCTGTCTCAACTCAATCTCTCCGTCCATCCGTCTCAATCACTTTCTTTTTCGTCTTTATGATTTTGATTTGTGTGGGTTGAACAATTTTGTGTGGAAGAAGGGGATTATGAAACGGGTTTACGGTTGTTGCAATGGGGGGTTTCGATGCGTGGGTCTCGCGATGGTGAGGGTGATTCTGGGTTTGTTCATGGGTTTGTTTGACGCATTAGTCAGATTCTGAAGAGGATGAAAATGGGTTTGATGGAGATGGAGATTCGGACGGTTTATTTGGAAAATGAGTCGAAGATTATTTTGGTGATTTTGAGGGGTTGGTTGGGTTTGATTGACGAAGATGAAGGTTGTAAGAAGAAGATGATGATGGATATGAAGAGGTTGAAGGACATTCTAGGTTTGTGGATTTGAAGATTTTTTGGAAGTAAGATTAGGATGGAGTTTCTGTGTTGGTTGTGAATGAGTTTGGTGAGCGTTGTTCTAGGTTTTCTGGGTTGAAAATCTGAAGGTTGAAAAAAATGGAGGTGAAGTTCGGTGGAAGGTGTTGGGAATGGTGATGAACGAAGAAATGGAGGTTGGGCGGCGGATGAACATGGAGATTTTAAGTTTTCTTTGCTGAAGGTGATGATGATGATACGATGATGAAATGGATGAAGTTTCTGGGTTTCCGAGTGTTGTTTGAAGAAGGTTTGGAAATGGTGAACTGTGAGTGTTTAATGGTGGTTCAATGAAGTTGAAGGAAAAAAAATGGGTTTCCATGGAGTTTGAGTTGGTGAATCTGAGAATGATGAAGGTTTCTGGTTCGGTTTGCAAATGATGAATAGTTTGTGGTGTGTGATTCACGGTGGAAGTTTGGAGTTTCGGGTTTGTTTTAGAAACAATGATAGTGAAGTTTGGACAGAAAATGGAGGAAGATGAAGGTGATGAAGTTGGTTTTAGAAGATGACGAATGTTAACGGAGGAGGGCGACCAAATTCTGGGGTGTTGCTGGTGAAGTTGAATGAGTGAAGGTGATGAACAGTGAGTTTCGGAGGTGGCTAGGGTTCCAAGATGGGAGACAATGAATAGTGCTTATATATCCTGAAAGCTGACACGTGGTGCTGTTAATGACTTGGTGAATTTGATTAATACTGACTTAATTAATGATTAAAGAATAAATAATGTTGGTTAACTGATGCTGATGATTAACGAAATAAAGTTGACTTAAAGAAATAATTCTAAAGACCTATACAATTGATTAACTCCTAATCTAAACTAAACAAAAATCTGACTATTAATGATAAAATAAAATTAATCCTATTAATTCTAATTTAAAAACAAAATCAATCAAATAATAAAATCTTAATAAAAGCTTAATTTCTAAAAAAACTGTTAAATAATAAATAAATAAATAAATAAATAAATAAACTAATCCAAATTCCAAATCTAAATGAACAAACTATTTCTATTTAAAACAAAATCCTAATTAAACAAAATTCTAATTATTTCTATAAAAATAATCTAAACTATTTTCTAATAAACAAATAAAGTTCTATTTCTAGCAACTATAAAAATTCTATTCCTAATTCTAATAAAAATAATTCTAAGAATATATTTAAAAAAACTAATGTCTATTTTCTATTCTAAAACTATTAAAATCTATTTCTAAAAAGAACTAATAAAATAAGAGTTCTATAAAAACCATGAACATAAATAAAGCAGTGAATAAAAATCATAAGAATGCAGCGAAATAAACGGAAAAAAAAGGCGACCACCGAAACGCAACTGAAATGTCAGCACCGACTGAAACACCGGGAATAGAACAAATTCGCTCGATCTGGACATGGAACTCATCACTTGAATTGGTTTGAATCGCCTGAAACGCGAGTAAAGGGGTTGTAATCCTGATAAATCCGATCCGACTGATAACATGTACAGTATGCGATAAATGATATGTGGATGCAAATGAAATGAAACATATGTCAAATACAAGAAATGGTTGGTCAAATTTTGGGGTACAACAATCATGTCTTGAAGCTGATCCCATACTTTGATGAGATCGCTTTCCACCACATTTCCAGAGCAGAAAACCAATTGGCAGACACTCTAGCAACATTAGCATCCATGTTCAAAGTCAAGTGGAATAATGAGGCACTGACAGTTCGTTTAGAGTACCTTGACGAACCTGCTTATTACCTGAAAACTAATGTCATAGAGCTTAAAGTTGATAATCATCCATGGTTCTATGATATCAAGCGGTATCTAGAAACATAGGAATATCCAGAAGGCATCACCATCACTGACAAGAAATATCTTAGGAAGCTTACGTCAAAGTTCTTCCTCAGCGGTGATGTGCTATACAAAAGGAATTTTGATTCAGTTTTACTCAGATGCATGGATAGACATGAAGCAGAACGTATCATAAATGAAGTACATGAAAGGTCTTTTGGGACACATGCCAGTGGCTACAAAATGGTTAAGAAGATCTTGAGGGCAGGATACTACTGGATGACAATGGAAAAAAACTGTTATCGTCATGTCCAGACATGTCACAAATGCCAAATCTATGCAGACAAAGTACATGCTTCACTACTTCCTTTGAATGTGTTGACTTCGCCTTGGCCTTTCGCCATGTAGGGAATACAAGTAATCGGACGTATCAAGCCAACTGCCTCCAATGGACATCGTTTCATGTTAGTGGCCATTGATTATTTCACCAAATGGGTCGAATCCATATCTTACGCCAATGTCACTAAGCAAGTAGTGGCCCACTTCATTAAGAAAGAGATTATTTGCCGATATGGCATTCCGAATAAAATTATTACTGATAATGGTTCGAACCTCAACAATAAAATAATGAAGGAGTTGTGCGAAAGCTTCAAGGTCGAGTGTAACATCCCAATTTTAATCGGATTATTTTAATTAATTTATTTAATTGAGAATATTCGTATCTTGGGTGTCTCCGGTGATTTTTGGTGTGTTGTGTGGATTATTGAGAATTATGCAATTTGTGGGTTATTTATTTAATTGGTAGTATATAGTATTAATTTATTAATATTATTATGAATTAAAATAAATAATAGTGAAAGAAGGGTAATTGAGACATTTGAGAGGAGTAAGTGAGGGCATTATGGGAAAAACCCAATTATTTGGCCCAAGTCTAGGTTTAACAAAAAGGGAGTTCTGAAGGGTTTTAGGATTCATTTTGTGTTAACCGTGAAGAATTGAGGCCAGAAAGCTCTAAAGAGGAAATTGGAGGCGGAAGCGTTGAAAGATTCCCTGACAGATTCATGAAGGCTTTGAATCGACGTTTAAGGTATGGGGAGTATAGCTTTTCATGATTTTCCATGTATGTCTTTCGATGTGTTTATGGTTGATTTAAGATTTAAGGGATTTTGGGTTGATTGTGGGAAAATAGGGAAATTGATGGTGAGACCCTGAGGGTTTGGTTAATGGTAAGTATCACTGAATATTTGATATGAGGATTAGGAAACCTTAGGCTTTTGTGGCCAAAACCTTGGATGGTTATATGTCTGACCATAAGGGATAGGAATATCTGATACGAGAAATTATGATGCCTTCAGGGCAATTGTAGGGAAATTGTGATTTAGGACATGAATATGTTACGGGATTGGCCTAATAAACCATGGTTTTTGTGCCTTTATCGCCGTAGGACCTTAGGGATGATTTAGAGATGCTTTGGGGGCATTGGGTAAGTGAATCGTGTGACCTTTTGAGTGATTTCCAGTTCTGGTGCGTAGCAGAATTTGTTGTCATCGCACAGTTCGCCTAGCGAACCATGCTGTTCCCAGACTCGCCTAGCGAAGAAACTCGCCCCAGACTCACCTAGCGAACATACCAGCGAATGTAGCAGAGTTTCGTGAATGTTGATCGTGTGCAGCGAGACCTTGATGTTTGATTCTGAGATTTCTGAGATGAGTTAACATGAGTATGATAGTGAGGTTTATGTGATTAATAGGTGATAGTATGAGGATTACCGCGAGTATAATTTGATGGATTAATATGAGATAATATGGGATAATATTATGAATTAATATGTGATAACATGATGGGTTAATATGAGTGTGAATATGAACTCTATGTGATTTATACATGATTATATGATGATTTCTATGATGTGTGATGATTATTATTATGACGAATTATATGATGACATGATGTGTGATGATGATTATTATGATGTGTGATGATGATTATTATGATGTGCTATGATGACATGATGTATGATGATGATTATGATGATGAGCTATAACGTTTTATGATGATGAATATGATGAATGATGATGCACCTATGATGTTATTATGAGGATAATTTGTGACTTGTGCATCATGCATTCATGTGCATCTGGACTTCGGTTCAGGACCTCGATTACTTTGGCTTCAATCCCACTGTGCGGATGTGAAGTATTTTGATGTGCTCCGGTTCTCTAGTAGAATCGATCCTATTGATGGGGATCTATGGAGGGTTGATGGCCCAGGGTCACACCCTAATTTTTGACCTTAAGATCCCACCTCTTTGGTTTTTTTCTTGTGTGTTTATTTTACTTATGTATGCATGTGTATTGTGACTAACAAGTGTATGCAGATGTAATAATTTCAAGTGTATATTCTCAGTCAAGCGCCTCAAGACGTAACTGGTTGGTTCAGATTCAGATTTGGTTATAGGGTTTTTCTAGTGGGTCTTTTTTTCCCCTCGTTATCTCTCAAAGGTATATACTCCTAAAGGGAATCAGGAGCTCATAAAAAGTAATGCTTAAGACTTTCATAGATCAAAACAATTATCAGGCCATTTGGCTCTCAAATTTACAAATAGGATTGAAACTCATTTAATTTGTACAAAGTGGTTTCAAGAATCGGTAGTCCAAGGCGTCATTCATGAGGATTTAAATGTTGGGCTCTTTTAATTCAATTATATCTTCATTTTCAAGGTTTGAAGGAGTGGTGTAGTTGCATTACTTCTTGTTTCAAAAATGGGGGAGATAAACTCTACACTAAGATTTTTGTTTCTACTCAACCTCACACCACTATATTTACAAATTGGGAATAATCATTCGGAGCTCTACGAATACCACTATCAGGCTACCCCATTTCAAAGCATAATAAAGTTTGTATTTTTGTTATGGTCAAAAACATAATTGGTACATAAATATTTGGATTTGATACACAAACTAATACAATACTACAAATTCAAGAAGTTGCAGCATATACAAATCAATATTTTGATAACCAAGCACAATGTGAAACAACCTCATTAATATCTAATGCTGCTCATCTAATACATGTAGAACATTTACATCAAGGTTTCTTTACAATGGTACTACATTAATTTACAGTGAAGAGGGATGACTCACCCCTTCTTGTCTTCGCTAAAGACAAATTGACGGATTTTAATCTACAACATTGAAGATAAGCAACTACTTGGTTGAACCACTCTAAAGTGTTAAAACATCGTCCTACTTTGAGACACTTCTGACACTACCATTAGAAATGTGCAAAGTCCTTTGAATCTCCTTTTACGGCATGAGAAATCGGCAGGTATCTCTACGAACTATCCCGCATTCTAACCTGTCAAAGCAAACACCAACCGACAATCAAAACAGCCATAACACATAAAGTAAAGGTTAAGAACTGGGAAGAATGAAATAAGTGCAGCCCTCAGTTCAACTCATCATTGGGGGTAGGTTTGAGCGGCCGGGAGGGCGACAACCAGGGTTGTCACCAACACCCTACCAAGCATCGAAGGGAATGGAATTTCGGACAAAAAAGCGACTGGTTTCAGACAACTTTCAACATAATACAAAGCATCTCATTCCATCGACAATAATCAATTACAACAACATTTTCATTTCCCTTATGGTTCAGACTACTTAAGTCATCAGCATCACATCGAACCTTCCTCGACGGTATAAAACCGGCAGCCTCTGAATTCAAACGGTTTCCTGAAAGAAAAGAAGAAGTTAATACAGTGCAAAGTACAACAAAAGATACTCAAAAGTGCGCTCAAGTCATCCTCGGCCTAGTATCGGTCGTAAGAAGTGCAAGACAAGAACAACATGACTTAAAACTTGCGCAGACAAAGGAAAGAGGCAAGTATAGAAAGTTCACAACACAAACAATGGAACGTCCAACCCCGGGTAGAAGTTGCACGAAAGCTGGAGCTTTCCTTGAGACAACAGAAGAAGCAAGTACGTTCAACATTACAACCAAAACAACAATACCAGTATTTGTCCACCTGCAGAAATACATTGTTAAGCAAGACAAGGCATTAGCAGAAGTCAATTGAAGGCTCAAGGTGTAGGTGAAGATGTTTCAGCCCTCAGAACTTTGAAGCGCATCATCGGGCATACGTTCAAGCGGCCGGAAGAGCAATAGAACTTGTCACCGACTTCCTACCGAGCATCGAACTCTTTTAAAGACAAATGTATCCTAGGCAGCAAAGAAGTGAAAGGCAACCGCAATCGTAAGCCTCTTGGCTCAGACCGTTTTGACATCATCGCCAAATTCAGAACCCTGTCTCGACAACACCAGATAAGGTAACATCTGGACTCACAATTGTCATCCCTGAAATAGAAGAAGAAGAAAATGTCAAAGCAGCTCAAAACAAGAACCCAGAATTCGCCAAGAATTAACAATAATGAACCACCAATTGAGCCAACAACAACCAACATAAACCATATCAAGCCTCACGGTTCAGATGCAAGATCATCATCACCAATGGTGCCCCCAACGCATAATGTGTTTCCTGCACAAAGAGAAAAAAAACTTTAGAACGCAGAAAGTCAAGAGCTACGCGAATCCAGCTGTAGAAAAGTAACACGAAAAAGGAAAGGTTCAGAACATCCCAAAACCGGAGCAACACTTTGTCAACAAGATCAGAAGGGAGTTAAATGTTGTCTCCCAAAATCATCAAGCAAATCAGACAGAGAATCACCAAATAGGAAAGTTTTAAAGCCAGCTTCAATGGAGACCCATCAATTTTACTTATAAAAGGACGAAGGAAACCCACGAGTGAAGGATCGGAAGAAGCCGCTATCACTACAAAGACGTAGACACGCTCAAAGTTCAAACCAGGAGAAAATCCTCACCAGCGTGAAGCTCCGATCACCCTCGAGATTCATCATCACCGCTCAAAAGAGAGAACTCGTGAACCCCATCATCGTTTCACCGCCGCTGTCAACGAGCCGTCACCGACTCCTATTTTTGGGTAAAAGTTTGTTTTCGAATCACCACGCATGCTTGCTCTGTTGATTTGCAGGTTATCGAGGAAAGTGGCTAAAGAAGGATGAAGATGAAGGCGCACAAAGACGAGAATCGAAGAAGGAAAATGAAGAAGCAGAAGAACGGATCAGCGGCGCAACGGAGAAGAGCCTAGGGTTTGGATTGGGAATTAGGATCCCTTTCCATTTTGTTTTTCTTTTGTGTTAGTTTTTTCGATGTAATAATCATATGAAGGTGCACACGCGCACACACGGTACACCCTCTCACACGTGGCCCTTAGATCTCCAACGGATCTAATTCATCGATCCACACTCGCTCGACCACCGTAAGCAAACAGACCACACACACAAACGATTCATTGCCCTCTAATTAATCATTTATTTAATTAACCTAATCAAACTAATTATTCTTAGTACTAATTAACCTGTTTAATAATTTATTTAACCAATCCAAATAATCAACCATTTTATTAATCTTTTTATTTACTTTAATCAGATAACCTTTTAAAAAAACCTAAGTATTCACTTATTCGTAATAATTTTATTAATTAACCTTTTAATTAATACATATTTATTTATTTAAGTATTAAAAAGGGGGGCATATTTCATATAATTTCAATAACTCATCTACTTAATAATAAATCAAAAATCATTTTATTTAATAATAAAACCTATTTTTATTTAATTTAACTTAATTTATCTAATAATCATAAAAAACCTTCTCATCTTTTTTTTTATAAAAATTATTAATTAAGTCTCTAATTTCACTAAAAACTAATGTAACTTCCCTAAAAAGTTATTTTCTCGTCAAGTTAATCTAGCATTTACCTAAAAATAATATCCCATAAGCAACCATCGTGCACGCTTACGTCATCGCATTTACAATCCACTCACTTGTATGCTTTAGCACTTTTATTTATCTGTTACTTTTACTTTATCCGCAATTTATTTTACCGCATCGCATAATGTCCAAAGGAAGAATCTGCGCATAACTTAACACTTGTGCGTATGCATTTCATATGCATCATAATCCCCACTCGATCCTTGATCCCTTTCAAGTCGATCATGCTAAGTGAGATCCTACCCCATAAGGAGGACCTTTGTCTTTTATCTTTTACAACATAGACAAACATAATCAACTCAATCAAACTATTTTTCAAACAATTAGAGAATAAGATGTTAGTCATCTTGACCGTCGAGGTGTAGATCTCGTGCCCCATAACAATACCATCAATATGTAGGGACTTTTCCGTTTAAGAGAGATGGTGGCATACTCGTCGATTAAATTTCGAGTGCTTGAACCCTTCTCTTAAGACGACGCAAAGACTATTTTCCTATAAGTTGTGGTGGTTAAGTCGAGTAATCTCCCTTAAGATGACGAATCGTCTTTTCTCCTAGACCCAATCAATCAACAACCCTTATCCTTTTGGAACTTTGACCAACAGTTAAAGAGTCCCTCAAACCCTTTAGGGGAACTACAATTACTCTAATTCCGTTTCCGTCAGGATATGTAAGCACAAGATGCGATGTCTTGACGAGTATACTTAGAAATAAACCATTAGGTCTTTTACCCTTAAGTAGATAAACCTTAGCAATAAACACATTAAAACAAGAGGTTCCTGTAAATTACTACATAGACTTAGGATGCTAGCACCTTCCCTAAGTTTAACCAACCCCAAACCTAAACTCTCTAGCTTTTGCATTTACATTGCATTATGGGTAATTCGATCTTTTTCCCTTCCTTTGGACAAATAGAAGACCGGTTGTAATGAATTAAGATTCAAGCTAATCAATAACTTGATATCCAATTTTCACCGCGACGAAAATGGCGACTTCACTGGGGACATCTTCAGTGGGTTTCCCTAACTTGTTTATTTGCTTGTTTATCGCTTTATATATATTTGCTTAATTGCTTATTTGTATATTTGTTTTATTGCTTTTTAGGTTGATATCTTTGAGTGGTGAGACAAAGTCCTATACCCGGACTTGAGTGAACTTATGATAGGATGGTGATATATTCGACGAGGCTTATAGGGAGTTGAATCCCGACCAAGTTGACTTGAGAATTACGCTCAATTGAAGCCCTCTTAAAAGCAGTACTGTTGAACGAGTTAAGGACCGTAGTTGCCATTAACCCCACTTTGGCCTTTATTAGGACGTAGTGCTAGGACTATGAAGGAGTATTCCCAAAATAGTTGCTACACGATGCTACACTCGAAAGAAGTTCTCTTGAGAATATTATTAACCACCGAGTAATTGGGAAATTGATAATATCCGAAAGATGGACTAATGATTTTGGGCACCTCTTTAGAACCTTGTTCTACAGGTATAATTAACCTTTAGTCCACATCCTTTGGGAATGGGTATACCTTTTTCTCCATGCTCGTTGCAAACCTAGGGTCCCCTTGCTTGGTTATCTTTGTGTGTCTCTATGTGTTTACCTGTGTTTGTTGCATACATAAAGCATCATACTGCATTGGACTTCATGGGATTCACCCTTGTTTATGAACATTGTAGGACACTATGGATTCCAATAGGAGAAACACTTTGAAATATACTTTTAAGAGTCCTAAATTGGATGACCTAAGGAAGTTGAGAGTCTTGATTGAAGACTAAGAAAAGTTCAAGAACAAATATGGGAAGCTAATATCTTTATTGAGTCGCCAAGTGGACGAGGGACTTCTTTCCACCTTATTGCAGTTCTATGATCGGATCTATCACTATTTTACCTTCCCAGACTATCAACTATTGCCTACTTTAGAAGAGTACTCCTTTTTGGTTGGTCTACCCATCCTGGAAGAATCTCATTTCCCTTTCTTGGAAAGCAACCCTGAAGAGCGAGACATTGCTAAGGCCCTTTATCTGAAAGTATCTGATGTCAAGGACAACATGGTTGTTAAAGGTGGGATTTTTGGTTTGACTACGGATTTCTTAATTAAGAAAGCTCGATATTATGCTGATTAAACGAACAAGGTTCCGTTCGAAGCGATCTTCGCCCTACTTGTTTATGGGGTGTTTCTGTTCCCAAGTTTTGAAGGATTCGTCGACCTTAATGCAATTAAGATGTTCATGAAGAACAATTCGGTGCTCACTCTATTGGGTAATACTTATCATTCTGTGCATCTCCGAAACTTCTATGGTGGAGGAATGATCACCTGCGGTGTACCCTTATTGTACAAGTGGTTTATTTCGCACTTGCCTAAGTCTACTTCCTTTACGAATCTCGACAAAGGACTTTGGTCTCCAAGAGTTATGGCGCTGACCCACTCGGACATTGATTGGTATAATCACGTGTATGATGGGACCTTAATCATTGATGGCTGCGGAGATTTTGATAACGTGCCTTTACTTAGTTTTAATGGAGGGATCAGTTATAATCCTGTTTTAGCTCGTTGATAGTTGGGATATCCGTTGAAGGAACCTCCTAAAAGTGTTCAGGTAGAGAGAGTTTTCTTCAAGGATAACAAATAACTTCAAGGAAAGATTTTGGCTGCATGGGAGCACTTGCATAAGAAGGGGAAAGAAAGTCTGGGGAGGCTTAGTTGTGTGTCCTTGGAACCATACCTTCAGTGGGTCAGAGAGAGAGCAATCAAGTTGAAGATGCCCTATCCTCGTTAGGATCCTATACCTCCAAGAAGAGAACCAACTTATGTTTTTATGTCTGACGCTGAGAAGTTAGAGGTCGCTTTGAGAAAGTCGCAACATGAGTTGGAAACATGGAAGAACAAGTACCAAGTGGTTGTCGCAGAGAACGCTGAACTTCAGAAACAACTACAGTCAAGGAAAGAAGAATTACTTCCTTACAAGAATAGAAAAGCTCAAGAGGATTTATTTTCCTCCAAACCTCACTATACTCCTCGAAGGTAAATTGTGGACAAGTTTATCCTCAAGAAGACGTAGCTGGAAGAGTAGCTCAAGCAGCAGAATTCGAAACTTCCTTAGGACTTTTATTAGCTTATATTTAGCTATTTACTTAGGACTTTTTAAAGAATATTTTATTTATAATCCGTTTTTAAATTAATAAAATGTTTCTCTTTACCACAATGTCCATAAATATCGGAATTCCATGAAGTCCTTCTCATCTCTGCATTGCATCCTTTTCTTTGTTCACTTCAAGAAACTCAATTTTGGTTTGCAGGTATTGTAACGATGGATTTCAAAAGAGAAACATTGAAGTACACCTTTCAGAGTCCTAACGTTGAAAGCTTAAGAGAACTAGCGGATCTCATTGACAATCGTCGCGCTTTCTCATCAGAATATGGAGGAGTATTTTATTTTCTCAAGCTTAAGATGATTAATGGGTTGTTGGAGACTCTTGTTCAGTTTTACGATCCCCTGTACCATTGTTTCACTTTTCCAGATTACCAGCTGATGTCAACTCTGGAGGAATATTCTGAATTTTTGAGGATACCTGTAATTACCCGACCTGTGTTTACTGGATTGGAAGACACACCCAACAATCAGGAGATTGTAGGTGCTACCCGTCTCAGTCTAGAAGACGTTCAAGCTCACTTAACCACCAAGGAAGGAGTCCTTGGATTTCCGGCCGACTTCTTGATCGAGAAGATCTGTTACCATGCTGTGAAAAAAGAAGTCCTGATTTTAGAAGCTACATTTGCCTTATTATTCTATGGGATTTTTTGGTTCCCAAAGATTGATGATTTTGTTGACATGAATGCAATTAAGCTATTCATCCTCAAGAACCCAGTTCCTACCTTATTAGCTGACACGTACTATTAAATCCATTTGCGGAATGCTGAAGGAGGAGGACATATAGTCTGTTGTACAACCCTGCTTTACTCATGGTTCGTTGCTCGCCTAGCTTGGCATCCATCCATCTAGGAGCTGACAGAGGCACCCGGCTGGTCTGAAATAGTTATGGCCCTTACTCATTCTGATATTGTGTTGTATGATCCTGCATACGGAGGTGTTAGAAAGATTATCAGATGTGGAGACTTCCCCAATGTGCCCCTTATTGGGACAAATGGATGCATCAGTTACAACCCTGCCTTGGCTCGTAGACAATTTGGACACCCCATGAACGAGGTACCAGACCAAACGCTTTTGGAAGGGATCTTTCTTGAGGAAGGAGAGAACCCAGATCTGAAGAAAAGGATAATACAGGCTTGAAATCACATCAACATGGAAGGAACAACTGCCTTAGGATACCCTAACTGTGTCGTTTCCGAGGATTATCTACATTGGGTACGAGAAAGAGCTCTTGAACTCAAAATGCCTTTCCCTTTTCATGAACCTATGGTGTTGACCTTTCAAGATCCTGATTGGCTCGATAGGAGTGAAATAGACCAACTAAAGACTGCTTTGGATGAAGCTCAGAAATTGAAGAGTGCTTGGAGGAACAAATACTTCATCCTCAAATTGGAGAAAGAGAAATCTCAGAAACTGCCAGAAGTAGAATCTGCAAGGAAAAGAAAGGCGCGAGAGGATTTATTTTCCTATCACACCTTATCAAGGACAACTACCAGTGCTGACCTCCCACCAACTATTATGGCCTAGAAACAGTATGTAGATCAGCTCATCCGCGAGAAAGCAAAATTACAGGAGCGCATCGACCAGCTTATAGAGGAGCTCTGTGTGAAGGAGGAACATGTGGAATACATTTCTAAGTTTTATTTTTCCTTTGTTTCAATATGATAAACTCTTAAGGGAGTACTTTGCTTTGTAATGTTTCTCAGATTTCACTAAAATGAGTTTTTCAATTATCCTACATTATAATACTGAAAAAACACTTTGAGTTTCTTGAGGTTTCATTCCTGCATCAGCATAGCATCCTTTGCATTCCAGGGTCTCACTCTTGCTTCATCTCCACAGACAAGCCGAATCACCAATACAACACTCGCGCCAGTCAACGTCAAAAGATGGATCAACTTGAACAGGAGAACAAGGTGCTCCGTGATGAGGTCGCAATTCTGAAGGAAAGCTTAGAGATATTGAATGGTTTAGTTGAAGCTTTGTCCAACCAGTCTGCACTCAACAATCAGGATGTTCTGAGGACTGTTATCTTTGAAGTTGTGTCAGCACCGATCCCAGTGGTGTCTGTTGCACCCTAAAATTTGCTCAACTTTATTCACTTGGTTTATGTTTCAATATCATTAGCATTTGCATATAGAGGCATGTACATAGACTAATCATCTGCATAGCATAGCATGGCAAGTCATCTAACAGGGGATCAAGCATTATTCTCATCTCTAGAGGCCTATCAAGACGTTATTATCCTAATTCAATCTCATTCAAGTCATCAGAAAAGAATTTGAGAGCAGAGAGGTTAGTAGATCAAGCCTTGAGTCTATTTCCTATATGAGGGCATCTGAGGGTCAACAAGGGGGTTGTGAGTTGTGAATTGAAGGCATGGAGAGCATCTAGACATCATGAGAGGCTTAGAAAGTCATTTGGGGAAGAAAACAAGTTGTTGAGGTGACCATAAGAATTGCAGATGAAGGCAGTCAACTAGGGTTTCATATGGGTCAACCCTAGGTCAACCCTAGGTCAATTGATTGATTTAAAAGCATTAAGGGCTATTGGAGAAAGGCGGGGTTCATCATTTGACAGGGAGAACAAGGATATGTTGTTATGCTAAGAAGAATTCAAGAGAGATCAAGGAGAAGAGGAGTCTCTAAATTAGGGTTTCTGTGTAAAATCCCCTAGTTTAGGTCAAATTTCCAAGCAAGATAAGTCAAAATGCAAGATTCAAATGGATCCTTGGCCAACATGGAACTTGTAGAGGATCTCAAGACCTTTAATTTGAGTGGTGGAAGACATCAAGGAGATTTATAGAACTCAAGTTATGGTCCTTGCAAGTTACAGGTCATCTGAGGTATCTGAAATTTTGTCTGCAGAAGTGACTTGACTTCCAAGCAATTTTTACCCCTCAAGGAGATTTCAAATAAATTTATGGTCAACATAAGAATTGTTCCTCATTGTCTTAGCTTTCTAGAATGGTATGATATGCCTTCATATGATGTGTGGAACTCAACTTATGGTCTTGGCAAGCAAAGGGTATTTTGGTCATTTGTCAGTTATAGGTCATTTTTAAGCAAAGGCCATATCTCCTATTTCCAAGCCTCAAATGGAAAAACTCAAAACATGAAAGTTGTTCAAAATGTGATTTTAAGTCAAGAAAGAAGGTCATGAATGATTGGAAAAGCTCATAGCATGGAATTGCATGATTGGTCAAAAGATGAACTAAAAAGGGCTTATAAGTTGAAAAAGTTGAATTTGGAAATTGGTTTGGAGGATCTAGAAACCTAAAATAGGTCATCCAATATATCATTTTGATTGGAAACCTCATTTTAAAGACATTGGTTCATCCACATTTTTAAGTTTAAGCTTAAAAATGGGACTTCCTTTGTAAATTTGCTTCTTGCCTCATAAGGTCACATGGCAAAACCCCAAATAAACAAGGAACCAATGGGCAAGCTTGCAAGGTTTTTCAGTTCAATCAAAATACCATCTAAGGAGAATTTCAAAGGAGAAGTGAGGAGTGTGCAAGCTTGAACAAAGAATGGCATATGCTTAGCATGGAATCAAAAATCTCATGAGGTGAGATATCCAATTTCTCATTGGATTGTTCCAGTCCCTTCTAGATCATTCTTACACCATCTATAAGTAATTTGGGATGTGCTCAGATGCAGAGGTTAGAGAGAATTGCTGCAGAAAGAGAGATTGAAATCAAAGTTCTTCCATAGCAAGTCATTTTCCAATTCTTCATTTCTTCTCCATTCTGTTCAATTTCTTGATCTGATCCGATTCTATCATCATCATTGAGTGTGTGACAATCAAAATCAGAGGAAATTCAAGTCCAAATCGTGTTCTTGAGTTTCTGCACATTCAACTGCAAGTCAGATTCTGTTATGGTGATCCAAGCCGTTTGAGGAAGAATCGTTGCAAACAGAAGCAAGATACCAATACATTGACTGATCCTGGAATCTTACAAGCCTTGAATTGAAGAAAATCGCCTTCTGTTTTCATCATTTTTCCAGGTTGGTACTTTTCTTAATTTGGCTCGAATCAGAGGAAATCTTAGTGAATTGTTAGGGTAGACATACTCTAGGTGGTTAGAGGTTGGTTTCTGGACAGTTTGATGGAATTTGATGAAGATTAATGTGTGTGTGCAATTTCTGTTTGGACATAGAACCCTGTGGATAAGGCTCTAGAACCCTAGGTTGTTAAGGATATTTGATCAGTGTGAGGTCAGGAAGAGTTTGATGCATTAATTTTGTTGATTAGTGGTGATGGATGGGATGAGCATTCTTGGATTTCAGATCGGGTTCGATGATATAGGTGATATAAATTGATGTGGATGACATGAGTGAATTCAGGATGAAAAATGGATCATGTTAGGCTTTTATTTCGTGAATTTTGATTAAGAATTGAGAGGATTCGAGTGTTGACATTGGAGGTTCCAAGCTTGAGCTTCCATGGAGTTTTGGCTCCAAACTGATTCAAATGGGGAAGATGGATCGTATACCATTGGATGCGCGTGGACCATTGACCAAGGGATCAAATCGTGTGGACAAGATTTCGTTTCAGACTGTGAGGACTTGGCTAGCATGTGAAACGCTGCGTTTCACTAATGGTACCGTTCTGGGCCTTGGATCAACATTCCTAGGCACACCCCCTTTTGGATAAGCCCAACCATTTCCACGTGATATTGTTGCTTCCTGCACCGAGTTCTTTGTTATTTTTCTGGCATTTTTCCATTTAATTTCCTGAAGCGCATTGGGCCTGGTGATATTATTATTCGCGCCCCCTTTTCCAGCCCACCATGGATTACAACTGCAGCGAACTGCTATTCTCACCCCTCCCATTTATTTCTTCATATGTCTTCTTATTTCTTTTCACTTTTTCATGCATTTTATAAAAATCACATAAAATTGAAAAATCATTATTTTTTGACAATTCTTTTTACATATTTTTCTTTAGGATGTCTAGAAAATTATAAAAAATAAAAATTGCATTTTATTTTTTATTTGATATTTTTCCCATATTTTCTAAATAAATAATATTTTAATAGTTTCATTTCATGCATGATTTTGTTATTTTTTGTTCCATTAGATACTTTCCTATTTTTTGTTCATTCTTCTTAAGTTATGTAGGTTAGACATCAAACTTGTAGATACAATTTAGTTCCCTTTTTTAGAAATTAATTTTAGGTGCTTAGTGTAGGTGAGAACAACATGGACAAAACTAGGGTTTTAGGTGATGACTTAGGAGAATCAATTCATTTCCCTTAGGACTTAGGGTTTGAATAGTTTAGCTATGGGACTATAGGGGCTATGGGTAGTTATTAGATCCCCTTAGAAAAGTCAGGATTCCCCTACTGCTATTACTCTACTGTATATCTGATTGACTGGTGTGGTGTGCCCTCTGGGGATTGTTGCTTGCTGGTTTGGGTATTGGGTTTGTCTGGGGACCTGGGAGAGCTGAAGACCTGGGAGAGCTGAAGACTTGAGGAGATGAAGACCATTGGAGATCCAGAGATTGAAGATCAACTGACAGAGTTGAATAGGGGGGTTATTGCTAGCAGCTGCTGAGTAGACTAGGGTCTAGGAGCTAGGCAGAGCTCTAGATTAGAAAGCTTGCTTCTCAAACATAGATGGCTTTGTTTGCCTCTATCCTTTCTCTATGATTCAAAGTCTCTTTCAAATATCCACCTCCTTCCTTTGGAAGGATCAGTGAATATATTTGAAAGATAGAACTTTTGAGAGGAAACTTTCTGTTTAATGTTAACAGTTGATGAACTACCATTGGTAGGTAATTAACTGTCTAACATTCATTCACTTCATTCTTGTGACTGATTCCTCATCCTGGAGGTTTGAACTTGAAGAAAAGCCATGGCAGATAGAAGACTGATGATCAAAGCCCTTGCCTGAAGGCCATGAAGATGGAGATTGATGCTTGTTGAAGCCTGTAGCTGATTGGAGATTACTTGAAGCTAGATGTTGAGTCAGAGCTGCTGATGCTGTTTATTTTTGCTGTATTTCATTCCTGATGTATTGATTGGTTTTCTGGACTGTATTGTTTGATGTTTACCCTGTTGGGTTGAAAGTGAAGTCTGTTCACTTTTGCCTATTGTTTTCTAGGTTCGAGGTTGAGTGGGACTCCCTTGCCTCGCTTGTATTACTGCATTCATGCATTTTACTGTTTTACTGTATATATATCTGTTATTGTTTCTGTTTCTGCCTATCTCGTAGGATCTCTGTTTCTCTCTGTGCAAGAGAGGAACATGATAGACACTAGGTCTTAACCCATGCATGATAACATTAGGTTAGTTTGATTCCCTTCGCAACCGGAGGTTAGAGTTCTGTCTCTTCTCTCTCAAAACAAACAGAAAAACACATAAAGATTTCAAACACAATAAAAGACACTTCTTCCGTAAAAGAATGTGAACTCATCAAGACGTCATTTTTGTCCGCCGGGACTGCTAATCAAGAAACCCTTTTTCAGAAGGAGTAAAATCAACCAAGACAGACTTGTGTCGTACGTGGCCCGAACTACGTTTGCTCTGATCTTCCATGCTGTGTGGAAGTACGTAGGCATAGGATGTGATATCCTAGCGAGCAACCTTCCCCTCCTTTCCCGTAGGTAGGCGAACTACGTTGACTCTGATTTCTCGTTCCAGACGAGAATACGTAGGCATAAAGTGCGATACTTTGCCGAGTCATTTTTATTTTCATTTTATTTTCTTTTTAACCCTCGACCCATAGTTTAGATAGAATAACAATCCATACCCGAAAACAAGCGTGGATCCCGTCGAGTACGACGGACGTGAGGGGTGCTAATACCTTCCCCTTGCGTAACCGACTCCCGAATCCAGGTTTTGGTTGCGACGACCATACCTTTCCCGTGTTGTGCGAGGTTTACTCTGAGCGTTTCCTTTCCCTCCCGTGGGATAAATAACGCACGGTGGCGACTCTTCTGTTCAGCCGGCGCCGATTTTCGCAGTAGCGACAGCTGGCGACTCTGCTGGGGATCCAACGTCCCCTGGCTGCTAAGAACTGCGATGGTTCTTATGCATTTGGGATCCAACGTCCCTTTGAGCGAGTCAATCCTAGCGCTTGTTTTCCCGTCGAGGATTTTGTATGGAGTTATTGTATATTTCTAACCTTGTATTTTCAGCTTTGTATATTGATTATTATAGCTGTATTTGGGGTGTGACGGGTGTTCTGATATTGAGAGATAAGCCGGACCTGGGCTTGAGTGCACCTAGAATTAGCGCAGAAAGTAGTGGGCGCGTGCCGGCTTTGCTTGCATTAGTGTCTCATGAAATCTACACTCGGACGAGGTTCTTCTGGTTGGCTTCTTTTTCTACCCTTTGGGTCGAAGGGGTTGTTGGTCAGCTGAATTGTCGACTCCGGGAACCGATCATTTGGAAGTTGGCTAAGTGAGGCCTCTTCAGGATTTGATGATGCCACTCCTTCTGGGAATCGTATCATCAACCCTGAAAGTCTGTGACGCCGACGACCGCATAGGATGCCATACCTTTGTCAGTTACTAGGACATCCACCTGTGAGAAGGTTTGGGGTTATGCAGGTAACTAGACCTTCAGACTACCGGTTATTTCTTGATCAGAGATCCTGGGTATTTATGGAGAGTTCTGAGGTCTGTCAGAGACCAGTTGGAGGTATGTTCTGAGGTCTGTCAGAGACCAGTTGGAGGTATGTTCTGAGGTCTGTCAGAGACCAGTTGGAGAGTTCTGAGGTCTGTCAGAGACCAGTTGGAGGTATGTTCTGAGGTCTGTCAGAGACCAGTTGGAGAGTTCTGAGGTCTGTCAGAGACCATTTAGAGATGTGATTTGAGGTCTACCAGAGACCAGTGGGAGTTATGGTTTGAGGTCCATCAGAGACCAGTAATGGAGCTTTGTTTTAGGTCTATCTGAGACCAGGGTTTGAGGACTTCTGGAGGGTCTATCTGAGATCTCTTGATATGGTTCAGGATATTCAGCTACAGCTTTGGTCCCTGTTGCATGTTACTTGCATTGCATTGCCTGCATATCCATTACCATTTGCATTTCACTAACGTGTGTCTGTGCTGCAGGTGCATTTGCATTTCCCTAGTTCTAGTGCCCGGACTTCTGAGTATTGATTATGGCTGGTTTGAGGAAAACAGTTGCGTATAAGCTGCCTGCACCTGACATTACCCCTTTACTCGGTCTGATATCTCTTGCTGATGAAGAGGTTAGAAGAAGCTTCCGAATGAGTCATGGAAGATTACTAAGATTAGTCTGCAAGCCCACTGCTGATGAGATGAACGGGCTATACACCTTGATGCAGTTCTATGATCCCGCATTGAGATGTTTTACGTTTGCTGACTTCATTCTAGGGCCTACCATTGAAGAGTATGTGGAGTTTACTGAGTTACCGGTGCAGAACAAGGTTCCCTTTATTCACTCTGCTGCTGAGCCCAAGTTGGAGGACTTAGCCAAAGCCTTGCATATGAATGCTGCTGAGTTGTTAGTGACTTCTTGGCTCGGGGTTTCAGGTTTCCCTTTGGATTTTCTGGTTGGCAAGGCTCAAGAGTACGCCAAGAACGGTTGTTGGGTGGTTTTCAATGCTATTTTGGCTTTATGCATTTATGGAATTGTGTTGTTTCCTAACTTGCCCAACTTTGTGGACCTGGGCGCTTTCTATCTGTTTGCTGCAGGCAACCCAGTGCCAACGTTGATCGGAGACTTCTACCACTCATTGCACTACAAGAACGAAAACCGAAGGGGAAAAGTTGTTTACTGCTGTACTCCTCTATTGAATATGTGGTTCAAAAGTCATCTCCCCATGAAGGGACCATTTGTAGACAGCGCAACCTCAGCCAGCTGGTCAGAGCGCCTGATGAGGCTATATTCCGAAGACATTGTGTGGTTTGATCAAGACCTGTTGGGATCTGAGCTCATCTTCAGTTGTTCTGGGTACCCTAATGTACCGCTGGTAGGAAGAAAAGGGTGTATCAATTACAACCCTTCTCTATTCATTCGTCAGTTCGGATATGCGCTGAAGAATCCACCTCAGGAGGAAGAAGTACAGGAATCTCTGTATTTCACAGGTGACGTGAAGGGGGAGTTATTAGCCAAGTTGCAACATGCCTGGACGCGTATTAACCGCAGAGGGAAGCCGTTGTTGGGAAAGAATGACTGTCAGGCCTATGCACCTTATAGAGTTTGGATTCAGGAGAGGGCTAGTCAGTTGAGGATGCCGTTTCCAGACGCACCAGTTCTTGATCCTATTCCGGTAGCGGAGCCAACTACTGTTTCTAGGGAAGTCTATGAGCAAATTGTGAGAGAAAAAGAAGCCTTGATGAAGATCAACGAAGGGTTAGAGCAAGAGCTAGCTCAAGTACGCAGTGAGAAAAACAAGGCCGTATATGCTTTCCAACAACAGATCGAGCTGTTAAACAGGTTAGGGGCTGAGTTGACCGA
This sequence comes from Lathyrus sativus, assembly GCA_963859935.3. Lineage (NCBI taxonomy): Eukaryota > Viridiplantae > Streptophyta > Magnoliopsida > Fabales > Fabaceae > Lathyrus > Lathyrus sativus. The sequence continues at coordinate 78,216,542 of OZ012738.1, forward strand.
GGAAAAGAAAAAGCGCAAACGTCTGGGGCAAGAGTTCAGAAGCTCCCATGACATGCTGGAAGCCAAAAAGAAGGCGCTCGACGCAGCACACCGAGAAATCTCCTCTTGCAATAAAACTTGGAATGCTACACTCACCAATAACAAGAAGAGGGAAGATAAATTGAAGCAGCAAATCTCCGACCTCGAAGAGAAGTTGAAGTCTAACATCAAGAAGTGTGAGGAAGAAGTGATGACCCGGTATAGTGTCCAGCATGCACTGAACAAGGCAATCAAATCCAGAGATGAAGCGGTGTCTCAGAAGCGAAAGCTAGAAGATTGCTTCGGGGAAGCAACATGGGAAGAAACTGCTGAAGACGTGCGCCGCGTTCTTAGGAAGAGAAACCAACTGGTTGAAGGGCTGCTTACCCAACCAAGTCATCCGGAGACCAAGAAGTTGCTAGAAGAGTACCAGACTTATGGGAGTGTTTGATCATTTCATGTAGTAACTTGTATGCTTTATTTGCATAGTGCTGACCATCACCAGGACTGTTGGTTGAGGTCATGCCTTCTTATTGTACTCTCAGTGATATTGTACTCTCGGCTTATTGATTTTCCCTGCAATATATAAGGCTTTCTATGATTCAGCTCCGATATTCCTATTGTCAACACTATCACTGCATTGGCACCTTCACACTAGAACTGGGGGAATGAATTTCCCTAATGCACAGACACATTGCATTGCATTCATACGCATATTGCATTACAGGTAATTTTTGAATAAGTGTCTTATGTCCTGCTCTTTTCCAGGTACTTTCCAGGATTGCAGATCAACATCCGCACCACTATTCTACCCGCACCAACTGTCGAAGGATCATGGATCAAATGCAGAACGAGATGCAAGATGTGCGCGAGAAGCTCGCTCTCTTCATGCAGACCATGGAAGCTATTGCGAAAGGGCAGGAGAATTTGCAGGCCATGGTCCAGCCTCTGTTGGCCCGAAGCGCTGGTCATGGTAATGAAGATCATCAGTCTGTGCGGGTCGATACTGTTCATGGAGACGGCACTCCCACGCCAGTGGCTCCGCCTGTAATCAATACACCTGCTGCTAATGTTAACAACGCTACCGCTGCTGTAAATGGTAATGTCGGAGTTGGAAATGAGGCTGCTGTCCATAACGTTGGGCTGGGGGATGTCAATTTGGGTGACAATATGGGAGGCAACGGCTTTGTCAATGCTGGATTCGGGTTCAACGATCAGGGATTCGATAACACTGGCAAGTACGGCTTTAATGCTCAAGGCTTTGGGCAAGACGGTTATGGCGCGACCAATCAGGGTTACGGAGGCTTTGGAAACGGAAACGGTACTGGATTTATGGCTGTTGGTCCTGCTGGAGGTGTTCAAGGGTACGGCAACAGAGGTCGAGGTCCGGGGATGAATCAGATCAGAGTTGGGCGTAATAATGGATGTGATGGGTACGGAGCTGGAAATGGTATGTGGCAAGAAGATCAGCAGGAGGACGCCTTCTCCGGAGGAGGTTTTGAAGGACCAATGGATGACTCCCAGAAGATTAGAATGCTGGAGGAGCAGATGAGGGGAGTCCTAAACCAAAGTGCTGTGGGTTTGGACATGGCAACAATGGGTCTGGTACCTGGCTTGAGGGTGCCAATTAAATTCAAAGCTCCTGCGTTCGATAAGTATAAGGGGGACACATGTCCAAAAGTGCATGTACGAGCTTATTACAGAAAGATGTCTGCATATTCAACTGATGAAAGAATGCTGATGCATTTCTTTCAGGATAGTCTGTCGGGCCCTTCCCTAGAGTGGTACATGGGGTTGGAGCCAACTGATATCAAGACGTGGAAGCAATTAGCAGAGGCATTTGTAGCCCATTACAAGTATAACAGCGATTTGGCACCCAATCGGGTCCAGTTGGCCGGGCTGTCGCAAAAGAAGGGGGAGAGCTTTAAAGAGTACGCGCAAAGGTGGCGCGATATGGCTGCCAGGGTCCGTCCCCCGGTAGAAGATAAGGAAATGAATGACATGTTTGTCGGCACATTCACAGGTCTGTTTCATGATATGCTGTTTCATACGTCTCTGGCCAGTTTTTCAGACCTAATTCTGATGGGGGAAAAGATTGAACGTAACATCAAGCAAGGAAAGTTCCAAGTCGAGGAATCAACTGCATCCAGCAGTAATAGGAAAGCTTATGGTGGGCGCCGTCAGGGCGAGGCAAGCGCAGTATTTGGAGGCCGAGGCCGAGGCCGAGGCAGGGGACGAAACCAATATCGTCAGCCGCAGCAGGTGGCGAGTGTTACTATCCCATACCAACAAACATCGGTCCAGCAACAACAACCGGTCCAGCAGCAGCCAATGCAACAGCAGCAGCAGCCTCAGCAGGGGGCGCCACAGGCTCAGCGAAGATTCCAGGGTAATAAACCAAGGAGAGTGTTCGAGAAGCCTCCCTCAACCTACGCCGATTTGTTGCAAACATTGTTGGGATTGAATCTAGTAGAGAAAAGAACTTTGGCGCCAATAACGGGAGCTCCCCCGTTTGGCTACGATGCAAGCAGACGCTGCGAGTTTCATTCTGGAGCCCCGGGTCACGATATAGAAGGTTGCCATGCTTTTAAGCACGTTGTGCAGGATCTTTTGGACAACAAGACTATCGATTTCGGAACGGCAGGTCCGAATATAGTACAGAAGCCCATGCCTAATCATGGGGCTAACGCCATTCTAACTGAGGAAGGGTTGAATCTGATTATGAATGTTGTAGATTTAAAGACGCCGCTGAGCGAGATAAAGAGCCGATTGTTGCAAGGGGGTGTTTACCCGGGATGTGATGAATATTGCTTAGACTGTTGGACCCTACCTGGAGGGTGTGATGATTTGAAGAAGGGCATTCAGGCTTTAATTGATGAAGGTATATTGCAGTTTGATCAAGCAGCCACTGAAGAACCCGCGGGGGCAGTAGCAGATAATCAGAATGATGTGGCTACTGTGACAATTCCTCGGAAGACGATCACTATTGCAGCACCAGCTCAGCGTCCACCGATCACCATAACTAAAGCCGGGCCGATCCCGTACGAAAGCACGAAATCAATCCCATGGTCATATGGGTTGGAAGTATATTGTGACGGAATAAAAATGGATGTTAATAAACAGCCAGCCGAGACGGTGGATAATGTTGTCGGCTCAGGAGGCATGACAAGGAGTGGCCGGATCTTTATATCTCCTGAAGTGGAGGCTGAAAGACTAGCGAAAGGAAAAGGGAAAGTGGTTGAAAATGTTCCGGTGCAAGCAAGTGAAAAAGAAGCAGCATCGAAGGATGTAGAAGAGTTCATGCGCTTGATTCGAAAAAGTGATTATAAGATTGTGGAGCATCTGCAGCAGACACCGTCCAAGATATCTATCCTGTCATTGCTGTTGTGTTCGGAAGCTCACAGAAATGCGTTGCTGAAAGTCCTGGATACTTCTTTCGTACCCCAAGACGTCTCCGTAAATCAGCTAGAAGGAGTGTTGGCACATGTGAACGCAGGCCACAGTCTGGGCTTTACCGACTTCGATTTAACCCCGAAAGGGAGAGATCACAATATGGCGCTGCACATATCTGTCGAGTGTAGAGGATCAGTAATGTCGCACGTATTGGTTGACACCGGGTCATCTTTGAATGTGCTGCCCAAGAAGGCGATGATGAAGTTGGATGTTAGAGGAATTTTGTGCACACCTAGCGACTTGGTAGTCAGAGCGTTTGACGGCACGCGGAGAACGGTCTTTGGATCAATCACATTGCCCCTACAGGTGGGGCCGGAGGTGTTTGCAACTGAGTTTTATATCATGGACATACAGCCTGCGTACAACTGCTTGCTTGGAAGACCCTGGATTCATGGAGCAGGGGCAGTCACATCCACCCTGCATCAGAAGTTAAAATATATGGTTGGAGACAGCGTAGTCACTGTATGCGGAGAAGAGGACATCCTGGTCAGCCATCTGTCGTCATTTAAATATGTGGAAGTCGACGGGGAGATCCACGAAACGCCCTGCCAGGCATTCGAAGGTTTGCGCATCAAGGACAAAGGCCCCGGGCCGAGCAAAGTGCCGGAGATAGCCGTCTCATCGTATAAAGAAGCTCAAGCTCTAGTGGAAGCAGGAGAAGCCAAAGGCTGGGGCAAAGTGCTGGACATTCCTGTGAAGATGGACCGGTTTGGGCTGGGATACCAACCGTCGTCATCAACTCCTTCCGTGGGGGCCCCCCGTTTCAGAACACCAATCACCATCTCTGCCAGTGGAGTATGTCACGAAACTGTCAATGCTGCTTCGGAGTCTGACGAAGGGGACAGCGACTGTGATATGGATGCCTGGATTCAGCCAAGCACGCCAGGACAAGGACTGTGCAACTGGTCTATTCAGGAGCTTGTTCCTGTGACTTTTAAACAGTAATGCTTTGCTTTATTAATTGTTGAACAATCTGATGTCTTGCCCGGGGCATCATGATTTGCTTAGGGCTGTGTTGTTATAAACATTGCGTATTAATCATTAAATAAATGGCGTTTTTTCATGTGCAAACACTGTAATCCCTGTCTTTCTTGTTTTATAGTTTTCAATAAAATGGCAACGTGGTTATTCGCTTTATATGCATTTTGAAGCACTTAACCATTCCTGTTGCAGGATAACATTTTCAGATGACATCCTTGAACCACCTATGACTCGTCCCGATTTTGAGCACCCGGTGTTTCAGGCCGAAGAAGAGGTTGTCGAGGATAGCGACGTTCCTGAAGAACTGTCCTGGTTAGTAAAGCAAGAGGAAAGAGCCATTCTGCCTCACAACGAGGTCATCGAAATTATCAACTTGGGGTCGGAAGGGGTTGAGAAAAACATTCGTATCGGAGCCGCGCTGCAGGATGATATCAAGCGGAGACTGGTTGAAATGCTCCAAGAGTATAGTGATGTATTCGCTTGGTCGTATGAAGATATGCCAGGGCTCGATACAGATATGGTCGTGCATCGCCTGCCACTGAAAGAAGATTGCCCGCCGGTCAAACAAAAGCTTCGCAGAACTCGACCAGATATGGCAATGAAGATCAAAGAGGAGGTTCAGAAACAGTGGGACGCTGGTTTCCTGGCTGTGACAAAGTATCCATCATGGGTTGCTAACGTCGTACCAGTGCCAAAGAAAGATGGCAAGGTTCGAATGTGCGTGGATTATAGAGATTTGAATAAAGCAAGCCCAAAAGACGATTTTCCACTTCCTCATATTGACGTGCTAGTTGATAATACTGCTCAATACTCCGTATTCTCCTTCATGGATGGCTTTTCAAGCTATAATCAAATTAAAATGGCGCCAGAGGATATGGAGAAGACTACTTTCATAACGCCTTGGGGAACATTTTGCTACAAAGTGATGCCCTTTGGTTTGAAGAATGCTGGGGCAACATATCAGCGTGCGATGACGACTCTTTTCCATGACATGATGCATAAAGAGATCGAAGTTTATGTTGACGATATGATTGCCAAATCCCAGACGGAGGAAGAGCATCTGGTGAATTTGCTGAAGTTGTTTAAAAGGCTTAGGAAGTTCAGGCTGAGGCTGAATCCTAATAAATGCACCTTCGGGGTGAGATCGGGTAAGCTGCTGGGGTTTATCGTAAGCGAAAGAGGAATAGAGGTTGATCCTGCTAAAATAAAAGCAATTCAAGAAATGCCGACGCCTAAAACAGAGAAAGAGGTGCGCGGGTTTTTAGGGAGGTTGAACTACATTGCCCGGTTCATATCTCACCTAACGGCCACGTGTGAACCGTTATTCAAGTTGTTGAAGAAAGATCAAGCTGTGACGTGGAACGAAAATTGTCAAAAGGCGTTCGATAAAATAAAGCAGTATTTGCAGGAGCCTCCTATTCTAATACCCCCAGTGGCAGGTAGGCCCTTGATAATGTATTTGACGGTTCTTGAGGGAAGCATGGGTTGTGTCCTCGGTCAACACGACGAGACGGGGAGAAAAGAGCATGCGATCTATTACCTGAGTAAGAAATTTACAGATTGTGAATCCCGATACTCAATGCTTGAGAAAACTTGTTGCGCGCTAGCCTGGGCCGCCAAGCGTTTGCGGCAGTACATGCTGAATCATACAACCATGCTCATCTCGAAGATGGATCCTATCAAATATGTGTTTGAAAAGCAGGCGTTGTCAGGTAGAATTGCCCGTTGGCAGATGGTCTTGACTGAATATGATATTCAATACGTCTCGCAAAAGGCTATAAAGGGGAGTGTGATGTCTGAGTATCTGGCGGAGCAGCCTATTGAAGAGTACCAATCGATGAGGTTTGATTTTCCTGACGAGGATATCATGTACCTAAAGATGAAAGATTGTGAAGAGCCGTTGCCAGACGAGGGACCAGAGTTGGGGTCCAAATGGAAGATGATATTTGACGGAGCCGTGAATGCTTACGGTAGCGGAATAGGGGCAATCATCACCACGCCACACGGGTCGCACATCCCATTTACTGCCCGATTGACCTTTGCCGTTACCAACAATGAGGCCGAATACGAAGCTTGTATAATGGGGCTTGAAGAAGCCATTGATTTGCGAATCAAACATCTAGACGTATACGGAGACTCAGCTCTGGTGGTGAATCAGATAAAAGGGGAATGGGAGACACGGCAGCCCAATTTGATACATTACATGAATTATGCAAGGAGATTGTTGCCTTTCTTTGACAAAGTTGAATTGTATCACGTACCGCGGGCAGAAAATCAAATGGCTGACGCCCTTGCCACTTTGTCTTCCATGTACAAGGTCAACTTCTGGAACGAAGCTCCCCGAATCATATCTCTCGGCTAGACAGGCCAGCTTATGTATTTGCTATTGATGAAGCATCTGATGGCAAACCATGGTATTTCGATATCCTTAATTTCCTGAAGAATAAAGAGTATCCGGCTGGGGCGTCCAGTCAAGATCAGAAGACTCTCAGGAGATTAGCGGGTAATTTCTATTTGAACCCGGATGGCGTCTTATACAGAAGGAACCACGATTTGGTGCTGTTGCGTTGTGTAGACGAGAAAGAGGCAAAGCTTCTCATGGAGGAAATACACGAAGGTACCTTTGGTACGCATGCTGGTGGACATGCTATGACGAGAAAACTGCTGCGGGCTGGCTATTTTTGGCTGACCATGGAAACTGATTGTTTCAAGTTTGCGAGGAAGTGTCACAAGTGCCAAATCTATGCTGATAAGATCCATGTGCCTCCGAGTCCTCTAAATGTGATGTCATCGCCTTGGCCATTTTCAATGTGGGGAATCGATATGATTGGAAAAATCGAGCCGACAGCTTCCAACGGGCATCGGTTCATCCTAGTAGCAATCGATTATTTCACCAAGTAGGTGGAAGCGGCGTCTTACGCGAATGTAACGAAGCAAGTGGTGGCCAGATTCATCAAGAGAGACATCATTTGCCGATATGGGATTCCCGAGCGGATAATCACGGATAATGGTTCAAATCTGAACAACAAAATGATGAAGGAGCTCTGTCAGAATTTCAAGATCGAACATCACAATTCCTCTCCTTACCGACCCAAGATGAATGGCGCTGTTGAGGCGGCCAATAAAAATATCAAGAAGATTGTTCAGAAAATGGTGGTGACCTATAAGGATTGGCATGAGATGCTACCTTTTGCTTTGCACGGTTATCGTACGACGGTACGCACATCAACCGGGGCAACTCCGTTCCCGTTAGTATACGGAATGGAAGCGGTATTACCATTGGAAGTTGAGATCCCTTCTCTGAGGGTATTGCGAGATGTTCAGCTAGACGAGGCAGAATGGGTAAAAAACAGATTGAACCAACTGAGCTTAATGGATGAAAAGAGGCTAGCTTCTCTAGCATACGGGCGTTTGTACCAGAGCCGAATGAAGAAAGCGTACGACAAGAAGATACATCCGCGAAGCTTTCAGACGGGCGACCTTGTGCTGAAAAGGATTCTCCCGCCGCAAGCAGATCACAGGGGCAAGTGGACCCCCAACTACGAAGGGCCACACGTTGTCAGGAAAGTATTTTCAGGAGGAGCGTTGTTGTTGTCCACCATGGACGGAGAAGACTTCACGTCGCCTGTGAATTCGGACGCAGTTAAAAAATACTTTGCTTAAAATAGACCCGCTGGACAGAAAAAAGAGAGTCCAGGCAAAAATGGGGCATCCCGGCGAACCAAAAACAGAATGAAAGGTTCGGGCAAAAATTAGGGATAAAATTGAAAAAATGTACACCCGCGAAGTTGAAAACTTACACTGGGCGGCTTCGGCAAAAAAGGGTATCCCGGTGAACTGAAAACCCGTAAAGGGCGGTTCACGCAAAAGTTAGGGATTTGAAAAGCAAATGACTGCGGTCCGAATTTGATACTGCATTGCGCATTGGTGCGGGAGAATATACCGGAGGAGCCAGTTATCGGATACAATCTCTTCAGAAGTGGAGATACCGGGAAAGCATTAGGGTCGGACGAGTCATGGGAGGATCAATTCGTGGTGTTCATCTGTATCCCGTTGCCGACATGTGCACAAATTTAAGTTGTCAATATTTATGCTTCTTGTGTATACTTCTATATTTGTATATTTGCTTTGTGTAGCTTCCTCATTTCAGGAGTTACATCCCGTGTACAAAACTCCGCCCATTCAGGGGCCCGATCAATAAAATACGTTATTCAGTACTTGACACTGTTCTTTACTGTTTTGTGCATGATTAACGCCTAAGTTTGATGAAACTAGCATGAGTATAACGTCGCCGGCCCTTGCCAACAGTTGCTAAAGCTTTGAATTAACTGAAAATAACGTCACTAACCTGAATTGATTTGGTTGCATAGGCTTGTCTCGTCTTGTTTGTGTTGTTGCAGGTTTCATAACCGTACGAGGAAGATGATCAAAAGATTGCAATAACTAAAGATTCAGCCCTCACGCAGGTCATGCTGGTTCTTCCCGAAGAAGGATAGAACTCTCCAGCTAGTCGTAGCTTGTGCGAAAAGGATTATCCAGCAAAGTCGTTCATCCTCAACAGAATTGACGATTCCAAGATCGTAAGGCTGTACTCCGACAGTATATCTCAAGCAGAGTGGTGTAGCCGCAAAGGATCAATAGTTGTGAGCTGTATCCAGACAAGTTCATCTTTCCTCGCAGGGTCATTCACTCTCCCCCAGCGGAGTTCTCTCCTTGCAGCAAATGTTCTTTCCTCCCAGTGGAACTCGAAGATCAAGACTCTCCCCGGCAGAGTTGGTGGTGGGTCCTGTCATTTATTTTGTCATGGATACTGTGCAATATCAGTTCACTCTCCAGCAGAAAGTCCGATCATACTATGCACATCTGCTATTCCCCAGCGAAGTTATACTCCTCAGCAGGGGTTTACCTCAACGGGGTATTTGGTTCAAGCTCCCAACTTCCCAGCATGGTTGACTTCACCCCTCCGGCATTTATTTTGCTGGAATATTTCTGTAGCATCCGGCTATCCCCGGCGGAGTCGGCATTATCTTCAGCATTTATTTTGCTGAAGTAGTTTCTGTACTCTAGCAGTTCAGGTGGAGAGAACTCTTGCTCAAATGAACAACCAAACATTCAAGATCTCGGCATGAGACATCCAATGATAATGTCAGTTTCGGCAGTATTCCCCACAGAGTTATCAGGATAAGTTCCTCTTTATTCCCAAGCAGAGTTAGTCGTCATCAGGGGTTCCATGAATCAGAATTTCAGAGGCCACCGCCGGTTATCAGAGCAGGCGTCCGGTAGTTTGGTTTCCAGATATCCCCAGTAGAGTCCGCCTCAAAGTCGCTGTCACGTTGGTGCTGAGAAGTTTGTGGGTGGGGATCAATGGAGAACTAAGTCCTGACGTGGACAATTTATTCCTATATTGACGGGATTTCTTCAGAAGTGGGCGTCCTAACGTGGACAGGTTTATTTCCCCGGGTTGGTGAAGTGTGTTAGTCCTAATGTGGGCAGATTCGGGTTCTCGAAATTGGTGGAATGGGAGGTCATGACGTTGACGAAAGTGATTACTCTTTGTGTTGGTGTCCTGACGTGGACCAGTTCCTCTCCGCAGTTATCTTTCTTTGTGTTGGCAAATCATGGGTCCTGACGTGGACAGATCAGACAAGGGTGTGAGTCCTTACGTGGACAAGTCTTATTTCCTCAGCAGGTCGAAGACGCCTGAGTCCTAACGTGGACAAATCAGGACGAAAGAGGGGTCCTGATGTGGACAAGTCTATTCCTTACATGGGAAAAGAGGTTTCAGTTCCTTACGTGGAAAGGCGAGTTTATTCCTAGCGTGGAAAGACGAGATTCCTTACGTGGAAAAAATGGGTTTCCTTACGTGGAAAGATTGAGTCCTCACGCGGACGTATCGAGATTGATTCCTGACGTGGAAAGAAAGAGATTTTTTCCTTACGTGGAAGAGTTTAGTCCTGACGTGGACAAATCAAAGAAGATATTCCTAACGTGGAAGAAGAAGATAGATTCCTTACGTGGAAAATTTAGTCCTTACGTGGACGGATTCAAGAAAAGTTGATTCCTGACGTGGAAGAATGGTGTATTCCTTACGTGGAAAGGTGAGTCCTAACGGGGACAGGTTCAGAACCAAAGTTGTATTCCTTACGCGGAAAGATGGGAGTCCCAACGCAGACATATCGAGTTGTATTGGAGTCCTTACGTGGACAGATTGATATAGTTCTCCTTATGTGGAAAGAAGATTGCTTCCTGACGTGGAAAGATGAAAGGTTTAGTCCTGACGTGGACAGATACAGAAGAGATGATTCCTAACGTGGACAGGTGTTACTCCTAACGTGGACGATGTTATTCCTAACGTGGACAGGTGTTACTCCTAACGTGGAAGAGTTTTATTCCTAACATGGACGATTCAGTTTATGGAAATGCAGACGAATTATCCCCAGTTGCCGAGATTTTTCTGGGTTAACAGCAAGTGGAGTCCTAACGTGGACAGGTTTTAGTTGAGATTTCTTCGTATTGATGACAGACAGAGTCCTAACGTGAACAAGTAAGCAATCTGTTATGACAGAATCCTTTTCAGAATGGTGAAGACAATCCCCAGCGTGGTCGTTACGAGATCAGTGAGCAGCTGCAAACAGTCAGATCCAGGCAGTGGATGTCGTTACCCAGACAGTGGTGCAGTTTATTTCTGCGGTTGGCAAATTTCCGGGTTCTTAGTATTCAATCGTCTCGTACCTCGAATGTTTGAAGGCCGTTCGCTCTTCACCCAATCGGGTCCAAGTCGCTTGAATAGGGGCAGCTGTTGCACCCTAAAATTTGCTCAACTTTATTCACTTGGTTTATGTTTCAATATCATTAGCATTTGCATATAGAGGCATGTACATAGACTAATCATCTGCATAGCATAGCATGGAAAGTCATCTAACAGGGGATCAAGCATTATTCTCATCTCTAGAGGCCTATCAAGAGGTTATTATCCTAATTCAATCTCATTCAAGTCATCAGAAAAGAATTTGAGAGCAGAGAGGTTAGTAGATCAAGCCTTGAGTCTATTTCCTATATGAGGGCATCTGAGGGTCAACAAGGGGGTTGTGAGTTGTGAATTGAAGGCATGGAGAGCATCTAGACATCATGAGAGGCTTAGAAAGTCATTTGGGGAAGAAAACAAGTTGTTGAGGTGACCATAAGAATTGCAGATGAAGGCAGTCAACTAGGGTTTCATATGGGTCAACCCTAGGTCAACCCTAGGTCAATTGATTGATTTAAAAGCATTAAGGGCTATTGGAGAAAGGTGGGGTTCATCATTTGACAGGGAGAACAAGGATATGTTGTTATGCTAAGAAGAATTCAAGAGAGATCAAGGAGAAGAGGAGTCTCTAAATTAGGGTTTATGTGTAAAATCCCCTAGTTTAGGTCAAATTTCCAAGCAAGATAAGTCAAAATGCAAGCTTCAAATGGATCCTTTGCCAACATGGAACTTGTAGAGGATCTCAAGACCTTTAATTTGAGTGGTGGAAGACATCAAGGAGATTTATAGAACTCAAGTTATGGTCCTTGCAAGTTACAGGTCATCTGAGGTATCTGAAATTTTGTCTGCAGAAGTGACTTGACTTCCAAGCAATTTTTACCCCTCAAGGAGATTTCAAATGAATTTCTGGTCAACATAAGAATTGTTCCTCATTGTCTTAGCTTTCTAGAATGGTATGGTATGCCTTCATATGATGTGTGGAACTCAACTTATGGTCTTGGCAAGCAAAGGGTATTTTGGTCATTTGTCAGTTATAGGTCATTTTTAAGCAAAGGCCATATCTCCTATTTCCAAGCCTCAAATGGAAAAACTCAAAACATGAAAGTTGTTCAAATGTGATTTTAAGTCAAGAAAGAAGGTCATGAATGATTGGAAAAGCTCATAGCATGGAATTGCATGATTGGTCAAAAGATGAACTAAAAAGGGCTTATAAGTTGAAAAAGTTGAATTTGGAAATTGGTTTGGAGGATCTAGAAACCTAAAATAGGTCATCCAATATATCATTTTGATTGGAAACCTCATTTTAAAGACATTGGTTCATCCACATTTTTAAGTTTAAGCTTAAAAATGGGACTTCCTTTGTAAATTTGCTTCTTGCCTCATAAGGTCACATGGCAAAACCCCAAATAAACAAGGAACCAATGGGCAAGCTTGCAAGGTTTTTCAGTTCAATCAAAATACCATCTAAGGAGAATTTCAAAGGAGAAGTGAGGAGTGTGCAAGCTTGAACAAAGAATGGCATATGCTTAGCATGGAATCAAAAATCTCATGAGGTGAGATATCCAATTTCTCATTGGATTGTTCCAGTCCCTTCTAGATCATTCTTACACCATCTATAAGTAATTTGGGATGTGCTCAGATGCAGAGGTTAGAGAGAATTGCTGCAGAAAGAGAGATTGAAATCAAAGTTCTTCCAGAGCAAGTCATTTTCCAATTCTTCATTTCTTCTCCATTCTGTTCAATTTCTTGATCTGATCCGATTCTATCATCATCATTGAGTGTGTGACAATCAAAATCAGAGGAAATTCAAGTCCAAATCGTGTTCTTGAGTTTCTGCACATTCAACTGCAAGTCAGATTCTGTTATGGTGATCCAAGCCGTTTGAGGAAGAATCGTTGCAAACAGAAGCAAGATACCAATACATTGACTGATCCTGGAATCTTACAAGCCTTGAATTGAAGAAAATCGCCTTCTGTTTTCATCATTTTTCCAGGTTGGTACTTTTCTTAATTTGGCTCGAATCAGAGGAAATCTTAGTGAATTGTTAGGGTAGACATACTCTAGGTGGTTAGAGGTTGGTTTCTGGACAGTTTGATGGAATTTGATGAAGATTAATGTGTGTGTGCAATTTCTGTTTGGACATAGAACCCTGTGGATAAGGCTCTAGAACCCTAGGTTGTTAAGGATATTTGATCAGTGTGAGGTCAGGAAGAGTTTGATGCATTAATTTTGTTGATTAGTGGTGATGGATGGGATGAGCATTCTTGGATTTCAGATCGGGTTCGATGATATAGGTGATATAAATTGATGTGGATGACATGAGTGAATTCAGGATGAAAAATGGATCATGTTAGGCTTTTATTTCGTGAATTTTGATTAAGAATTGAGAGGATTCGAGTGTTGACATTGGAGGTTCCAAGCTTGAGCTTCCATGGAGTTTTGGCTCCAAACTGATTCAAATGGGGAAGATGGATCGTATACCATTGGATGCGCGTGGACCATTGACCAAGGGATCAAATCGTGTGGACAAGATTTCGTTTCAGACTGTGAGGACTTGGCTAGCATGTGAAACGCTGCGTTTCACTAATGGTACCGTTCTGGGCCTTGGATCAACATTCCTAGGCACACCCCCTTTTGGATAAGCCCAACCATTTCCACGTGATATTGTTGCTTCCTGCACCGAGTTCTTTGTTATTTTTCTGGCATTTTTCCATTTAATTTCCTGAAGCGCATTGGGCCTGGTGATATTATTATTCGTGCCCCCTTTTCCAGCCCACCATGGATTACAACTGCAGCGAACTGCTATTCTCACCCCTCCCATTTATTTCTTCATATGTCTTCTTATTTCTTTTCACTTTTTCATGCATTTTATAAAAATCACATAAAATTGAAAAATCATTATTTTTTGACAATTCTTTTTACATATTTTTCTTTAGGATGTCTAGAAAATTATAAAAAATAAAAATTGCATTTTATTTTTTATTTGATATTTTCCCCATATTTTCTAAATAAATAACATTTTAATAGTTTCATTTCATGCATGATTTTGTTATTTTTTGTTCCATTAGATACTTTCCTATTTTTTGTTCATTCTTCTTAAGTTATGTAGGTTAGACATCAAACTTGTAGATACAATTTAGTTCCCTTTTTTAGAAATTAATTTTAGGTGCTTAGTGTAGGTGAGAACAACATGGACAAAACTAGGGTTTTAGGTGATGACTTAGGAGAATCAATTCATTTCCCTTAGGACTTAGGGTTTGAATAGTTTAGCTATGGGACTATAGGGGCTATGGGTAGTTATTAGATCCCCTTAGAAAAGTCAGGATTCCCCTACTGCTATTACTCTACTGTATATCTGATTGACTGGTGTGGTGTGCCCTCTGGGGATTGTTGCTTGCTGGTTTGGGTATTGGGTTTGTCTGGGGACCTGGGAGAGCTGAAGACCTGGGAGAGCTGAAGACTTGAGGAGATGAAGACCATTGGAGATCCAGAGATTGAAGATCAACTGACAGAGTTGAATAGGGGGGTTATTGCTAGCAGCTGCTGAGTAGACTAGGGTCTAGGAGCTAGGCAGAGCTCTAGATTAGAAAGCTTGCTTCTCAAACATAGATGGCTTTGTTTGCCTCTATCCTTTCTCTATGATTCAAAGTTTCTTTCAAATATCCACCTCCTTCCTTTGGAAGGATCAGTGAATATATTTGAAAGATAGAACTTTTGAGAGGAAACTTTCTGTTTAATGTTAACAGTTGATGAACTACCATTGGTAGGTAATTAACTGTCTAACATTCATTCACTTCATTCTTGTGACTGATTCCTCATCCTGGAGGTTTGAACTTGAAGAAAAGCCATGGCAGATAGAAGACTGATGATCAAAGCCCTTGCCTGAAGGCCATGAAGATGGAGATTGATGCTTGTTGAAGCCTGTAGCTGATTGGAGATTACTTGAAGCTAGATGTTGAGTCAGAGCTGCTGATGCTGTTTATTTTTGCTGTATTTCATTCCTGATGTATTGATTGGTTTTCTGGACTGTATTGTTTGATGTTTACCCTGTTGGGTTGAAAGTGAAGTCTGTTCACTTTTGCCTATTGTTTTCTAGGTTCGAGGTTGAGTGGGACTCCCTTGCCTCGCTTGTATTACTGCATTCATGCATTTTACTGTTTTACTGTATATATATCTGTTATTGTTTCTGTTTCTGCCTATCCCGTAGGATCTCTGTTTCTCTCTGTGCAAGAGAGGAACATGATAGACACTAGGTCTTAACCCATGCATGATAACATTAGGTTAGTTTGATTCCCTTCGCAACCGGAGGTTAGAGTTCTGTCTCTTCTCTCTCAAAACAAACAGAAAAACACATAAAGATTTCAAACACAATAAAAGACACTTCTTCCGTAAAAGAATGTGAACTCATCAAGACGTCATTTTTGTCCGCCGGGACTGCTAATCAAGAAACCCTTTTTCAGAAGGAGTAAAATCAACCAAGACAGACTTGTGTCGTACGTGGCCCGAACTACGTTTGCTCTGATCTTCCATGTTGTGTGGAAGTACGTAGGCATAGGATGCGATATCCTAGCGAGCAACCTTCCCCTCCTTTCCCGTAGGTAGGCGAACTACGTTGACTCTGATTTCTCGTTCCAGACGAGAATACGTAGGCATAAAGTGCGATACTTTGCCGAGTCATTTTTATTTTCATTTTATTTTCTTTTTAACCCTCGACCCATAGTTTAGATAGAATAACAATCCATACCCGAAAACAAGCGTGGATCCCGTCGAGTACGACGGACGTGAGGGGTGCTAATACCTTCCCCTTGCGTAACCGACTCCCGAATCCAGGTTTTGGTTGCGACGACCATACCTTTCCCGTGTTGTGCGAGGTTTACTCTGAGCGTTTCCTTTCCCTCCCGTGGGATAAATAACGCACGGTGGCGACTCTTCTGTTCAGCCGGCGCCGATTTTCGCAGTAGCGACAGTGTCTACTGTTGCTGAATTGACCTACAACATGCCACCAGGTTTCCCGTGGGGGATGCCTCCTCATTTCACTCCAGCTGGCTATCGTCCGCCTGTTCCTGAGGTCCCTGCCATGACCACTATTCAAACCATTCCTGCAACTGCTGCTGTGATGACTACAACACCTTCGCAAATGAATACTACTCCATATGTCCTAGACGAACCAATTTTTCGTGGGTCACCAAACGAAACTGTGGGTTTTGAAGAAAGGATGGATGGATTTCAAGACCAGTTTTCAGAGATTCAGAAAGAGTTGAAAGCTCTTCATGGGAAGGAATTGTTCGGCAAAAGTGCCTCTGACTTGTGCTTGGTCCCAAAGTCATCTTATCATGTATGCTAGAAAGATGTCTTCCCAAACTGACAATGATCAATTGCTCATTCATTACTTCCAAGACAGTCTAACTGGCGCTGCACTCAAGTGGTATATGGGGTTAGATAGCGCAAAAATTTGAACTTTCAATGATCTGGGTGGAGCCTTCATCAAGCAATACAAATATAATATGGATATGGCTCCTGACCGTGATCAGTTGAGAGCCATGACCCAGAAAGACAAAGAGAACTTTATGGAATATGCTCAACGTTGGCGCGAGTTAGCCGCGCAGGTCACACCGCCGTTAGAAGAAAAGGGAATGACCATGATTTTTCTAAAGACTCTCGGTTCATTCTTTTATGAGAAGATGGTGGCGAGTGCACCCAGCGACTTCACTGAAATGGTAAACATGGGTATGCGCTTAGAGGAAGGGGTCTGCGAAGGAAGGTTAGATAAGGAAGGGAGTGCTCCTAGAAATGCTAAAAAGTATGGGAGTGGTTTTGTGAAGAAGAAGGAGCAGGATGTAAATGTCGTACAACAAGGAAAGTTCAGGAAAATATATTCACCATCACATCAGGTTGCTGAAGTATCGCCAGTATTCAACGCTCCAGTTTATCAACCACAACTTGCTCAACCGTATTAGCAATCTCAGGCTCCACAGTCGTAGTATCAACAAAGTCCACAATCTCCTCAACAGAATCATCCATTTAACAATCAGGGTCGTGTGTACAGAAAAATAAACTTTGATCCCATCCCTATGACATATGTTGATTTGTTCCCAATTTTAATTCAAAAAGGGCATATACAGACGAGAGCTCCACCTAAGAATCCCAAGAATCCCTCTCCTTCATATAGAGCTGACAGGTTTTGCCCTTACCATCAGGGGGCTCTAGGTCACGATATTGAGAGTTGTTTTGGTATGAAGGCAGACGTCCAGAGGCACATTAAGTGCGGAATCCTATCCTTTAAGGATTCCAATCCTAATGTGCAAGACAATCCATTACCCCTGCATGGTTCGCCCTCTGTAAAAATGATTCAAGGTTATTGGGAAAGAGATGATCAAAAGGTTTCAAGCGAAAGCGCTGAAGAAGTGTTTGTTATAGTGCCTCATTTTAAAGAAGTGGAGCGTATTGAAATAATTTATGATAGTAGAAAGCCGACTGTTACTCCTTTGGTAATCAATGTGCCTGGGCCCACCCCTTACACTTCTAGTAAGGCAATCCCGTACAGATATAATGCCACGATGTTGGAAAATGGAAAAGAGGTGCCTCTGCCTACTTTGCCTTCGTTTGTTAACATCGGGAACGTTAGCGGAGTGACCAGAAGCGACCGAGTTTATCCTTCGGTACCTTTGAAAGACAAAGAGATCTCAATTGGGCAGCCAGGTTCAAAGGATCCAATTGTAGAACAATCTGGTGGATCTAGCTTGTCCAAGCCGGACGAATTTCTGAAGGTGATCAAAAGAAGTGAATACAAAGTTGTGGATCAGCTGTTACAAACTCCGTCTAAGATTTATGTACTGCAATTACTAATGAGTTCTGAAGCTCACAGGGAAGCACTCCAGAAAGTATTAGAACAAACATATGTTGAACAAGACGTAACTATGGAGCAATTTGATAATATTGTCGGTAATATTACTTCATGCAACTATCTTGGTTTTAATGAGGAAGATCTTCCAGAGGAGGGAAGAAGACATAATATGGCCTTGCATATTTTTGTGAAATGTGGGAACGATTCTTTGTCTAGTGTGCTGGTTGACACTGGATCTTCTTTGAATGTGATGCCTATAACTACTTTGGCCAAACAGTCTTATTAGGGACCGCCGATGAGACCAAGTCATGTCATCGTCAAAGCTTTTGATGGATCTAGAAAAACGGTAATTGGTGAGGTAGATCTAACAATAACCATTGAATTACAAACCTTTATGATCACTTTTCAAGTCATGGACATTCGCGCCGCCTATAACTATTTGTTAGGGAGGCCGTGGATACATGAAGCTGGGGCAGTTACCTCCACCCTACATCAGAAGTTGAAGTATGCTTTTGAAGGCAAAACGGTTACAGTTTGTGGGGAACGGGAATTGGTAGTGAGCCACTTATCATCGTTTTCATATGTTAATGCTGAAGAAGAGATTGGTACGCAATTCCAGGCTTTATCTATTATAGGCAACGGTGCCCAGAAATCCAGAGTACCTATGTCACCATTTAGGGACGCACAACAGATCGTGAACAATGGTTCTCAGGCAGGTTGAGGCAAGATGTTGTTGTTTCCAGAAAACAAGAATAAAGAAGGTCTCAGTTTCTCCAGCGGTTATGCTCAGCAAGCTATCAGAAATCAAGAGTTTCCACCGATTAAAGAAGTATTCCGCAGTGGAGGGATCATCCATCCTTCTCATATCAATGTCGTGTCAGAAGATGAGTCTGAAGGCTACATATCAAATGGTTCAACGAGTCTCTCCATTCGAAGAGTATGAGCCTTACATGGAGGATCCAGGTTACGTCTCAGACGATTTTGATTACAGTTTCGGAGTCTATGCTGTTACTGAAGAAGATTCTGATGAAGACGTTCCGAACTTTGTGACTCCAGGAGTTTTGGTCAAGAACTGGAGTGTGGTTGAGGCCCCTGTTGTTGTTCATATATCAAAGTAAAACATTTGTTTTTAAATTTTGCTCTGCCCAAGGTGATGTTTTGTTATGTGGGCTTACCTTTTAATAATTCCCTTTGCCCCGCCCAAGGGAAAGGCTGATCTTGTTGGGCATGTTTTCGTTCGGATTTTGCTATCATCAATAAAATGTTTTGTTTCCCTTTGTGTGTTCTTTTATCTTTCTTTTATTATTATTACTATGTTGGAAAATAATAATAAGTAGCATCTTGCGTACACACACTTTCCACTTTATAAAACTGAATAAAACCATATCACATGTGCAGACTGCTACACAAATCACATCTCGGGAATAATGACCCACTTCCTTCGCCGAACTTTGAATTTCCTGTGTTTGAGGCCAAAGATGAAGAATATTATATTCCAGAAGAGATCTCTAGACTGCTTGAGAAGGAATATAAGACTATTCAACCTCATTGAGAACTAGTAGAGGTGATCAATTTGGGAACAGAAGAAATCCATAGGGAAGTGAAAATCGAAGCTCTGCTCAAGCCTGATGTGAAAAAGCATTTGATTGAATTGCTCAGAGAGTTTGTCGACGTTTTTACTTGGTCATATCAGGACATGCCTGGTCTCGACACTACTATAGTTGAACATCGCCTGCCGTTGAAGCACGAATGCCCGCTAGTTAAACAGAAGCTCAGAAGAACTCGGCCCGATATGACTTTGAAAATCAAGGAAGAGGTACAAAAACAGATTGATGTAGGTTTTCTTGTCATTGTCGAGTATCAGCTTTGGTTAGCCAACATTGTGCCTATTCTGAAGAAGGATGGAAAGGTTCGTATGTGTGTGGACTATAGAGATCTGAACAAGGCCAGCCTGAAAGATGACTTTTCGTTGCCTCACATCGACATTTTGGTGGACAACACTGCAAGATAAGAAATCTTCTCTTTTATGGATGGTTTTTCAGGGTACAATCAGATCAGGATGGCTCCCGAAGACAGAGAGAAAACGTCATTCATCACACCCTGGGGCACTTTTTGTTATAGCGTTATGCCGTTTGGATTGAAGAATGCTCGGGAAACATATCAAAGAGCTATGACTACTTTGTTCCATGATATGATTCACAAAGAGATTGAAGTTTATGTGGACGACATGATAGCTAAGTCAAAGAATGAGGATGATCATGTTAAACATTTACTGAAGTTGTTTGGTCGATTGAGGGAATATAAGCTCCAACTGAATCCCAACAAGTGTACATTTGGTGTACGATCAGGGAAGCTTTTGGGCTTCATTTTTAGTCAGAAAGGTATTGAGGTGGATCCTGATAAAGTGAAGGCCATCCAAGAAATGCCAGCTCCGTCTACAGAGAAACAAGTCACAGGATTTTTGGGACGTTTGAACTACATCTCCCGATTTATATCTAATATGACTGCTACGTGTAAACCTATTTTCAAGCTTTTGAGGAAAGAACAAGGGTATGTTTGGACTGAAGATTGTCAAAAGGCTTTTGACAGTATCAAGGAATATTTGCTTGAACCGCCTATTCTGATACCACCAGTTAGAGGACGACCTTTGATCATGTATTTGACTGTGTTAGAAGACTCGATGGGTTGTGTACTCGGCCAGCGAGATGAAACGGGAAAGCAAGAGCATGTCACTTATTATGTGAGAAAGAATTTTATCGACTGTGAGTCCAAATACACTATGCTTGAGAAGACTTGTTGTGCTTTAGCATGGGCCGCTAAACGTCTGCGCCAGTATATGTTGAGTCACACTACTTGGTTAGTTTCGAAGATGGACCCTATCAAGTATATCTTTTAGAAGCCTGCATTGACTGGAAGAATTTCCAGATGGAAGATGTTGTTATCAAAAGATGACATCGAATACGATACTCAGATAGCTTTTAAAGGGAGCGTTTTGGCTGACCATTTAGCACATCAACCTATTTTGGACCATCAACCCTTGATTGATGATCTCCCTGACGAAGATGTTATGTATTTGAAAATGAAAGATTGTGAAGAACCTTTGCCGAATGAAGGACCCAAGCCAGGTTCTCAATGGGGTCTGATTTTTGATGGAGCTGTCAATGCTCATGGTAAAGGAATAGGTGCGGTTATTGTGACTCCTCATAGGTCTCATATCCTGTTTACCTCTAGATTAACGTTCAATTGTACCAATAATGAAGCCGAGTATGAAGCATGTATTATGGGCCTTAAGGAAGCGGTAGACTTGAGGATTAATAATTTGGATGTGTTCGGTGATTCTGCTGTAGTAATCTACCAAATCACAGGAGAGTGGGTAACCCGACAAGATAATTTGGTCCCATACAGAGACTATGCAAGAAGACTGTTACCTTTCTTTGATAGAGTCGATTTTCACCATATTCCTCGTGATGAGAATAGGATGGCAGATGCATTGGAAACTTTGGCCTCTATGGTTGTGGTAAACACTCGGAATGTGTGTCCTCGGATCGAAGTAAGACGTCTAGACAGACCTGCCTACGTCTTTGCCATCGAAGATACTGAAGATGGTCAACCCTGGTATCATGATATTGAAGCGTTCCTCAGAAAACAAGAGTATCCTTTGGGAGCTTCCAACAAAGATAGAAAGACATTGAGAAGATTGACCGGTTATTTTCTCTTTAGTAATAATGTATTGTACAAGCGGAACTTTGACATGGTCTTGCTAAGATGTGTTGACGAGCGGGAAGTGGATATGTTAATGACGGAAATTCACGAAGGGTCCTTTGGTACTCATGCTAATGGACACGCTATGGCTAAGAAACTCTTAAGAGCCGATTATTATTGGATTTTGATGGAATCTCACTATTACAAGTTTTCTAAGAAATGTCACAAGTGTCAGATCTATGCAGATAAGATTCACGTGCCTCCGACTTTACTGAATGTTATCTCATCTCCGTGGCCTTTCTCCATGTGGGGCATCGATATGATTGGAATGATAGAATCGAAAGCATCTAATGGACACCGATTTATCTTAGTGGCAATTGACTACTTCACTAAATGGGTCGAAGCAACTTCCTATGCGAATGTAACTCGACATGTGGTTGTTAAGTTGATCAAGAGTCAACTCATCTGCAAATACGGTGTGCCGAACAAGATTATTACAGATAATGGGTCCAATTTGAACAATAGAATGATGAAAGAGTTGTGTGAAGAGTTCAAGATTGAGCATCATAATTCTTCTCCTTACAGACCAAAGATGAATGGGGTTGTTGAAGCCGCCAATAAGAATATCAAGAAGATAGTTCAGAAGATGGTTGTTACGTATAAGGATTGGCATGAAATTCTCCTGTTTGCTCTATGTGGGTATCGTACTTCGGTACGCACATCAACTGGGGCAACTCCTTTTTCACTTATCTACGGTATGGAAGCAGTACTCCCGATAGAAGTTGAGATTCCCTCTATGAGGATTTTAATGGAAGCAAAGTTATCAGAAGCTGAATGGTGCTAGAACAGATATGACCAGCTGAACCTCATTGAAGAAAAGAGAATGACGGCACTGTGCCATGGGCAGTTATATTAGCAGAGGATGAAGAAAGCATTTGACAAGAAGGTTTGACCCCGTGAATTCAAGGAAGGCGACCTTGTACTCAAGAAGATTCTGTCTTTCCTCACCAATAGCAGAGGAAAGTGGGCTCCAAACTATGATGGGCCGTACGTAGTAAAAAAGGTTTTCTCAGGAGGTGCTTTGATGTTAGCAACCATGGACGGAGAAGAAATCACCCGCCCGGTGAATATGGATACTATCAAGAAGTATTTTGCTTAGAACTTGGGAAGTTCCAGTCGACTTAGGAAGAAACAAGTTATTATCCCCTTGAAGTAATCACCATTATTATTTTTCCAACATTTTAATATTGGAGTCATGCCGTTCTGCTGACTGCCATTCAATAAATAAAGTTTCTCTTTCCCTCTCACTTTTTGTGCGTTAAACATTTTATCTTGATAGAAAATTCTAGAACAAGTTTAAACCTTTTTTCAAATACTTTGTGTTTTACTTGATATATGAATAATAAAAGGAGGTTCATGGATGTTTATTTCATTCATGGAGATACCCCTAATCACATTTCCCATACAAGATAGATAAAGACTTCCACAAGACAGCGGATATTTATTTTATCCAAGGATGAAGACCGTCGTTTTGTTCAAGTATACCTTCTTCAGGCAGTGATTGATCTGTGGAGTTTAGCCTGAGTGCCTTTCCATTTGAGATGTTTCTTTCATCTCTGCTGGTTTCGTTAGCATATGCATAACATATAGGTAGATAGCATAGCATATGCATTTTGCATCTTTGTGTCGTTTGTTCTTTCACTTTGGTCGTGGTTTTCCTCAAGTGATTGGGTGACTCTTATCCCTCCAAATAGAGTTGCCAACCCTAAGCAGAAAGAGCACAATGTTTCCATTTCCCCACAGAGTTTGACCCTCGTGGAAGACAGTTATTTCAGTACATCCCATTTGAGCTCATCCCTCAATGGTCGGGTCTTGCTTGGCAGTTTCTCTTCATCTATTTCCTGAATTGAACTCTGGTTCCCGGCAATCACATTTCAGATATCTCAGACTTTTGAATATGGATTAAGTGTCCATTTATTTTGTACTCAAGAGAATTTTTATGAAGATAACTAGTGAAGACATATATTTCTCCAACAGCATTAACATATTCTCTCAACAATTTATGCCCAGACTACAGGCGACCTTTTTATTTGAGCAACTCGTTTTGATCAAGATTTCATTCAAAACGACAGATGACTGTCTACTTAAGACAAGTTATCCATCCTCAGTGACTTATTAAGATTATCGACCTTCAAATTGCCTCTCTTTGGAAATCCGTCAGAGAAATTCGTCAAAGACTTTACAGTTATTTTCTCTTTATTTGAGAATTTACACTTCAAGGATTCATATTTTACAACTACAACAAAGAGATACTCTCTAGGAATGTTTTCCCAGTGAGTTCATTTCACAAGTTTATCAAATGGCATCTCTCCTGAGAAGTTTGGTGAAGATTATTACAATTAATCTCTCCTTAACTAAGAACACATATTTTACAAATCAATCGGCTCACACATCTCTTCCGAAGATTCCGGGTGAAGCTTTACGATCTCCAGTACATTATAAGATTACCGCTGAAGTTCTACAATCTCTAGTGATATTTTTTCAATCCCCTGTGAAGATGCTCTCACGAGGTTTCATCATTTCAGGTAGAAACTGAGACCAGCTCATGGCATACGAACCATGACGCTCGGGGAGGTTTATTTCAAGAACTGAGACCAGCTCATGGCATACAAACCATGACGCTCGGGGAGGTTTATTTCAGAAACTGAGACCAGCTCATGGCATACAAACCATTATGCTCGGGGAGGTTTATTTCAAGAACTGAGACCAGCTCATGGCATACAAACCATGATGCTCGGGGAGGTTTATTTCAGAAACTGAGACCAGCTCATGGCATACAAACCATGACGCTCGGGGAGGTTTATTTCAGAACTGAGACTAGCTCATGGCATACAAACCATGACACTCGGGGAGGTTTATTTCAGAAACTGAGACCAGCTCATGGCATACAAACCATGATGCTCGGGGAGGTTTATTCATTTTACTATTTTCAGGTGGATTACTAAAAAAAAAGAAAAAAAAAGAAAAAAAAAGGAATTATCTTCGATCAAGAAAGTTCATTTTGGTTATTACCGTTTGTCTGGGCTACCATATGTTGGTGGTAGATTATCCTTCGATTATAAGTTTCTCGTCTGTTGTTTAAATTGCCACATTCTTGGTGTATGTGCTATAATCTTATACTTCTGGAGATTCACCGTTGCCGGTTGTTTCCTTTCCCCGTGGGATCTCGCCTCGTCGAGCCTGTTTCCTGTCGTTGCTCATGTGTTTCTCGCGTGCTGTGTCTAGCTTTTTTCCCCTATGGCATCTTGTCTCCACAGGACCCCTCTGTCTTGCATTTCATATCATCTCATATCATATGCATTCGGCGGCTTCTTAGGGCCAAAAATCCGTGCAATGTTTGTATTTAAGTCTCTCCTATCTCGTCGAGACGAAGATTTCAATCTTCATATCTCCAGATAGAAGAAACTTAAATAGGGGCATCGGTCACACCCTAATTTTTGACCTTAAGATCCCACCTCTTTGGTTATTTTCTTGTGTGTTTCTTTCACTTATGTATGCATGTGTATTGTGACTAACAAGTGTATGCAAATGTAATAATTTCAAGTGTATATTCTCAGTCAAGCACCTCAAGACGTAACTGGTTGGTTATGATTCAGATTTGTTTATAGGGTTTTTCTAGTGGGTCTTTTTTTCCCCTCGTTATCACTCAAAGGGAATCAGGAGCTCATCAAAAGGAATGCTTAAGACTTTCATAGATCAAAACGATTATTAGGCCATTTGGATCTCAAATTTACAAATAGGATTGAAACTCATTTAATTTGTACAAAGTGGTTTCAAGAATCGGTAGTCCAAGGCGTCATTCATGAGGATTTAAATGTTAGGCTCTTTTAATTCAAGTTATATCTTCATTTCAAGGTTTGAAGGAGTGGTGTAGTTGCATTACTTCTTGTTTCAAAAATGGGGAGATAAACTCTACACTAAGATTTTTGTTTCTACTCAACCTTACACCACCATGTTTACAAATTGGGAATAATCATTCAGAGCTCTACGAATACCACTGTCAGGCTACCCCATTTCAAAGCATAATAAAGTTTGTATTTTTTATGGTAAAAAACACAATTGGTACATAAATATTTGGATTTGATACACAAACTAATACAATACTACAAATTCAAGAAGCTGCAACATATACAAATCAATATTTTGATAACCAAGCACAGCATGAAACAACCTCATTAATATCCAATGCTGCTCATCTAATACATGTAGAACATTTACATCAAGGTTTCTTCACAATGGCACTACATTGATTTACATTGAAGAGGGAGAACTCAACCCCTTCTTGTCTTCGCTAAAGACAAATTGACGGAATTTTAAACTACAACATTGAAGATAAGCAACTACTTGGTTGAACCACTCTAAAGTGTTAAAACACCGTCCTACTTTGAGACACTACTGACACTACCATTAGAAACGTGCAGAATCCTTTGAATCTCCTTTTACAGCATGAGAAACCGGCGTGTATCACTACGAATTATCCCGCATTCCAACCTGTCAAAGCAAACACCAACCGACAATCAAAATATCCATAACACATAAAGTAAAGGTTAAGAATTGGGAAGAATGAAATAAGTTCAGCCCTCAGTTTAACTCATCATTGGGCGTAGGTTCGAGCGGCCGGGAGGGCGACAACCGGGGTTGTCACCAACTCCCTACCAAGCCTCGAAGGGAACGGAATTTCGGACAAAAAAGCGACTGGTTTCAGACAACTTTCAACATAATACAAAGCATCTTATTCCATCGACAATAATTAATTACAGCAGCATTTTCATTTCCCTTATGGTTCAGACTACTTAAGTCATCATCACCACATCGAACCTTCCTCGACGGTATAAAACCGGTAGCCTCTGAATTCAAACGGTTTCCTGAAAGAAAAGAAGAAGTTAATACAATGCAAAGTACAACAAAAGATCCTCAAAACTGCGCTCAAGTCATCCTCAGCCTAGTACCAGCCGTAAGAAGTGCAAGACAAGAACAACAGGACTTAAAACTTGCGCAGACAAAGGAAAAAGGCAAGTATAGAAAGTTCACAACACAAACAACAGAACGTCCAACCCCGGGTAGAAGTTGCACGAAAGCTGGAGCTTTTCTTGTGACAACAGAAGAAGCAAGTACGTTCAGCATTACAACCAAAACAACAATACTACTCTTTGTCCACCTGCAGAAGTACATTGTTAAGCAAGATAGGGCATTAGCAGAAGTCAATTGAAGGCTCAAGGTGTAGGTGAAGATGTTTCATACCTCATAAATTTGAAGCGCATCATCGGGCATAGGTTCAAGCGGCCGGAAGAGCAACATAAATTGTCACCGACTTCCTACCGAGCATCGAACTCTCTTAAAGACAAATGCATCCTAGGCAGCAAAGAAGTGAAAGACAACCGCAATCGTAAGCCTCTTGGCTCAGACCGTTACGGCATCATCGCCAAATTCGGAACCCTCTCTCGACAGCATAAGATAAGGCAACATCTGGACTCACAGTTGTCATCCCTGAAATAGAAGAAGAAGAAGAAAATGTCAAAGCAGCTCAAAACAAGAACCCAGAATTCGCCAAGAATTAACAGCAATGAACCACCAATTGAGCCAACAACAACCAACATAAATTATATCAAGCCTCACGGTTCAGATGCGAGATCATCATCACCAATGGTGTCCCCAACGCAGAATGCGTTTCCTGCACAAAGAGAAAAAGAAAACTTGAGAATGCAGAAAGTCAAGAGCTACGCGAATCCAGCTGTAGCAAAATAACACGAAAGAGGAAAGGTTTAAAACTTCCCAAAACCGGAGACAACACTTTGTCGACAGGATCAGAAGGGAGTTAAATGTTGTCTCCCAAAATCATCAAGCAAATCAGACAGAGAATCACCAAATAGGAAAGTTTTAAAGCCAGCTTCAATGGAGGCCCAATAATTTCACTTATAAAAGGACAAAGGAAACCCACGAGTGAAGGATCGGAAGAAGCCGCTATCACTACAAAGACGTAGACGCGTTCATAGTTTAAACTAGGAGAAGACCCTCACCGCCGTGAAGCTCCGATCACCATCAAGATTCATCATCGCCTCTCAAAGGAGATAACTCTTGAACCCCATCATCGTTTCACCACCGCCGTCAACGAGCCGTCGCCGACTCCTATTTTTGGGTAAAAGTTTGTTTTCGAATCATCATGCATGCTTGCTCTGTTGATTTGCAAGTTATCGAGGAAAGTGGCTAAAGAAGGATGAAGATGAAGGCGCACAAAGACGAGAATCGAAGAAGGAAAATGAAGAAGCAGATGAACAGATCAGTGGCGTAACGGAGAAGAGCCTAGGGTTTGGATTGGGAATTAGGATCCCTTTCCATTTTGTTTTTCTTTTGTGTTGGTTTTTTTGATGTAATAATCATATAAAGGTGCACACACGCACATACGGTACACCCTCACACACGTGGCCCTTAGATCTCCAACGGATCTAATCCACCGATCCACACTCGCTCGACCACCGTAAGCCACACAGACCACACACACACGACCCATCGCCCTCTAATTAATCATTTATTTAATTAACCTAATCAAACTAATTATTCTTAGTACTAATTAACCTGTTGAATAATTTATTTAACCAATCCAAATAATCAACCATTTTATTAATCTTTTTATTTACTTTAATCAAATAACCTTTTAAAAAAAACTAAGTATTCACTTATTCGTAATAATTTTATTAATTAACCTTTTAGTTAATACATATTTATTTATTTAAGTATTAAAAAAGGGGGCATATTTCATATATTCTCAATAACTCATCTACTTAATAATAAATAAAAAACCATTTTATTTAATAATAAAACCTGTTTTTATTTAATTTAACTTAATTTATCTAATAATCATAAAAAAACCTTCTCATCTTTTTTTTTTAAAAAATTATTAATTAAGTCTCTAATTTCACTAAAAACTAATGTAACTTTCCTAAAAAGTTATTTTCTCAGCAAATTAATCCAGCATTCGCCTAAAAATAATATCCCATAAGCAACCATCGTGCACGTTTACGTCATCGCATTCACTAATCCACTCACTTGTATGCTTTAGCACTTTTATTTATCTGTTACTTTTACTTTATCCGCAGTTTATTTTACCGCATCACATAATGTCCAAAGGAAGAATCCACGAATAACTCGACGCTTGTGTGTACGCATTTCATATGCATCATAATCCCCACTCGATCGTTGATCCCTTTCAAGTCGATCATGCTAAGTTAGACCCTACCCCATAAGGAGGATCTTTGTCTTTTATCTTTTACAACATAGACAAACATATTTAACTCAATCAAACTATTTTTTAAACAATTAGAGAATAAGATGTTAGTCATCTTGACCGTCGATGTGTAATTCTCGTGCCCCATAATAATACCATCAATATGTAGGGACTTTTCGTTTAAGAGAGATGGTGGCATACTCGTCAATTAAATTCCGAGTGTTGAACCCTTCTCTTAAGACGACGCAAAGACTATTTTCCTACAAGTTGAGGTGGTTAAGTCGAGTAATCTCCCTTAAGATGACGACTCGTCTTTTCTCCTAAACCCAATCAATCAACAACCCTTATCCTTTTGGAACTTTGACCAACAGTCAAAGAGTCCCTCAAACCCTTTAGGGGAACTACAATTAATCTGATTCCATTCCCGTCAAGATATGTAGGCATAAGATGCGACGTCTTGGCGAGTATACTTAGAAATAAACCATTATGTCTTTTACCCTTAAGCAAATAAACCTTAGAAATAAACACATTAAAACAAGAGGTTCTTGTAGAGTACTATAGAAACTTAGGATGCTAGCACCTTCCCTAAATTTAACCAACCCCCGAACCTAAACTCTCTAGCTTTTACATTTGCATTACATTGTGGGTAATTCAATCATTTCCCCTTACTTTGGACAAATAAAAGACCGATTGTAATGAATTCAGATTCAAGCTAATCAATAGCTTGATATCCAATTTTCACCGCGACACCCAGTGTCCATCGAGCTGTGATGATTGGTACCACATGCATTGAGTCTATGTTGCATTTGCATTTATGAGCCTTTTTGTATAAATTATGACGTTGAGGCCTTTGAGGTATATGTGAGGAATATGAATGTGTTGAATATAATTATGATGTCGTTTATGCATTGATTGTTATACATTGATTATTATGAATTATTTTACTCACCTTGCCTGTTTGAATGTTACCTCCACGTGGGTAACGTGCATATGACCAGGTTTAGCTGTGGATGTCGTCGAGGAGTTATTTTTGAAAATTTAGAGTCGTTAGCCTTTATGGTTAACTTAGAGGGTTTTGCTCTGATATGTAACATCGGGTTGGGTTCCTTGGGTTAAACTTTATACCGTTGAGTTATTTTGCTAACTTTCCCTTATGAGGAAAAACCTTGATTTATGCTTTGAGTTCTGCTGTTTTATGTTGTTTGATGTATTTTGGGGAAAACCTGTAGTTACAGAGTATTGACCTATTTTTATGACATTGAGAAATATACGCCTTTTGGTGGCTTTTTATTGAGATTTATTTATTTACTCTGAAATCTGTATATTTTTGCCGTAATAATTGTGGGGTAGAAAAGGGTGTTACATTAGTGGTATCAGAGCAGGTCGGTCCATCCGGCCATGTTGTCTAATGTTGTTTGTTCCCTTGTATGCGACATGTGTGTAAAAACACTGTCGATACACGTTTGTTCTAACCTTTGTCTGCAGAAGTGGGAATGAATCAAGTGGGGGCGAAGCTTGTGCTTCTCCAGGATGCTGTAAGTGTAGAGTGGTGGCTCAGTGCGTCGATGAACGCTCTTATAGTTTGGTAAAGATGGTTTATACCCCATCATGATTTTCAGCTGTCTATTGACAACTTGAGGGACTGATCACCCTTAATCTCTTGTTGATAGTGGACGGAGTCTTGTTGGATGGGATAGACGTGTCTTGTAAGCTTAGATGGCGTGATCAGTGAATTGCTTTGAGTTAAGCTAAGTGCTTACAAATTGTTTTGATAAGTCGGTGTAGGATGGTGCTGAGATGTTTATTTTGATGGAAACTTTGAGTGTTAATGAAAATGGGGAAGTTGGTGGTTTGCCAATTAATTGTGATTTTCCGGAAGTTTTTCCTGATGAGATAAGTGATTTACCACCGGAACGCAAAGTGGAGTTGCAATCGACTTAGTCCTGGAACTAGTTCGATATTGATGTCTCAATATCGCATGCCTGCGTTGGGATTGAAAGAGTTGAAGAGGCAACTTGAAGATTTGCTTGAGAAGGTTCTGTGAGGCTTTGGGTGGATTATAGATAAGTGAACAAGGTGACTATCGAGAATAAGTGTTCACTTCCAAGGATTGATAGTTTGATGGATCAGTTGGTTGTTGCAAGTGTGTACAGTAAGATAGATTTGAGAACTGGGTATCATCAGATTCGTGTGGGGGCTGGAGATATTCAAGAGACTACTTTTGGAACGAGGATGGACATGATGAGTATTTAGTAGTGCCATTTGGTGTGACTAATGCACCATGTGGGTTTATAAAGTATGAACATGATTTTCCATACTTATTTGGGCAAGTTTGTGATTGATATGAAGAAGGTTGAAGTTGTATCGCAATGGGAAGCTCCAAAACCTGTATTTGAGATTAGAAGTTTTCTTGGGCTGGCAGATTGCTATTGGAATTCATTGAAGGATTTTTCCAAGTTATCTTTGCCATTGACACAGTGGACTAGGAAGGTTCAAGCTTTTTTTTTGGGATGCAAAGTATGAAGAAAAGTTGCAAGAGCTTTTGAGGATGGCTGACAACAGCTCGTGTCTTGATTTTGCCGAATCTGACAGAACCATTGTGGTATATTGTGATGCTTTGTTAATGGGATTGGAAGATATGTTAGTGCAACATCAACAAGTTTTAACTTATATTTTAAGGCAACTTAAAGCGCATAAGGGGGATTATTTGACGCATGATTTAGAGTTGGTTGTTGTTGTGTTTGTGCCGAAGCTTTGGAGGTATTATTTATGTGGTTCGACATTTAAGATGTTTAACTATCTTAAGAGCTTAAAGTATTTGTTTGATTAGAAAGATTCAAATATGAGGCTGAAGAGAATGACTTGAACTTCTGAAGGATTATGATTTTGAATTGAGTTAGCACCCTGGTAAGGCTAATGTTATAGCTAATGCATGGAGTAGGAAATCTTTGCATATACTGATGATGATGGTAAAAGAGTTAGGACTGATTGAGCAATTTCGGGATATGAGTTTGGTTTGTGAAGAGATTTCTTATGAAGTTAAGTTGGGTATGTTGAAACTTACTAGTAGTGTTTCGACGAGATTTGAGGAGGTTAGAGATCTGATTTGAGTTGGTAGACCGGTGGAATTTGATGAAGCAGAATCGAAGAGCTGATTTTTGAATTAATGGAAACGGTATCGTGATAGAGGTTGTGTTGTGGATAGTGTGAGTTGGATAAGAGTATTCTCGAGGAAGGACATTTAAGTGGATTGATTATCCATACCGGTGCTATGAAGAGGTACCAGAACTTGATGGAATTGTTTTAGCGGCCGAGTATGAAGAAAGGAGTGGTTGAGTTTGT
The DNA here is from genome assembly GCA_963859935.3 of Lathyrus sativus. Lineage (NCBI taxonomy): Eukaryota > Viridiplantae > Streptophyta > Magnoliopsida > Fabales > Fabaceae > Lathyrus > Lathyrus sativus. Next base: position 78,248,909 of record OZ012738.1, read on the forward strand.
ATATGCTGGTTAGACTTGCCAGAGGTTGAAGATTGAACATCAGAGGCCGTTGGGTCTGATGCGACCGTTGAATATTCCAGAATGGAAATGGGATAGTATTTCCATGAATTTTGTGTCGGTTTTGCCGAAGACTTTGAAGGGATATGATTCGATTTGGGTGATTATGGATAGATTGACTAGATCAGCTCATTTCTTACCAATGAGGATTAATCATTCTATGCTAAAGCTAGCTGAGATGTATATTGAGGAAGTTGTGAAGTTGTATGAGATATCATCGAATATTGTATCAGATGGAAATCTGGGATTTACATCGAGATTTTGGGGGAGTTGCAGACGCTTTGGGTACCATGTTGAGGTTGAACTCTGCCTATCATCTGCGGACGGATGGATAGACAGAGAGAACTATCCAATCTTTAGGGGATTTATTGAGAGCTTGTGTGTTGGATCAATGTGGATTGGGGGATAGTTATTTGTTGTTGGTTAAGTTACCTACGATGACAGTTACCATTCTAGTATCGGAATGGCACCGTATGAGGCTTTGTATGGTAGGAGGTGTAGGACTCCTTTGTGTTGATATGAGTCAGGAGAGAATGTTGTACTCAGACCTGATATTGTGTAAGTGGCGACTGAAAATATCAAGAGGATCCAAGGAAAAGATGAATGTTTTGCAGGGTCGTCAGAAGAGTTACCATGATAAAAAGAGGAAAGCACTTGAATTTCAAGGGGGAAATCATGTGTTTTGAGAGTTACGCCGGTAACTGGTGTTAGCCGAGCTTGGAACTCTCGAAAGATCACACCTTGGTTTTTTGGTCCGTATCAAAGTGGCGCAACGGAAGCGTGGGAGAAGTAGCATGTTAGATTGTTTTACCGCTGTCGTTTGTGAAATTGCATGATGTGTTTCATGTGCCTAAGTTGAGGAAGTACATTGATTCAGATGGATGGTGTACAAGTGAAAGATAATCTGATTGTTGAAGTGTTGCTAGTTCGGATTGATGAACGAGAAGCAACTTCGAGGTAAAGAGATTGTCTTGGTAAAGGTAGTTTTGGGAGGACCAGTTGGAGAAAGTTGGACTTGGAGGCGTGAGGATCAGATGAGGGAGTCGTATCCGACTCTGTTTCCTTGAGTTAATTTTCGAGGACGAAAATTCTTTTAAGTGGGGGAGAGTTGTAACACCCCAATTTTAATCGGATTATTTTAATTTATTTATTTAATTGAGAATATTCGTATTTTGGGTGTTTCTGGTGATTTTTGGTGTGTTGTGTGGATTATTGAGAATTATACAATTTGTGGGTTATTTATTTAATTGGTAGTATATAATATTAATTTATTAATATTATTATGAATTAAAATAAATAATAGTGAAAGAAGGCTAATTGAGACATTTGAGAGGAGTAAGTGAAGGCATTATGGGAAAAGCCCAATTATTTGGCCCAAGTCTAGGTTTAACAAAAAGGGAGTTCTGAAGGGTTTTAGGATTCATTTTGTGTTAACCATGAAAAATTGAGGCCAGAGAGCTCTAAAGTGGAAATTGGAGGCGGAAGCGTTGAAAGATCCCCTGACAGATTCGTGAAGGCTTTGAATCGACGTTTAAGGTATGGGGAGTATAGCTTTTCATTATTTTCCATGTATGCCTTTCGATGTGTTTATGGTTGATTTAAGATTTAAGGGATTTTGGGTTGATTGTGGGAAAATAGGGAAATTGATGGTGAGACCCTGAGGCTTTGGTTAATGGTAAGTATCACTGAATATTTGATATGAGGATTAGGAAACCTTAGGCCTTTGTGGCCAAAACCTTGGATGGTTATATGTTTGACCATAAGGGATAAGAATATTTGATATGAGAAATTATGATGCCTTCAGGGCAATTGTAGGGAAATTGTGATTTAGGACATAAATTTGTTACGGGACTGGCCTAATAAACCGTGGGTTTTGTGCCTATATTGCCGTAGGACCTTAGGGATGATTTAGGGATGCTTTAGGGGCATTGGGTAAGTGAATTGTGTGACCTTTTGAGTGATTTCCAGTTCTGGTGCGTAGCAGAATTTGTTGTCATCGCTCAGTTCGCCTAGCGAACCATGTTGTTCCTAGACTCGCCTAACAAAGAAACTCGCCCCAGACTCGCCTAGCGAACATACCAACGAACGTAGCAGAGTTTCGCGAATGTTGATCGTGTGCAGCAAGGCCTTGATATTTAATTCTAAGATTTCTGAGATGAATTAACATGAGTATGACAGTGAGGTTTATGTGATTAATAGGTGATAGTATGAGTATTACATCGAGTATAGTTTGATGGATTAATATGAGATAATATTATGAATTAATATGTGATAGTATGTGATAACATGATGAGTTAGTATGCGTGGAATATGAGCTTTATGTTATTTGTACATGATTATATGATGATTTCTATGATGTGTGATGATTATTATTATTATAATGAATTATATGATGACATGATGTGTGATGATGATTATTATGATATGCTATGATGACATGATGTATGATGATGATTACTATGATGTGCTATAATGACATGATGTATGATGATGAGCTATGACGTTTTATGATGATGAATATGATGAATGATGATATACCTATGATGTTATTATGAGGATAATTTATGACGTGTGCATCATGCATTCATGTGCATCTGGACTTCGGTTAAGAACCTCGATTACTTTGGCTTCAATCCCACTGTGTGGATGTGAAGTATTTTGATGTGCTCCGATTCTCTAGTAGAATCGATCCTATTGATGGGGATCTATGGAGGGTTGATGGCCCAGTGTCCATCGAGCTGTGATGATTGGTACCACATGCATTGAGTCTATGTTGCATTTGCATTTATGAGCCTTTTGTATAAATTATGACGTTGAGGCCTTTGAGGTATATTTGAGGAATATGAATGTGTTGAATATAATTATGATGTCGTTTATGCATTGATTGTTATACATTGATTATTATGAATTATTTTACTCACCTTGCCTGTTTGAATGTTACCTCCATGTGGGTAACGTGCATATGACCAGGTTTAGCTGTGGATGTCGTCGAGGTGTTATTTTTGAAGTTTTAGAGTCGTTAGCCTTTATGGTTAACTTAGAGGGTCTTGCTCTGATATGTAACATCGGGTTGGGTTCCTTGGGTTAAACTTTATACCGTTGAGTTATTTTGCTAACTTTCCCTTATGAGGAAAAACCTTGATTTATGCTTTGAGTTCGCTATTTTATGTTGTTTGATGTATTTTGGGGAAAACCCGTAGTTACGGAGTATTGACCTATTTTGATGACATTGAGAAATGTACGCCTTTTGGTGGCTTTTTATTGAGATTTATTTATTTACTCTGAAATCTGTGTAATTTTGCCATAATAATTGTGGGGTAGAAAATGGTGTTACATCAAGCACCACAACTCGACACCATATCACCCAAAGATGAATGGAGTTGTTGAGACGGCGAATAAGAACATCAAAAAGATCATACAGAAGATGGTGAAAACATATAAAGACTGGCATGAGATGTTGTCATTTGCCTTGCATGGCTACTGCACTTCAGTGCGCACTTCTACTGGGGAAACCCCGTTCTTTCTCGTGTATGGAATGGATGCAGTGCTGCCTATTGAAGTAGAGATCCCTTCCTTGAGGATTTTAGCAGACGTCAAGCTAGACGAAGCTGAATGGGTGCAAGCAAGACTCGACCAGCTTAATCTCATTGATGAGAAGCGCATGACGGCTATCTGTCATGGTCAATTATACCAAAAGAGGTTGAAGAGAGCCTTTGACAAGAAAATTCACCCGCAACACATTGAAGCAAGAGACCTAGTCTTGAGGAAATTTCAGCCAACACACACCGATCCGATGGGCAAATGGACACCAAACTATGAGGGTCCATATATGGTGAAAAAGGTTTTCTCTGGTGGAGCCTTGATTCTCTCGACCATGGACGGTGATGATCTTCCATCCCCTGTGAATTCAGATGCAGTTAAAAAATATTATGCCTAATAGATAGACCCGTTGGACCAAAAAGAAAATCCACACAAAAAATGGGCGTCCTAGTGGACCATGTAAAAAGAAGAAGGTCCAGGAAAAAATTACTGAAATTCTAGGTACCAACCAGTCGATGTTACAGTGGATGTTATGACATCCACTACTGAGCAGACTACAGAACTTAACAATAAATAGGAATTAAAAGTAGTAAATAACACTGAGAATTGTTGACCCAGTTTAGTGCAAATCACACTGTTGTACCCTAAAATTTGACCAACCGGGTCCCATATCTGGCTCGATGTTTCGACGCATGACCGCATTCGCATCTGCATATCGCATACAGTGCATTTTTCATTTGTTTTGATTTTATCGGGATCACAGCTCTCGTCTCGCGTTTCAGGTGTTTTTAATCAGTTTAGATAGGTAGAACCGTATTTTTGGGATATTTCGGTGCCCATTTATTTTTACCGGTTATTTTGGTGCGCTCTCGCGGTGTTATGTGTCGTTCGGTGCTTATTTTGTTCCTCTGGAAATTATTGTGATTTTTCTGGATTTTATTGACCATTTTAGATTTTAATAGCATTTTCTCTTTTTAGAATATATTAGATAGATTTAAATCATTTTTCAGCATTTTATAGAGTTTAATCATTTTTAATAGAATATAGAGTTTCTTTTAAATAGATTTGTAATATAATATAGATTTTCCTTTTACTAAATAAATCAATAGTTTAGTTTTAATATAGAATGTAATCTAGATTTTTCTTTTATTAATAAAAAGAATTTTAATAGAGTTTCTTTTAATAGAAGTTTTAATAGGTTTAATAGGATATAGTTTTTCTTTTTTCTTTTATTAATAATAGATAATATTTTAGATATAGATAATATAGCTTTTTATAGGATTTTAAATAATATAGAAGATAAATTTTTCATTTTAATAAATGGCTAGATTTTTCATTTTAATAGTTAATAGATGTTATAGAATTTTTAATATAGTTTTCAGATTTAATTAGAATAATTAGGTTTTAGTTAATTAGGGTTAATCGTTGTAGTTTACTAATCAACCAGTTAATCATTTTTAATTCATTTCAGTTTTTTTAGGGTTTTTTTTTATCATCCATTTCGTTTGGGCTTTTATCCAATTCGCAAGGCCCATCATCCATGCAGCTTCAGCAAGTTTCCAGAATAATCCAGAAGGATCCAGAGAATTTCAGTCCAGTATATATTCAGTCTGCTTCCACGTGTTAACGATAGAGGGGACCCCACCTATCACAAACACTCACACGCCACGTCACCCTCCGTTCATCTCTCTCACTGCCACGCCAACAACACGCGTCTCACATGCGGTGATCCCTCCCACTACCTTGCCACGTGTCCACTGCCTAGCCTCCACCGGTTGCATGGCCGGCGGCCATGCAACCACCGTACCAATCCATCGCCGGCGACACCAACTACCTTCGGCCACCGCCTAACTCGCCGGAAATCCAACTTCTACCCAGAACTTCATCGTCCTCCTCTCATCATCACCTTCAATCTTCAACGCCAAGAACACCGTTCAATATTCAATCTTCAACACCCAGAACACCTTCAAGAAACTCTCCGATCAACCTTCATCCTACCTCCGGTCGACCTTCATCCTCCAAACTCCAGAAACGTCATCCTCACCAAGAACAAACTTCAGCAGAAAACCTTCAACACCACCAATGAACTCCACCATTTTCCAGAATTGGTCGAAGCTCCGCACGGTGAGAACTCCTTCAACTTCTCAGAAAGTCATCAACAACAATTGTTTCCAGATTCAACAACGCATTCATCCTTCAGATCATCATCTCCAGAAGAACATCATCAAGAACCATCATCTAGTAGTCCGTCTTCAAGCCGTTTCCAGATCTCGTCAAACCTTCAACCATCCATCGTCAACAATGTTCGAAGAAGCTTCTGGGTTCATCCTTGTTCGTGACCATCTTTCATCGTCATCTTCATCGGACTCAAGAACATAACTGTTCATCAGCAAACGCTTCCAGATCATCAGATCCACGCGCATCTCAACGTGGAAAACCGTCAACACAAGTCTCCAGAAAGTTCAACATATTCTTCAAGATCGGCTTCAATGTTTCTTTTCTAGATCTTCGTCTCGATTCTTATTTTCGTTTTGTGTTGAATCAGTTTTGAGGTGAAGCAAACGGAGAGGGGAGAGATGGTGAGAGATTGAAGTTTGAATAAGGAGAATTTGAGAGAAGTTTGAGTTGAAGTGAGCGGTGGTTGATTGAGGGAAGTTTGGTGTTTACCGGCGATGATGAGGTTGCGTTGAAGGATTGAGGACGGCGGCGCCGTGAAAGAGGGAGAAAGAAGGAGACATTAGGGTTCTCAGAGTAGAGGAAAGGAGGGAGACGGATCGAGGGAGGGGTTTGGGCCTCAAGCCCAACGGGTTTTGGGTCGTACACCCCTCTGTTTCGCAGTGTACCCCCCCCCCCTCTGCGTGGATAGATTCTGGGCCTGAGCCCATGTGATTTTTGCAGGCTAACACCCTGCGTTTTCAGTATCCCCCCCCCCTCCGTTTTTGCAGCAAACAGATGGGCTGGGCCCAGTTTATAGTTTTTTTATTTTCTTTTACTCCCCCTTTGTAAACATACCCCCCTTCCCTTTATTTTCTTTTCTTTTATATTTTTTCATATATAGTTTTATGGAAAAAAGGAAATGAAAAAAAGAAGTTATTGAAAAGAAAAACATGAAGAAAATATATTGAAAAAAAAGAATTTGAAAAAAGAGAAATATTGAAAAAGAAAAAGAAATCTTAAAAAAGAAGAGAAAAATAGAAAAAGAAAAAAGAAGAATATGAAAAAATATTTTGAGAAAAAATAATAAAGAAAATGGAATATATTGAAGAAAGAGGAGAGAAATACATAGAAAAATATGAAAAATATATGAAAAATATTTTGAAAGAAAGGAGAAAATAGTTGAAAGGAAAAGAAGGAAAAAGAGAAAAAATATTAAGGTAGATTTAATATTTTTTAGAGTATAATTTCTTTTAGGATATTTTTTCATAGAGATATTTTACCCTTTTAGAGGTAGCTTAGAAGTCCACTTGTTAGGGGACTATTTGTCGTTCGATTTTTCAGGATAGGATATGATAGTATTTCCTAGGAGATTTATTTTCAGTATTCACTCATTGTAACCATTTTTCAGAATGTTAATAAAACGAGATTTGAGCTGTGGTCCCGAAGTAGCCGAACTACAGCTGCTCTGATTCCTCGTACCAGACGAGGATATGTAGGCATAGGATGCGATATCCTAGCGAGCACACTAACAACTGACTTTCTGTTCTCTCGCTGCTGTGCGATCGAGGCTTTCCCGCTGACGACTAATCGATACCCTTTTTCTCTCTTGCCCGAGTGCATTTGAGACCAAGCCGTAGTTTTTCCCCATAGGTCCCCGTACCTTTGAAACTAGTTGATTTCTCACTGCTGTGTGAGAACACCCTGTTTAGCCGTAGTTAGTCTGAACTACGTAAAGCTCGGATCTTCCATGCAGTGTGGAAGTACGTAGGCACAAGACGCGAGGTCTTGGCGAGCCAATTTCCCTGTAGTCCCAAACTACGTTGACTCTGACTTTCTCTCTTGAGAATACGTAGGCGTAGAGGGCGACGCTCTATCAAGTCAATTCCCTTCCGTTTAGATTTAGCAGCCGTAGATAGATTGTTTTTGCATCCTTTAGACAACCCAAGCAAGCGTGGATCCCGTCGAGTACGACGGACGTGAGGGGTGCTAATACCTTCCCCTTGCGTAACCGACTCCCGAACCCAGGTTTTGGTTGCGATGACCATACCTTTCCCCGTTTTTTGCGAGGTTTACTTCGAGCGTTTCCTTTCCCTCCGTTGGGATAAATAATGCACGGTGGCGACTCTTCTGTCAGCCGACGCCGATTTTCGCAGTAGCGACAGCTGGCGACTCTGCTGGGGACTGCGACAGTTCCCCATGTGAGTCTGCTGGGGATCCAACGCCCCCTGGCTGCTAAGGACTGCGATAGTCCTTATGCATGTGGGATCCAACGTCCCCTAAGAGAGAGTCAATCCTAGCGCTTGTTTGCTTGTCAATTGGGGCTTATTTATTGATACTATCTGTTGCTGTTGGGGTGTTACGGGTGTTCTATGATTGAGTGAGAAGCCGGACCTGGGCTTGAGTGCACCTTAGACTTAGAGTAGAGATTAGTTGGCGCCCGCTTGCTTTGCTTGCCTTGGTGTCCCGCGAAATCTACACTCAGACGAGGTTCCTCTGGTTGGCCTCCTGCCCCTTCCTTTGGTTGGCGTGGGTTGCTGGTTAGTTGAATTGTCGACTCTGGGAACCGACCATTTGGAAGTTAGCTAAGTGAGGCCTCTTCAAGACTTGATGATGCCACTCCTTCTGGGAATCGTATCGTCAGTCTTGAAAGTCTGTGACGCTGACGACCGCATAGGATGTCGTACCTTGTCAGATATAGGTCCATACCTGTGAGTGGGGGGGGTTTCTTGCAGGAACCTTGACTTCCAACCTACCCGTTATTGTGGTCTTCTCTTCAGAGCGAACGTACTCCGTCAGCAGCGCAGCAGTATTCAGATTGTGTGGGGGCTGTGGTCCCGTTGTTTGCTGCATCTTGCATATCATGTGCATATCAGTGTTGCATCATATTGCATATCATCCTCCAGTTAGCCAGAGTTCTGATCCAGCCTTTGTTTCCTGAGGGTGATTACCCGGAGTTTGGATTGAGCAACTGTTGATTGTCAGAAGACCGGCCTAGGGGTCGAGTAGCTTTGAGCAGGATCGAGCATTGAAGTCAGCTGAAGACCACTGGTAGCCATGTCTGAAGGCAGTTTCCAGTCTCCCAACACCTTGACAGGGTTCACTATGGCGTCCAACCCTCTGTATGATTCTATGGAAGACTTCCCGCAAGAGAACAACGTTGCTGCAGACCAAGTTGTACAACCTTCTGTTGAGAACCGAGATCGACATGAGCAGTTTGTTGCCCGAAATGAGCGTCCTCCTCCTGTTAACAATCAAGGTGTTGCTTTCCCTGTGATGAATTATCGAAGAGATATTCCAATAGCCGGGATGGTAGATCCAAGAGCTCTTGAGAGGGATAGGAAACTCCGAGTGTTGGAAGAGAAAGTTGAAGCTTTGAAAGTCAAAGATGCTGTCAACCTGGATGTTGTAGACATGTGTTTGGTTCCTGACCTGGTGATGTCTTATAAGTTCAAAGTGCCAAAACTTGAGAAGTACACGGGAGATAGCAGTCCGAAGCTGCATTTGATGATGTTCTGTCGAAGAATGACTTCGTTTGTGCGAGATAACAAACTGATGATCCATTGCTTTCAGTATAGTCTGACTGGGGCATCCTTGAGTTGGCATATGCAGTTAGAGAGAAATCAGATTCAGTCATGGATGGATTTATCCAGAGCTTTTCTGAAGCAGTACGATTACAACCTAGATACAGCTCCCTATCGCATGCATTTGCAAGAACTGTCTCAAGAGAACAATGAACCTATCAGGAAGTATGCTCAGAGATGGAGAGAATTTGCTGCTAAAGTGCATCCACCGATGTTAGACCAAGAGCTGACAAGCATGTTTGTGGATTCCCTACAAGATCCGTACTTCGAAAGATTGCTCGGACTTCCGTCAAGTTTCTCTGACGTGGTAGCATTAGGAGAACCCCTTGAGTATGCCATAAGAATCGGGAAAATTCAGATTACTTCATATGATCAAGCTGGTGAAACTGAATACCCTTGTGACTATCAGGATGAAGAAGAAGTTGTGATCAACGCAGTCATGCCAAAGGTTGAATATCCTCGAAGCGAATCAGTGAATTTTGTTGGTTCTTCATCTTATCAGAGATCAGTACCTCCTGTGTCTTGTTACACTGAGCAGACAGCCGTGCCTGGCGCACCCTATCAGGAATCTTATGTCGTTTCCCTTGCAAAGCAGCGAACTCGTGGCCAAGGTTATCAGAATCAGTGTCAGAATCAGAATCGACCTCGCAACAATTTGGAACGAAGGAATGGTCCTTTTCATCCAGTTCCTGTGTCGTACAGTCAGCTTTTGCCATCTTTGATCCAGAGTTCTTTGGTGGAACCTAAAGCTCTTAAGCCAGTTCCAGAACCTTACCCTCCTGGGTACAATCCCCAAGTTCGATGCGGTTACCATGGTGGCTCTCCGGGGCATGCAACTGAAGATTGTAAAGTGTTTCAGGCGAAAGTGCAGCTGTTGATCGACCAAGGGTGCATTTCCTTTCCAGAAGGAGTTTTGTTTGTTCATGCCAACCTCTCAGCTGTCTAAGCTCGTAGATTCAGAGGGTCCTTTTCAAAAAGCCAGTGGTCCAGACCGGCAGGCGCCCTCAGCATTGGCAGTCCTCAGACTTTATATCATTTGCATTTGTAGTTTCTTTTCTGTTAGTTACTACTTGCTGTTAAATATCGATTGTTTCGAATGGTGATGTTAATAAAGTGACTATGCATTTTTCTGAATTAATCATGTCGTTGTCGCTCATTTACTGCATTGCACTGACACTTGCATTTTTATTCACTCCACTTTATCACTGTGATTAGCAAAGATTGGAGGGGGGATGACGAAACTGAATACTCATAACCGATGATCGTATGCTTTCAGATCAAACCTTGCCGATGACGTACAAGGCATTGTTTCAAATCCCCTAAACACCGGAGAGATAAGGAAGAGAATCCCTTGTTAACCACTTCGAGCCGAGAAGTAGGAGTTTCTTTCGGATTTTTAAACCCTCACATCTTAACCCGGGGCAGGGTAGTTGTCAGTTAGCTTGACCGAGCATTCAAGTCTTACAGAGGAGTGTTGTCTTTCGAGGACCGATATTAGTTTACGCCTCTCAAGAGGTCGTAATTCGTCAACCACAGTGGCTAAACCTCACCAATCAGGAGTAAGGCAGTTACAATCCCTTCGGAGCAATCAAGACAACCAGTGTCACACAACTTTGTTCCAAAAGAAAGAAAAAAGAAAGCCCGCTAAGTAAAAAGAAAAAGAAAAAAGCTGGAAGGCTAATACTTAGGCAAAAATTAGGGCGTCCCGCTGGACTTCAAAAGAAATCGAAAAGAACTCAAAAGGAGTCAGTCCAGGCAAAAATTAGGGAATCAAAAGAACGAAAAAGAAAGGATATCAAAAGAAGAATCCTCGAACAAGGACAAGGTCGTGTGGATACAGACACCGAAAACGAAAAAGGGGTAACTGTCACTCCGAAAACCTTGTGAGTTTTCCTTAGCCATGGTCCATACCATTCAACATACCTCTCGAAGAGGCGAGCGCTCGAGCCAGGTTAATTGAACTTTAGGATCGGAGATCATCACGTAGAAGGGGTGGGTACAAAGCAAAATTTGAGCCAAATATCCTTTGTTTCACGAACCGTGAACCCGACCACGATACAACCCTTAAAAGACCTAATTGAGGCAAGGCTTATTCTGAAAGCGCATTACGATAAGGTTGAGTAACCTGACTCCCTCTTGATTTGCTAGTCATATCCTTGTTATATTTTTCACTGATCACGTAAGCACTACGTTTGAACTTTGGTTCATTCGTCACTCACAATCATGCATGTAAATGAGTGACAGCTCAAATTTTTTCAAAATCTGCATAGACACTGCATTAAAATTACCATTCGTGAACAGACGATTTTTACTTGCAGGTTAGTAGTTGACAGGAAAGAAATTCCAACAGGGAATAATCAAACAGGATTGAATAATTCAACAGTCTGGATCAGAATGGTGTATGTTGTGAAACCCTGTAAATCTGGGGCATTGACTTCCAGAGAGTTAGGAATCAATTAGTCTGAGGAAAAGTCCTGAAGCATCAGTGGATCACGGAGCAATTGATCAAGAGCGAATCTTCGCGAGAGCCAATCAGGGGCAGTCATTCAGAATGCGATATCAGGGCAGGTTAAGCCACTCAATGCTCGTTCAGGGGCAAGTCACGATGTTGATAGTTTTTGAATTAAGGGAGACACCGGGGTAAGCCACCGCGAGGGCGTATTGTAGCAAGGTGCCTTCGGTTCAGAGTGAGTTTTTTCCGAGAACCAGATTGAGGCAAAGTCATTACAGACAGGGGCATGCCATCCCAAGAGTGCAGAGATTATTCTTTATCCGAGAGGCGTTCGATTCGAAGTATCTCGCTGAAGTTCGGAATGCTGGGGCAGTTCATATTAAACCATCAGGGTACAGATTTTCAGACTATCCCACAGAGGTTCCTGCAGGCCGGGGCATAGCAAAGGCGAAAGAGTTGTTCTTCTCAGTGTCATCAGAGTTGTTCAGAGCTACTTGAGCAGATCCAGCCAATCTTCAAGTTTGAGACAAATATCGGGAAATTGAAACCCTTCTACTAGAAGTTGTGAATTTAGACTGGACATTGTCCAGCATCAGACATGTATGACCCACCACGGAGGTACAGAAGTCCAGCCTACTTGGCACATTCGTTTATCCCCCAGCAAAGTCGTACATTCGAGAAGCAGTTCATCTGGGGTAATTAGGTCGAGATTTGGCAAATCTCTCGCGGTTATGGGCACTGCTCCACGAATCAGTCGATCAGGGGCAAAAGATTATCGCAAGACCGGGACATTCTTTTGACGTGCAGAAACAGTTCAGATCTAACCGTCAGGGTACAGAGATCAAAGAGTCCTCGTCAGAAGGTTGGTGCTGATTCAGGGGCAAGGCATTGTGAGTAGCACTATGGCTAGTCTTCCTTTTCCAGACGAAATGCTCGGACTGGGGCATGTTGGTATTTGTGGGGCAAATTTCCGAGAAGGAATAGAGTTCATGTCGCCCTGACCAGAGGCGCTTTGGTGAAAGACTTGATCGTTACGTGAAGTGAACCCCCACGCAGGAAGCGCTTCTGAGATAGCAATATTCCTTACTGAAGAAAGATCGAGTTCCCCATCTAGTCGTAGCTTACCCAAAGGACATGCTCCAGCAAAGCCATTTATTCTCAGCAGAATTGGCGATTCCAAGATTGTAGGCTGTATTCAGACATTGTATCGCAAGCAGAGTTGGTTTAGCCTCAGAAGATTAATATCTGTGAGCTGTATTCAGACAAGTTCATCTTTCCCCGCAGGGTCATTTACTCTCTCCCAGCGGAGTCAGTTGATTTTCCCAAGAGAATCATCCCGCCCCAGCGGAATTCTCTTTCCAACCAGTGTTTTCATTCCTCCCAGTGGAACTCGACGATTAAGGCTCTCCCCGGCAGAGTTGGTCGTGGGTCTTGGCATTTATTCTGTCAGAATACCGTGTGATATCAGTTCACTCTCCAGCGGAAGTTCAATCATACCAGGCGCATCTATTACTCTCCAGCAGAGTTATATTCCCTAGCAGGGTATCACTTCAACGAGGTGTTTGGTTTAAGGTCCTAATTTCCCAGCTGAGTCGACTCCACTCTTCCAGCATTTATTTTGCTGGAATAATTCTGTAGCACCTGGCTATCCCCAGCGGAGTTGGCATTATCTTCAGCATTTATTTTGCTGAAGCAGTTCCTGTATCTCAGCAGTTCGAGTCTGCATTTGCATTGGCATATAGTGTCATATTTGCATCCACCAAATAAAAGCGTAGCATTTCCATGTCGAATGGAGCATTGCATCATAAGCCGGGTTGGCTAACCGTTTGTTTCAAGTATTGTTTCTCTTGCAGGTAGAGAGAGCCCTTGCTCAGATGAAGTATCAAACATTCAAGGTCTCGGCGCGAGACAGTCAATGAAGTGTCAGCTTTGGCACTACTCCCCACAGAGTTATCATGATGAAGTTCTCTTTGTCTCCGAACAGAGTTATTTGTGAATTTCTCGTGTTTTCCCCGCCAGAGTTAGTAGGCAAAATTTCTCCTCATTCTCAAGCAGAGTTATTTGTCATCAAAAGGTTCATAAATCAGAATTTCAGAGGCTGCCGCCAGTTATCAGAACAGGCATCCAGTGGTTTGGTTTTCAAATATCCCCAGTAGAGTCCGCCTCAAAGTCGCTGTCACGTCGGTGCTAAGAAGTTTGTGCGTTGGGATCAATGGAGGAATGAGTCCTGACGTGGACAATTCTATCAACGAGTTTTCTTCGTGCTAGAGAAGTAGTGGTCCTAACGTGGACAGTGTTATTTCCCTGGGCTGATAGGAGGTGCTAGTCCTAACGTGGACAGGTTCGATTTCTCAGAATTGATGGAACGTGGAGTCCTGACGTGGACATTTCCTCAAGTTGACGATATGTGTTAGTCCTAACGTGGACAGGTTCGATTTTTCAGAATTGTTGGAATGTGGAGTCCTAACGTGGACATTTCTTCCAGTTTGACGATATGTGTTAGTCCTAACGTGGACAGACTCGAGTTCTCGGTATTGATTGAGTGTGGAGTCCTGACGTGGACAAAAGTGGGTTAGTCTTCGTGTTGGTGTCCTGACGTGGACAATTTATTTCCAGCAGATAGCTTTATTCGTAATGGTGAAATGTGCGTCCTGACGTGGACAAGTTCATATTTCTTCGTGATGACAAGATACGAGAGTCCTGACGTGGACAAATTTATCCTTCTTCGTGTTGTTGGCAGAGTGTGTGTCCTGACGTGGACGAGTTTTATTTCCCCAGCAAGTCGAAGACACGCAAGTCCTGACGTGGACAGGTTCTATTACTTCCGCAGGTTGAGATATGGGTCCTAACGTGGACAAGTTTTATTTCCTCAGCAAGTCAAGAGATCGGAGTCCTTACGTGGACAAAGCATATCAAGTTGTTCCTTACGTGGAAAGATGAGTCCTGACGTGGACAAGGTTATTCCTTACGTGGAAAGAGAAGCTTCAGTTCCTTACGTGGAAAAGCAAGTTCAGTCCTGACGTGGACAGACGCAGAAAAGACGAGTTGGTTTCCTTACGTGGAAAGATTGTGATTCCTTACGTGGAATGAAGATTGGAGTCCTTACGTGGACAGATTAAGATGTATTCCTTACGTGGAAGAAAAGTGATTCCTTACGTGGAAAAGAGATTGTGTTCCTGACGTGGAAAGGTGGGTCCTTACGTGGACGGAGTTGTATTCCTTACGTGGAAAGATTGAGTCCTTACGTGGACATATCAGACTGGAGTCCTTACGTGGACAGATGAAGAAGTATTCCTTACGTGGAAAAATGGGAGTCCTTACGTGGACAAGTCAAGAAGATTATTATTCCAAACGTGGAAAAGTGGGTCCTAACGTGGACGATGTAGTCCTAACGTGGACAAGTTTATTCCTTACGTGGAAAGATTGTTTCCTTACGTGGAAAGATTAGAGTCCTTACGTGGACAGATTGAGCAAAATTGTATTCCTTACGTGGAAAGAAGATGCATTCCTTACGTGGAAAGAGGGGGGTCCTTACGTGGACAGATCAAGATAAGATTGTGATTCCTTACGTGGAACAAAGATTGATTCCTAACATGGAAAGATTCATTCCTTACGTGGAAAGAAGTTTATGATTCCTAACGTGGAAAAGAAGTTTATGTTTCCTTACGTGGAAAAGAAGTTGTATTCCTAACGTGGAAAAGTTATGATTCCTTACGTGGAAAGAAGATGGTGATTCCTTACGTGGAAGATTGTGTTCCTAACGTGGAAAAGATGGTGATTCCTTACGTGGAAGATTGAATTCCTTACGTGGAAAGATGGAGTCCTTACGTGGACGAATCAAGAAGAGAGTTATTCCTAACGTGGAAAGGTGGGTCCTTACGTGGACGGAGTGGTATTCCTTATGTGGAAAGAAGTTGGTTCCTTACGTGGAAGAAAAATGGTTTCCTTACGTGGAAAGAAGGATTGTTTCCTTACGTGGAAAGATTGAGTCCTTACGTGGACATATCGAGTTGGAGTCCTTACGTGGACAGATCGAAGATGATGATTCCTAACGCGGAAAGATTGTGATTCCTTACGTGGAAAGAAGACAGTTTCCTTACGTGGAAAGACGAGTTTATTCCTTACGTGGAAAGATTGAGTCCTTACGTGGACATATCAAGTTGGAGTCCTTACGTGGACGAATCAAAATTGGTTTCCTTACGTGGAAAGACGAGTTTATTCCTTACGTGGAAAGATTGAGTCCTTACGTGGGCATAGCAGATGGCATTCCTTACGTGGAAAGAAGAGAGGTTTCCTTACGCGGAAAAATGTTATTCCTAACGTGGAAAAGTTTAGTCCTAACGTGGACAGATCTAGACGAAGTTTATTCCTGACGTGGAAGAGGTTAGTCCTGACGTGGACAGATACAGAGGTTGCTTCCTTACGTGGAAAGAAAGATTGATTCCTTACGTGGAAAAGCGATATATTCCTTACGTGGAAAAGTTGAGTCCTTACGTGGACAAATCAAGAGATGGTGATTCCTGACGTGGAAAGATGGAGTCCTTACATGGACCGATCAAGACGAGTTGGTTTCCTTACGTGGAAAGATTGTGATTCCTTACGTGGAAAGATTGAGTCCTTACCTGGACATATCAAGTTGGAGTCCTAACGTGGACAGATTGAGATTATATTCCTAACGTGGAAAGATTGGGGTCCTTACGTGGACAGATTCAAATCGAAATGCGATTCCTTACGTGGAAAGATAGTATTCCTTACGTGGAAAGAGGCTTGTATTCCTGACATGGAAAGAAAGAGTGTATTCCTGACGTGGAAGAGTTTAGTCTTGATGTGGACAGATCCAGACGAAGTGTTATTCCTTACGTGGAAAGATGAGTCCTAACGTGGACAATGGTTATTCCTAACGTGGACGATTTATTTCTGACGAGAAGGCAGACGAGCCATCCCCAGCAAAGTTGTGGAAGTTTTTCGGAGTTGACAGCAGATAGAGTCCTGACGTGGACAAGCAAAGGACAAGTTTGCGGTGATGGAATCTTTTTCAGACAGATGAAAATAATCCCCAGTACGGGATCAGTGGGTTGTCGTAACAGCCAGATTCAGTTGGTGAATGTCGTTCCCCAAGCAGTGGTGCAGTTTATTTCTGCGGTTGGCAAATTTCAGGGTTCCATTTGTATTCAACCATCTTCTACCTTTGAATGATCAAAGGCTGGGCGCTCTTCAACCATTCAGGTCCAAGCTGCTTGAATAGGGGCAGCTGTTGTACCCTAAAATTTGACCAACCGGGTCCCGTATCTGGCTCGATGTTTCGATGCATGACCGCATTCGCATCTGCATATCGCATACAGTGCATTTTTCATTTGTTTTGATTTTATCGGGATCACAGCTCTCGTCTCGCGTTTCAGGTGTTTTTAATCAGTTTAGATAGGTAGAACTGTATTTTTGGGATATTTCGGTGCCCATTTATTTTTATCGGTTATTTTGGTGCGCTCTCGCGGTGTTATGTGTCGTTCGGTGCTTATTTTGTTCCTCTGGAAATTATTGTGATTTTTCTGGATTTTATTGACCATTTTAGATTTTAATAGCATTTTCTCTTTTTAGAATATATTAGATAGATTTAAATCATTTTTCAGCATTTTATAGAGTTTAATCATTTTTAATAGAATATAGAGTTTCTTTTAAATAGATTTGTAATATAATATAGATTTTCCTTTTACTAAATAAATCAATAGTTTAGTTTTAATATAGAATGTAATCTAGATTTTTCTTTTATTAATAAAAAGAATTTTAATAGAGTTTCTTTTAATAGAAGTTTTAATAGGTTTAATAGGATATAGTTTTTCTTTTTTCTTTTATTAATAATAGATAATATTTTAGATATAGATAATATAGCTTTTTATAGGATTTTAAATAATATAGAAGATAAAATTTTCATTTTAATAAATGGCTAGATTTTTCATTTTAATAGTTAATAGATGTTATAGAATTTTTAATATAGTTTTCAGATTTAATTAGAATAATTAGGTTTTAGTTAATTAGGGTTAATCGTTGTAGTTTACTAATCAACCAGTTAATCATTTTTAATTCATTTCAGTTTTTTTAGGGGTTTTTTTTATCATCCATTTCGTTTAGGCTTTTATCCAATTCGCAAGGCCCATCATCCATGCAGCTTCAGCAAGTTTCCAGAATAATCCAGAAGGATCCAGAGAATTTCAGTCCAGTATATATTCAGTCTGCTTCCACGTATTAACGAGAGAGGGGACCCCACCTATCACAAACACTCACACGCCACGTCACCCTCCGTTCATCTCTCTCACTGCCACGCCAACAACACGCGTCTCACATGCGGTGATCCCTCCCACTACCTTGCCACGTGTCCACTGCCTAGCCTCCACCGGTTGCATGGTCGGCGGCCATGCAACCACCGTACCAATCCATCGCCGGCGACACCAACTACCTCCGGCCACCGCCTAACTCGCCGGAAATCCAACTTCTACCCAGAACTTCATCGTCCTCCTCTCATCATCACCTTCAATCTTCAACGCCAAGAACACCGTTCAATATTCAATCTTCAACGCCCAGAACACCTTCAAGAAACTCTCCGATCAACCTTCATCCTACCTCCGGTCGACCTTCATCCTCCAAACTCCAGAAACGTCATCCTCACCAAGAACAAACTTTAGCAGAAAACCTTCAACACCACCAATGAACTCCACCATTTTCCAGAATTGGTCGAAGCTCCGCACGGTGAGAACTCCTTCAACTTCTCAGAAAGTCATCAACAACAATTGTTTCCAGATTCAACAACGCATTCATCCTTCAGATCATCATCTCCAGAAGAACATCATCAAGAACCATCATCTAGTCGTCCGTCTTCAAGCCGTTTCCAGATCTCGTCAAACCTTCAACCATCCATCGTCAACAACGTTCAAAGAAGCTTCTGGGTTCATCCTTGTTCGTGACCATCTTTCACCGTCATCTTCATCGGACTCAAGAATATAACTGTTCATCAGCAAACGCTTCCAGATCATTATATCCACGCGCATCTCAACGTGGAAAACCGTCAACACAAGTCTCCAGAAAGTTCAACATATTCTTCAAGATCGACTTCAATGTTTCTTTTCCAGATCTTCGTCTCGATTCTTATTTTCGTTTTGTGTTGAATCAGTTTTGAGGTGAAGCAAACGGAGAGGGGAGAGATGGTGAGAGATTGAAGTTTGAATAAGGAGAATTTGAGAGAAGTTTGAGTTGAAGTGAGCGGTGGTTGATTGAGGGAAGTTTGGTGTTTACCGGCGATGATGAGGTTGCGTTGAAGGATTGAGGACGGCGGCGCCGTGAAAGAGGGAGAAAGAAGGAGACATTAGGGTTCTCAGAGTAGAGGAAAGGAGGGAGACGGATCGAGGGAGGGGTTTGGGCCTCAAGCCCAACGGGTTTTGGGTCGTACACCCCTCTGTTTCGCAGTGTACCCCCCCCCCCCTCTGTGTGGATAGATTCTGGGCCTGAGCCCATGTGATTTTTGCAGGCTAACACCCTGCGTTTTCAGTATCCCCCCCCCCCTCCGTTTTTGCAGCAAACAGATGGGTTGGGCCCAGTTTACAGTTTTTTTATTTTCTTTTACTCCCCCTTTGTAAACATACCCCCCTTCCCTTTATTTTCTTTTCTTTTATATTTTTTCATATATAGTTTTATGGAAAAAAGGAAATGAAAAAAAGAAGTTATTGAAAAGAAAACCATGAAGAAAATATATTGAAAAAAAAGAATTTGAAAAAAAAGAAATATTGAAAAAGAAAAAGAAATCTTAAAAAAGAAGAGAAAAATAGAAAAAGAAAAAAGAAGAATATGAAAAAATATTTTGAGAAAAAATAATAAAGAAAATGGAAAATATTGAAGAAAGAGGAGAGAAATACATAGAAAAATATGAAAAATATATGAAAAATATTTTGAAAGAAAGGAGAAAATAGTTGAAAGGAAAAGAAGGAAAAAGAGAAAAAATATTAAGGTAGATTTAATATTTTTTAGAGTACAATTTCTTTTAGGATATTTTTTCATAGAGATATTTTACCCTTTTAGAGGTAGCTTAGAAGTCCACTTGTTAGGGGACTATTTGTCGTTCGATTTTTCAGGATAGGATAGGATAGTATTTCCTAGGAGATTTATTTTCAGTATTCACTCATTGTAACCATTTTTCAGAATGTTAATAAAACGAGATTTGAGCTGTGGTCCCGAAGTAGCCGAACTACAGCTGCTCTGATTCCTCGTACCAGACGAGGATATGTAGGCATAGGATGCGATATCCTAGCGAGCACACTAACAACTGACTTTCTGTTCTCTCGCTGCTGTGCGATCGAGGCTTTCCCGCTGACGACTAATCGATACCCTTTTTCTCTCTTGCCCGAGTGCATTTGAGACCAAGCCGTAGTTTTTCCCCATAGGTCCCCGTACCTTTGAAACCAGTTGATTTCTCACTGCTGTGTGAGAACACCCTGTTTAGCCGTAGTTAGTCTGAACTACGTAAAGCTCTGATCTTCCATGCAGTGTGGAAGTACGTAGGCACAAGACGCGAGGTCTTGGCGAGCCAATTTCCCTGTAGTCCCGAACTACGTTGACTCTGACTTTCTCTCTTGAGAATACGTAGGTGTAGAGGGCGACGCTCTATCGAGTCAATTCCCTTCCGTTTAGATTTAGCAGCCGTAGATAGATTGTTTTTGCATCCTTTAGACAACCCAAGCAAGCGTGGATCCCGTCGAGTACGACGGACGTGAGGGGTGTTAATACCTTCCCCTTGCGTAACCGACTCCCGAACCCAGGTTTTGGTTGCGATGACCATACCTTTCCCCGTTTTTTGCGAGGTTTACTTCGAGCGTTTCCTTTCCCTCCGTTGGGATAAATAACGCACGGTGGCGACTCTTCTGTCAGCCGGCGCCGATTTTCGCAGTAGCGACACACACCTACATCTGGGGGCTACCAAGTCAGGGAGGAAATTCATTACCAGTAGAATTAATTCAGAGTCAAACAACCAGTTTGCACTCTTCACTTAGGACCTACCCAATGACACTTCAGCCTAACACTAGACATGAGTACCTACTCACTCCCCTTCAATCACAGCAGTGATATTAACCAATTCAGTTACAAATAAAATTGAAGTCACACTTCAAACACACCTTGATCCGCTTCACAACTTTGATCAAGAGACACAATACTAGTGCTTAAAAGCTTAGAGTGACACACACAGAGTATAACTCAAAACACACCAGTCCAATGCAATCATCCAAGAGATAATTGCTTGGCTCACAATAAATCCTAAGACACAATACACATGTGAAGAACTGACTACATAACACAGAATTCTTCACTCACAGACAACTAAAAAACACTCTGTAAAATCTCTGCCAAAAACTCTATTCAGGACTCCTGCCAAGAACTATCTTCAATTAGGATTGCTACTTTGTTATTTATAAGCAACAGAAAGATCTTGGGCCTAAGTGCTGAAATTAGGTTTAACCAAGTTAAACCTCTTTTCATAAAGTTGCGCACTTTTAATTAGGTCAAGGACATTTCATGTTATCCTCAGCATTGCCTAGCATTTCGCTGGAGATAACTAGGATCCCTAAAATGTTTCCTGGAGTATAGCCTGAGCTTCCTCTTGCAATATACCAAAACCTAAAACACGCGCCCTGATGTCAGCTGCTTGATGTCATAACATCCAGTATGACATCCAACATACTTTGCTCTTAGCTATCCAAACTTACCCTGCAGTACACTCATTATGTATGTCATAACATCAGTCACGACATTCACATATACATCAATGTTTTGCCACAAAATGCAGCCAATCAAAAACATCTACAAACTCCCCCTTTGGCAAATATTTGGCTAAAACACTGTGTCATCATATCAGAGAACAAGCATCAGAAAAGTTCATAACATGTATCTAATCATCAGGAAAGCTGCTAGCTAATACTACCAATTAACACACACAGTATCAGAGTTATCCACACACTCACAATATCAGCTTCCATCCACTCAGGATCAACCTGTTCACATACTACCATCCATACTGTTCTGGATTATGAATGTCAAGACATCCAGGATGACATCCTGAATCACACATGTTCCATAGCTAATAAACAATCACCTGCTAGTCCAAACTATAGATGTCACACAATCCTGTGTTACTCCCCCTCAATTGATGCACATAGCATCAGCCAAACACAACCTGCAGTCACACACATATCACCCCTGCAACACAACTCAGAGCAACAACATAAATCATCAGCACACCTGCTGATGCACACAACACAACCTACTGATAATAAACACAACCTATTTTCCCCCTTTTTAGCCACAAATTTAGATCATAATTAAACAAATAGTATAGATCAAACCAACAGTATAATGTTGTTAGTTCCATGTTAGAGGGTTTGGAGACCCAAAATTACAAGACAAAATAACCCAATCTATCAAGATAGACAACAAAATCAAAAATCTAAACCAAAAGGAAAAGCTAGCCAGACCATCAGCAGACCATCAGCCTAAGAAAACTAGAAAACTATCAGCAAACCATCAAGGCAGATAATTTAATCTTCCTCCTCAGAAGAACTGGAGACAATGTCTTCAATATCTGTTGAGACATCTTCATTACTATCCTCAGACTCTTCCTCTGGCACAACTGCACTATTGGTGCCATGGACATTATCAAAACTGTGAGGTGGATCAGTGCGAGCAAGAGGGGTGGAGATACCATGCACCGTACGTCCTTTCTGGAGAATTTTTGTGACAAGTTCCCTAATGGATTTGTCAACATATGCATAACCTTCCCTGTTTTTCATTCTAGCAAAGTCATCAGCAGTTGGAGAAGAATTACCTTGGGAGTGTTGATTGGAATTTCCAGCTTGAGGGGATGTCATACCAGAAGCAACTTCAGAGGATTTGGGATGGTTCTTGGAAGGAGAAGCATCTTGATTGAAGTACATCTTGATTAAAGGACAATTGAAGAGATGAGGCGTATTCTGCGGAGTAGGCAAAAACAAGATAATTGTAGGTATAGTGAGATAACACGATTGCATGGAATAGAGAGCTTTTGTGGTCAAGGACGTTGAATGCATTAAAGTAGGGGGTTGGAACAAGTTTTCCCTAATAAGACTTATTTCAAATTGACAACTCTCTCTTTCCAGTAGTTGCTATAAGTCCTCACATATGCAAATTCCCAACTTTCCTCTTAGATTCTCAAATTGAGCAGCATCTAGAGCCTTTGTAAATATGTCAGCCAGCTGTAGTTTCGTGGCCACATGCTCCAGGGTAATCACTTTGTCTTCCACAAGGTCTCTTATGAAGTGATGTCTGATATCAATATGCTTGGTTCTGCTATGCTGAATTGGGTTCTTACAAATATTGATGGCACTAAGATTGTCACAGTACAATGTCATGACATCCTGAGTGACATTGTACTCAGTCAACATCTGCTTCATCCAGACCAGTTGGGAACAACTGCTACCAGTTGCTATGTATTCAGCTTCAGTAGTGGATAGGGAGACAATGTTTTGCTTCTTGCTGAACCATTATATGAAGTTGTTTCCCAAGAAGAAACATCCACCAGATGTGCTTTTTCTGTCATCAGCACTCCCAGCCCAATCAGCATCACAATACCCATATAGAGTAGAGGCACATCCATGAGAATACAGGATACCATAATCACATGTTCCATTCACATATTTGAGAATCCTTTTGACTTGATTGATGTGACTTACCTTAGGATCTGCTTGATATCTAGTACACACACCAACTGCAAATGCAATATCAGGTCTGCTGGCTGTTAGATATAACAAGCTTCCAATCATACTTCTATACAAGCCTTGGTCAACACTCGTACCACTATCATCTTTATTTAACTTCAGATGTGTGGGTGCAGGTGTCCTTTTGTGACTCGCATTATCCATGCCAAACTTTTTTACTATGTTTTTGGCATATTTACTTTGGGATAGAAAAATAGAGTCTTCCATTTTCTTGACTTGCAGCCCAAGAAAGTATGTTAGTTCTCCATACAAACTCATTTCAAACTCAGATTGCATTTGATTGACAAAATGTTTAACCATTCTATCTGACATTCCACCAAACACTATGTCATCCACATAGATTTGAGCAATCATGAGTTTTCCACCTTCATCCTTCACAAAAAGGGTCTTGTCTATCCCATCTTTCCTATACCCATTCGTAGTGAGAAACTCAGTCAGTCTCTCATACCAAGCTCTAGGAGCTTGTTTTAATCCATAAAGAGCTTTCCTCAATTTGTATACATGGTTTGGCAAGTTAGGTTCAACAAATCCCTTGGGTTGTTCCACATACACTTCCTCATTCAAATATCCATTTAGAAAAGCACTTTTCACATCCATCTGAAATAATTTGAACTTTAGAATGCAAGAAATCCCTAACAGCAGTCTTATTGACTCAAGTCTTGCAACAGGTGCAAAAGTTTCATCAAAATCAATCCCTTCCACTTGAGTATAACCTTGTGCCACCAGTCTAGCTTTGTTTCTGGTTATAACTCCTTTATCATCTGATTTGTTCTTGAAGATACACTTGGTGCCAATGATGTTTGTTCCTTCAGGTCTTGGAACCAATTCCCACACTTCATTCCTTTTGAACTGTTCTAATTCATCTTGCATAACATTGATCCAATATTCATTAGTTAGAGCCTCCTTCACATTTTTGGGTTCTATCTTGGATACAAAGCATGAATTTGAGATGATTTCTCTAGCTCTGGTCCTTACACTACTGCTAGGGTCTCCAATGATAAGATCTTTGGGATGATCTTTAAGGATTCTGATAGAAGGTTCTTTGCTTAGAACTTCTGACTCAGAGTCTAGAGTTATAGCTTGAGGATCTTCAGAATTGACTATACCATCAGCAGGTGTCTCAAGTAATGTTCCAACATCCTCCATGACATTGGTTTCTTCATGTTAGTCATCAATAATCACATTGATGGATTCCATCAAGACTTTTGTTCTGGAGTTGAACACTCTATATGCTCTACTGTTGGTAGAGTATCCCAGGAATATGCCTTCATCACTTTTAGGATCCATTTTTCTCCTTTGTTCACGATCTGTCAAGATGTAACACTTGCTCCAAAAAACATGGAAATACTTCACAATTGGTTTCCTTCCTTTCCATAGTTCATACAGGGTGGAGGAAGTTCCTTTTCTCAAGGTGGCTCTGTTGTGAACATAGTAGGTTGTGTTCATTGCCTCAGCTTAAAAGTGCACAGGCAATTTATTTGCATGAATCATGGCTCTAGCAGATTCTTGAATAGTCCTATTTTCCTTTCCACTACTCCATTTTGTTGAGGAGTAAAAGGGGAGGAGAATTCATGACTGATTCCTTTAGACGAGCAGAATTCAACAAACGTAGAGTTTTCAAACTCCTTTCTGTGATCACTCTGGATCCTGACTACACCACTTTCCTTTTCTCTTTGAAGTCTAATACAAAGATCTTTGAAGACTTCAAACACATCTGATTTTTCTCTGATGAAACTTATCCAGGTGTATCTGGAGTAATCATCAACAACCACATAGGCATACCTCTTCCCACCAAGACTTTCTGCCTGCATTGGTCCCATTAAGTCCATGTGCCACATTCCATGATTTTGGATGTTGTAAGATGTCCAATTCTTGGGTGTGACACCTTGGTTTGCTTGCCAACCTGACATTCATCACATACCTTTCCTTCATCAATAGTCAACTTGGGAATTCCTCTCACTGCTTCCTTGGATATGATCTTTTTCATCCCTCTTAGATGAAGATGTCCAAGTTTTTCATGCCACAGTTTGACCTCCTTTTCTTCTCTGGGCATAGAACACACAATGGAGTTACTTGATACCTTAGGTTCCCATAAGTAACATTTGTCTTTAGACCTAGAACCCCTCATGACTTCCTTTGTTTCTCCATTTGTGACAACACATTCTCCCTTAGTGAATTTGACATTGAGTCCTTGATCGCAGAGCTGACTGATACTGATAAGGTTGACAATCAGCCCTTTTAACAGCAACCATTGTCTAGGTTAGAAATTCCAGGACACTCCAGTTTTCTAACACCTTTGATTTCCCCTTTGGCTCCATCACCAAAGGTCACATAGCTAGTGGAATGAGGTTTAATGTCCACCAATAAGTTCTTTATTTCAGTCATATGTTTGGAACAGCCACTATCAAAATACCAGTCTTCTTTAGGTGATACCCTTAAAGAGGTATGAGCTATTAGAGCACCTTCCTTGGAAACCCCTCATTGTTTCTTGACAGGAACATCCTGTTTGGGTTTGACTTGATGAGTGTGGTTAGGAAATCCATGCAGCCTGAAGCAAAAGCGCTTTATGTGACAAAATCTTCCACAGTGGTAACACCTCCATCTTTGAAACTTTCTCTTGGTCTGTTTCATGTTTCTGTCCCCCTGATGTTGTGACATTGTTCGTGACATCCTGTTTGTCCCATGATTTTCAGGCTTTGTCCTCATTCAACCTAAGATGGGCCTCTATTCACCAACAAAGCCTATTCTAGACATGTCTCTAGCTTTCTGACCCACTTGTATAATTTCTTCTAAAGTGTCAGTACCCTTGTTTAATATCCTGATGGACTTTGACATCTGATCAAGTTTGGAGTTTAACAAACTGACTTCACTATTGAATGAGTCTATTGTTGCAAGACTTTCCTTCTTCTTTGCCTCTAACTCCTTTATGATTGTCTTTTGCTTCTCCCCCTGTTGGCACACTTCTGTACTTCTGATACACAAATGTTTATATGAGGCTGCAAGTACATCAAAAGCCAGCTCATCTCCACTAGAATTATCATCAAATACACATACACTAGTTAGTGCAGTGACATGTTTTTGCAGATTCTACTTCTGATCCACTATCAGAATCTCCATCAGACCAGGTGGGAGTTAAACCTTTCTTTTGCCTCTTGAGGTAAGTAGGACATTCAGCTTTAATGTGACCATAGCCTTCACATTCATGACACTGAATTTCTTTGCCTGGGTTATCCCTTTCTTTAGATTTAACTCTTCTGCTGATGTCAGATGGAATGTTCTTGACATTAGGTCTGCCCTTATTATCTATTCTTTTCATGAGTCTGTTGAATTGTCTTCCAAGCATAGCTATAGCTTCTGACATATTCTCCTCACTTCCACCATTGTCTTCATCTGAGTCTTCTGTAGTATTTTATACAAAGGCTATGCTTTTGTTCTTCTTCTCAGCATGATCACACATACCCATATCAAAGGTTTGGAGAGAACCAATGAGTTCATCAACCTTCATGTTGCTTATATCCTGAGCCTCTTCAATAGCAGTAACCTTCATGGCAAACCTTTTGGGCAATGATCTGAGAATCTTCCTTACAATCTTTTCTTCAGACATCTTTTCTCCTAAAGCTCCTGAGGTATTGGCAATTTCAAGAATATTCATGTAGAATTCATGAATAGTCTCATCCTTCTTCATTCTCAGATTTTCAAACTTAGTGGTCATCATTTGTAATCTTGACATCTTGACCTTAGAGGTACCTTCATGAGTTGTTTTAAGGGTATCCCAAACCTCTTTGGCCAGTTCACAATGATGCACAAGTCTGAAAATGTTCTTGTCTATTCCATTGAATAGAGCATTCAAGGCCTTAGAATTCCCAAGAGCCAAGGCTTCTTGCTCTTTGCTCCACTCTTCTTCAAGGATTAGCACAGCTGCTCCATCTTTATCTGTTTTCACTAGATGTTCCCATCCCGAATTAGCTGCTCTCCAAGCCTTGCTATCCAGAGACCTCAAGAAAGCTATCATGTGAGGTTTCCAGTAGTCATAGTTAGAGCCATCCAAGATTGGTGTCTATTTGTAAATCCTATATCCTTGTCCATATTACTAGAATTTATCTTTCCTAGATCTCACCCAGAAAATAACAAGCAGGGTGCCTGCTCTGATGCCAATTGAAATTCTAGGTACCAACCAGTTGATGTTACAATGGATGTTATGACATCCACTACTGAGCAGACTACAGAACTTAACAATAAACAGGAATTGAAAGCAGTAAATAACACTGAGAATTGTTAACCCAGTTCAGTGCAAATCACACCTACATATGGGGGCTACCAAGCCAGGGAGGAAATTCACTATCAGTAGAATTATTTCAGAGTCAAACAACCAGTTTGTACTCTTCACTTAAGACCTACCCAATGACACTTCAGCCTAACACTAGACCTGAGTACGTACTCACACCCCCTTAATCACAACAGTGATATCAACCAATTCAATTACAAATAAAATTG
The DNA here is from genome assembly GCA_963859935.3 of Lathyrus sativus. NCBI lineage: Eukaryota > Viridiplantae > Streptophyta > Magnoliopsida > Fabales > Fabaceae > Lathyrus > Lathyrus sativus. Next base: position 78,276,976 of record OZ012738.1, read on the forward strand.
AAGTCACACTTCATACACACCTTGATCTGCTTCACAACTTTGATCAAGAGACACAACACTCGTGCTTAAAAGCTTAGAGTGACACACATATAGTACAACTCAAAACACACTAGTCCAATGCAATCATCCAAGAGATAATTTCTTGGCTCACAAGAAATCCTAAGACACAATACACACGTGAGGAACTGACTGCATAACACAGAATTCTTCACTCACAGACAACTAAAAAAACATTGTAAAATCTCTATCAAAAACTCTGTCCAGGACTCCTGCCAAGAACTGTCTTCAATTAGGATTGTTACTTTGTTATTTATAAGCAGCAGAAAGATCTTGGGCCTAAGTGCTGAAATTAGGTTTTAACCAAGTTAAACCTCTTTTCATAAAGCTGCGCACTGCGAAACTTTCAATTAGGTCAGGGACATTTCATGTTATCCTTAGCATTGCCTAGCATTTCGCCTGAGATAAATAGGATCCCTAAAATGTTTCCTAAAGTATAGCCTGGGCTTCCTCATGCAATATACCAGAACCTAAAACACGCACCATGATGTCAGCTGCTTGATGTCATAAAATCCAGCATGACATCCAACATACTTTGCTCTTAGCTATCCAAACTTACCCTGTAGTACACTCATTATGTATGTTATAACATCAGTTATGACATTCACACAAACATCAATGTTTTGCCACAAAATGTAGCCAATCAAAAACATCTACAGTTACGGACTAAAAACAAAAGAAATAACCCGCTAAGTTAAAAGCCCGTAGGGGTAACTTAGGACAAAATGCATTCTAAGAAGACGTGTGAGTTTTCCTCCTTGATCATTAAACTCTAATTGGGAAGGATCAATGCAATTGTTGCACTCAAAAGCAAGGCATATAGGGTCTTCAAAGATATATGGGTCATAGCAGAATTGAAACTCGATAGAGACCGATTTCATCATTGCCATTGTTATTTTTTATCCATTTTCTTTCCAAGCAATTACCTCTTTTAGGAATTTCCTCTTCTTGTAATTTGCCCGTTTATGGGTCTTCGTTAATAAAATTTATTTTTCATCAAAAGGTCTTCTCTTTTATTTCTTACCATATGTTTGCAAATTTTGTTTTATCGGTGATAAGTATTGCACATGTTAATTTTGTGATGGAAAAGTGTGGGATTACTTCTTCTCTTAAGGTGGCTATAGGGTGACCATGACCTCAAGCAATAGGCAAAAACACCATTGAAATCATGAAATGACTTGGCCGAGACAAAAAATCATCTAGCCCAGGGGAATTTGGCATCAAAGTGGGAGTTCTAGCATCTCCAAAATTTGATTGCATCATGAAGAAGTGATGTCGGGGAGTCAAGCTCATTCACTAACCAGCCTAAAGCCCAATCATATTTGACAACTTTTTGTTGTAAAGCCACTTTCGGCTGGCATCTCCTTGTAGAACCACCTCTAACTGGTACCTTTCACCGTACATATACCTTTTCCCCAGCAAGCCTAACCACGTCTGGCACAACCTTCACTCTAGACTCTCTTATCCCCAGCATTTTTGCATACATCTTGCATCATTTGCACGCTTGTTTGGCCAGTTCCTGTAAAGGGTAGGACATTCTAGCGGACGTTGTCTCTTCCGATGATTACTATTTACAACTCCTTTCATGCCTTTCTGCATAGGAGTTAACTTACCTTTTGTAAGGCATTTCACCGCCTTTAGCATGAAATCTTATCCATTCGCTTTCCTTTTGTAAGCATTTCCGCTGTCTTTTACACGCGACAAAAATTTGTTTTAGGCATCGTTGATCAATTTAGACGTTTGATGCCTGTGTGGCCAAGAACCGAAGGGTCACTACACAAAGAATGTCATTTCCGTTGATGATATTTTGATACCTTACAGGGGTAGTTTTTGCCCTCAACTTGTTTTCTGTGAGTCTTGTTCATGTCGGCATCGTAAGACTTTTGGCTTGTATATTTTGCATCTTTCCATACCTGGTTGTGCCTTTTGCACATCATCCTCAGCAATTCGTCTTTACGTATTATGTTTTTCTCCCCACAGAGTATCCTGCCTTGGTAGACCTTTCCCCAAACCTTTTGTTTTGGTGTCTTTCTCTACCTTTCGTAGAAGAAATTCCTTTCCCCTAACCTTTTGTTCTGGTGTCTTTCTCTACCTTTCGTAGAAGAAATTCCTTTCCCGAACCTTTTGTTCTGGTGTCTTTCCCTTCCTTTCATAGAAAAATTTCATTTCCCTGAACCTTTCGTTCTGGAATCCACTCTACCTTTCATAGAAGGAATTTTCTTCCTTGAACCTTTTGTTCTGGTGTCTTTCTCTATCTTCCATAAAAGAAATTTGTGTCCCAGAACCTTTTGTTATGAATTACTCACTACCTCTCGTAGGAGGAATTTTCTCCTAGCCTTTGATCAGGAGTCTTTTCTGCTTATTGCAGAAATTTTCACGATCATTTCTTCCCCAACGAAATATCCTTTACTTGTTATAGTAGGACTGTTTTCTCCAAACCTTTAGTTATGGGGTTCTTTCTACCTTTCGTAGAAGGGAGTTTTCTCCAAGCCTTTCGTTTTGGAGTCCTCGCTACCTTTTGTAGGAGGAATTATCTCCTAACCTCTTGTTCAGGAGTCTTTTCTGCTTTTGCATAAATTTATTCAACGTGTTATCCAGAAGGGAGTTTCTCTATGTGATATAGAAGGAACTTATCTTTTCTCCAAGCTTTTTGTTTTGGAGTCCTTTTCGCCTTTCGCGTAAGGAATCTTTTCTCCAAACCTTTCATTTTGGGGTCCTCTCTACCTTTTGTAGGAGGAATATTTCACTCTTTGATTAGATCTCTACCTTTAGCAAGAGTTATTTCATTATATCCCCTGAGTTCTTGCTACCTTTTATGGAAGGAATATCTCACTATATACGGCTTGAGTTCTCCCTGCCTTTCGTAGGAGGAATATCTCTAAAACCTTAATTATCATCTGTTACTGTAGGGATGCTTCCCCTTTCAGGACTGGCAAAGCACTTGTTGTTCTTTTGCATTGCATCTCAAGCATATCATCATATATCCCTCGTAACCAACCAATTCATCAAATTACCATTTATCTTTTGACATATGCCTTTTTCAAAGCCATCTTGTTTTTCCATTCTGTTACATTTCACCCTAGTTAGCTGAAAACTTTAGGTATTCTTGTATTTAATTTCCTTGTACCTTGAATCTGAGAAGGCCTTTGTCATACTCACTTTCAAGTCCAAGGAGATTAAATAGGGGCATCTGTCACACCCTCTTTTTCACCCTGACCTTTAACCTCCATATCATTATCATTTGCATTAGCATTTGCACCTAGCATGGATCTTAGTCAGGGAATCAAGGTATCTTATCCAATAATCAAGAGAATGGCTTCATCTTCAAAGCTCAATCAAGAGCTCAAGCTCAACTTTTTGGCAACCTAAAATCACAAAGTCTCCTTCATCATCAAGGCATGTCACTCAACCACTTGAATTAAGAATGCAAGCATTGATTCTTCTCCTTCTATCTCATGGTTAACAAATGAAGATTTTGGTTCAAAGGAGGCTTGTGGCTAGTTCCTTGGGAAAGACATGATTCCAAAGCTCAAGACAAACCTTGAGGGTTCCTTACATGGATTATGTGTCATCATAAGCCATCACAAGAGCCTCAGTCAATGGAAATGATCTTAGGGATTCATCTGGTCAACAAAAGTCAAATGTGATTCAATTAAGTCAAGATCTTGGATATCAAGGCCAATCAAAGGCATGATATTTGTTTTCAATTGATTTCATGAGTGTGGAACAAGAAGAATCAAGGAGAAACATAAAATCAAGAGTTTGACTAAATTAGGGTTTTTATAGAAAATTTTCTGAGTGGAAACCCCTAATTCTAGCCATCTTGCAACTTCCATAACTTTCTCATTTTTGGTCCAATGAAGGAAAACTAGCTATCAAATTAAAGAGGACATCATGAACTACAAGTTTGTGGAAGGAAGAATGTCAAAAAGATTCATGTTTTAGGAGATATGATGAGTCAAAGTTGGGGAAAATGAGGTTATGACATTTCTACACTTAGAAATATTTCTAAGTATTGAAAATCAGTTTGAGGTACCTACTTTCAAGCCCATTTTCCATGATGATTCAAGCTTCACTTGAATTTTCATACAACATGAGAATTGTAGAACATCCTTCAAGCTTTCTTTTGAGTACTAGATCATCTCCATTGGATGTGTAGACCTCAAGCTATGAAGCTCCCAAATTAGGGTTTCAAAGATGTCAAAATTGAAAAGTGGTTAGACAGATTTTTCAACCAAACTTCCAAGACATTTTTCACTAAGTTATTGACTTCAATTGAATTTTCTCATAACATGAAAGTTGAAGAACATTCTTCAAGCTTTCCATCCATTAAAATAACTCTATCATTGGATCAAAACTCATCAAGTTATGTGTCTTCAAAGTCAAGATGTCAAAGTTGCCAAAAGTTGCATAACTTAGAATTTTTCTAAGTTATTTTGGGACAATTTTGAGGACATGCTTTCAACCTATATTTTCTCATTGAACCAAACTTCATTTCATCTTACTTTGAACATGAAAATTGTTCATTACATTCCCTACTTGCAGTTGGGGCAAAAATCTCATCATTTGGATTTGAATTCATGGAGATATCATGCTTCAAAGTTAGCCATGTGACTTGTTACATAATGCATCATTCTTGGACCTCTATTTCGTGCTACATAAACTAATCATGCAGAAACCTTTCCCCATCATTTTCTCACGCATACCACCCCATTTTCCTTACCAAAACATTACCACAAATGACCAAACAACTATGTGTACCACATGTACCATATTTTGAATGTTTGGCAAAATAAGAGAAAGCACAAAGTATGTGTAGCACCCCAAAATTTGCCCTTTCGTTTTAACCTGGACTCGCTTTTGTTTCTCTGCATTTCTGCATATCATAGCATTTTTCTTGAGGCATGGGATCAAGGCATTTATGTGGCTCAGGCGTCATTTTTAGTGCAAAAGTCTGAACAGTGAGCATTAGGGGCTCCGACATTTATTTTTCCCGACGATCGGACAACCGTTTTTATTTTTATTTTGCAGGATATTTTTTACCCGGGAGGCAACACTCAAGCTATCTCAAGCATTCTCACAATTTTTATAGTCAAGGGTAAATTTCAGATGTTTTATGGGGCTCAAAACGGAAGAAAGCGGACAAATGGGAACTTTTCCCTCCAAAAGGCGCCAAAATTTAAATTTTCAGGGCGTTAACCGATTAAACAAAGAAAAATTAGAACAAATTTGAATTTTCAAAGATGTTAACCGATTAACCAAGGCAAATTTCAGCTCTGCACGTGAGTTTTCAATAGAGGTCACTTTGGGGGTCCATTTTGATCACTTGTGAATTTGATTCTACACCAGAAGAAGGATTTAGAACCACTTTGAATTTTGATTAGTTTTCAAAATTAATTCAAATTCCCTCCAATTTCCCATTCCTAATCCCAAACTAATTTTCATAACCACACTCCAAACCACCATTCTACTCCTAACCTAGAGCATATTTAAATGATTTGCTCCAAACCTCACAGGAGGAATCCTCATAATTTCATTGCATTTTCAGAATTCACTCTCATTCTCTCAATTTTCTCTCAACTTTTTCACTCCAAAACTCCATTAAAGTTCTCTTTGCTTGAATTCCTTGATTCTTCATTGAAATCATTGAGTTCTAGAGCTAAACCTCCATCATCCATCTCCATTATCTCCAATTATCCATTCAATTTTCATGTGAATTTGGATCTGATCTGGGAAGTTAATTTGGAAGAGCTTATTTGGATTATTTTTGCTTGATTTTGGTAGATCTTCACTTCTACAACAAGAAAACACTTGGATCTTGAAGAATCTCCAGGTTTCTTGCTTGGATCTACTCATTTGAAGTAAATCAACAATCACCAAGGAAAATCTCCGCTTTATACGTTGGAAATTCTAGATCCAATTCTGTTTTTGAGCTTATTTGCATAATCATTGAAATTCTGGCAAGCACACGATGGATGTTATTGTGGAAGTTATGACATCCACTGTAACATAGACTACTGCAGTTTATAATAAGCTATAAAGAGAAGAAGTAAATAACACATAAATTTTTCACCCAGTTCAGTGTCAACAACACTTACATCTGGGGGCTACCAAGCCAGGGAGGAATTTCACTATCAGTAGAATTAATTCATAGTCAAACACTCAGCTTGCACTCTTCACTTAAAACCTACCCAATGACACTTCTGCCTAGAGACACTCTAGACCTGAGTATACATATTCACTCCCCCTCAATCACACCATAATGATATCAATACACAATTACCACAAATATATGAAGTTACACTTCAAACACACCTTGATCCTGCTTCACAGCTTTGACCAAGGGACAAACTCTTAACAGCTTTGAGTGACACAATAGCCTAGAACTTACCTAACCAATGCAGCAGACAGTTGCTTGGTAAGCAAGTATTCCTAAGACTCAATTCACACGTGAAGAACACACTTTCTTCACTCACAATTCTCACATGAAGAACCACCTTCTTCACTCACAAGGACTCTTAATATGCACTCTCTAATCTTCTGTCTAGAGCTGCTTTTCTAGAATTGCTCCTTCTGTTATTTATAGCAGCAGTCAGTCCTTGGGCCTGGGTGCATAAATTAAGTTTAATCATAACACAACCTTTCTTCAATAATCTACACGCTTGCCATTTATTTCAGGAGCATTTGTTTCGCTTTAGGGCTTCTAAAATGTCTCTTGATTTCCAGCTTGAGCTTCTAATTAATTTCCTGATTTCTAGTTACCAGGAAAATTAATCTGCTCGCTGGATGTCATACGATCAGAGTCATGACATTCTGTATGACATTTAACTTAACTAACATTTAGCTAAGTTAACTCACTCTACACAGTCCATATTATGTATGTACTACCATTAGCTATGACATACATACATACTCTAATGTTTTGCCATAAAATGCAGTCAATCAAGAGCACTTACAATCATCATATTGATCTTCATTTTTTATTGATTTGGTTGATTTTGATCTATGTGAATTGTGATCTTGATGATCGAATGTGTTTACATAATGTTGGATCACTGTTTCCTAGTGTTAATTTTGTGTATAATTGATTATATGATCATTTGGATTATTGTATAAGTGATTAATTACTGAAAGTGCTTTTGATTTGCTGTTTTTCTGCTTTTGGTACAGTGTTAATCGGTTAACCAGTTGCAGTACAAACTGGTTAATCGATTAACCAGTGCAAATTTCAGAAATTTTTTAATGGTTAATCGGTTAACCAATAGCGTTAACCGATTAACACTGAACCAGAATGCCACTTTTGCTTATTTTCAAGCATGTTTTGGTTGCTTCTCACTTGGAATCTTCATGGATCAATATGATGCATTTAAGTGAGATGCTTTGGATATGTGCCACTGTTCTTAATTGTTTAATCTTGATTCTTCGACACGCGTTATGCGGTTTCCACTTGAATGCATACTTTGTGGATGTTGTTCAAGTGATGATCATTTTCTTTGCTTGAGTTTAAAGAATTGCTTGGTTGGGACGTACTTGTGGTGGCTGCTGCCCCACACTTTTTTCCTCCCACTCTTCTTTGATGATTGATGGTAACGGTTGTAGGAGCTTGCTTCTCCCATTTCATCTCATAATCTTTTTGTGTTTGCATTTCATGTTGTATTTCATCTTCCATTTCTTTCTACTTGTGATTGAATTGCTTTGTGTTTTCTTGGTCCTTTTCCATGATCCCTTAGGATTCCTAGTCTCTCTGTTTAGGATGGGACTAGGAGAGACATTAGGTATTCAATCCAATCATGCTAACATTAGGGTAGATTTCCCTTCAATCCCAACTTTAGGTCCTTTTTGCATGACAACGTTAGGGTCGAGTTTCCCTTAGACCTTCTGTGCGTCTCTCTTCTCATCTCAAAACTCATTTTAACTCATCTAATAAATATGACGAACGTTGTACGCTACGAGCCTTAAACACATGGGAAATGATGAGTGAGGGGTCTCCTCTCGCTTGTCTAGAGTGTTTAGTGTATGTCCCGTTTGGGGACGATATGCGACGCATTCGTTCCTATGTCATAGTCTTTAGTGCAACGTGAATCATAAATCAAATCAATTCACTTCACTAAAAAACACAAAAACAAACATCAAACTTTTTTTTAATCCTTCAGGATTAATGGAAAACCATTTTCAAAAAGAGGGTGTTAAGCTTTGGTTCTACCGCAAACAGGCATCGTTCCTAACTGCTAGAACGAAGGTTTAACCCTACTCGGTTAAAACACTTGAACCCATATGTGGTCGTGTCAGCCCGAACTACGTTTGCTCTGACTTCTTATACTAGATGAGGATACGTAGGCACAAGACGGAGATATCTTGGCAAGCAACCTTTCCCCCCCTCTTCACCCGTAGTTTCCTGAACTACGTTGACTCTGACTTTCCCATTACACGAGGGAGTACATAGGTGTTGCACCCCAAATTTTTACCAACCTTTTCTTAACTTGGTTTATGTTTCATTTCATTTTTCTTTTACCATTTGCATTGCATAGCATTGTTTATTTAGCAGGGGATCAAGAGGTTGTGCATAACAAGAAGAGGTTACCAGGAGTTTTGAACCTAAGCAAGGGGTTTACTCAAGCATGAGTGGTCATCAAAGTCATCAAGAGGTGGTCAATGCTCTTTGAAAAAGTTAATGGGTGTATGTGGATCAGCTCCTAACTTGGAGGCCAATTGAAGATCATCAGAGGATTGTGGATTCATGATTTTGGATATGGGATGTTGAGGAAGCCCAATGAAGGCTTTGAGAGCCATGTTGGAGTTTATTCAAGTTGTTGTGTCATGTGTAAGAAGCCACAGTCAAGAGTGGTGCACCTAGGGTTTTCATCTGGTCAACCCTCAATCAATTGTGAAATTGAAGGAGATTAAGACTCAACTCCAAGTCTTTGTGATCATGGAGTGTTGTGTTGAGATGTCTAATATATCATTTCAAGATCAATTCATCAAGTATCAAGAGTGTGAGAAGTTACTAAATTAGGGTTCTTAGTGTAAAATCCCCTGTTTGGTGTCCAACTTCAAGACCACATATCTCAAGATACAAGTTTCATCTCATATTGACCCCAACATGAAACTTGTAGAGCAAGTTTCTAGCTTTCATTTGAGTACTAGAAGTCTTTCATATGATTTCTAGAACTCAATTTATGATGCTGACAAGTTACAGATCACCAGATGAATGTGATTTTCGTTAACAAAAGTCAACCAACTTCCAAGCCACTTTTGACCTAGAAGGATGTTTCTCCTCACATTGACCCAAACATGAAAGTTGTTCCTCACGATCTTAGCTTTCCAAAAAGTACTAGAAGTCCTTAATCTGATTTATAGAACTCAAGTTATGAAGCTTGCAATGCAGAGGTATTTTGGGAAAGTAAGATTACAAGTCATTTTCATTATAGGTCCATTTCACTATCTTGCACACTTCAAATAAAACTTTTCTCAACATGAAAATTGCTCCAAATGGTCCCAATTGCATCTTGAAACACTCACTTGTGAGAGATTTGGCTAGGGTTTGAGAATTGGTGTGAGACTTTTTCATGAAGAAAGCTTAAAAAGGGGAAATTGCAATTAATTAATTTTAAACCAAAACAAGTCATATTTATACATATTTTGAGTGCCAAGGATGTAACAAACAAGATTCAAGAATTATATTTGAGTTTTGGTATGGTTTTCACGTGTAATTTCATGGCAAATTTAATTGAAATTTTGACAAACCAATCTCAACCATTTGATCAAATCAAGGGATGGATCCCATCCACATGATCAGAATGAAGTTCCAACAAGATTTTTGAATGAGAAAATAAGGCAATGATGGGGAGTTTCACGTGTGCATGATCATGAAAAATCAGAATTGGGCATTTTTGAATTTCACACAATTGAGCCACAATTGGGCCTCCAATTGATTCCAAATCCATCATATATAATGTGTAAATGAATTTTGAGCATTCATTCATGCTAATTCGTGCCCAGAAAGCTCAAGAACAGTTGGAGCAAGCAAGCAAAAATCTCAAATCGTGAATCTTAATTGAGGCATTTTCAAGGCAATTGAACTTCAGAATCATCTCCAGCAAGCTTCCTTGAACGTGTCTGGATCATTTTCTTCAAGTTTGAGCCACTAAGAAGGTCCAACTGAGCTACTCCGTTAGGTAAACTTCATATCCAAATTTCTCTCTATTTATGCATCTATCTTGCTCCATTTTTGTGTCATTCTGAAGTCCTACTCATGTAGGAAAATGTTGGTTCGTTGTTGTGTTTGTTTATTGCAATTTCAGTTTTGAGCTTGAATTTTAACTTCTTCTATTTGGCTTGTTCTTGCTTGATCAATGAAAATGGTTGGTAGATTTGCAATCTACGTAAACTGGAGATCAATTTAGACTATAATTTTGCTTGATTTGGTGAAGTGTAGCTCAATCTGGATTTGTGGCTCACCGGAGAAGATGACCAGAGCCATCGTGCTCCGGCCATCTGTTTTTCCCCTCCATTTTTCACATTTAAACATTGCCTTATCCACGTGTTTTGATTTGATCCATCTGATGTGTTTACTTTTTGATCCAACAGCCACAAACACGCTTCACCGTGCACTTCATTTGACTCACCACACCTGATTTCCCCAAAACGTAGCGTTTCACTTAAACGCGTGTGGATCTGGGCTTTAATTGTTATTGACACCCCCTTTGCTGAATCTCAATTGATTTGCACGCTTCTGGGCTGCTATTTGCACCTTTTTTATTTTATTTTATTTTATTTTTTATTTTGTTTTGTTGCTGTTTAGAACTAAATCATTTTAAAATACTTTCAACATTGATAAAATTCACAAAAAATATTTTCTGGATAGTTTGAGATATCTTTTATTTTATGAAATTTTTATTTTATCTTTTTGAATTATTTTTCATTTAAAAAAGAATTAATCAATTGGAAGTGTTTTTTTGACCTAATTCTTGACATGCTCTTGTTCTTGTTTGGTTTTTACATTTTCCTTTTGATCCAATGACTGAAAATTAATCCTCATATCCATCATGAGTGTTTGGTTTTTTAGGACCATTTTGCCCCTGTTTGGTTGACTTTTGGTTTGACTTTGACATTGCTTTTGTTGACCCTCGATAACCCTCTCTCAAATTGGTACATCCATGTGAATCAATTCCTTTGATGATGATTTGAGATGACTTTGGTTATGATTACTTGGCCTCTGTTTTCCAACATGTTTATGAGCTTGTGATATTTTATTTGGCCCTTTTTGAATCATTTTCCTAATTTTGAGGTAACTTGCAAGTCAAGTTACCCGAAAGGGAGGTTCATACATACACATTGACCTAGTTTGTCTTGGATATGACTTTGATGGATCCTTTGAGCCTTTAATTCCTTTTGATTCATGTTGGCAACATGTTAAGGTTATTGGTTGCTTAATTTTAGGTCATGACATCTTGTTTTGCTTGTTCAAACTTGTGTTTCTTTTTGGGTTTCCAATTAGGGTTTCCATATGTGACATGTTTGCATTCTTGATGTATATGCTTGCATTTTATTTTGGTGTGATTGATTTTGCTTTTGACCATTTTTATCTCATCCCCTCTTCTATCCCATGACCTTGGAGTCTCATTTAAGGTGTCTTAGTCCCTCCTGAGGAGGTACTTGAAGTATACCTAAAATGATGAATCCTTGAGGACTTGTTTATGCTATCTTTTGCACTTTGTTTGTGATGCTTATGGTCGAGTGCATATTATGACTTCCTTTCTGTCCTCATATAGCCTCCCATCCTCACTTTGTTTAAGCTTTCCTTGCATTTGATTTGGCTTTTGGCACTTGTGGTTGATGTTGTTTGGCTTAGGTCATTTCATCCCACTTTTGGTGCATTTTTGTATGGTTTCTTCTTGTTGTTTGATTTCACTTTGTGCATTCCTTTCTCTCTTCTTATTTTGCATTCTCATATGCATGTTGGAGGTTGAGATGAGCTTGTGGAGGCTACTACCCCACACATATTTCCTCCCTCACTTTCATCCTATGTGTGCATCCTGTGTTTGCATCCTCACATTTTCATGTTCTTTCTTCTTCTTCTTCTTCTTTCCCTTAGGATCTCTAATATCTCTTCTTCAAGAGAGGTTATGATAGACACTAGGATCAAACCATGCATGATAAAATTAGGTAGTTCCCTTTTGTATCCCAACTTTAAGTCCACTTTGCATGACAACTTTTAGGATTGAGTTAGTCCCCCTTTAGTGTGTTCTTTCTCTTCTCATCTTCAAACATTTTCAAAACACATAATAAAGGATAATGAATGTTGTACGCTACGAGCCTTAAGCTACTTGGGAAATGATGATTGGGTGGTTGCCTCTCAATTGTCTAGAATGTTAGTATATGTCCTTTGGATGATATGCGACGCATTCGCTCCTAAGTCATAGTCTTTAGGGCCACATGAGTTACAAATCAAATTCAAAACACTTCTTCTCCAAAAAACACAAAAACACTTCAAATCATTTTCACCCTTTGGGGTTCTTAATCAGGAAAACCTTTTCAGATAAAAGAGTGTTGTTAACTCTTAGTTTTGTCGTAAACGGTAACACCTAAGTCTCCAATGGTCGAGCTGCATACACCAACTGCTAGACCTACCTGTTAACCCTACTCGGGCCTAAAAACTTTTGAACCAACCTGTGGTCTTTTTAGCCCGAACTACATTTGCTCTGATGTTTCATACCAGATGAAAGTACGTAGGCACAAGACGCGGTGTCTTGGCGAGCAACCTTTCCCCCTTTCACCCGTAGTTAGCCGAACTACATTGACTCTGACTTTCCCATTGCACAAGGGAATACGTAGGCACAGAGTGGCGATGCTCTGCCGAGTCTCTTTTCTTTTTGTCCTTTGACCTTTAGCGTATAGTTTCAGCACACCCTTTTTAGATAGATAACAAGCGTGGATCCCTTCGAGTACGACGGACGTGAGGGGTGCTCATACCTTCCCCTCGCATAACCGACTCCTGAATCCAGGACTTGGTTGCGATGACCTCGTCTTTTCCCTTTTTGTCAGGTTTTTCCGATCGTTTCCTTTCCATCTCTTTGGGATAAATAACAAAAGGTGGTGACTCTTCTATTTTCCGCCGGGTGTTTTTCGCAGTTGCGACAGCTGGCGACTCTGTTGGGGACTCTGGTTCCCTATGCGAGTCAATCCTAACGCTTGTTTGTTTATTTTTGGGTGTTGTATATGTGCTTTATTTACTTTTGCATTTTACTTTCCCGCATTTATTTTCAACATCATATATCATTATTGTTGTGCTGTGGGGAGGGAATGTTCCCTTGAGAGATAAGTCGGACCTGGGCTTGAGTACAAACATAGCATTAGAAGTGGAAAGTAGTGGTGAACCTGTATATTAGGCATGCACTAGTTCCCACGAAATTCGCGGTCAGACGAGACTCTCTTTGATGACTTTCTCTCCAGCCCAGTGGGCCGTTGAGAGGATTTCAGATCTGAGGGTTGTCGACTCTGGGGACCGATCATCTGTGATTCAGCTAAGTGAGGCCTCTTCGGGAGATGATGATGTCAAACCAGAAATGGTGAACGTATCATCATTTCTCGAAAGTCTGTGACGCTGATGAACACATAGGATGTTGAACCTTATTAGTGGATAGGTCCATACCTGTAAGAGGGATTGGGTTATGCAGGAAACCCTGACTTTCAGACTACCTGGTATCTTTACAGTGTGAATCTGTGCTCTTGGTACAAGGGGTCCTAATGTCAGTGTTTTGCTAAAGCGGAGCGCCGGTTCTTCTTGGTCTACAGCACAACAATCTTGATTCCCTGTTTGCATTTGCATTTGCATTTTCATCTGCATTTCATTAACATGTATTTATGTTACGGGTGCATATTTCCTCTCCGATTCTAGTGATCTTGTTCCTTTATTGCTGACATGGAGCCCTTAAGGAGGACATTGGCCTACAAATTTCCAACACCTGATATTGGAGCTTTGCGGAGTTTGATTTCTTTAGCCGACAAGAAAGTTATGGAAGACTTTAGACAGTCCTATGGGAGGCTTTTGAGCTTTGTATGTAAGCCTTCTTTGAATGAGTTGAATGGTCTTTAGACTCTGTTGCAGTTCTATGATCCTCAGTTGAGAGGATTTACTTTTCAGAGTTATGTGTTGGCACCAACGTTAGAGGAATTCTCTACATTGCTAGGAGTGCCTGTTCTTAACTAGATACCATTCTATCATACTGAGGATGAGCCGAATCTGGCTAAGCTTGCTGAAGCTTTACATTTAGATGCCTCTGAGTTGGCAGGGAAAGTAGCTAAGAGAAATGGAATATCTGGGTTTCTGTTACCTTTTCTGGTGGATAAAGCTCGACATTTTTCTAAGGAAGGTTGTTGGCTGGTGTTCAGTGCTATCTTGGCCCTATGTATCTATGGTATTTTGTTGTTCCCTAATATTTCGGACTTCGTAGATGTGGATGCATTCTGTATCTTTGCTGCGAAGAATCCTATACCTACGCTGTTAGGTGATGTTTATCATTCCGTACACTATAAGAATGAGAACAGAAGAGGGAAGAGTGTATCTTGTTGCGCACATTTGCTCTATCTATGGTTTGTAAGCCATCCTCCCAAGACTGGTCCATTCTCTGATACTGCAGATACATCGGAATGGTCTAAATGTTTGATGAGATTATCTGCTGAAGATATTGTCTAGTTCGATAGGGACATGCTGAGTATCGAGATTATTTATAATTGTGGAAGCTTTCCTAACGTCCCACTGGTCGGAAGGAAGGGTTACATAAACTATAACCCGTCCATTGCAATCAGGAAATTTGGGTATGCATTGAGGAGTCCTCCGAAGGATGAAGAGATACAGGAATCTTTGTATCTCACCGGGTTATTGGAAGGGAATATGTTAGCCAGAGTTGAGCATGCTTGGATCAATATCCACAAAAGAGGGAAGGCTTCCTTAGGGAAGAGCAATAGTCGAGCCTACGACCCCTATTTAGTTTGGATTCAGAGCAGAGCAGAGAAGTTGATGATGCCTTACCCATCTGCTAAGCCTTTGTGCCCTCTTGTGATTGAAGAACCCACTATGGTTGACATTCAGAAGTACAATCAGGTATTGTTTGAGAAGGAAGAGTTAAAGAAGGCTAATGAGGAGTTGGAGAAAGAAATCATTCAGCTTCAAAGGGAGAAGAATGAGGTTGTTCATTCCTTCAAGAAACAAACTGAGCTTGTAAACAAATTGGGTACGGATCTGACCAAGGAGACCAATTCTCGGGAACGTTTGGGTTTAGATCTCAAGGTTGTTAGTAGTGTTCTTTCTTCCAAGAAGGAAGATTTGGATAGAGCTTACTTGAAGATTTCTAAGTTTGATAACCACTAGAATGCCACACTCACCAACAACAAAGAGCGCGAAGATAGGTTAAAGCTACAGATCAGCAAGTTGAAGACGCAGCTCAATGCCAAAGACGAGAAGATCGCAACAGAGGCGTCACTCAGACGGGATAGTAAGTATAGGTTGAGCGAAGCTATTGCAAACTTGAAGGATTGCAGGTTGAGAGTTGATTCCAAGAGATGCAAGCTCAAGGCGTGCTTTGGGGAAGGAGCTTAGGAAGACCATGTTGAGAGTCTACAACATACTATTAGCCAACAAGAGTTACTTATTCAGGGACTACTTGCTAGACCAGATCATCCTGAGACGCGAGAGTTGCTAGAGGACTTCCGGTCTCGTCATCCAGCTTGACTATCTTGTTTATCTTTTTGTAGCTCGTTGCTTATTGCTTGATGTACTAACCATCACCAGGCTTGTTGGTTGAGGTCCTTTCCTTATTATACTCGGTTGTAGCTTATACATTGCCTGTTGGCCTATGATTATATACGAGGAGTTTCTGTTATATGTGTGTCTGTAGGGTTCTCCATTGTTGTGTTTTTCTCCCGGAAACTAGAATCGAGGGGGAAATTTCCCTGTTGCATACATACATGTCTGCATTTTTGCATTTTTGCATTGCAGGTGCATCGAAACTGTTAATCTTATTTTCCTGTGGTTCGTTAGTGTTTCAGGATTGCCGACCAAACGACTCACTGATACGCAACTAGGGGAAATTAGAAGAGAGTAATGGAGCAGATGCAAGTAGAGATGCAAGAAATGAGGGACCGGATGGCCCAGTTCATGGAGGTAATGCAGGGAGTGGCTAATGGACAAGAGAAACTTCGTACTTTAGTGCAGTCCTTGATTGAACGTGTTGATGGAAACGGTGTGTTGCATGGTGGGAATGCTGTTAATCCTCCATGTGTTGAGACTTCTAGAGCTGATAACTCCATGCCTACTTTGGTTATCCCTACGGCTGGAGGAAGTGGTAATGCTGCAGGTTTCAACAACACCGGTCTTGGTAATGTGGGAAGTGGTAATGTTAATGGGAATGGTTATGGGCCTGGCACCACTTGTGTTATACATGGTAATATGGATCACCTCTGGAATGAAGACAGGCAAGATGATGTGTTCTCGCCGAGGGTTGTGGCTGCCGAGTTACCCTCTGAAGCTGATAAGAGGATCAAGATGATTAAAGAAAAAATGAAGTCCCTTGAAAGTCAAAACTCCATGGGCCTTGATATGGCTAACCTGGGACTGATCCCATATCTGAGAGTGCCGCCAAAGTTCAAAGTCCCAGAATTTGACAAATACAAGGGTACCACCTGCCCGAGAGTTCATCTGAGATCCTACTACTGTAAGATGTCTGCCTACTCAGATGATGAGAAATTGCTCATGCATTTCTTCCAGGACAGTTTGTCTGGTCCTTCATTGGAATGGTACATGAGTCTGGAACCCGTGAATGTCCACAGTTGGAGGGACTTGGCTGAGGACTTTGTGAAACATTATCAATACAACAGAGACCTTGCTTCTAACAGGGTCCAGCTTCAGAATCTTTCACAAAGGAACAATGAGTGTTTCAAGGAATATGCCCAAAGATGGCGGGAGTTAGCAGCCAGGGTGCAGCCGCCTATGGTGGAACGCGAGCTCATTGATACGTTTGTCGCCACTTTTCCTGGCGTTTATTATGAGAAGCTCATTAGTAGTATGTCAGGTAGTTTCTCTGACTTAATCATCATCGGAGAGAGGGTGTAAAGTGGTATCAAGTTAGGGAAGATAAGTGCTAGTGAAGTGCCCTCAGCTTGAGGAGGTAAGAAGGTGTTCGGTAACAAGAAACGAGAAGGAGATACCAATTCCGTGTCCATTTATCATGGGAGAGGTAGAGGTCAGAATCGGCAGCAACAGCAGATTGCCAGTATTACAATTCCTGCAGCTCAGCAACAACCACAGCAACAAGAATGTCAACAACAACAACAACAACTGCAGGAGGGTTATAGAAGATATTAAGACCGAGGTCGGGCGGCAGTGAATAAACATTTTGACGCTTCTCCCATGTCGTTATCTCAGCTATTGCAAGCTTTGTTGCAACTGCAGTTGATTCAAAAGAGGACCATGGCTCCCTTGACCGGGCCTCCTCCGCCCGGGTATGACGCAAATGCTCGCTGTGAGTTTCATTCAGGTGCCCCGAGGCACAACATCGATAATTGTAAAGCCTTTAAGCATAAAGTGCAGGACATGATTGATAGTAAAAGCAATTAACTTCTCCAATGATGTTCGTAATGTCGTACAAAACCCTATGACAAATCATGGGCATGTTGGGGTCAATGCAATTATTGAGGAGGATGTTTTGGATTTGGTAACAGATGTTAATGAGTTGAAGACACCATTGAGCTTAGTGAAAGCTAGATTGTTGAAGGGGGCGTTTTCCCAGGTTGTGCTGAAGATTGTGTTGATCGTCTGAGTAATCCTGAGGGATGTAGGAAGTTGAAGAGTTATATTCAAGATATGATGGATAACAGAGTCTTGTAGTTTGACCGGTCTGTTGAAAGTAAGTCTGAAGAGTTGGTGGCTGAGAAAAGGGAAGAGATTGCAACAATTTCCATTCCGTACAAAAACGTTACCATTTATGCGCCAAAACCACCAAGAATAACCATAACTAAAGTAGGTCCCGTACCGTTTGAAAGCACCAAGGCTATT
The DNA here is from genome assembly GCA_963859935.3 of Lathyrus sativus. Lineage (NCBI taxonomy): Eukaryota > Viridiplantae > Streptophyta > Magnoliopsida > Fabales > Fabaceae > Lathyrus > Lathyrus sativus. The sequence continues at coordinate 78,295,085 of OZ012738.1, forward strand.
CCATGGAACTACGGGCTGAAGTGTATTGCAATGGACAGAAACTAAATTTGAATGGTCCCCTTGCGGATTCAGTAGATAATCTTGTAGGAGCAAGAGGAATTACCCGTAGTGGCCGGGTCTTTTTGTCACCTGAAGTGGTTATTGACAAGGTTGACAAAAGGAAGAGACCAGTGGTAGAGGAAACTTCTCAGGCTGGGGAGAAGGAATCTTTGTTAAAGGATGCAGAAGAGTTTATGCGGCTGATATGAAAAAGTGACTACAAAATAGTCGATCATTTGTAGCAAACTCCTTCTAAGATATATATCCTGTCTTTGTTATTATGTTCTGAAGCGCATAGGAATGCACTGTTGAGAATACTGAATACTGCTTACGTGCCGCAAGAAACTTCGGTTAATCAACTCGAAGGGGTTGTTGCACACGTAAATGCAGGAAATGGACTGGGGTTTACAGACCTAGATTTTACCCCAAGGGGCAAGAACCATAATTGTGCGTTGTACATATCATTAGAATGCCGAGGGGCTGTTATGTCTCATGTACTCGTGGATACAGGATCATCCTTGAACGTACTTCAAAAGAAAGCCCTAATGAAGTTGGACATGTAGGGATTGATTTGCACACCAAGTGATTTGGTGGTGCGCGCTTTTGATGGTACCCGAAGGTCTGTGTTCGGAGAAGTGACATTGCCCATTCAGGTGGGACTGGAAGTATTTGATGAAGTGTTCTACATTATGGATATTCAGCCTGCCTACAGTTGTTTATTAGGCCGTCCATGGATTCATTCAGCAGGACCTGTGACCTCCATGCTACATCAAAAGCTAAAGTATATGGTTGGCGGTAGTGTTATTACAGTGTGCGGGGAAGAGGATATAATGGTCAGTCACTTATCATCCTTCAAGTACGTCGAGGTGGACGGAGAAATACATGAAACCTTGTGTCAGGCTTTTGAAACAGTCAAGATTAAAGGTAAATCTCCCGTTATGAGCAAAGCGCCGGAAGTGGCCATGTCTTCTTTTAAAGAGGCCCAAGCAGCAGTACAGATTGGGGCTGCGCAGGGTTGGGGCCAGGTATTGGAGATTCCCCACAAGCAAGACAAGTTTGGGTTGGGGTACCGCCCGTCATTTTCTTCTCCTTCATCCTCGCAGAGCGCGCTGCACTATAAAGGACCTGTGCAGTTCACTAAAGGAGGAGTTATCTTCGAAAGGATCAACGATGTGTCAAACGAAGAGGGAGATAGTGATTGTGATATGGATGCTTGGATCAAGCCTTGCACTCCAGGACAGAGCCTGCGTAACTGGTCTATTGAAGAATTCGTTCAAGTGACAACAGAACAGTAATGCTTTGTTTTTTCCGATTATTGTATTACCCTGTGTTCTACCCGGAGCATAGCGATATTTTGTTTCAGGGCCTTATTGTTTATGTTTGAACATTGCTTTATCAATTAATCAAAGGGCATTTTTCTCATTCGAATTTTGTGATCCTTGTCTTCCTTATTGTTTAATCTCATAATAAAATGGCAATGTGGTTTGTACTCGTTTGCATATCATTTGAAACATTTAACCATTTTTTATTGCAGGATTCCTATTGTAGATGACATCGATTCAGAACCTCCTATGACTCGCTTCGACTTCGATCAACCAATATATCAAGCTGAAGAAGAGATTGATGAAGATGAAGACTTTCCTGAAGAGCTAGCTAGACTCTTGAAACAAGAAGAGAAGATTATTCTGCCTCATCAGGAGGAAATCGAGGTTATTAATCTGGGTTCTGAAGAAGTTGTCAGAAATGTTCGGATAGGGGCTGCACTGCAGAGTGACATCAAGCAAAGACTGATTGAGATGCTTCGAGAGTATAGCGACATCTTTTCTTGGTCGTACGAAGATATGCCCGGGCTTGACACTGATATAGTGGTTCATCTCTTGCCGTTGCGCAAAGAATATCCGCCGGTCAAGCAGAAGCTTAGAAGGACAAGACCAAATATGACTGTGAAAATCAAAGAAGAAATCCAGAAGCAATTGGATGCAGGATTTTTAGCCGTGACAACTTACTCTCCGTGGGTCGCCAACATCGTGCATGTACCTAAGAAGGACGGTAAGGTACGGATGTGTGTAGATTATAGAGATTTGAATAAGGCGAGCCCAAAGGATGACTTCCCGCTCCCTCACATTGACGTGTTGGTTGACAATACTGCTCAATACTCTGTATTTTCCTTCATGGATGGTTTTTCCAGTTATAATCAGATCAAGATGGCACCGGAAGATATGGAGAAAACGACGTTCATTATGCTGTGGGGGACGTTCTGCTACAAGGTAATGCCTTTTGGGTTGAAAAACGCAGGGCCAACTTACCAGCGGGCTATGGTCACTTTGTTTCATGATATGATTCATCATCAGATTAAAGTCTATGTTGATGACATGATAGCAAAGTCGCAAATGGAGGAAGAGCATCTGGTCAACTTGTTGAAGCTGTTTGAGAGGCTCAGGAAGTTCAGATTGAGGTTAAATCCAAATAAGTGCACTTTTGGAGTTCGGTCCGGAAAGTTATTGGGGTTCATTGTCAGCGAAAAAGAAATTGAGGTCGATCCTGCAAAAATAAAAGCTATACAAGATATGCCAGCGCCGAAAATAGAAATGGAGGTCCGTGGTTTCTTGGGGAGATTGAACTACATTGCTCGATTCATATCTCATCTCACAGTCACGTGTGAACCAATGTTTAAATTGCTAAAGAAAGATCAGGCGGTCGTCTGGAATGAAAATTTTCAAAAAGAATTTGATAAGATAAAAGAATACTTGCAGGAGCCTCCAATATTGATACCCCCAGTAGCTAGAAGACCTTTAATCATGTACTTAACGGTTCTTGAGAATAGTATGGGTTGTGTTCTCGGTCAACACGACGAGACTGGAAGAAAAGACCAAGCGATCTATTATTTGAGTAAAAAGTTCACGGACTGTGAGTCCCGTTACTCAATGCTCGAGAAAACGTGTTCCGCACTTGCTTGGGCTGCCAAACATTTGAGACAATATATGCTTAATCATACAACCATGCTGATTTCGAAGATGGATCCGATCAAGTATGTCTTCGAGAAGCAAGCGCTCTCAGGAAGAATTGCCAGGTGGCAGATGATACTGACAAAGTACGATATACAATATGTTTCCCAGAAAGCCATCAAGGGAAGTGTCCTGTCAGAATACCTTGTTGAACATCCAATCAAAGACTATCAACCGATGAAGTTTGAATTTCCTGACGAGGACATCATATTCCTCAAAGTGAAGGACTGTGAAGAGCCACTACCCGACGAAGGCCCAGAGAAGGGTTCTCAGTGGCAGATGATATTCAATGGAGCTGTCAACTCTTATGGTAGTGGAATTGGGGTAATCATTACAACTCCTCATGGCACTCATATCCCGTTCACTGCCAGGTTGACGTTCCCTTGCACTAATAATGAACCCGAGTACGAAGCGTGCATCATGGATCTGGAAGAGGCTATTGATTTGAGAATCAAGAATTTGGATGTATATGGCGATTCAGCGCTAGTGGTTAATCAGATCATGGGAGAGTGGGAAACTCGTCAGCCAAATCTAATTCCTTATAAAGACTATGCAAGGAGGTTGTTACCTTGCTTTGGCAACGCTATCTTCGATGTATAAAGTGAATTTTTGGAATGATGCTCCAAGAATAGTCATCTCTCGCCTTGATAGGCCCGCTTTTGTATACGCCATTGAGGAAGCTACGAATGGCAAGCCATGGTTTTATGACATACAGAACTTCCTCAAGAAGCAAGAGTATCCGCCAGGGGCTTCGGCTCAGGATAAGAAGACTCTGAGGAGGTTGTCTGGTAACTTTTATCTAAATCCAGATGGTGTGCTTTACAGAAGGAACCATGATTTGGTGTTGTTGAGATGCGTGGATGAAAAGCAAGCAACGTTGCTTATGGAAGAAGTCCACGAGGGTACTTTCGGTACACATGCCGGTGGGAATGCCATGTCTCGGAAGTTATTATGAGCAGGGTATTATTGGCTAACCATGGAGTCAGATTGTTTCAAATTTGCGAGGAAATGCCATAAATTCCAGATTTATGCAGACAAAATTCATGTACCGCCGTGCCCATTGAATGTTATGGCGTCCCCGTGGCCCTTTTCCATGTGGGGCATCGACATGATTGGCAAGATTGAGCCAACTGCATCCAATGGTCATCGTTTCATCTTGGTCGCCATTGATTACTTCACTAAATGGGTTGAAGCAGCCTCGTATACCGATGTCATAAAGCAAGTCGTAGCCCGATTCATAAAAAAGGACATCATCTGCAGATATGGAGTACCCGAGCAAATCATTACTGACAATGGTTCGAATTTGAACAACAAGATGATGAAGGAATTGTGCCAGAATTTCAAAATTGAGCATCACAACTCATCTCCCTATCGTCCGAAGATGAATGGAGCTATTGAAGCGGCCAACAAGAATATCAAGAATATAGTGCAAAAGATGGTTGTTACTTATAAGGATTGGCATGAGATGTTGCCTTTTGCTTTCAACGGTTATCGTACGACGGTACGCACATCAACTAGGGAAACTCCTTTCTAGGTGGTATATGGTATGGAAGTTGTCCTACCATTGGAGGTCGAGATTCCTTCTTTAAGAGTTCTGGTCGACGTCAAGCTTGATGAGGCAGAATGGATAAAGAACAGATTGAATCAGCTTAGCCTGATGGACGAGAAAAGGCTAGCGTCCATTGCATATGGTCGGTTGCATCTGAGCCGGACGAAGAAAGCTTTCGACAAGAAGGTGCGTCCTCAAAGCTTTCAGACAGGCGATCTTGTGTTGAAAAAAATTCTCCCACCACAGTCAGATCACAGGGGCAAATGGACTCCCAACTATGAAGGTCCATATGTCATGCGAAAGGTCTTCTCCGGAGGAGCCTTGTTGTTATCCACCATGGATGGTGAGGATTTTACATCTTCTGTGAATGCAGACGCAGTTAAAAAATACATTGCTTAAAGAGGCCCGCTGGAAAGAAAAAAGAATATCTAGGCAAAAAAAGGGCATCCCGGCGAACCATAAAAAAGGAATTGGGTTCGGGAAAAAACTAGGGATAAAAATGAAAAGATGTAAACCCGCAAAGTCGAAAACCTGAAAAGGAGACTTTGGCAAAAATGGGTATCCCGGTGAATCGAAAACCCGAATAGGCGGTTCAGGCAAAAGTTAGGGATTGAAAAGCAAATGACTGCGGTCTGTTTTGGAACTTCATTGCTTAGTGGATTGGGAGGACCTGAGGACCGTTTATCCGAATCAATCTCTTCTGAAGACGAAGCTTCGGGAAAGCATCAAGGTCAGGCGAGTCATAGAGGGATCAGCTCATGGTGTTTGTCTGTGCCACATTGCCGACATTTCTGTACACTTTTGTATATTTCTGTGCATATCTGTATTCATTTGTGCGCAGCTTCCTCTTTTCAGGGGTTGCATCTATTGTAAAACTTTGCCTATTTACAGGCCATTTATCAATAAACATATACTATTTAGTATCTCGTTTGTTTTGTTTTAACTTTTACTATTTTGTTTGTGAAAAACGCCCAATGTTTTGGTAAACTTGCACTTACATAAACTCGCAGGCCTTGGCCAATAATTGTTAAACTTTGAATTAATTGAACAACGTCACGAATGATGACTGAGATAGTTCTGTTTGCATAGGATATCTTGTCTGTTTATTCAGTTTTGTAGGGTCGTTACCCTTGGGGCAAAGAGGTATGGATGAAATTCGTCTTATCTCCAGCCGGATTCTATTCCCCAGTAAGTGGAGTTTGCATCTCTATCCCCAGTAGATTTTGTATGCAGCTTAAGTGAGCAGATAGCGTGTACGCTTTCCCTCGGCAGTTGGTGCGCATTTAATCCCCACGAAGTGTGTGTTCGTACTCCCTAGTGAGTCATGATTGGATTTTCTTCCCACTGAGTAATCTACGACCTAGGTAGATTCGCTCCCAGCTGAGAAATCCCCAACAGGATGGAGGAATTCCGTTACCCCAGCATTTTCTTTCCAGGAGGCCAACAAGGGCTCGTTTCCTCGGCATAAGTCCATTTGTTATTGGCATGAGTAGGTTGTTTCCCCAGCAGGATGGTTTCTGTATCTCTAACATTTATTTTACTGATTCAGTTCTGTTGCATCTGCATGCGTGCATGGCATCTACCCAAATGCATAGCATTTCCATCTCGTATGGAGCATTACGCCATTTTCAAACATATGCATGTGAAACATAAACCAAGTTTTTATCTCTCTGTTTTAGGTGTATCTCGCGATTGGTTGATGTTTGTGCCAGTGTGGATTCTAGACCCCGGCTTATGTTATTTCCCCAACGGATTTTCCTTGTGATTGTTATCATCGGATGATTTTAATCTCGTTTGATTCTTGACGTTCGCTTTTATTTAGCGTAGACCTGACGACGATGTCAGATTTTTCTCAAGTTTACAGATGCCTGACGGCGATGTCAGATGCTTTTCAGACTTTGTGGTTTACTGACGGCGATGTCAGATCTTTGTTTACTCTGTGGTGTTCTGGCGGCGATGTCAGATGATTATCAACATGATGTGTTCTTGGCGGTGATGTCAGGTATTTTCTCAATATTGGGTTTTGTTTGGCGGTGATGTCAGATGTTTTATCAACAGGGTGTTTGTCTGGTAGCGATGTCAGATGTTTATTTTAATTTGTGATTGTTTGATGGTGATGTCAGACGTATACCAGAAGTGTGATTATTTGACGACGATGTCAGATGTTTCTACTTTCATTGACGGCGAGGTCAGAGGTTTCACAGATTTATGGTTATCTGGCGGCGAGGTCAGGTTCTCTTATCAGATGTGTGGTTTTCTGACGGCGATGTCGGAATGTTATCTACTTTTTTGTTTGTCTGACGGGGATGTCAGGTGTTCCAGCAGATTTGTGTTTGTCCGATGACGATGTCTGATGTTTATCAACTTTGTGGTTTGCTGACGGTGATATCAGACGTTTACTGATCTGTGGCTGTCTGGCGGTGATGTCAGAGTTCTTTTATCCCCGCAAGTGCCTGGCGGCGATGTCAGATGTCTTTACCTTTTGGGTTTGAAGTTTTCTTTTATTTAGTGAATTACTAATGGTGATGTCAGGTGTTTCTTAACTGCGCGGAGACTTGACGGCGAGGTCAGTTTGTTTTATCCCCTGCAGATTACTAACGGCGATGTCAGATGTTTCTTAATTTTGTGGATTGCTGGCGGCGATGTAAGAGGTGTATCAGTTCAATGGAGGCCTGGCGGCGATGTCAGATATTCTGTGTGGATTTGATCTTCAGATTTGTCACTCGTTTTTATTTAGCGATGGCCTGGCGGTGATGTCAGAGGATCGTATCGTTGGATTCGTTGTCTGTTTTTATTTAACATAGGACTAACGATGATGTTAGCTATTTTACCGACTTGAGGTAGAAGATTGACAGTGATGTCAAATGCTTTTATAGACGTAATGTTTATGCTTGACAGCGAAGTCAGGTGTCTGACGACGATGTTAGAGGAACTTAGTGCAGATAACTGACGGTAAGGTCAGATGTTCCTCCGAATTGGCGGCGATGCCAGAGGTTTACTGAAATTAATGTTGAAGCTTGACGGCGAGGTCAGGCGCCTGACAGCGAAGTCAGGGATGTCTTGTTCTTTCCAAATTGATGTTGGTATTTGACGGCGAAGTCAGGTGCTTTTCCAAATTAGTGCAAATTCTTGACGGCGAGGTCATGTATTCTTCAGATGGCGTTCTATTCTTGCTTATCAGATTCGGTTATCTCCAGAGATTTCTGCGGTTGGCAAATTTCCGGGTTTGTTGGCAAATTTCGGTTTTCTGAAAGAATCTTTTCCCTCGAACCTGACATTGCAAGCTTGTTTCACCCTTTCTCTCATCACCATCGTCATCTTTGGAGCTCAAGGAAGCAACACAAAGAGCTTGTTGAGTCTTAAGGCAATAACAGAAGCACCAAATCTTCATTTCATGGTAAAGATCTCTCAATCTCTTTCTCTCATATTTCACGTGCAAAGATCATGTTTGATGCATATTTGACTGTTTGAATTGATATACAATGTTTCTGGATGGTTATGATGTTTTTTTGTGGAGATTCAGTTTATGTATCTTTTTTTATTTCGTTTTTCATAGCTTTAGAGTGCTTTTAAATGACTTTTGAGGATGGATTCTTGTTCCTCTTGAATAATCGAGTGAGATAGTGCCTGGTTTTTTTTGTTTCATTGAAGTTTATAGCCAACTCCGGTGAGGGTCATCGGAGAAGAAAACCGGAGCCCTAGCTCCGGCGTCTGAGATGGCTTGATGTTTTTACCTGTTGACTAGTCTAGGTGGCGTCAATATGGCGCTGAGGTGGATGACACCTCATTTAATGAGGTTGACGCGTGGCCTTCTTTTTTTTCTTCTGACTTTGTTTGGACTAGGCTTGGCCCATTTTCTCTATTTCTTTTGTCTCTTTGAGTCTAAAAACCTTGGTCTCGTACCAAGTTCATTTTCAAAACTTCTTTTCCTAATAAACTTGGATGGTTGTGGAGTGGTTAGGCGAAGGCCTTCTCCTATCCCGAGTACATGATATTACCTTTAGGGTTCACTATCATAAACTACTTACCATTCAAAATCAAAACATCTTTAATAAAAGAATAGGGTTCTCTTTGTATTGAACTAAAGAGAGAGGATTGAGTGAAGACTTCTTCCTCTCCGAGTATTAGGATACTCAATTTAGAATGTGTGGTCTCGATACTCATCTTTCAATATGAAGACATGACTATATTCGCCACACCATTTTCACAAAAAATCTTTTGAGATAAGGAATTGGGTACTACCCACAAGGGGTTACTATCGGAGGACTTATTTCACCCTTTAAAATAACTTTCACAAATCAAATGTGACATTTTACCTTGTTGGCGAAAACTAATCTTTTCAAAAAGGACATGTTACATCCGTTCTACCGCAAACAGGTAACTTCTAAGACTCTACAAGCGAGCTGTAATACACCTAACTGCTAGAATGTGCACGTGGGCATCATCTATAAAAACACCAACAAATCGTAGTCCGAACTACGGTCGCTCTGATTCTTTACTTTTTTTAAGTGAAGATACGTAGGCACAAGGTCCCCAATCCTTGGCGAGCACATTTCCATCTTTTTCACCCGTAGTCCTCCGAACTACGTTAACTCTGACTTTCTCATACTCGTTGAGAATACGTAGGCATAGGACCGCGAAGTCCTACCGAGTCTTCTTCCCTTTTCCACTTTTTCTTTTCTCACTATTTTTGCTACCAACCCTTTTATCCCTCTTTAGAACACTATTAAAATAAAGTATTTTTTAGTAAATATCCTCACACATGGATAAGCAAATGGTTCCCATCGAGTACGATGGATGTGAAGGGTGCTAATACCTTCCCTTCGCATAACCGGCTTCTGAACCCTTTCTCTTGGTTGCGAGACCATCTTATCCATTTCCTTCTTAGGGTTTTCTCGATTTTTTCCCTTCCCTTTTTGGGATAAATAAAGTTTAATGGTGACTCTCCTGTTTTCCTCTTTCGTCTCTCTGTCGTTGCATTTTTTTCGAGTAACGACACTTGTTTCAGACCATATAACAATTTTTTAAGTTTGGAAACAAAATCTGGGTTTTTAGAACTTTAAAAACCAGGATGTTGGTGTACATACACTTCTTCAGAAATATATCCATTTAAAAATGCACTCTTTACATCCATTTGATAAATAATGATGTTATGATTAACAACAAAAGAAACTAATAAGCGAATAGATTCTAACCTGGAAACTGGTGCAAAGGTTTCAGTATAGTCTATCCCTTCTTGCTGACTATAACCTTGTGCTACTAGTCATGCTTTGCTTCTTATGATCTCACCTTTCTCATCAAGCTTGTTTCTAAATACCCATTTTATTCCAATGACATGGACACCTTTAGGTTTCTGAACAAGATCCCAAACATCATTTCTGGTGAATTGATTCAGTTCTTCTTGCATGGCCAGAATCCACTCATTCTCTTGAAGAGCTTCATCAATTTTTGTTGGCTCTATTAGTGACACTAAACCTAGAAGAGTTTCTTCAGAAGCTTTGAATGATGAATGAGTTCTGACTAGATTAGCTTTGTCACCCAGAATCAATTCTTCAAAATGAGACGTCCTTAGTTTATTTTTCTTTTTATGAGTTAGACTATTTGCTTTTTCTGGTGAGATTGCATCTGATTCTATAGTTCCTGCATCTTTGTCTTCTTCATTAGAATCTTCTTCCTTGGATTCTAATAAGATAATCTCCAGATCTGCAAACTTTTCAACTAGCTTTAACTTTTCATTGTCAATCTTATCATTGAATATAACATGAATTGATTCCTCAATAATTCGTGTTTCTGTGTTATAGATTATGTAGCCTTTAGAGCGTTTAGAGTATCCTAACAATAAACACTTTTGAGCTTTGGAGTCAAACTTTCCAAGATTCTCTTACCTAGAATAGGTCTGATATAAATCTTGTTCTGAATATAACATGTTGTATTTACTGCCTTTGTCCAGAAATGCTTAGCCATGTCAGTTTCTTGGATTATGGTACAAGCCATTTCTTACAAATTCCTATTCTTCCTTTCCACTACTTCATTTTATTGTGGAGTTCTGGGATAGGGGAAATAATGGGAAATGCCATGGGAATCAAAAAGATTCTCAAAGTATTTGTTCTCAAATTCTCCACCATGATCACTTCTGACTTTGACAATTTTGCAATCCTTTTCAGTTTGCACTTGTGAGCAAAAGGTAGAAAACATAGAATGTGACACATCATTGTGTTTCAAGAATTTTACCCATGTCCAACGACTGTAGTCATCAACAGTAACTAATCCATACTTCTTTCCACTGATTGAGGTAGTTTTCACTGGTCCAAATAAATCAATGTGTATAAGTTTTAATGGTCTAGAAGTAGAAACAACATTTTTTGCTTTGAAGGAAGTTTTGGAGAACTTTCCTTTCTAACATACTTCACAAAGAGCATTTGAAGAAAACTTCATATTTGGTAAGCCCCTAACTAATTCAAGCTTATTTAGTTGAGAAATCTTTCTCATGCTAACATGGCCCAAACGTCTATGCCATAACCATTGCTCCTTATTAATAGATATTAAGCATTTGACATTCTATTCCTTAAGATCAGAAAGTCTAATCTTGTAAATGTTGTCTTTCCTCTTTCCATTAAAAAGGATTGAGCCATCCTTCTTACTAACAACCTTATAGGACTTTTGATTAAAAATGATATCATAACCATTATCACTAAGTTGGATAAGAGACAATAAGTTATGCATCAACCCATCGACTAAAAGAACATTAGTAATAGAAGGAAGTTTACCATTACCAATAATTCTAGAGCCAATAATTTTACCCTTCGGGTTTCCTCCGATACTGACGACGCCTCCAGGCTTAAGTTCCAGACTTTGGAACATATGTCTTCTTCTCGTCATGTGTCACGAGCAACCACTGTCCAGGTACCATGATTGGTGTTTCATCTGAGCTGGTAAGAATATATGCAACATAGATAATCTTATCCTTAGGCACCCACTTTTTGGGTCCTCTTTTGTTAGTTTTCCCTGAGAATTTAATAACCTTGGGCTTATGTGCTAGAGGATAATCAAGTGGAATTTGTGCATGATACTTAGGTTTAAAAATAAATTTATGTGTCTGTGAAGGTGCTTTCATAAGCTCAGAACAATCAAGCTCATTTCCAGAAAGCACAAAATGATCATAGAGAGGTTTTGGTTTTACAGGTTGGCTTTCATCATATTTAATGATTCTGTACACCCCAAACCTTTCTTACCATTTCTGCTAACTCCATAGATCATGGAAGCAATCTTAATTCTATATATGCTTTTAGGCAGAAAGTGTTGGAATGCTCTATCATACTTATTGACATAACAAGTATCAGAGACATTTGAGACTAATTCTTCTTCTAGTTTAGAAACTTTGCTTTTCAAGGCACGGTTACTATTTTATAAAGAAAAAACATTTTCATTCAAAGAAGAATTATTCTGTTCAAGCTTATCTCTGGCTTCAAAAGTAATTACATGAGATTTTTTAAGATCTTTGTATTTACTTTGAAGAGCTTGATATTTTTCCAGCATTTCTAAAAGACAAGACTCTAATTCACAATGAGAGAGTTTAGATAACACCTCTGAGTCAAAGTCAGAGTCTGATTCTAATTCTGATAGCATTTTTTCTTATGGTTCTTCAGAGACCTCATCGTTAACTGTTGTTGCCTTTAGTGCAACATTTTCCTGTTCTTCATCAGATTCTTCCTCTTCAGAATCAGAGTCATCCCAAGTTTCCATGAGTCCCTTCTTGACTTTGGTGAAGTTCTTCTTTGGCTTCTTATCTTTAAGCTTTAGACAATCATTCTTGTAATGGCCTGGCTCATTACCCTCATAGCAGATGACTTCTTTTCCAGAGCTCTGCTTCTTCTACCCAGATGATGAGTCAGCACGACTTTTATTTCTTCTTAATCCTCTGAACTTCCCTTGCCTATGTTTCCAGAGTTTGTTGACCCTTCTGGAGATAAGTGATAGCTCATCTTCTGAGTCTTCATCAGAATCGTATGATTCTTCCTCAGCTTGATAAGCCTTTGCCTTTTCAGGTTTAGACTTAAGAACAATAGATTTATTCTTCTTCTGAGGTTCATCTTGCTCCATATCTATCTTATGACTTCTTAAAGAACTAATAAGTTCTTCAAGACTTATACTATTCAGATCCTTGGATAGTTTGAGAGCAGTTACCATAGGTTTCCATTTCTTGGGAAGGATTCTGATGATCTTTTTGACATGATCAACAGTTGAGTATCCTTTTTCCAGAACTTTAAGTCCTATGACTAGCATTTGAAACCTTGAAAACATATTCTCAATTGTTTCATCAACCTTCATTCTGAATGCCTCATATTCCCGGATTAAAGAAATCGCCTTTGTCTCCTTAACTTGAGCATTTCCTTCATGAGTTATTCTTAGAGAATCAAAAATGGACTTGGCACTATCTCTGTTTGTTATCTTCTCATACTCAGTATAAGATATAACATTCAGCAGTATAGTTCTTGCCTTGTGATAATTCTTGTAATCTTTCTTTTGTTGGTTGGTTATAGCACTTCTTGATACTTTTACTCCTTCAGCATCAACTAGGTGAGTATAGCCATCAACTACAAGATCCCAAAGATCTACATCATAACCAAGAAAGAAACTTTCAATTCTATCTTTCTAGTAGTCAAACTTTTCACCATCAAAGACTGGTGGTTTGGCATTGTAATGATCTTTCTCATGTTGAATAGGATTAACATTAGTTACAGCCATGATATCTCACACAAATACTGGATCGGTACTAAACACGGTGAAGTGTTGATAAATTTTTTATTATAATCAGAACCAGAGCTCTAATGCCAATTAAAGGTGTGAGAATACATAAGAAAGGGGGGTTTGAATTGGGTTTTCAAAAATGAAAGCTTTTTGTGAAACTCAAACAAAGATCACAAATAGAGTAATCAAGAAAGAAAGACACACGATATATCCTGGTTCACTTGAAAATTATCAAGCTAATCCAGTTCACCTACCAAGGTGATTTCGCCTTACACACAAGGACTTAATCCACTATAATTAACAGATTACACTGCACTAGAAAACACTGGTGACTAACAACATAGACAACCATCTCTTCTTAAGGATTCTGACACAATTGGCCCCTTAAGGAATTACAATCTACACAAGCAACTGCTGGTGACTAACAACAAAGACTAACTGTCTCTTCTTAAGGATTCAGACCTAACAGGTCCCTTAAGGAGTTACAAACAACAGTTTGAACAAAGATGTTTACAATGAAATTTCTTCTAAACAAGCAGATATAAACACTATTAATAGCTCAAATGTCTTAAATATACTAATACGTTATGAACAATATTCTTTCTTTGTATTATGGTGCTTTAATGCTATAGATTCAGTTCTTCATATAATGTTTTCAATCAAAGTGTAACCTTTGTATTAATCGTTGTAAAAGCTTATTATTTTCTTCAAGTAATCAAGTACTTATATAACCAGAAAAAGATCCGTTGGAGGGCAGATAAGGAATATCTTTTAAGTAGCTGACGACTTGAAATAATGTCATTACGCGGGGATGAAAATCGTACATAAAAGTTGTCCTTTGTACCACCAAATCAGGGTAGTGGAATGGTAGTGGAATGAGACGTTAAAACGTACTATGTACTATTTTCCCTCGTAGACGTTTGAGCTTCTCTTCTTTACATCAGAGGCTTCTTAATAGAGATGATTGAAGCATGAGTAGAAGAGTTGATTAGTAGGTCTTCATAGTCTTGAGTCTTTAGAACTTGTTCACCATAACCCTGTCTTTAGAACTATAAGCACTCAGTCTTCAGAACCTTTTGTCACTAGTAACTTAAGTCTTCAGAACGCCATTCAACAGAACTTTGTCTTCAGCACTTATTCTTCAGAAACTTAAGTCTTCGGAGTCTTCAGAACTTCGTTCAACATAACCTTGTCTTCAGAGTCTTCAACCCTTAGTCTTCAGAAGATAATGACTTCAGACGCTTGAAAGCCCTCAGGAGTAAAGTATCAGAGTCATGATCAGAAGCAAAAACCAAGAGAGCATTGCAAAAGCTACCTATTGTCTTCTTAGAATCTTTCTGAACGAGAGTAGCTCAAGCGACTTTAGTCAGATCGGAGTAATTATTGAATATAATCTCTATCAGAGTTAGAACCTGTTTGTTAATTCTTCAAAGAAACAAAAGTTAGAATACCAAAATTGTTCTCACACAAATACTACTTTGTTATTATCAAAGCTTAGAGATATCTTGCAGAACCAAATCTTGTTCTAACAGTATCACCACCCCAAAAGGTTTTTCATATATTATTCACTCCTTCCATCATGCTATCACCACACGCACATAACCTAGTTGGTAAATTTTGAACCCTCCACCCCAAGGGCGTGGGTTCAATCCTTGGGAGGGTCATTCTATTTTTTTTTACCACTAATTTTCTTCACAACTTCAAAAATTATTTTCTCCTATCAAATTAATTATTTTTAATCCAAGCATATCATTTAAATACTCTAATATTTTAACCCACAAAAAATATTTTGTATTTTGATATATTTTTAATATATTAAAAATATTATTTTTAATTGTTTTAAATATTTTAAAATGATTTCTTTTCTTGATTTTTCTTAAACCAAAATGATTTTAAATATTCATGTGGATAAAATATATTTTTCACAAACCTTAATCATTGTTTATGACATGATTAATGGATTCATTTGATAAATTATACATTTTTATTGATTTTTTCTTTGAAAAAATATCTTAAAAAATGAAATTAGGGTATTACTTTTATTCTATCTTTCAAACTTCATTTCAGAATCACCTGGGCCTTTATTAGAGTGTAAGACCCAATCCTCTCTGTAAATAAACCAATTATATGAGCCTCTGCTACAGTATAAGTCCCATTGCGCTTTTCAAAATCACAGTGTGATCATTGTCTTAACAATCACTTGGGCCTCTAATAGAGTGTAAGTCCCATCTCTTTATACATAAATAAACCTTTTTTTAGGGTCTCTACTATAGTATAAATCCCTCCTCTCAGTGTTCAAAATCATTGTGCTTTCAAATTATCAAAATCTTGAGCCTTTTCTAGGAGTGTAAGTCCCAACCTTTTTTCTTCAAAACTCATCCTCTGTTCTTTTCAAAACAACATAATCATCTTGGGCCTCTGCTAGGAGTGTAAGTCCCATCCCTCTTTCTATTTTCAAAATCTCCTTCATATTATTAAAACTTCAATCTTTCAAAACTTTCAAATTCAATCTAAACCTAGCATCAATTCTCAACAAATCATTTGGGCCTCTCCCTGAGTATAAAACCCAACACCTTTTGTAAATCTTTTAGCCTCATTCATCCTGGGATTTATACAGGATACAAACAATCATTTGGGCCTCTCCCTGAGTATAAGACCCAATACCTTTTGTAAATCTTTTATCCTCATTCATCCTGGACTTTATACAAGATACAAATCATTTGGGCCTCTATTTAGAGTGTAAGACCCAACACATTTTCTCCTCTCCTACTTAAGATCAAGTCATCTTCAAATTCAAATCCAAAATCTTTTCAAAACTTACTTCAAAACCCTAATTTAATCTTAAAGAAAACATTTAATCAATCATAATACACTTGGACCTCTATCCAGAGTGTAAGACCTACCACCTTTTCAAATTCAACTCATACTTGTTTATATACTTGTTCATATATCTGTATATATACTTGTGCATATCTTGTTAAGTTTCCCTTAGCATTTAGATCATTATTAGTTTAGGTTAGCTCAAACAATAAGATCCTTTCACTCATTATAACTTAGTTCCAGCAACTAGTTCCCTCTTGTATAAAGAAACTCTTCTCCTCAGTACAGTCAACCTCCTCTTGGGTTTTGTTCAATTTACTTAACTTTGAAACACTTCATTAAAGAGAGGATTATTTCCTGGTGAAACCTCTTCTTTAAACCTTTTTAACCTTGGAACAGTTCAATAAAGAAAGGATTATTTCCCAGTGAAACATCTTTAAACACTTTTAACCTTGGAACAGTTCAATAAAGAAAGGATTATTTCCCGGTGAAACCTCTTTAAACCCTTTTAACCCTAGAACAGTTCAACAAAGAAAGGATTATTTCCCAATGAAACCTTTTTTTTAACTCTTCTTAGACTTGGAAAGTCTCAACCCCCAGCCTTCTCTTGGGCTTCATACAAGGACCCACAGGCTTCTTAAAAGCATAGGATAATCCTAGTCAGCTTTATAAATACACAAAATTCCAGGAGAGTCAAAACCTCTAAGACATTCAATCTCATCCTTTGACCCTTTTCTAATCCTCAAGGTTGAATTTCACTTAACAATCCCGAGCCAAGGTCAGTTTACAATCAATAAATCCCCAGAAGAATGAAAGCCCTTGTGGCATTTAAATTCTCTTCTAATCTTCAACAAGAGTCAGTCTCCATTTAAATTCTTTCAGCCTCCTCTTAGGCTTCATATAATGATTTCCCCAGTTAGTCTCAATCTTAGGCTTTGTATAAGACAGATATAACACTCCCCAGTTGAGTCAGTTCTCATTTTTTCTCAGCTTCAACCTCGGGCTTTGATCAAGGCACAAAATTCAACATCCCCACAGATGAGACCATGAGTCCCCTCTGTAAGAGGATATCCCTTCTATACATCACATTTGAAATTAAATCAAACATTCAAACCCAATTGTTTTACATAAAGGAGGATGTGGCATTTCTCTGGATATTTCAAAGTCCAAGTTAAAAGCTTATTCCCTTATGTTAAAACTCATAAAGGAGGATGAGGCATTGCTTTGGATATTTCAAAGTCCAAGTTAAAAGCTTTTTCCCTTATGTTAAAATTCATGAAGAAAGATGTGTCATTGTTATGGATATTTCAAAATCTAAGTTCAAAGCTTCTTCCTTCATGACATTTCGCTTCTCCTATAAAGGAAGACGTGGCATTGCTGGATTCTACACATCCCAGTTAAAGCAACTTTCCTTATAATCATTTTCTTCAATGTTTGTGATGAATAGGTGAGATATCTCCCTTTAGAGATGACAAATTCTCTCTCAAATACTCTTTTAACTTCAATCTTGGGCTTTGAACAAGACACAAATACTCTTTTAGCTTCAATCTTGGGCTTCGAACAAGACATAAAACATTTTCCTCCCATAGATTTAGGAGGATCTACGAATGGTCTGATTTCTCAGTTTCCTTTTTGAGAATATGTAGGTAGAAGATTGAGAAATCTTAACGAGCACATTAATAAAAAGAAAACTATAGGTCCAAGTACCTACCAAAAACAATAGAAAATCATAAAACAACAAAAACATTTCTTCAGTCTTCACAAAGGAGAAACATTCCTATTTAAACAACAAACAAACCTAAGCAAGCAAGTAATTCAACAGTAAAAATATGCAACAAAGGCTCCTATAGAGTAATATAGATACTCAGGGTGTTAATAGCTTCCCTTAGTATAATCAACCCCCGATTCCATATCTCTTAGCATTTGTAAGAATATCATTTTCGAGCAGGGTTAGTTTGAGATATCTTCCCCTTCCTTTTAAGCGTCATAGGATAAATATTAGAAATCAGGAAGTAACGTTAAATACGGTAGTGGTCGCGCCACTAAAACTAGAGCTACAATATCAACTGAGAATGAAGAAAGCTTTTGATAAGAAATTCCAACCTCATGTGTTCAGAGAAGGCGACCTCGTTCTCAAAAAGATCTCGTCTTTTACCATTGATTTTAGAGGGAAGTAGACTCCTAATTATGAAGGTCCATATGTTGTTAAGAAAGCCTTCTCTGGTGGTGCATTAACTTTTGCACCTATGAATGGTGAAGAGTTCACTCGTCCTGTGAATGTTGATGCAGACAAGAAATACTTCCCCTAAAAAATAAAAGAACAACTCGCTAAGTTGAAAACCCGAAAGGGTGGCTTAGGATAAAATGAGCGTCTCGATGGGATGAAAACCCGAAAGTGCAGTCCAGGCAAAAGTTAGAGACATAAACAAAAATAATTATCTCGGTAGATTTAAAACCCGAGAGGGCAATCGGAAAAAGTTAGAGGATCATAGAAAGTAACTGCATCAAGCCAGACTTGATCACTTGAAGTAGCATTGTTCATCAAGGATTCTCATCCTCGTCATTCTCGACCGAAGTGTAAAGCATAGTGGAATTCAAAATTGTTAGAGAGGATAGTGGAAATTTTATTTCAGTGTAGCCTTTTCCATGTATTTTCCATTTTCCAAATTTGTAATGATCCATGGAGTCACGCCATTTGCAGACTACCATTCTATCAATAAAATTTGGGCCTATGTCCTTGTGTTTGCATTCTTATATTCATTTTTGTTTGCAAAATTTCATTTTTTTTAATAATAATTTTTTAAAAATAAAGTAAATGATAATGATATTTTTGAAAACTACAAAAATGTTTTCCTTTGATTTGTGAATGTTAAAAGGAATGTCCACAGTTACTTCAAGGAATGGTAAGATCCTGAAGTTTAGAACTCGATTATTCCCCAAGTAGAGTTTGTTCTTGATGGTGGTATTCCCAACTAAGCGCTAATTCAAATGTTCTCCAATTGAGTACTGAGTTTAGCACCCCGCTTGAATCATAGACATGGGTTCCCCAGTTAAGTCTTGATCTAGATTTTCCTAACATGTTTTATCCCCTTGTGGTGTTTTCAACAATGTTCCCCATTAAGAAGTATTGAGATAGCAATCAACTGATGGGTTTTTTCTGTATTGAGTTCTAAAATCTTATGCAGGTTGCTTTATTGCTATGATGTTAACTTTTTATTTCTCTTGAGATTGTTGATCCTCAAAGAGTCCTCCTTGGTAATCATCAACAGTTTCATATTATACCAGAGCAGATTGTTGTAAAGGGTTGTCTTTTGGAAGATTCATCTTTCCACTCCTTAACAAAGTTAATGCAAATGACATCCCTTTTGGAGGTTGATATCCCCTGAAGAGCTTTGCTTTACATATTCCTCAACAAGTTTTCATCCTTCTGTAACAGATTCTATAAGGAATTTTTTCCTCAATGAGAGTTTTAGAAATATGTGATCCCGCAGTGGAGTTCATATGGATTTTTCTTATCCCCAAGAAGAGTCCGGAAGATTTGGATTATTGTTTTTCCCCAACAGATATTTCTATCCCCCGAACAAAGTTCATATTGTTTTCCTTTTAGTGGATTATTGGTAATAGAAGATTTAGCAGTGGGTTTCTCCCCGAGAAATATCCCTATCTCCCCAGAGATATGATGGGTCCTGTTTATCTCCAACTGAAGTTCCTAGTAGATTATCTTTCAGCATTGTTGAGATTTAGCCGACTATCCGGTTGTATGTGGTGATTGGTCGTCCCCGATTTATCTTTGTGTTTTTTGTCAGCATATACATGCATACATACGTTCGTTCATTCATACACGCATCATGCAAATTCATGTTCATTTTTTTTGTTGCATTTCTTGGTGTTTTTATCCACTCTCTGGTGTTTTTATCCCTATAGAGTGTGTATGTTCTCTCCATTAGAGTGTCTACCTTTGAGCAAAAAAGTGTATATCTTTTCTATTTCCCCACTGAGTACATTTCTCGTGGGAGGATTTTGCTTTAGTATTCCTTTCCAGCCTTCTATCTAGATGGAATTGCTCCCCAGTTGAGTTATTTTCACATTGGATCGAGTCTTATTTGACCGTTTCTCTCCATTTTGTTCCTGAATTGAACATTGGTCACAGTAGTTATTTTGAATCTCTCTAGGTTGTGAAACATGGATGATGAAAAGGCATTTATTTTGCTCCTCTTGAGAATTTCTTTTCCTCGGCAAAAATCTGTTTATGATTCCCCACCAGAACATGAAGATTTTGTTTCCCAACGGTGTTGTGATAACACTCTCTTGGAACATTTACCTGGATGCAAGTGGTTATCTCTTTATTTGAGAAGCTTGCATGTCCCCAGCATGGTAAACCTCACCTGGTAACAAGTGGCAATATCATTATTTGAGCAACTTGTATGTCCCAATGTATCAATTTGTATCTTCACATTAAATGGCATCACTCTAGTTCATCCTCAGCAGAGAAGTTTATTGTGAAATGTTGGATTCCTATCTAATAAACTTTTCCATAAAATGGCATCTCTCCTAAAAAGTATCGAAGGGAAGTTTAGTGAATTTATTTTCCATCAAATGGCATCTCTCCGAGAAGTCTCGGAGGGAAGTTTGGTGAAGATCTTTTTCAAACAAATGGCATCTCTCTAGTTTATCCTTAGCAGAGAAGTTTGTTGTGAACCCTTTTTCCATCAAATGGAATCTCTCTAAAAAAGTCTCAAAGGGAAGTTTGGTGAAGTTATTTCTCATCCAATGGCATCTCTCTGGAAAAGTCCTGTAGAGAAGTTTGTTGTGAAATTTTTCTAACCTGCCCGTATCTCTTCTGAAGATCCCCAACAGAGTTATTGATTCCTAATTCCTAGAAAATGGTAGTCCCTTTAGCTAAGAAAGTTTGTATTTGGTCCCTTTTCAAGTTTAAAACTTCATTAAAGAAGAAGTTAAGCCATATCCTTATAGTGGAAGCTTGTTGTCATTCGACTTGGCTCATTATTTGAACAGGTTTTTATCTCCTCGTATGAGAATCCTGTAGTGATCCAGTGAATGTTTCATCCCCAACAGATGATTGCCTCTTTATTTGAGAAGTTTGTTGTATGATTTGACCTTCCCGCATCTCTTTTGTGTATCCCCAACAAAATTTTGTTTTTCTAGAGCAAGTAGCTTTCCTTTGTGAAGCTTTTCTACCAAAGATTCTTTCCCCAATAGAGCAATGACTTCGAGATTTCCAGCTCGCAGTTTCATCTACGCACTTTTTCTGTCTCTTGTGGAATTTTACATTCTCCGGCTGAATCTCTTCGTCGTTTATCCCCTGTGAAGTTTTTTTCCTCTGCTAGCTTTCTCCAGCAGTCATCTGTCTCTTGTGGCATCACTTTTTCCCATAGAGTTTTGTGTTTTCATTCATATCATATCATATCATAATCATTTTTTCAGTATCTTAGGGCCAAAAGTTGGGTCTTCTGTATTTAAGTCTCTTCTATTTCATCGAGACAAAGATGTCAATCTTCATATCTCCGAATAGAAGAAAATTTAATAGGGGCATCTATCATACCCTAATTTTTATCCCTAAGATCCCAATTCATTTACATCTTCATAATGCATCAAGATCACAAACTTGGTTTTCCTCTAGCCTTGTCATCCTTGGGTTTGTCTTTGCAGAGATCACCAAGAATTTTTATTTGTAGCTTTTTCCTTTGTATTTATATGCTTTATATGTCACTAACTACTAACTAAAATATCAAAAATATGTCTTGCATCCCTTTTTTACTTTGCAAGGTAGGGTGTTATATCAAGAATACCAAGTATAATCATCAGTGAGGGTTTGGCTCCCTCAAGGTTAAAGTGTGGTCAACCATGGGTTCATAAGGTTTATCTCATCAATTAATGGCCTCTAATCTCAAAATGTTTGATCTTGACCATCATCCAATCTCATTTTGATCAAAGATATCTCAATGTTTAGTAGTTTGTCTCTCAAGAAAATCAAAGGTTCATATGTTTATTTCCATGCCTTCATCAATAAGTTAACTCAAGCTTTGGTTAATTTAATCAAAGGACATTCAAGGACACATTATTTTGAGTGCATAAGAATATCCATATGCTTTGAAATTCAAGGAAAGTCCAAGTTTACAAGGGGTTTGACCTAAAAAGCCAACATTTTAAGTCAAAGTTCAAAAGATCGCAACTCCTTCAATTCTCAACATTTTTTAATTCTTCTTTTTGAATATGAATCTTTTCAAAATCCTCTTCAACTTCTCTTTACATGAAAAAATCCAATTATGCTTAGAGGATCATCAAAGGTTTGGAGACATTATAGGTCATTTGTGAACTTAGTGAAATATTACCTATTTTCAAGTGACTTTTTCTCAACTTTCAAGAATCACAACTTAAATTTTCAACATTTGCACCTCATTATTTTTTCATAATATCATTTGTGATACCCTCTACAAGATTTCTTCAATGGTCAAAGCCAAATTGTGTTTGGAAGGCCATGGAATTCATTGATACATTATAGGTCATTTTCAGCCATTTGGACTTAGAATATTTCAATTTTGGTTTGCCAGATTTTCGTGTCAAATTTAACATGACATAAATTTTTGCTCGAGCATCCAAATGAAACCTTTCTTGGCACATTGTGATCTTTGTTATGATGTTAACCAATTGCAAAAAGAATGGAATCAAAAATATTCGTGTACAAGATGCCCCATTGAGTTGAACAGGGTTACTTGGAATTGAAGTTTTCACCATGATCAGAATGTTTAACTCAACCAAAACTTGTTTACATGCCAAATTACCATGCATTTTGAAGATAAACATTATTAGTGAAATCCTCTGAAATTAATTGACTCCTAAAATGCATCATTTGGCAGAGTTTTGAGGCACATGGAGTCACACTTTTCTCACTTGAAGGATGCATACGATTACACTGAATTTTGGATCATTCCACCCCTATCAGCATTCCATCATTATCTCCTATAAATAGAGACTTTATTCCAATCATTTCTCAAGCTTTTGATTGCCATAAAACCCCTGCCCCACTCTCAAATTTTTCCAAAAAATTAAGCTAACGTGTTTTGATTTCTAGCTTGTTTCAACTCAATTTCTTGATTCAGTTAGCTCCATCGTACTCCTCTGAAGCTTTTGCGACAATTTCCAAGCTCTAAGAATCCTTGAATCACTCCAACCAAATCCAGTTTCTTAGCTCCTCCGATCATTTTTAGACAAGGTATGTTGAGGCTCCATTTTCAATCAAACAAGTTACCATAATGTAGTCCTTTTCCTTCTGATTATTTCCCCTAACCGGCTGGTGTTGATTTCTTACATTCATCTTTTAATTTTTGTTTTCGTGATTTTCATTTCACTGAGTTTTCTCTGCAATTTTCTCTACTCTCTTTCCATAAATGAAAATGGAGTATGAGGTTGAGTTTGCCTCGATGAGATGGTGGAAATTATGGTGATCTCGTGCCCTAACTTTACCACTTAGCAATCTCCGGTGAGCATCTTAGTGTTATCCACGTTGGCAGATTGTTATAATTTGATTGGTTGCATTTGAATGTGATCTTCTGTTGTTTTTTCCATTAAATTCCACCGTGCATAACGCTTTTGGACCTTGAGATCTTCTAGGTCAGATTAATGAACCTGATCCAACGTGCGTGGTTTTTTCTCTTTTATTTTCTTTTTCTGATTTTAATTTTAATTGCTTTTTCTTTCTAAAATTCATAGAAATTTCATCTTTTATCCAAAAAAATCCCAAAATAATTTCTAAAATTCTCTTTTATTTTTCTCATTCTAATTTTATATTTTTCATATTTTATTTTCATCATTTTCTATTTTTCATGATTTTTCTCATTTTTGAAGCATTTTAAATATTTTAAAAATAGTTTTATGCATTTTAAAATTCTCAAAAATTGTATATATCATTCTTGACTTGTTTCTGACTTGCATAAATTTTCTTGGCCATTTGTGATTTGATTTGAAGCATCATTTTCATTTTCATCTTTATTTTCATTTTTAAATTATTTTCAAAATTCATTTTGATGCATTTTAATTCATATTTTTTCATTTTATATTTGTTTGACTTGTGTTGACTTGTGTTGGCCTTGTATCTTGGTTGATTTAGTCATAAATTTCATCAAACTCAAAGGATCTTGGGTGTTGATGGGGTGAAACCCTAATCCACTAAAATCGATGGTTGATTTTGATGATAACTTGATCATCACTTTGATCCAATTCTATTTTGCTATCTTGTTTGGTCCTCTCTCCTTCACCTCTTACTTTTTTTTCTTTTTCACCTTTATTTGGATCAATTAGAGGATGTGTAGGCCATCTTGTTCATGAGATCTTGAGTGGTGTTTGATGAACTTTCATCATTTCAAATCTACCATTCGATTGATCATTGGATCAATTGAGGTACTTTGGGTTGATGCATAAGTTTGTCCTAAGTATCATGAAGGGTTTATTGATGTAATGGATCCATCTTTCCTTGACTTAGGTCTTGATCCACCTTGTTTTGACTTGTACTACATATTTTAGGAGTATGATCTTTATATCATATCTCTAACATATATGGTACGTAAATTGTTATTGACCACTCTCTCATAGTATGATCTTCCTTATAGATTATGCTACGATTGCTTAATATAGTGCTAAATTTTTCCCTAATCCGAAAGTTATTATTTGGTCCAATTTTAGATATGAGTCATTTTTAGTTTAGATGTAATTCTACTCTCTCCATAGTGTGTTGATTCTTTTCCACCTAAGACAGCTAGTGGCATATTTATTGATTTTATCCAAGTTGGAGCCCTTACCAAAGAATGGTGCAAAGTTCTTATACTTGTTGGGTTGATTAGTTGAGTAATTACTTTAAATGACAAAATTTATTCTTCATTAATTCTAACACTAACACTAACTTTAATCGTGCTAACTTTTACTTTATGGCATTTATTTTTATACACTTTTATCTTTATGCTCTTTATTTCTTGCTCCTTATATTATACTTATCATTTCATATCATATCCCATTGTTCATGTTTATGCTTTTTTTCCTTTTGTTCACTTGGACTTTCTTTTTCTCTTTTAAGACATTAATAAAGGCTTAAACCATTAAAAGACTCTTAATGTTTCTTGGACTATTTGGTGAATATACTTTGCTTGGATTTTGGACTTAGAATTAAGTTCTTTGCCCTATGCTCTAGAGTTGTGACTTGTGACCTTGGAATTCATCTGGTACTTTGACCTTGAGTTGACCTCTTATGAAGATTTGGTTTGGATACTTGGTTTTCATCTGATGCTTGGTTATTATTGCTTGTCTTGTTGCTTGAATCTAAAGGATGGGAGTTTTGGCTTGTTTATATCAAAGGCTTGCTATCTTGGTTAGATCTCTCCTTCCCTAACTTTTATTTTATGCTTTAGGATAGCCTCTTCATCTCCTCCCCTTCTTAAATTTTCAAAATCTTCTCCCTTTTTCAAAACCATCTTTTTTCAAACTAGAACCACTTTCTTAATAAACCTTTACTTTGTCAAGTTCATTTTTAAACTCATTTTTTTAATAAATGATCATCGATCTTAAGCATGTCAAGACCATTTTCATAAGACTTAAAAAAACACTTCACCCATTCAAACCATTTTGTGTCTTTTGTGCAATCTTCCTTTTAACATTTTCATAAGGATTAGACATGAGCCATTTTCATAGTTGAGATGTAATTCTCCTATCTCTATAGTTATGATTAGTGTTGATTCTTTTCTACTTGAGAGAGCTAGTGGCATACTTATTGATTTTAATCCAAATTGGAGCCCTTCTCAATAGTGATGCAAAGGTCCATTTTCATACACTTGGGGTGACTAGTTGAGTGTTCTCCTTAAAATAACAATTTGTCTTCCCATTTAAAATCAATCAAAATAAATCTCTTTTGTTATTTTTACCATGACCTACGAGGTTTTGATCATCCATTGCACTTTGCGGGTATGTAGGCATGAGGCTTGGGAAGTATTGTCAAACACAATTATAAAAAAATACTTCTCTTACCATCTCTCCAATATTTTGCAAACAACACCACTTTAAGCCAAACATAGATTTTCAAGAGGTTTCTATAGAATACTATAGACGTTTTGGGTACCAACACCTTCCCTTTGCGTAACCAACCCTTTACCCTTGTCTCTGTTTTTATTAGTTTTGTTTTAAAACTTTTTTGGGTTTTGTTCCTTATTTTTCCCATTCCTTTGGAAAAATAAAAGTCTGGTGGCGACTCTTGCTTTATGAGTTAAGTTAATCAATATCTTAATCTCAAATTTTCTCGCTATAGTTTGTACTTCAAAAATCCAAACCGTTGAAATCAAAAGGAAAATTTACAGGAATTCATATGTCCTATTTATGAATTTTAATAAAAATAATAGTCATAAAATGTATCTAAATCGAGCTTTGATACTAATTGAAGGATTTAATTTTATAATGATAGATACAAATTATAACATATATTTGATAATATGATTAAATCATGAACGGTGTACCATGTAAAATTGGAGAGAACGTTATCGAAGAAAGTATGAGAGGATTACTACCCTCATTGTTATCTAGGGTTTCAGAATATGTAAATCATTTAATGGGATACCACTTAAGTAACTAAACGACTGAGGGCAGAGACCTTTTGTTGGGTTTAACTAAATGGTTCAACCCAACACGGTTCATTCAGACACAAAGTCCAATTAAATAATTCATCAATAATTAGTGTTTATTTATAATTGACCATAATATAATTAATTAATAATTGATTATGTCAATCTATATTTGATTAAATAAATAATTAATCTAACATGATGATGATTTAGAATTAGTCAACATATTGATGTTTCGCATAATAAACTAGGAATGAACCGTAGCTTTGAAGAATTTGGGGCATTGAATCAAATACTAAATGTTAAGAAGCAAGAGATGAATTATAATATGAATGTAATTTGAAAAACAACGGTTCATTTAAGTTATTTTGCAAGAGTAGTTTAATTTTTCAAATTATTATCTACTACATCAAGTTTTATGATTGTATATGTTTAGTGAGTTGTAAGGAAAAACAAGAAATCTACATATTTATAATAAACTCAGGGTACTTTACACAACGGTTATCTTTTGTAACCGTGGTGAAATGTTAATTTCCAAATAAATTATTGTTGCTAGGTTTCGAACCCATGACCTAAATATATCATAATGGTTTCTTAATATAATCGTTGTGATAGGTAGCACGCTACCTAGCTTATAACCACGGCCACAGGCCCGTTGTGAAAACCACCATACATACAATCACATACTACCTAACAACAGAACTAAAATTGTCATTGTATGTGTTTCGCAACCATTAATATATGTGTTTTTTGTAGTAGTGTTCCAGCCGATTAAAGGCTAGTCACCCGATAATCATATTATATGAAGAGAGGGAATAAATGACTAAATACTTAACATTTATTTCCTTGGCATGGTCTTGCTCTCCAAACATGATTCTCGGGGTAAGGTAGCCTTTAACCTGCACCTGTTCTTCCGAGAATCCAACTATTGATCCCTTGAAGGGCTTCAGGTCTTCGGGGTTGAGACGCAATCTCTCAAAGGCGTCCCAATACAATATGTCAACGGATCTTCCCTGGTCGACTAGGTTTATTTTGAGCTCTCATTCTTCTCACTTGACAACGATGACCATGGGACTGTCGTTGTGAGGATGGACGTCGAACGCGTCTTTTCCGAGAAGATGACTGCAACATCTTCTACCTTCGTACTTGTGATCTTAAGGAGGTCATCTATACTCAAGACTTGACAGACGTATCTTTTGCAGGAGGAACATGTCTCGTTACCCCAAAAAAAAATCCTCTAGCTATGGTATTAAGAGTATGACGCACCACTTTCTCTCTTTCGCCCTAGGACTCTTCTTTGGCTTTTTTTGGCCTAGGGCTTCTATCGTCTTCTTGCTCATGCATGTTGCGTTGTTCTTCCTGGATGGAGAATCCTCCATTCACATATTTCTTAAGGTGGCCCTCATGTATCAGGTTTCCTATTTCCTTCTTTAACTGGTAGCAGTCATTGGTATAATGTTCTTTGACCCTGTAGAATTTTAACCTCCTATCAAGCTTAGATCTCATTACCTCGGACTTGGGGGCAGGTGCGTTCAGATGTTATGTAGGTGGAGTACTTAGCGCCATATCTGTTCTCGGCGGGTATTCAAAGGCATGAAACTCCCTGTTGATTTTCTCGCCCTTTTGATCATGGATTTTTCCTTGACGGGCAAGGTGTAGGTGTTTTTCCTTGAGGGATGAGAGCTCTCGGCATTGGGGGTGCGCTCCTTGGTGTTGCGAGCCTTCTTTTTAACATCACTTTCCTCGCCTTTAATGTAGCACTCCTCCCTTGTAACTACTTCGACAAATGTTGGTGTCGGATTTTGGGCGAGGGATTCATTGAAGTGTCCCGCCTTAAGTTCATTCTAGAATTTCCCCCACAAACATTTCCTGGTTCGAAGGGACTAACTTGATGGTGGCTTCATTAAAGTGGACGAGGTAGTCCCTCGGTGATTCTGATGGACTTTGGCGAATGTTGAATAGGCTGGTGGTGGACATCTTCTTATGGCGATTAACGGCGAACTGGTGCACCAGGTTCCCTACCAATTCCTGATAACTATTAATAGAGGCATGGGGAAGGCCCGTGTACCACCTAAGGCGGCCTCCCTAAGGTTACTTGACAACAAATTACATTTCAAGGAGTCTGGTTCACCTTTGATGGCCATTAACGTGTTCGTGGAGGCAATGTGTTCATAGGGATTGCCGCTTCCGTCAAACTTAACCAAGAATGGAGGTTTGAACCCTTCGGAGGCATGGCCCCCCATTTTTCTCTTGAGATTGGTTGGGGATCCAACAGTTTCATCTCTTCGGGGGGGATTGACCTCCTATTGATGTTGTCTAATAGTTTGGACGTCATCTTCCAACGTCTGGTTGTGGCATCGTAATTCGTCAATGACAGCTCGAATCTCTGCCATGGCCTCGACATCGCCTGTACCATCGGTACCCTCAAAAGTAAGAGATGAAGCTCTTCAGTTTACCATGTGATCATGGTTAGGTGTAGGAGTTAAAGGTACGACGAGGAAGGTGATGTTGGTTAAGAAGAGGTGTGACACAAGTTAGTTTTACTGGGCCGCACAGTGGACGCCATTATACTGTTTAGAAAATACATGTGTTTGTGGTGTGTGTGTGTGTGTGTGTGTGTGTGTGTGTGTGTGTGTGTGTGTGTGTGTGTGTGTGTGTGTGTGTGTGTGTGTGTGTGTGTGTGTGTGTGTGTGTGTGTGTGTGTGTGTATGTGTGTGTGTTCTCTTGTAAGAACAGAGACACTTAAAGGCTCTTGTAGGAATATTACAAGTTTGGGGTGAAGGCTAGCTCACAACGACGAGTAACCCTGTTGTCATACCCTAAATTTACCCGCCAGCTTTTGTAAATATTTTCGCATTTTTCTATTTTGCATTTTTTATTTAATTTCGTGCCGTTTAGACACGTGTCCACCCCCGATTGGACGTTCTTCAAATCTCGACTTTTTTGCCCAATAGGAGCGTGACACGTGGCTTAAGGGTATTTTAATCAAATGTCAATCTTTTTTAATTTCTTTTTGTTTCCTTGCAAATATTATTTTTCTGTACATATTTTTGTTTTAACCTTTTTTAATTTAATTAAGTTTAGAATTTTATTTTTATTTAGACAACTGAATAGATTTTTATTATAATTTTAGAATAGGTTTTTTATTATATTTTAGAACTAGAATAGTTATTTATTTTTCTTTTAGCATAGAATTTAAATTTAAATTTTCATTTTAAATAGAGTTTTTACGGATTTAGTTTTTAAATAGATCTTTTTTAATAGTTATTATATTTTTATTTTTTTATTTTTTTATTTATTTATTAGAATATTAGTATTAGAGTTAATGGTTAGTTTATTGTAGTTATTTATTTATTTATTTATTTATTTATTTATTAAAATTAGCTTAGAATTTAAATTTAGATTTTTATTTAAATAGATCTTAATTTTGTTCTTTAGAAAATAGCTTGTTGATAGAAAATAGGATTCTATTATTTTTTTTTTACATAGAAATAGTTTTTTTTAATAGAACTTTATTTGTTTTTATAGAAATAGTTTTAAATAAAATTTTATAATGTTATTAGAATTAGTCAATAGATTTTTTTTTAGTTTAGATTAAGTTAGCTTTAACTGAGATTTAGATTAGCTTTTAATAGTTTAATTAGGTTTCCTTTTAATTAACATGATTATTATTTCATTAATTAGAGTCAAAACAAGTGCCACGTGTCAGAATAGTGGGTATAAAACTCATTGTTCATCATCCCCAACCTCAGACTACCTAAACTCACACAATGGATTACTACCTCTCAGCATCAACTTCATCATCTTCAGAAATTCATACTTCATACTCCATCTTCTTCAATCACCTTCCAAAACTCATCTTCTTCAATCACCTTCTAAAACTCATCTTCTTCAAACAACAAGCTCCTTCAACCCAAGAACCTCTCTAAAAATTCCATGTCCAACTCAACCCACTTCAGAAAAGCTTTCAACCATTAATCACCAACCTTCATCAATCTTAACTCGACCCAGAAATTCAAGAACAACTCCATCAAAATCCAACCACACTTCATCTTCCTCTTTAACACCTCCCTCAAACTTCTTCTTCAACCTACATCATCACCATGGAACTTCCAACTCGCCCAAACCCAGCAACGCCTAACCAACAATTACCCAGAAAAACCACAAAGCAACAGGAAACTTCGAAAACTCTATTTTCGTTCTCCAACATCTTCCTTTTTTTTCATACGACTTCAAACTTCCCTCTGTCTTCTCCTCAACCGTGACGCAAACCAAGACCAACCAACCTCACATCTCCTTCATCAAACCCCATCCATAAATCTCGCGAAAAACCACTCCATTAACCCTCAACTTCTTCAGTTTCAAAACCCATTTCAAAACCACTTAAAACTCAACATCTTCTCCAAACAACAACCACAACCATCGTCGCCGCCACCTTTGCAATCTCCCACGCCGCCGCTACTTGTGCAACCTCACCATGCTGCCATCATTTCCGACCACCATTCTCGCACCCTTTCTCAGTTTCTTAACTCACTTTAAAGAAATGAGAAAGCAGTGAGATGGATAGAGATTAAAAGATGAAGAGGAGAAAGGCGAAGATTCGCGAGACAGATTTGAGAGGACATTTTCTTTCTACCACTAAATGATTGTCGTTTTACTTCCTTAGGTTTTATTTTTCTGTTCCTTTTGTTGTTGGTTGTGTGGGCCTAATGGCCTGTATCTGTGAAGATTGGACCGTACCCTCACCGTGTTCACCATCCCCCTCTGTTATTTATTTTTTTAATTATTATTATTATTTATTTATTTTGTTTGTAAATTATTTTGGTAAACTATTTTGTTTATTTTATATATATAGTTTATATTATTATTAGTTTTTTATTTTAAACAATTTTTAGTTTGTATATATTATATATTTTTTATATTAGTTTTAGAATAGATGGTTATTTTATATATATATATATATATATATATATATATATATATATATATATATATATATATATATATATATATATATATATATATATATATATATATATATATATATATATATATATATATATATATATATATATATATATATATATATATATATATATATATATATATATATATATATATATATATATATATATATATATATATATATATATATATATATATATATATATATATATATATATATATATATATATATATATATATATATATATATATATATATATATATATATATATATATATATATATATATATATATATATATATATATATATATATATATATATATATATATATATATATATATATATATATATATATATATATATATATATATATATATATATATATATATATATATATATATATATATATATATATATATATATATATATATATATATATATATATATATATATATATATATATATATATATATATATATATATATATATATATATATATATATATATATATATATATATATATATATATATATATATATATATATATATATATATATATATATATATATATATATATATATATATATATATATATATATATATATATATATATATATATATATATATATATATATATATATATATATATATATATATATATATATATATATATATATATATATATATATATATATATATATATATATATATATATATATATATATATATATATATATATATATATATATGGTTTTGTTTTATAAGTTTTGTATTATATATATTATTTTCTTCTTTACATTTTTTTATATATTTTATATTATTTTCTTTTTAGAAACTCTTAATATTTTTTTTAGAATATTTTATATTTTCTCATTTGTTATTGGGCTTTTTATCCCATTTTCATCTGTTTTTTGGTCGATGGCGAAACTTCCGTAAACCGTTATTAGTCAAATTATTGATAAATAATGTTGGATCTGAGACCACCCTCTTTCTCTCCTCATTTCTTTTCCGATTCAATTTCATTTTGACTATTTGGATCGATGAAGTCTTGTATCCGCCGGCGTCAGATTTATCGGAGTTGATAACCTTCCCGATTTCAAATCTATGGAAGATGGCCATTTGGATCATTTTCTACAGAGAGTTAACAAAGTGAGTGTTAACATGACTGAACGTCAACTGTGAGGATTCTGAGAGTTTGAGCAGCAAGTGACTTACCTGCATGACAGGACCTATGTTAAGTCTTCTGCTGTGTGGAAATCTTTGATGTAACTGCAGAGTGTTTTAGCCAAAATTTTGCCAAAGGGGGAGTTTGTAAGTGCTCTTGATTGGCTGCATTTTGTGGCAAAATATTAGTATATGTATGAATGTCATGTCTGATGTTGTTACATTCATAATATAGACTGT
Source organism: Lathyrus sativus (assembly GCA_963859935.3). Taxonomy (NCBI): domain Eukaryota; kingdom Viridiplantae; phylum Streptophyta; class Magnoliopsida; order Fabales; family Fabaceae; genus Lathyrus; species Lathyrus sativus. The sequence goes on from OZ012738.1 coordinate 78,328,235, forward strand.
GCAGGGTAAGTTAACTAAGCTAACTATAAGTTAAGTTGGATGTCATACTCAATGTTATGACATAGGTCGTATGACATCAAGCGGAAGTTTGTTATTCTGGTAGCTAGAACTCAGGAAACAACTCAGAAGCTCAAGATGGAATGCAGGAGACATTTTAGACGCCCTAGGGGAACTAATATGTACCTGATTAAAGTGGCAAACGTGCAGAATACAAAAGAGAGGTTTTATGATGGATAAAACCTAATGTATGTGCCCAGGCCCAAGGACTGATATGCTGCTATAAATAACATGAGAAGCAATCCTAGAAGGCAGCTGTTGGAGATAGAGAAGCATAGAAATCACCATAGTGGTTTAGAAGTGAAGAGGTTGTTCTTCACGATTGTGTGTTAGGAACACTTGTAATCCAAGCAACTGTTGATTGCATTGTTTAGGTAGTTTCTAGGTTGTGTACCACTCGAAGCTGTAAAGCAAGAGTGTGTGTCACTTGATCAAAGCTTTGAAGAAAGATCAAGGTGTGTGTGTAGTTGAACTGTCTCTTCAATCTACTGTTTAATTTGTAACTGTTTTTTATCACTGGTGTGTGATTGTAGGGAGTGAGTGGGTATACTCAGGTCTAGAGAGTCTCTAGGTTAAATTGCCATTGAGTAGGTTTTAAGTGAGGAGTGCAAACTGGAGGTTTGACTCTGAATTAATTCTACTGATAGTGAAATTTCTCCATGGCTTGGTAGCCCCCAGATGTAAGTGTGTTGTACTGAACTGTGTCAACAACCAACTGTGTTATTTACTGCTTTGTTATTGCTGCATAATAGTAGGTCTGTAGTGAATGTCACAGTGGATGTTATAACTTTTGTTAGAACATCCATCGTGGGCTGGCCAGAATTTTCACTTACGAATCATCGTTCTGATGGAAAACTTTTGAGGGTTAGTGCATGGGACTTTGTTTAAAAGCCTTTGGGATACCCTCTTATAAACCAATAGATTGCCCGCCCGAGGTGAGAGATACCTTTTGGTGTTGTTACAGGATCTGTGACCTTGATCCTTGTTGTTGATTTGTTCTTGTGTGCACTCATTGCATTGCATTTGCATAAGCATCTCGGCATCATTTTGCATTTTTCTTCTCCAACCAAGATACCAAAAGCTTACCCATCTTCTGTTCATAACCAACAGTTGATTTCCCAACACTCTTACTGAACTTGTGAAAGCTGCGAAGCATTTGAAGCAAGAGGAACGTAGACGCCTCGAAAGGCCATTCAGACAATGCAAACTGAGGTAGCTATGCCAGTGAATGATCGCCAGTTGTCTAAGCTCGAAGATTCCAAGGGTCATCTCCAAAAGACAGTGGTCCAGACAGGCTGATGTCCTCAACATTGGCAGTCCTTGGGCACTTTTTATCATTTGCATTTGTAGTTTATTTTCTGTCAATTGCTACTTTGTTTTTAAACATTTTTGTTTTGAATGGTAACATTAATGAAGTGATTATGCATTTTCTGAATCAGTCACGTCGTATCCACTCATTATTTCCACTTATCACAAGCACTGACACATTCCTTCATTCCACTTTATCACTGTTGTTTTAGCAAAGATTGGAAGGAGGATGACGAAAACGAAATACCCATAATTGCAAATCGTATGCTTTCGGATAAAACCTTGACAATGATGTACAGAAATTGTTTCAAATCCCCTAAACACCGGAGATATAAGGAGTTAATCCCTAGTCAACCACTATGAGCCTAGAAGTAGGAGTTTCCTTCGGATCTATAAACCCTTAAACACTCAACATGGGGCAGGGTAGTATTCAGTTGATCCAACTCCCGCACTTAAATCAACAAAGAAAAATCTAAAGACACGACAGTTGTTCATCAATGGCCCATGACATGGCAGTCACAATCCTCCAACAAAATCCAAAAAAATCGAAAGCCTGCTAAGTCAAACACCTCAAAAGGGGACTTAGGCAAAAATCAAGGCAATCCCGATGGATCTGACAAGCAAAATCAGTCCATGCAAACGTTAGGGATCAAAACAAAATCAAAAGAGGTCCTCAAACCCTCAACAAAAAAACAACAAAATAAGAGTCAGCGGCCACCCCAAAAGGGTCATTGACATCCATCAAAAAGCAAAATAAGGTGGTTTCCATATCAATCAAACCTTGAACCATCAAGTTTACATCGTCAAGATAAGCATGTGCAGAATTAACTGAACATAGGTATGGAGATCATCATGAAGTGGGGTGGGTACAAATCATACTTTGAGCCTAATATCCTTTGTTTTATAAACCATGAACCAGGCCACGTTACAACCCTCGAAAGACCTAATTGAGGCGAGGTTTATTCTGAAATCATACTATTGCGAGGTTGCGTAAACTGACTCCCCACATATTTGCTAATCATCAGCATTGGTGTCATATCCTTGCTATATCTTTTACACCAATCAAGTTAGCACAATGTTTGGACTAACGATCCATTGGTCTCACTATCACGACACTTGATAAATGGCATTTCTTCCAAAACTTGCATGAACTTCACATTAAAATTACCATTCGCGAACAAACAATTTTAATTGCAAGTTAGTAGTTGGCATTAAGGAAATTCCATCACAAAGCAATCAAATAGAACTGGATCATTCAACAATCTGGATCACAATCTAGTATACCATGCAGCTTTCTGGATCTAGGGCGTTAACATCCAGTAAGTATGGAATCAGTCAGTCTGAGGAAAATCCCCAAGCATCTGTGGAGTATGGGGAAAATCATTCAAGAAGCGGTTGATCAGAAGTTACTCATCTTGAGAAAACTAATCAGGGGCAGGCCACCCGGAGTTTCTTTGAGCTAAGGGCAGATCCCTCCAATGTTCATTCCAGACAAGTTAAGTCGCTTCCACGCTCTTTCAGGGACAGGTAACTCCAAGAATACGTTGAAGTCGACTACCATGAGAATCGTTTAAACAATGATGAACCTTTTCGTGGTACCGATCAGGGGCAGGCCATCCAGAATTTCTTTAACTTGAGGGCGGATCCCTCTAGTGCTCATTCAGAACAAGTTAAGTCGCTTCCACGCTCTTTCAAGGGCAAGCTACTCCAAAATTATGTTGAAGCCAACCACCAAGAGTCGGTTGATCAAGGATGAATCCTTTCGTGGTACAAATTCTGGGGCAAGCCATCTCGGGTTCGTCTCATGGTAAGTTACCATCTTTTCAGGATGAACTTTCCCAAAAGATCATATTGGGGCAAGTTAAACTACACTGGGGCAAGTTACTCAAGCAAGTTCATCCTCATCAGCAACTATTGAGTTCAAGACGAGTGTCGGGGAGTGGTACCTTCACCTTCCCACTTGAAGTCCAATCCGCATTGGCAACTACCAAAGTCCGCCATGTCGGCACCTGCATTTCCATCACCCGTCAGTAATCATATGCATCATACACATCGCATTCGACTTCATAATCATCTTGCATCATATGCATACCTAGATCAAAGCATACTCCACCAGCTCTTGCATCTCCGCGTGTTAGCATGTATATCTGCATTTCCATTTATGGAACATCATTATCATTAAGCAATCAAATGTGCGAGATCAGGGTTCAAGGCCTAAATTCGAAGATTTCCAAGGCTATATCAGCCCAGTCATAGGCATTCTCCGCAAGACCGTGGGTGTTCCCCATGAAGTGTGCAACTTTATGTTAGACAAATTCAAGAGCTTCAAAATGATCATCAGCCCGGTCAGGGGCATTATCTGCAAAAATCGTGGGGCCCCCACGAAATTCAAGAATATCAAAGAAAAATTCAGCCCAGTCAGGGGCATCTTTTCAAGACCATGGGTATTTTCCATGACGTATTTCAACCTCCTGGATGATCAGATATTCAAATCAACGTACAGCCTAGCCAGGGGCATATCATTTATGGCCATGGGTGTTCCTCATTGGAGTTATTATCATCCTTCTTTGTGGTAGTAGCTTATAGCGTTTCCGCTCCATCATCCTTTTGGTGATGGGTCTGGCATCCTTTTGGTGTCATGACTAGCATGTTTTCAATTATCCTTTTGGTAATGGATCCCATACATCCTTTTGGGGTTCGGGTTGATTTTATTTCGCTCCATCATCCTTTCGGTGATGGGTCTAACATCTTTTTGGTGTTATGACTATCGTTTCCACTTCATCATCCTTTTGGATGGGTCTGGCATCCTTTTGGTGTCATCACTAGCGTGTTTTCCATTATCCTTATGGTAATGGATCCCCTACATCCTTTTGGTGTTAGGTTTGATTTTGTTTCGCTCCATCATCCTTTCGGTGATGGGTCTAACATCCTTTTGGTGTTATGACTAGCGTTTCCGTTCCATCATCCATTTGGTGATGTGTCTGGCATCCTTTTACTTTCATGACTAGTATGTTTTCCATTATCCTTTTGGTAACGGATCCCCTACATCCTTTTGGTGTTAGGGTTGATTTTTTTTCGCTCCATCATCCTTTCGGTGATGGGTCTAACATCCTTTTGGTGTTATGACTAGCATTTCTACTCCATCATCCTTTTGGTGATGGGTCTGGCATCCTTTTGGTGTCATGACTAGCGTGTTTTCCATTGTCCTTTTGGTAATGGATCCCCTACATCATTTTTAGTGTTAGGGTTGATTTTTTTTCGCTCCATCATCCTTTCGATGATGGGTCTGACATCCTTTTGGTGTTATGATTAGTGTTTCTGCTCCATCATCCTTTTGGTGATGGGTTTGGCATCCTTTTGGTGTTATGACTAGCGCGTTTTCCATTATCCTTTTGGTAATGGATCCCCTACATTCTTTTTGGTGTTAGGGTTGATTTTGTTTTGCTGTATCATCATTTCGGTGATGGGTCTGACATCTTTTTGGTCTTATGACTAGCGTTCCGCTTTATCATCCTTTTGCTGATGGATCTGGCATCCTTTTGGTGTCATGACTAGCGTGTTTTCTATTATCCTTTTGGTAATGGATCTTGTCGCGGTGAAATTTGGATACTAAACTATTGATTAGTTTGAATCTTATTCATTTTGCAACCGAACTTTGATTTGTCCAAAGGAAGGGATAAAGATCGAAATTCCCACAATGCAATGCAAATGCAAGCTAGAGAGTTTTAGGTTCGGGGGTCGGTTAAACTTAGGGAAGGTGCTAGCATCCTATGTTTCTGTAGTACTCTACAGGAACCTCTTGGTTTATGTTTGTTTATTGCTATGTGTTATCTGCTTAAGGGTTAAGAGACCTAGGGGTTTATTTCTAAGTATACTCGATAAGACGTTGCATCTTATGCCTATATATCCTTACGGGAGTGGAATCAGAGTATTTGTAGTTCCCCTAAAGGGTTTGAGGAGTTCTTTGACTGTGGTCAAAGTTCCTACGGGTTTAGGGTAGTTGATTGATTGAGTTTAGGAGAAGAGATGAGTTGTCATTTTAAGAGAGATTTAACTGCCACAAATTGTAGGAAAATAGTCTTTGCATCGTCTTAAGAGAAGGGCTCAAGTACTCGAATATTGATCGACGAGTACGCCTCTATCTCTCTTAAGGCAAAGTCCCTACGGATTGATTGTATTGATGTGGGGTGGAGATTCTATCTCGCTTAAGATGATTAACATCTATTTCTCTGTTGTGTTTGAATATTTGTTTGAATTGTTTGTGTTTGTATCTAAGTTGTAAAGATAAAGACAAAGGTCCTCCTATGGTGTAGGATCTATCTTAAGTGATCGACTTGAATGGGATCAAGGATCGTAGGGGAGTATGATGCAAATGATGTGCAGTACACACAAGTGTTAATCATGTGTAGATTTTTCCTTTGGACAAAATGCGATGCGAGAAAAGTAAATTGTTGTAATGTAAATTTCTGTTAAAATAAATAGCAGGAATAATAAAGGGCAAATAAATAAAACATACACATACGCATGAAAGCGCTGAAGTGTGTGAGAGTGACTTGTGAAGTGGGGTGCACGATTGAATTGATTAATTTGCGATGTTGATTAATTTTACGGTGATTGATTAGAGAAAGGCTGAATAGGTTTATAAGAAAATATTATTTGGTGAGATGGATTTTAAAATTTTGTATTAATTAACCTTACTTGTTTTAAAAATACTTTGATGATAATAATAATAATTAGATTTTTTTTAGATTTTTAAATTACTTATAAATTTCGAGAAAGTTAATTAGAGACTAATTTGAATAAAAAGGAGTGTTTATTATTTATTTTATAAAAGATTATTTATCTACATTATATATAAAAAAAGTTTTTAAAGTTAAGAATATGCGCAACCTTATTATACTTATTTATCAAGATATTTGTTAATTTGATAGTAAAATACATGAAATTAATTAAAAGGATTAATGATTTAATTTAGAAAGGGGTATTAATAAAATTAAGTTGATAAAACAAGGCTGGGGATTTAATTAGTGGTTAATTAATAAAAATTAAAATTGGATTGATGATTAATTAATTAAATGGCTAAAGGGCCCTAATTGGGTTAATTAAAAGTTTAATTAAATTAAAGAAAAGAAAAAGATTGATTAATTAGAAAGTTAACTAAAGGTAATTAATTAGTTTAGAAAGAGTTGATTAAGGTTGAGTTTTAATTGAAAGGATTATGCGGTTAATGATTGGATTAGACGGGGGATTAACGGGTGCTAATCAGGGCGAATGGATCATGTGTTACGCGGGTGTACGGATTACGGTGAGGACGCAATATAAGACGTGTGATCACGCGATGTATGGTGCTGATACGTGGGTGTATGTGAGTTAGTGTGTGTGTGCTTACATATGATTACAATATTTAGAAAAATGAAAAAAAAACAGAACGAAACCCTAAATTCCCCAAATCAATCCCCCCTCTCGCGTCGGCGCCGATTTCCTCTGTTTCCCTTTCAACGCTTTCTCCACCGTCTTCTCTACCTTTCTCCTTTCTTCTTCCGTCGATTCGTCTGTTGCAATCTCTTTCTCCATTCCTCCATTCTTCTTCGTCACCAATTTCTTCTCCTTCTCGAACTCTCTCGAGTTTCTCATGACCTACCTAAAAATCCATAAAAACAAACATCAATTCTGGAAAAAAAAACACAAGTGAAGATTTGTTACCCATGATAGCGCTGACGATGGCCTCGTCGGCGGCTTCGCGGTAGTGACGTCGAGGGTGGTTCGCGATGGATTGCGCGATGTGGATCGCCGGTGACGATAAGGGTTTCGAAGGACAACGACGCCAAAATGGAGATAAGTTCTTTTACGATTTGGATTTACGATTTTGCTGCGTGTTTTTGAATCTGGTTTTGGGGATTATGAATTTTGTGGATTTTAGAGTTTTTCTCTATGAACTGTTGATGCGTTTCTCTGTGTGTGTTCTCTCCTTCTTTTTTCACCTCAATTCTCCTTCTTTTATAGACTGTTTTGGGCCAACAGACTTTAATTGAGAATGAATCTCCTTCCATTTTCGCCTTGTGTACTTTAATGACCTTCCTTATATACTTGATTATGTTGGTGATTACTGATGTGGATTTCATTTTCCAGATTGGTGTTGAGCTGATTTTGGAAGGGAATCATCCTGTTACTAATGGTAAGTTGATTACGCTTTTCAAATTTGCTGACTCCGTATCGGTATTTGGTTACTCCTTTTCTTCAATTAACTTTAAATTCTTCTGGTGTATTTTTCTAATGCTGCCTGTTATCTCTGCTTCCACAAGGTATGCTGGAAGTTTCTCGGTCTCAATCTGAGACAATTGTACTGAGTCATCCGATTCAGGGTAAAGGAGCAACTGTCTCCTGATAAATGGTGGTAGAAATTCAAATAAAGCAGAATCCCATGGTGAACAGAAAACTTATCAGCAGTAACACCTTGTCGGAACAAGCCGTGAATTTCCTTTAAGAGTGCATAGACTTCAAGAATGCTCTCAATCAGACCTTCTGAAAGGAGGATTACTCTGTGATGTTTTGTCTTGCTCGGCTCTAGCCTGAACATGTTTGGATGGGACTGAAGAGAATACTGTGTGATGCCTGTTCCTGGTGTGGAGCAATGCGAAGGCTTCTCAAAGAAATTTCACTCTTCGTGATTATGTCGCAGGTATGTCTAGAATGTTTTGATTGCTTGTGTTGGGCATAAATGCAACGTTACTAATCATCCATGTCCGGTTTTACGATAGGTTTGCAGGGCGGTTGATGCAGCTGGAAGAAATGAGGGTCTAGCAGTAGTTTCTAGCTCAAGAAATGAAGCAACGGGAGCACATCTTGGGATATCAACATTAGGCAATAATTTGGTGATCCATCTTGCTGTGCTAACTGCTGAGTTTTTGCTTGCAGGAACTATTCATGGATGCGGTACAGCTTTTACGAATGTGAAGAGTAGTTCTATGTGAGAAATTTTGATTCCTGCTGAATTAATTTGGAACTAATTGGTCTCGATTACTGGTTGTGTTGAACAGGTGGTAGGTGATGGAAATGTTGAGACAACTCCGGACAAATCCTTGAAGCGAAATTCAATTTACTTCTCTTTCACTGTCCTGCTCTGCTGGTTGTCTTGAGCTTGTTCTGCACCGAGCTTGCTCTTCGAGGAAGCCTTGTCAAATCACCGAATTCGAGTTCTTAGAAGATGGCTAGACCTGTGGTTGCTACCTTGTAGATTACTTCTTTGAGAAGGGTCATGAGCATGGTCACAACATGATAGAAAGATGAGTATACTCAGTTTTAACTTCCTTTTCATCTTGATGAACACATGGTTTTAAAATTGATTTTATGCCGAAACCGTATTCATCTTACCAATATCATCTTCTGACAGCGTGCAATATTGATGTAGGTGTGAGCACGTCAACCATTTCAACATGGGGATTGATATTCTTAGCTGAGATGAACATTGAGGGAGGAGGACTAACGATTTTGGATACGCGAAGACGAGGGATCCCTTGTAGTTCATTCAAGAATCTTCAAGTATGAGCTCTTAACTTCTCTAGACGTTGTAGGATTTACTAGTCCATTCTACTTGTGGTTATGCAACGTCCTTTTATTGATTTGGTTATGTTTGCTTCTACTTCACGCGCGTTGCTTCGACTTCGTGGCCAAGCATACACCTTTCAAAGCCCTGCTGCATATTCTGGTATACTTGCTTATAACAAAGTGGAAAACGCCAAAGTTCAATTTGCAAGACACAAGTTGCGAAGCAGCAACGTTACCGAAAAATGGAACACCGCGTGAGCGATTTCTGACCATCGACAAAGGGATTTGTTACTTTGCGGCACTGGGAGCACCATCTGAAGGTAAGACTCTTACACAATCTCGCTTCAAAAGCCGTGATAGCGCTAATGTTTGTCACAGGATCCATTTCGTAATTTTCATGCTTCGATAATGTTTTAAACATGGCTACTTGCCGAAACCATGACTAAATCTCATGTCTTTACTCTTACGGTATTCGAAACAATTGACTCATTTTATTGTTGATGGCTTTTCTGATGTAGGGTCCGCAGCTTGTCTGGTTTAGCGTGTTGGAGAAAAAGCTGGAGTTACTCTTCTCTTGAATCGTGCTTTTGAGATTTTGTCAAACATGTCTTGAGTTTATGTTGAAATTCAGGAACATCTGTTGTTTCAAAATGGCCTTATTATGTCAAATAGTACATTCTTCGATCATTGCCTTGTATATCTGAATCGCACCTTTGTAGATCGTAACATTGCATTAATAACTTATCAAATTCTATTGGCAAGTTGGAATGTGAGCCTGGAAAGAATAACATGACGGTTTGTCGTACAGTTCTAGTTCGTTAGGGAATGAAGCTTGTATTAGTTAGGACAAAGTATGGACATTAGAGACAACTCCTACTTTGATGATCCTTGTAAAGTTGTGTGTTTCAAAACATTGTTATTGTACTTAGTTTATATTCACAGAATGAAAAATATTGTACTGCACTTAGTTTATATCCACAGAACCAATATGTATCATTTGGAAGTGAACGGTGCCTTTGATGTAATTATTCATGACTAACATGGTTTGGTGGTCTTGAAAATACTTTGCAAACTCAGCATTGAAATTATATAAAATGTGATGGGGGACTTCTAGAGAATCATTTGTATTCTAGAAAGGATTATGTAGCATGTGAACTTCAATCCATAAATTCTCTTAAGCTAAAAAACCTTCTTGAATGGTGACTTGGATTGATGACTTAAACAAATTCAGGTTGACTTGCGAGGATTATGCATCTTGCACTAAAATTTGATAAGAACCACGTGAGAAACGTCCAAACATCCAGTTCTTGTAATGGTGACAAATTTTGTGAAGACATATGGATCATCTTAAAAACCCGGAAACAATGCCACACCGAATCATAACTTAAACTTGAACCATGTAGCCTTTTTAAAATTGAATAATAACTTAAAGGCTTGGATTCTGAATTGACTTGAACTTGGACCTTTAACTTAAACTTGAGTCACGTAAGAATGTCTTCTTTTTTAGACGAAAGCTTTGCAAATTGAACTCGAACATTTGAATCATTAAAGCCTTCTGTGCTCTATCCTTGTAACCTTAAAACATTCTTGACAAATGACCAAGACTCTTGGAGAATAAAGTACCCTTAAAATAATGATCCAGAGACGGTATGGAGTTGAGAAAGAGTTTTGAAGGTGGGACCTATATCAAGTGTAAACTCTAGGATCATTTTGAATCAGGATTGACTGGTCAGACCCTGAAATGCTCAAGTCGAGAGAATAGGTATCGTTCACACCTGACACCATTGTACCTGCACAAGTTGGTTAGTTGCAAAAAGAAACATAAATATAACAGTGCAAAACAGAGGTAGGACCTTATGGTCAAAAATTAGGGTGCAACAGATCCCCTACATCCTTTTTTGGTGTTATGGTTGATTTTTTTTTGCTCCATCATCCTTTCGGTGACGGGTCTGACATCCTTTTGGTGTTATGACTAGCGTTTCCACTCCATCATCCTTTTGTTGATGGGTCTGGCATCCTTTTGGTATCATGACTAGCGTGTTTTCCATTATCCTTTTGGTAAAGGATCCCCTACATCATTTTTGGTTTTAGGGGTGATTTTTTTTCGCTCCATCATCCTTTCGGTGATGGGTCGGACATCCTTTTTGTGTTATGATTAGCGTTTCAGCTCCATCATCCTTTTGGTGATGGGTCTGGCATCCTTTTGGTGTCATGACTAGCGTGTTTTCCATTATCCTTTTGGTAATGGATCCCCTACATCCTTTTTGGTGTTAGGTTTGATTTTCTTTCACTCCATCATCCTTTCGGTGATGGGTCTGACATCCTTTTGGTGCTATAACTAGCGTTTCCGCTCCATCATCCTTTTGGTGATGGGTCTGGCATCCTTTTGGTGTCATGACTAACGTGTTTTCCATTATCTTTTTGGTAATGGATCCCCTACATTCTTTTTGGTGTTAGGGTTGATTTTGTTTCGCTCCATCAACCTTTCGGTGATGGGTCTGACATCCTTTTGGTGTTATGACTAGCATTCCGCTCCATCATCCTTTTGGTGATGGGTCTGGCATCGTTTTGGTGTCATGACTAGCGTATTTTCCATTATCCTTTTGGTAATGGATCCCCTACATCCTTTTTTGGTGTTATGGTTGATTTTGTTTCGCTCCATCATCCTTTCGGTGATGGGTCTGACATCCTTTTGGTGTTATGACTAGCGTTTCCGCTCCATCATCCTTTTGGTGATGGGTCTGGCATCCTTTTGGTGTCATGACTAGCATGTTTTCCATTATCTTTTTTGTAATGGATCCCCTACATCATTTTTCGTGTTAGGGTTGATTTTGTTTCGCTCCATCATCCTTTCGGTGATGGGTCTCACATCCTTTTGGTGTTATGATTAGCGTTTCCACTCCATCATCCTTTTGGTGATGGGTCTGACATTCTTTTGGTGTCATGACTAGCATGTTTTTCATTATCCTTTTGGTAATGTATCCCCTACATCCTTTTTGGTGTTAGGGTTGATTTTGTTTCGCTCGATCATCCTTTCGGTGATGGGTCTGACATCCTTTTGGTGTTATGACTAGCGTTTCCGCTCCATCGTCCTTTTGGTAATGGGTCTGACATCCTTTTGATGTCATTACTAGCTTATCCTTCATTATCCTTTTGGTAATGGATCACTTACATCCTTTTTTGGTGTTAGGGTTGATTGTGTTTCGTTCCATCAACCTTTTTGGTGATGGGTATGACATCCTTTTGGTGTCATGACTAGCGTGTTTTCCATTATCCTTTTGGTAATGGACTCCTTACATTCTTTTGGTGTTAGGGTTTCTTATTCCGCTCCATCATCCTTTCGGTGATGGGTCTAGCATCCTTTTGGTGTCATGACTAGCGTTTGTTCTCCATTATCCTTTTGATAATGGATCCCTTATATCCTTTGGATGTCAGGGCAGTGTGTATGAGTGCACTGCCATTCTTTTGGTGGTAGTGACCTTTGCAAGGTGGGGTATTTCATTCCCAAGCATTCTACTTCTTTTCGGGAAAATTCAGGGTCTTCTATATCTAATCATCTTCTACCTCGAAAGAATGAATGCCATAACATTTCGTCTTACTAGGTTTAAGCCGATTAGATAGAGGCATCTGTCATACCCTAAATTTGCCCGCCAGCTTTTGTAAATATTTTCGCATTTTTCTATTTTGCATTTTTCATTTGATTTTGTGTCGTTTAGACACGTGTCCACCCCCGATTGGGCGTTCTTCAAATCTTGACTTTTTTGCCCAATAGGAGCGTGACACGTGGGTTAAGGGTATTTTAGTAAAATGTCAATCCTTTTTAATTTCTCTTTGTTTCTTTGCAAATATTATTTTTGTTTTAATCTTTTTTAATTTAATTAAGTTTAGAATTTTATTTTTATTTAGACAACTAAATAGATTTTTATTATAATTTTAGAATAGGTTTTTTATTATATTTTAGAACTAGAATAGTTATTTATTTTTCTTTTAGCATAGAATTTAAATTTAAATTTTCATTTTAAATAGAGTTTTTATAGATTTAGTTTTTAAATAGACCTTTTTTAATAGTTATTATATTTTTATTTATTTATTTATTTATTTATTTATTTATTTATTTATTTATTAGAAGATTAGTATTAGTGTTAATTGTTAGTTTATTGTAGTTTTTTATTTATTTATTTATTTATTATAATTAGCTTAGAATTTAAATTTAAATTTTTATTTAAATAGATCTTAATTTTATTCTTTAGAAAATAACTTGTTGATAGAAAATAGGATTCTATTATATCTTTGTTTACATAGAAATAATTTTTTTTAATAGAACTTTATTTGTTTTTATAGAAATAGTTTTAAATAAAATTTTATAAAGTTATTAGAATTAGTCAATAGATTTTTTTTAGTTTAGATTAAGTTAGCTTTAACTGAGATTTAGATTATCTTTTAATAGTTTAATTAGGTTTCCTTTTAATTAACAGGATTATTATTTCATTAATTAGAGTCAAAACAAGTGCCACGTGTCAGAACAGTGGGTATTAAACCCACTGTTCATCATCCCCAACCTCAGACAATCTAAACCCACACTATGGAACACTAGCCGCCTACCTCTCAGCATCAACTTCATCATCTTCAGAAATTCATACTTCATACTCCATCTTCTTCAATCACCTTCCAAAACTCATCTTCTTCAAACAACAAGCTCCTTCAACCCATGAACCTCTCTAAAAATTCCATGTCCAACTCAACCCACTTCAGAAAAGCTTTCAACCATTAATCACCAACTTTCATCAATCTTAACTCGACCCAGAAATTCAAGAACAACTCCATCAAAATCCAACCACACTTCATCTTCCTCTTCAACACCTCCCTCAAACTTCTTCTTCAACCTACATCATCACCGTGGAACTTCCAACTCGCCCAAACCCAGCAACACCTAACCAACGATTACCCAGAAAAACCACAAAGCCACAGACAACTTCGAAAACTCTGTTTTCTTCCTCCAACATCTTCCTTTTTTTTCATACGACTTCAAACTTCCCTCTGTCTTCTCCTCAACCGTGGAGCAAACCAAGACCCAACAACTTCGCATCTCCTTCATCAAACCCCATCCATAAATCTCACGAAAACCCACTCCATTAACCCTCAACTTCTTCAATTTCAAAACCCATTTCGAAACCACTTCAAACTCAACATCTTCCCCAAACAACAACCACAATCATCGTCGCCGCCACTACCTGTGCAACCTCACCATGCTTCCGTCATTTCCGACCACGATTCTCGCACTCTCTCTTAGTTTCTTAACTAACTTTAAAGAAATGAGAAAGCAGTGAGATGGATAGAGATTAAAAGATGAAGAGGAGAAAGTTGGAGATTCGCGAGATAGATTTGAGAGGACATTTTCTTTCTACCACAAAACGATTGTCGTTTTACTTCCTTAGGTTTTGTTTTTCTGTTACTTTTGTTGTTGGTTGTTTGGGCCGAACGGCCCGTCTCTGTGAAGATTGCACCGTACCCCTACCATGTTCACTATCCCCCTCTGTTATTTATTTTTTTAATTATTATTTTTTTTGTTTGTAAATTATTTTGGTAAACTATTTTGTTTATTTTATATATATAGTTTATGTTATTATTATTATTTTTATTTTAAACAATTTTTAGTTTGTATATATTATATATTTTTTATATTAGTTTTAGAATAGATTGTTATTTTATATATATATATATATATATATATATATATATATATATATATATATATATATATATATATATATATATATATATATATATATATATATATATATATATATATATATATATATATATATATATATATATATATATATATATATATATATATATATATATATATATATATATATATATATATATATATATATATATATATATATATATATATATATATATATATATATATATATATATATATATATATATATATATATATATATATATATATATATATATATATATATATATATATATATATATATATATATATATATATATATATATATATATATATATATATATATATATATATGGTTATGTAAATATATTATAGTTTTGTTTTATAAGTTTTGTATTATATATATTATTTTCTTCTTTAAATTTTTTTTATATATTTTATATTATTTTAGCTTTTATATTATTTTCTTTTTAGAAACTCTTAATATTTTTTTTAGAATATTTTATATTTGTAGAGCTAGATTATATTTTCTCATTTGTTATTGGGCTTTTTATCCCATTTTCATCTGTTTTTGGTCGATGGCGAAACTTCCGTAAACCGTTATTAGTCAAATTATTGATAAATAATGTTGGATCTGAGACCACCCTCTTTCTCTCCTCATTTCTTTTCCGATTCAATTTCATTTTGACTATTTGGATCGATGAAGTCTTGTATCCGCAGGCGTCAGATTTATCGGAGTTGATAACCTTCCCGATTTCAAATCTATGGAAGATGACCATTTGGGTCATTTTCTTTACTTTGGGATCGCGATAGGCTACCTTCGATTAATCGACAGTTTTTTTACGGTTAAGACGAGATCGCATTCTTTTGTGTCCCGATTCAATCCACTAACCAATTGACGACTAACTTTTATTTTCTGTCAATATACAACTGCTTTACTTTCTGTCAAATATTAACTGCTTTATTTTTCAGTCATTTATATTCTTGTACATATTATATATTTTGTATATTATTATTATCCTGTAAACATTCAACTAACTTGTACATTCTTTTAAAACACTTAATAAATATCAAAACTATAAAATCCTAATTGGTGGACTGTTGGTTATCTGTATCCTGTATATAACCATCTCCTATCTCTCTCGCATCTTCTCAAGAATTTCTTCAATAAAGGAATCAAGTTCTCTTTGTATTGGACTAAAGAAAGAGGATTGAGTGTAGACTTCTTCCTCTCCAAGTGTCAGGATACTCACTTAGTGTGGGTGGTCTCGATACTCGTCCTTCAATACGAAAACGCTTGTATTCGTCACCCTTTTTCTCCTAAAAAACCTCGGTCCCATACTGAGTGCATTTTCAAAATCTCTTCGATAAGAGAATAAAGTTCTCTTTATATTGAATTAAAGAGAGAGGATTGAGTGTAGACTTCTTCCTCTCCAAGTGTTAGGATGTTCACTGTAGTGTGGGTTGTCTCAATACTCGTCTTTCAGTATAAAGACGTACTTCTTTTTGCAAACTTCTTTTCAACCTCTTCTCCTAAAACCTCGGTCCCGTATCGAGTGCATTTTGGAAACTCTTTTTCACAACGAAAATTGAATGGTCGTGGAGTGGTTAGGCATAGGCCTTCTCCTATCCCGAGTGCTTGACATTTACCGTAGGGTTCACTGTCGCAAAGCACTTACCATTCAAAACCAAAAATACTTTTAATAAGAGAATAAAGTTATCTTTATATTGAATTAAAGAGAGAGGATTGAGTGTAGACTTCTTCCTCTCTGAGTGTCAGGATACTCACTGTAGTGTGTGTGGTCTTGATACTCGTCTTTCAATACGAAGACGCTATGTTCGCCACACCTTTCATAACAAAACTATGAGATAAAGAATTGGGTACTACCCGCAAGGGGTTACTATCTGAGGATTTATCTCACCCATAAAAACAGTTACACAAATCAAACGTGACATCTTGCATCGCATGGCGAAAACTAATCTTTCAAAAAGGATATGTTACGTCCGTTCTACCGCAAACAGGTAACGCCTAAGTCTCCAAACGAGCAAGCAGCAATACACCTAAACTACTAGAATGCGCATGATAACATCATCCACAAAAACACCGGTTACCCGTTTCATGAACTACGTTGCTCTGATTTCTCTTGCATGTTAAGAATACGTAGGCACAAAACGGCGATGTCTTGGCGAGCACCCTTTTCTCTTTTCCACCCTTTCCCCAGAAAGGCATGCTACTTTGGTTCTACCGCAAACAGGTAACACCTAAGTCTCCAATGAGTGAGCAGCAATACACCTAAACTGCTAGAATACGCACGATAAAATCGTCTACAAGAACTTCACCCGCAAACCGTAAGCTGAACTACGGCTGCTCTAATTGTTTACCTCTTTTGAGTGAAGATACGTAGGCACAAGGGCCACAATCCTTGCCGAGAACATTCCCCCTATATCTGTAGTTCCCCGAACTACGTCGACTCTGACTTTCTCATATCTTTTGAGAATACGTAGGCCTAGGACCGCGAAGTCCTACCGAGTCCTTTCTTTCCCGTCATCCCTCGTTTCCCCTATTTCTAACCCTTCTCTCTCCTCTAAGAACACTCATAGAAAGCTATAACCTTTAGCAAATACATCACACGTCGACAAACAAATGGTTCCCATCGAGTACGATGGATGCGAGGGGTGATAATACCTTCCTCTCGCATAACCGGCTTCCGAACCTGTTCTTGGTTGCGAGACCATCTCATCTATTTCTTCCTTAAGGTTTTCTCGATATTTTACTTTCCCCTCATAGGATAAATAAAGTTCGGCGGCTTCTCTTCTGTCTTTCTTTTCGCCTCCCCGTCGTTGCATTTTTCAAATAGCGACAGCTGGCGACTCTGCTGGGGACTCCTAGCAAGCCAAGCCTAGATTGTTTGTCGCATGTTTGTGTTTGATTTATTTTCTTTTACTATTTATTATGCTGTGTTCCTTTTACCTGTTGGGTTTATTAGGATGGTTTGTGAGGATAAAGGCTTTCTACCCGAGCTTTCTAGTATACACTAAGATTAGGAGGTGGTTTCTTTCTGATTTGCGAGACTTAGGACTCGTTGAGTTGGGTTGAATTCCACCGCTCAGATGAGACCCCTTTAGGATGATTATGTATTACAAGTAGTCGAAATGACGTTTTTTATTTCCAACTTGGGAGTCTGTGACTCTGAGGACCTTTTTTAGAACCTTATTCCAAAGGTTACTAAAACATAACTCTGTGTTCATTCTTTGAAGGGATTACTGTCTTACGAATCATCATTCTGATGGAAAAATTTTGAGGGTTAGTGCATGGGACTTTGTTTAAAAGCCTTTGGGATACCCTCTTATAAACCAATAGATTGCCCACCTGAGGTGAGAGATACCTTTTGGTGTTGTTGTAGGATCTGTGACCTTGATCCTTGTTGTTGATTTGTTCTCGTGTGCACTCATTGCATTGCATTTGCATAAGCATCTCAGCATCATTTTGCATTTTTCTTCTCCAACCAAGATACCAAAAGCTTACCCATCTTTTGTTCATAACCAACAGTTGATTTCCCAACACTCTTACTGAACTTGTGAAAGTTGCAAAGCATTTGAAGCAAGAGGAACGTAGACGCCTCGAAAGGCCATTCAGACAATGCAAACTGAGGTAGCTATGCCAGTGAATGATCGCCAGTTGTCTAAGCTCGAAGATTCCAAGGGTCATCTCCAAAAGACAGTGGTTCAGATAGGCTAATGTCCTCAACATTGGCAGTCCTTGGGCACTTTTTATCATTTGCATTTGTAGTTTATTTTCTATCAATTGCTACTTTGTTTTTAAACATTGTTGTTTTGAATGGTAACATTAATGAAGGATTATGCATTTTCTGAACCATTCACGTCATATTCACTCATTATTTCCACTTATCACAAGCACTGACACATTCCTTCATTCCACTTTATCACTGTTGTTTTAGCAAAGATTGGAAGGAGGATGACGAAAACGAAATACCCATAATTGCAAATCGTATGCTTTTGGATAAAACCTTGACAATGATGTACATGAATTGTTTTGAATCCCCTAAACACCGGAGATATAAGGAGTTAATCCCTAGTCAACCACTTCGAGCCTATAAGTAGGAGTTTCCTTCGGATCTATAAACCCTTAAACACTCAACCTGGGGCAGGGTAGTGTTCAGTTGATCCAACTCCCGCACTTAAATCAACAAAGAAAAATGTAAAGACACAAAGGTTGTTCATCAATGACCCATGACATGGCAGTCACAATCCTCCAACAAAATCCAAAAAAATCGAAAGCCTGCTAAGTCAAACACCTCAAAAGGGGACTTAGGCAAGAATCAAGGCAATCCCGATGGATCTGACAAGCAAAATCAGTCCATGCAAAATTTAGGGATCAAAAGAGGTCCCCAAACCCTCAACAAAACAAAACAACAAAATAAGAGTCAGCGGCCACCCCAAAAGGGTCATTGACATCCATCAAAAAGCAAAATAAGGTGGTTTCCATCTCAAGCAAACCTTGAACCATCAAGTTTACACCGTCAAGATAAGCGTCTGCAGAATTAACTGAATGTAGGTATGGAGATCATCATGAAGAGGGGTGGGTATAAATCATACTTTGAGCCTAATATCCTTTGTTTTATAAACCATGAACCATGCCATGTTACAACCCTCGAAATACCTAATTGAGGCGAGGTTTATTCTGAAAGCACACTATTGCGAGGTTGCGTAAACTGACTCCCCACATATTTGATAATCATCAGCATTGGTGTCATATCCTTGCTATATCTTTTACACCAATCAAGTTAGCACAACCTTTGGACTAACGATCCATTCGTCTCACTATCACGACACTTAATAAATGGCATTTCTTTCGAAACTTACATGAACTTCACATTAAAATTACCATTCGTAAACAAAAAATTTTAATTGCAAGTCAGTTATTGGCATTAAGGAAATTCCAACATAAAGCAATCAAACAGAACTGGATCATTCAACAGTCTAGAGCTTAATCGAGTATACTGTGCAGCTTTGTGGATCTGGGGTGTTAACATCTATTAAGTATGGAATCAGCCAGTCTGAGGCAAATCCCCAAGCATCGGTGGAGTATGGGGAAAATTATTCAAGAAGCGGTTGATAAGAAGTTAATCATCTCGAGAAAACTGATCAAGGGCAGGCCACCCAGAGTTTCTTTGAGCTAAGGGCAGATCCCTCCAATATTCATTCCAGACAAGTTAAGTCGCTTCCACACTCTTTCAGGGGCAGGTAACTCCAAGAATACGTTGAATTCAACTACCATGAGAATCGTTTAAGCAATGATGAACCCTTTCGTGGTACCGATCAGGGGCAGGCCACCCATAATTTCTTTAACTTGAGGGAGGATCCCTCTAGTGCTCATTCAGAACAAGTTAATTCGCTTCCACGCTCTTTCAAGGGCAAGCTACTCCAAAAGTATGTTGAATCCAACCACCAAGAGTCGGTTGATCAAGGATGAATCCTTTCGTGGTACAAATTTTTGGGGCAAGCCATCTCGGGTTCGTCTCATGGCAAGTTACCATCTTTTCAGGATGAACTTTCCCAAAAGATCATATTAGGGCAAGTTGAACTACACTAAGGCAAGTTACTCAAGCAAGTTCATCCTCATCAGCAACTATTGAGTTCAAGACGAGTGTCGGGGAGTCGTACCTTCACCTTCCCACTTGAAGTCCAATCCACATTAGCAACTACCAAAGTCCGCCACGTTGGCACCTGCATTTCTATTACTCGTCCGCAATCATATGCATCATACGCATCGCATTCGACTTCATAATTATCTTGCATCATATGCATACCCAGATCAAAGCATACTCCACCAGCTCTTGCATCTCCGCGTGTTAGCATTTACATATGCATTTCCATTTATGGAACGTCATTATAATTAAGCATTCACATGTGCGATATCAGGGTTCAAGGCCTAAATTTGAAGATTTCCAAGGCTATATCAGCCCAGTCATAGGCATTCTCCGCAAGACAGTGGGTGTTCCCCACAAAGTGTGCAACTTTTTGTTGGACAAATTCAAGAGCTTCAAAATGATCATCAGCCCGGTCAGGGGCATTATCTGCAAAGACCGTAGGCCCCCCACGAAATTCAAGAATATCAAAGCAAAATTCAGCCTAGTCAGGGGCATCTTTTCAAGACCATGGGTATTATCCATGACGTATTTCAACCTCCTGGCTGATCAGATCTTCAAATCAACATACAATCCAGCCAGGGGCATATCATTCATGGCCATGGGCGTTCCTCATGGGAGTTATTATCATCCATCTTTGTGGTGGTAGCTTATAGCGTTTCCGCTCCATCATCCTTTTGGTGATGGGTCTGGCATCTTTTTGGTGACATTACTAGCGTGTTTTCCATTATCCTTTTGGTAATGGATCCCCTACATCCTTTTGGGGTTCGGATTGATTTTGTTTCGCTCCATCATCCTTTCGGTGATGGGTCTAACATCTTTTTGGTTTTATGACTAGCGTTTCCGCTCCATTATCCTTTTGGTAATGGGTCTGGCATCCTTTTGGTGTCATGACTAGCGTGTTTTCCATTATCCTTTTGGTAATGGATCCCCTACATCCTTTTGGTGTTAGGGTTGATTTTGTTTTGCTCCATCATCCTTTCAGTGATGGGTCTAACATCCTTTTGGTGTTATGACTAGCGTTTCCGCTCCATCATCCTTTTGGTGATGGGTCTGGCATTTTTTGGTGTCATTACTAGCGTGTTTTTCATTATCCTTTTGGTAATGGATCCCCTACATCATTTTTGGTGTAAGGGTTGATTTTGTTTCGCTCCATCATCCTTTCAGTGATGGGTCTGACATCCTTTTGGTGTTATGATTAGCGTTTCCGCTCCATCATCCTTTTGGTGATGGGTCTGGCATCCTTTTGGTGTCATGACTAGCGTGTTTTCCATTATCCTTTTGTAATGGATCCCCTACATCCTTTTTGGTGTTAGGGTTGATTTTGTTTTGCTCCATCATCCTTTCAGTGATGGTTCTAACATCCTTTTGGTGTTATGACTAGCGTTCCGCTCCATCATCCTTTTGGTGATGGGTTCGGCATCCTTTTGGTGTCATGACTAGCGTGTTTTCTGTTACCCTTTTGGTAATGGATCCCCTACATCCTTTTTTGGTGTTAGGGTTGATTTTGTTTCGCTCCATCATCCTTTCGATGATGGGTCTGACATCCTTTTGTTGTTATGACTAGCGTTTCCGCTCCATCATCATTTTGGTGGTGGGTCTGACATCCTTTTGGTGTCATGACTAGCGTGTTTTCCATTATCCTTTTGGTAATGGATCCCCTACATCATTTTTGGTGTTAGGGTTGATTTTGTTTTGCTCCATCATCCTTTCGGTGATGGGTCTGACATTCTTTTGGTGTTATGATTAGCGTTTCCACTCCATCATCCTTTTGGTGATGGGTTTGGCATCCTTTTGGTGTCATGACTAGCGTGTTTTCCATTATCCTTTTGGTGTCATAACTAGCGTGTTTTCCATTATCCTTTTGGTAATGGACCCCCTACATCCTTTTTGGTGTTAGGGTTGATTTTGTTTCGCTCCATCATCCTGTCGGTGATGGGTCTGACATCCTTTTGGTGCTATGACTGGCGTTTCCGCTTTATCATCCTTTTGGTGATGGGTCTGACATCCTTTTGATGTCATGACTAGCGTATCCTCCATTATCCTTTTGGTAATGGATCCCTTACATCCTTTTTTGGTGTTAGGGTTGATTGTGTTTCGCTTCATCATCCTTTTTGGTGATGGGTCTGACATCCTTTTGGTGTCATGACTAGCATGTTTTCCATTATCCTTTTGGTAATGGACTTCTTACATCCTTTGGTGTTAGGGTTGCTTATTCCGCTCCATCATCCTTTCGGTGATGTGTCTGGCATCCTTTTGGTGTCATGACTAGCGTTTGTTCTCTATTATCCTTTTGATAATGGATCCCTTACATCCTTTGGATGTCAAGGCAGTGTGTGTGAGTGTACTGCCATTCTTTTGGTGGTAGTAACCTTTGTAAGGTGGTGTATTTCATTCCAAAGCATTCTACTTCTTTTCGGGAACATTCAGGGTCTTCTATATCTAATCATCTTCTAACTCGAAAGAATGAATGCCATAACATTTCGTCTTACTAGGTTTAAGCCGATTAGATAGAGCCATCTATCATACCTTAAATTTGTCCGCCAGCTTTTGTAAATATTTTCGCATTTTTCTATTTTGCATTTTTCATTTAATTTTGTGTGTTTAGACACGTGTCCACCCCGATTGGGCGTTCTTCAAATCTCGACTTTTTTGCCCAATAGGAGCGTGACACGTGGCTTAAGGGTATTTTAGTAAAATGTCAATCCTTTTTAATTTCTCTTTGTTTCCTTGCAAATATTTTTTTTTGTACATATTTTTGTTTTAACCTTTTTTAATTTAATTAAGTTTAGAATTTTATTTTTATTTAGACAACTAAATAGATTTTTATTATAATTTTAGAATAGATTTTTTATTATATTTTATAACTAGAATAGTTATTTATTTTTCTTTTAGCATAGAATTTTAATTTAAATTTTAATTTTAAATAAATTTTTATAGATTTAGTTTTTAAATAGACCTTTTTTAATAGTTATTATATTTTTACTTATTTATTTATTTATCAAAATATTAGTATTAGAGTTAATTATTAGTTTATTGTAGTTATTTATTTATTTATTTTTTTATTAAAATTAGCTTAGAATTTAAATTTAGATTTTTATTTAAATAGATCTTAATTTTGTTCTTTAGAAAATAGCTTGTTGATAGAAAATAGGATTTTATTATATTTTTGTTTACATAGAAATAGTTTTTTTTTAATAGAACTTTATTTGTTTTTATAGAATTAGTTCTAAATAAAAATTTATAATGTTTTTAGAATTAGTCAATAGATTTTTTTTTAGTTTAGATTAAGTTAGCTTTAACTGAGATTTAGATTAACTTTAAATATTTTAATTAGGTTTCCTTTTAATTAACATGATTATTATTTCATTAATTAGAGTCAAAACAAGTGCCACGTGTCAGAACAATGGGTATAAAACCCACTGTTCATCATCCCCAACCTCAGACAATCTAAACCCACACGATGGAACCCTAGCCGCCTACCTCTCAGCATCAACTTCATCATCTTCAGAAATTCATACTTCATACTCCATCTTCTTCAATCACCTTCTAAAACTCACCTTCTTCAAACAACAAGCTCCTTCAACCCATGAACCTCTCTAAAAATTCCATGTCCAACTCAACCCACTTCAGAAAAGCTTTCAACCATTAATCACCAACCTTCATCAATCTTAAGTCGACCCATAAATTTAAGAACAACTCCATCAAAATCCAACCACACTTCATCTTCCTCTTCAACACCGCCCTCAAACTTCTTTTTCAACCTACATCGTCACCATGGAACTTCCAACTCGCCCAAACCCAGCAACACCTAACCAACAATTACCCAGAAAAACCACAAAGCGACAGACAACTTCGAAAACTCTGTTTTCGTCCTTCAACATCTTCCTTTTTTTTCCATACGACTTCAAACTTACCTCCGTCTTCTCCTCAACCGTGAAGCAAACCAAGACCCAACAACCTCACATCTCCTTCATCAAACCCCATCCAGAATTCTCGTGAAAACCCACTCCATTAACCCTCAACTTCTTCAGTTTCAAAACCCATTTTGAAACCACTTCAAACTCAACATCTTCTCCAAACAACAACCACAAGCATCGCCGCCGCCACCTGTGCAATCTCCTATGCCGCCGCTACCTGTGCAACCTCACCATGCTGCCGTCATTTCCGAACATCATTCTCGCACCCTCTCTCAGTTTCTTAACTCACTTTAAAGAAATGAGAAAGCAGTGAGATGGATAGAGATTAAAAGATGAAGAGGAGAAAGGTGGTGATTCGCGAGACAGATTTGAGAGGACATTTTCTTTCTACCACTAAACGATTGTCGTTTTACTTCCTTAGGTTTTGTTTTTCTGTTCCTTTTGCTGTTGGTTGTGTGGGCCTAACGACCCGTCTCTGTGAAGATTGGACCGTACCCCTACTGTGTTCACTATCCCCCTCTGTTATTTACTTTTTAATTATTATTATTATTTTTTTAAAAGCTATTTTAGTAAACTATTTTGTTTATTTTATATATATAGTTTATATTATTATTATTATTTTCATTTTAAACAATTTTTAGTTTGTATATATTTTATATTTTTTATATTAGTTTT
This sequence comes from Lathyrus sativus, assembly GCA_963859935.3. Classification (NCBI taxonomy): domain Eukaryota; kingdom Viridiplantae; phylum Streptophyta; class Magnoliopsida; order Fabales; family Fabaceae; genus Lathyrus; species Lathyrus sativus. The sequence goes on from OZ012738.1 coordinate 78,353,116, forward strand.
AGAATAGATGGTTATTATATATATAAATATATTATAGTTTTGTTTTATAAGTTTTGTATTATATATATTATTTTCTTCTTTACATTTTTTTATATATTTTATATTATTTTAGCTTTTTATATTATTTTCTTTTTAGAAACTCTTAATATTTTTTTTAGAATATTTTATATTTGTAGAGCTAGATTATATTTTCTCATTTGTAATTGGGCTTTTTATCCCATTTTCATCTGTTTTTTGGTCGATGATGAAACTTCCGTAAACCGTTATTAGTGAAATTATTGATAAATAATGTTGGATCTGAGACCACCCTCTTTCTCTCCTCATTTCTTTTCCGATTCAATTTCATTTTGACTATTTGGATCGATGAAGTCTTGTATCTGCAGGGGTCGGATTTATCATAGTTGATAACCTTTCCGATTTAAAATATATGGAAGATGACCATTCGGGTCATTTTGTTTACTTTGGGATAGCGATAGGCTACCTTCGATTAATCGACATTTTGTTTACGGTTAAGACGAGATCTCATTCTTTTGTGTCCCGATTCAATCCAGTAACCAATTGACGACTAACTATTATTTTCTGTCAATATACAACTGCTTTACTTTCTGTCAAATATTAACTGGTTTATTTTTCAGTCATTTATATTCTTGTACATATTATATATCTGTATATTATTATTATCCTGTAAATATTCAACTAACTTGTACATTCTTTTAAAACACTTAATAAATATCAAAACCATAAAATCCTAATTGGTGGATTGTTGGTTATCTGTATCCTGTATATATCTATCTCCTATCTGAAGGTGAGAAAATACTTAGAAGGGGGTTGAATAAGTATGAAGATAAAAACTTAGAAATAAAACTCAAGTATTTTTATCCTGGTTCGTTGAACTCAACTACTCCAGTCCACCCTTCCTAGAGTGATTTTCCTTTCTCAATCAAGGACTTAATCCACTATTTAATCAACTGATTACAATAGTAAGCACTAAAAACAACTGTTCGAAGTCTTCTCAAGAACTACTGATCCTAACTGGATCTTCTTAAGGTTTACAATCAAATGTAATAACAAATACAAGTGTTTAAATTGCTTCTAAAAAGCTTTATCACAATTGTGATTTTTCACTTAATATTAAGAACAAAGAAATTAATTCTTGGAAAGAATATGAATAGTATGAGAGCTTTGAATATTGATTTCTTTTCAGGTAAAACGTCAACTAAAGAAGATGGGTGAAGACTTGCTTTTATAGGCAGCTTGAGCCAAGAGAACTTCACGTTGAGAAGAGTGTCCCAAAAGGTCTGAGCTTTTTTGTCTTCACATCAAGTGACCTTTCCTAGAAGAAGAAAGCACAGAGAAATCCTTTTTGTCCGTGTTCTTGTGTCTAGCATAAATAAGAAAAAAGTCGTTTGGATTATTCCAACGGACATAATCTTTGAATTCTTCTTCTTCAAATTTCAGCAAGATTCATCAGAGTCTAATTTGATCAGAGCCTTCTGATGTTGATCAGAGTTTTGCTGAATCAGAATCTTCTACAGCAGGTGTGCTTTTAGCGTGTGTAAGTTCAGAGCATATTTGAGACAGATCCTCAGTACTGGCAGCTTTAGTACTTTCAGAATCTTCTGTAGTAATTATGCTTTGAAAACTCTTCATACAGAATTCTTCTTTGGTTCAGATGCTTCTGACTTGCTTCAGATTCTTCTGAAGCTTCTGCTTCAGATCCTTCTGGAGCTTCTGCTTCAGATCCTTCTGGAGGCTACGCTCAGGATCTTCTGTTGGCAGCATTCAGAATCTTCTAATGGATGCATCTGACGTTTCAGCGCCTAACATATTTCTTGTGTTCAGTTCTGATTTGCTTCTGGAGTGATAATTTTTTTGATATCTGCAGCAAACACTCTCAAGCAAATTTTAGAGTATATAATTCTTAACTACAAAATTTCATAATAGTTATCATCAAAACATAGAGATATTATTAAGAACCAATCTGTGTTCTAACAATCTCCCTCTTTTTGATGATGACAAAAACATCAGAAATTTTGTTTAATTGAAAATAGAATAATTATAACTCCCCCTGAGATGATGAATCTCCCCTTGAATTAAATACAAATAAGGAATAGAAACTCCCCTTTTGTCTTGAGTATTTTTCAGAGTTAGAGCTTGATTGTTCTTTTAACATTTGAGAGTCAGAGTGTCTTGCATATTTCAGAGTCAGAGTCTGATAATTGTCAAATGATCTGAGAGTCTCAGAGTTTCTTTTTCAGAGTGTACTTATCAAATGTTCTGAAATACTCAGATTTAATGTTAGATAAAATAGATATGTCTGAAGTTTCATTCTGGTGAAGTTTAATTAAACAGTTCAGATCTATATTTTCTCCCCCTTTTTTGTCATAAGAAAAAAGTAATAACTTTGAAAAGACAAATAAAAGGAAACAGTAAATGAGATAAATCATGTGGAGAAAACTTTAAAACATTCATTCAATTCAGAGCAAGAGTACACACATCAGAAGGTATTCAAAGTACATAAGCAAACATCAGATGCAAACATTAGAATGAAAAAAAAACTAAGAGTGTTTTGACAAAAGCATCTTCAACAGATCCGTGATCTCAAAAGAGGACTGTTCTTGTTTTGACATCCACTTAGTCATTGTTTCATTCTTCTGATCCTATTGAGACATCCACTGAGTCATGTCTTCAGACTTCTTATCTTGTTTAGCCATCCATGAATTGATTTCTGATTGACCAGCTTCCAGAACTGCAATCTTATCCTCAAGATCTGGATGTTCTTTCTTAATCTCAGATGAAGAAGGTGGAACAGTTTTTAAAGCTTGAACAGAGTCAATTTCCATAGGGGCTTTAGAGCTTGGAGCAGTAGAGCCAGAAGGATGTTCTATCAGAGTCATGGCCAGAGGGTTGTCTTCAGATGCAGATTCAGTATTATCTTCTGATGATGAAGGAGCATCTGTAAGAAGCAGTGGTCCAGATCTCTTAACAGTCCAGAACAGATTTCTAGCAGCTTCAGCAAATCTGAGCTTCGCATCATCAGAACATATGTTCTTCAGATTTGATGCTACAGTGTTGAATCTGTTTATGAAGCCATTCCAAATGACATCAGATTCCTTTGCATCCATTGTTGCTGAACACTTCCTCTATACAGTACCTAAATACATTTGTATTTCTTGCAAAAAAAACATGTAAATAAATGATCAACGTTTAGTCTAGGTCTGGGGTGTAACAGAGTTTCCAAGGTTATTGGCTTGGGTTGGGGAGTAGGTGGAAATATGGATTTGTGAATGGAGATCAGAGGAGGAGGGTAGTAGGGTATGAAAGGAATTTCAGGGGATTTGTCAGGTTTAGCTCTGTTTAAGGCATTCAACAGATTTGGTTTTGCTTTGGTGTGAAAGGAAACCACATCAAAGGGTTTATTAGAGTAAGGTTGGAAAGCAGATTTAGCAGGTTTATCAGAAGCAGCATGTTTGTCAGAATTAGCAGGTTTATCAGATGAAGCAGGTATATCAGCTTTAGCAAATATAGCAGAGTATGGTTTTGGATCTGATAAAGGTACAGCTGACATTGTTTTAATGTAGGATTGAAGCACAAATGGTAGAATGATGGTGAGTTTGGGTTTGAAAGGAGTGATGGTTTCAGATGGTTCAAATCTGTCATAGAAATCTTTTATTTTTAAACCATGGGGAAGTTTGTGAAGGTGTGATGAAAACAGTTTAAGAGAGGCAGAAGGTACACACTCAGATGTGCTTGCCTTGGGTGTAGGATTGGGAATGGTGATTTCAGAAGATGGTTTAGGTGTTGGAATAGGATCTGGAAGAAGAACTTCAGAAGATACAGGGGGTTATGGTTGGTTTACCTCAGAATCTCTGTGATAGGGGGATACCAGAAAATCTGGGTGTATATCAGATTCTGAGGAATTGGATGATGTGGTTGGTGTGCAAGAGGTAGAGGACACTTGAAAGACAGTTTTGAGAGGTGTAACATCAAGAACCTCTGTCTCAGGGATATTGGTTCCAGATGGGTTGGTTGATTCTGAAGGATTTTCAGAAGGTTTTGATGGAGGTTCAGATGTGGGTGGATCAGATGTAACTTTTATTGGTTCAGAGGTAACTGGAACAGATGCAATGGGTTCAGATGTGATTGATGATGGTTTTTCTGGTTGTTTTTCTTGTTGTTGTGTTTGTGGTTCAGATTGTTTTTCTGTTTGTTGTGCTTGTTGTGATACAAATTGTTTTTCTTGTGGTTGTTGTTGTTCAGATGGTTTTTCTTTCTGTTGTTCAGATGGTTTTTCTTTTGGTTGTGCAAATGGTTTTTCTTTTTGTTGTTGTTGTGGTGCAGATTGTTTTGTTGGTACTTCTGGTTGTGGAGTCTGAATATGTGGTTTTGTTGTTGATGGTTTTGGTACAGATGATTTTGTAGTAGAGAGTTTGATAGGTGAGATGGAAGCAGGATTAGATGATTTTTATGGGGATGGAACAGATACATGAGGTGGAGCAGTAACAGATTGTTTTTGGGTAGAAGGTGGTTTTGGAATAGACTTAACTGTTGAATCATTTACAACAGTATTATTTACAGATGATACAGAAGATTTGTTACCTTTAATCTTGATACGTTTAGCTGGAACAGAAGGAGTGTCTTCAGATGCTTTCCTCTTGAACAGCTTCTGAGGCTTCTCAGCAACTTTGGGCTTCTTCTGAACAGGTGCAGCTTCTGCTTCTGATTGACTTCTCTTTCTTGGAGTCTCTTCTTCTACAACAGGTAATGGTTCCCTTGCTCTTTTTATAATATCTGCAGGAATAGGCGTTCCATCTGCCTTGCAAGCATCAATATAACTCACTATAATTTCTCTGGGTTCTTCAGCAAAGAACAGAGGGTAGTCATCTACAGGGATTCTCTTCTGACTAAGTTCAGTGATGTTCAGCTTCTTGGGTGCTGTTGTAAGTTCTTCTACTATTTTTAGTCTCTAAAGACTCTTTGCATTCAGAGGTTTTCCAAGAATGAATTCCAGTTCATCTGTGACTCCAGCAGCATATAGAGCAGTCACCAGTCAATTTTCTGTTAGAAGATCTGAAATTAACCTTCCAAAAGGAATCCAAGTTCTGATCTTCTGACCTTTTTCTTTCACATATTCTCTAGAGGCATTTATATGATTCCACAAGTGCATAAACAGAATATAGGGAAGATCTACCTTGGTGCTCTGACTTAAGCAATACATAAAGTAGAGTTGTTCATTGTTGACATAGTCTGGAGAGTTTGTAGATTTTCTGTGATGAATGCATCCCATGAAAATCTTAGCCCAGATCTTGTAGTCAGGCTTCAGATCTTTAAACTTATTAGAAGCTTGTCCACCAGTCATCACTTCCTCATATACTTCATCCATATCTACACGCCCAGCTGGCAAGTGAGATACTCCATTTGTTTCCTCATATCCAATGAGTTTCCTGATCAGATCTTCTGTGATGATTATCTCTTTTCCCAGAACAGAAGATAAAATGAACTTAGGGTAAACTACAACATGGATCCAGAATTCTTTCACTAGAAGAGGGTAAACTGGTCCAAAAAGTCTATCAAAATATTTCACCCATCCTTGAGCATCTATAGTGGAGCGAAACTCAAACCCATTCTCAGCCAGTGAATCAAATTCCACCATTGATTCACAGAGAACCTCCAGTTTGTTAACAGGTGTTAACAAAGTTCTCTTAGGTGTCATAAATGGAGTCACACCCATATTTGCAGAAGTAATTGCAGCCATGGTTGATTGAAACTGAGCAGCAGTGGATGATGAAGTTGCCATTGAAGATGACTTTGTCAAACGCTTAGGGTTTTTGTGAAGAGAGAAAAGAAGACAGAAATGCATAAACGATTGAGATGTGAAAAGTGTGAAAATGGTGAGAAGAGTAATATTTATACTAAACACTTAGGCATACAAACAGTCAGATAAAAGCACGTTCATACAAAGCATTTAATGAAAAAGAATAAAATCATTTCAAGCATTTATTGATTCTGACAATTTGGGGGGAAAATCAAGATTTTCACTATTTAAACTTCACCTCAAACGTCTCTTCAGTAGTGTACACGCCACTTTGCAGATTCAGAGTGACACGTGTTTGCTTGCATGTGCTTCTGAATTCTCTTGAGAAATGAAACGTTAACCAACGTTCAAATCCTATGAGGATTGTTAGTTCAGAGTTTCACAAGAAAATAATTAAAGAAAATGAATAAGTAATCAGAAGAAATACTTCAGAGCATTAGGCATTTTTGCATCTGTAAAATTTGCTTCTGACAAATATCATTCTGGACAAAAATCCATACCAATATTTTTCAGAATAAATTTGAATCTATCTTCAACAAGGGGTTTTGTGAAAATATCTGCCCATTGATGATCTGTATCAACAAAGGCTAAATTTATGATTCCCTTCTGAACATAGTCTCTGATGAAATGATGCTTAATTTCTATATGTTTTGCCTTAGAGTGTAAAATGGGGTTTTTAGACAAACATATAGCAGAGGTATTATCACAGAAAATAGAAATGTTACTTTCAAATATCTGATAATCTTCTAGCTGACTTTTCATCCAGAGCATCTGCGTGCTACATCCAGCAGCAGCAATATATTTTGCCTCTGTGGTTGATAGTGCAATTGTGGGTTGCTTCTTACTGTACCAAGAGATTAGATTTCTTCCTAGAAATTGACAACTTCCAGAAGTACTTTTTCTTTCCACTCTGTCTCCAGCGTAGTCAGCATCACGGAATCCAACTAATTCGAAATCATCAGATTTTCTGTAACACAAACCCACATTAGAAGTACCTTTCAGATACCTTAGAATCCTCTTGACAGCTGTCAAGTGTGATTCTCTAGGATCTGATTGGAATCTAGCACACAAGCATACACTGAACAATATGTCAGGTCTAGAAGCAGTTAAGTAAAGAAGAGATCCTATCATACCTCTGTAGAGTTTCTGATCTACTTTCTTACTTACCTCTTCCTTGCCTAGTGAACTGGTTGGATGCATGGGAGTCTTGGCCAGCTTACTATCAGTCATGTTAAATTTCTTCAGAAGTCCTTTAACATATTTGGTCTGATGTATGTAAGTGCACTCTGGAGTTTGGTTGACTTGAATTCCTAGAAAGAATCTCAGTTCTCCCATCATGCTCATTTCAAATTCTGCCTGCATACATTGAGCAAACTCATTTCCCAGTATAGTATTGGTAGATCCAAATATGATATCATCCACATAAATTTGACAAATTAGAAGATCTTTCTTAAATTATTTACAAAAGAGTGTTGTGTCCACTTTGCCTCTGATGAAATTTTTCTCCAGAAGAAAATTGCTCAATCTCTCATACCAAGCTCTGGGAGCTTGTTTTAAACCATACAGAGATTTCTTTAGTTTGAAAACATGATCTGGAAATTTTTCATTCTCAAAACCAGGAGGCTGGTGGACATAAACTTCTTCTTCTATAATACCATTTAGAAAGGCACTTTTAACATCCATCTGATACAGAGTGATGTTATTTTGTGCAGCAAATGAAATAAGAAGGCGTATAGATTCTAACCTTGCCACTGGAGCATAAGTTTCAGTGTAATCAATACCTTCTTGTTGACTGTACCCTTGAGCAACAAGCTTTGCCTTATTTCTTTCAACTTCTCCTTTCTCATTAAGCTTATTTCTGAAGACCCATTTAGTTCCAATTATATTGAATCCTTTTGGTCTTTGAACTAAATCCCACACATCATTTCTGGTGAATTGATTTAACTCTTCTTGCATGGCAATAATCCAATCATTGTCTTGCAGAGCTTCATCTATAGAAGTTGGTTCAATTACTGACACTAGTCCAAATAATGATGCTTCAGATGATCTAAGAAAGGATCTTGTTCTGATAGGATCATCCTTCTTTCCAATAATAACATTCTCTGGATGAGAAGCTTTGATTCTGGAAGATGATCCTCTAATAGTTGATTCTTCAGAAATGTTTAAATTGTTCATCTGAGAAGTTAAAGGAATGGCATCTGGTGTTGCTTCTGGTTCCTTCACTTGAGCTTTGTCTGCCTCTGATCCTTCAGAGTCTGTGAAGACTACTTCTCTATCTGCAGAGTTTTCAGACTGCTTTGGCTTTTTACTGCCAAGCTTATCATCAAATCTAACATGAATAGATTCTTCCACAATCTGTGTCTCAGTGTTGTATACTATGTAGCCTTTAGAGCGTTCAGAATATCCAAGCATGAAACACTTCTGTGCTTTGGAATCAAACTTGTTCAGATTTTCTTTAGTATGTAACATGTAGCAAGTGCATCTAAAAGGATGAAAATATGAAATATTGGGCTTTCTGTTCTTCCACAGTTCATATGGAGTCTTCTCTAGAAGAGGTCTTACAGACACTCTGTTCTGAATGTAACAGGTTGTGTTGATTGCTTCTGCCCAAAAGTGTTTTGCCAGATTAGTCTCATTGATCATGGTTCTGGCCATTTCTTGCAGAGTTCTGTTTTTCCTCTCTACAACCCCATTTTGTTGTGGAGTTCTAGGACAGGAAAAATCATGAGCAATGCCATTTTCATTAAAATATTTTTCAAAATATTTATTTTCAAATTCACCACCATGATCACTTCTGACTTTTATAATTATGAAATCTTTTTCATTCTGGACTTGTTTGCAGAAGTCAAAGAACACAGAATGTGACTCATCCTTGCGTTTTAAGAACTTTACCCATGTCCATCTACTATAGTCATCAACAATGACTAATCCATAATTCTTGCCTCTGATGGATGCAGTTTTCACTGGTCCAAACAGATCAATATGAAGTAATTCTAGTGGTCTGGAAGTAGAAACAACATTTTTTGATTTAAAAGATGATTTTGAAAACTTCCCTTTTTGGCATGCTTCACAAAGAGCATCTGAGGTGAACTTCAGATTAGGAAGTCCTCTGACAAGATTAAGTTTATTAATTTGAGATATACGTCTCATATTAATATGCCCCAATCTTCTGTGTCAGACCCATTGCTCTTCATTAACATACAAGAGGCATTTAACATTCTGAACCTTAAGTTCTGAAAGATTTATTTTATAAATATTGTTTTTCCTCTTACCACTAAATAGGATAGAGCCATCCTTTTGACTAATAGCTTTACAACATTTTTGATTAAAGGTAATATCATAATCATTGTCACTTAATTGACTTATGGACAATAAGTTATGCTTTAACCCTTCAACAAGTAAAACATTAGTAATAGAGGGAAGTTTACCATTTCCAATGGTGCCAGATCCAATGATCTTTCCCTTCTGATTCCCTCCAAATTTCACATCACCTCCAGATCTAAGCTCCAGACTTTGGAACATAGACCTTTCTCCTGTCATGTGTCGCGAGCATCCAGAGTCCAGGTACCATGATTGGCGTCCTGACCTTGCTGCTAAGAACATCTGCAACAGGAATTATTTTACTTTTAGGTACCCAGATCTTCTTGGGTCCTTTAGGGTTAGTTGTTCTGAAGGTTTGTCTAAACTTCTGTTTTTCAACATAAGGTTTATTCTGACTAGCCTTAGATTTAAACACATGAATATTCTTTTCAGAACGTGTTTGTTCAATATCATTCAAGTGACCAAATTTAAAGTGGGAATATAAAGGAGTCTTTTTATGATAATTTTATCAACAGGTTTTGGATTTAAATCCTTTCCAGAGGAAGATTCATATCCAATTCCTTTTCTGTTATTTCTGCTAACTCCATAGATCATAAAAGCCATTTTGCTTCTGTCTATGCTTTTAGCAAGAAAATTCTGAAAGCTATAATCATATTTTTCCAAAATATTTTTACATTCAGAATCAGAGTTTTGTTGAGCTAATTCAGAATCATTTTTCACTTTTAAGTTTTTTTCATTTAGCTCAGCTACTTCTGATTTGAGAATATTATTCTCAGATACAAGATTGCTTTGACGCTTCTTGTATTTGAGCTTAATATTGTTATAGCTCTTCAGAACTTCTGATAACACTTTGATAAGTTCTTCTTTAGTGAGTTTATCCATTACCTCTTCAGCGTCAGAGTCAGATTCAGATCCTGAAGTTCCTTCCTCCTGATCTTCCATGTCTGCCATCAAAGCTACATTTGCACATTCCTCTTCTGACTCCGATTCAGATTCAGATGTATCTGAATCATCCCAGGTGGCCATTAGAACCTTTTTCTTCTTATCAGATTTTCTTTTAGGCTTGTCTTTCAGCACCTTTGGACATTCATTTTTGTAATGTCCAGGTTCTTTACATTCATAACAGACAACCTTCTTTTTTCCAGATCTTCTGTGTCCAGAAGATTCTTTTCTTTGGTCAGGCTTCCTGAAGTTTCTGAACTTCTTTCCTTTGTGCTTCCAGAGTTTGTTTATTCTTCTAGACAGCATGGATAGTTCATCTTCATCTTCAGATGAGGATTCTTCAGAGCTTTCCTCTATTACCTGCAATGCTTTAGCAGATTTATTAGATTTTAAAGCAACAGATTTACCTTTCTTTTGAGGTTCATCTTCCTCAAGTTCAATTTCATGACTTCTTAGTGAACTAATTAGTTCATCCAAGGAGATCTTGTTCAGATCTTTAGCCATTTTCAGCGCAGTCACCATAGGTCTCCATCTGGTAGGTAAGCTTCTGATGATCTTTTTCACATGATCAGCAGTAGAGTATCCTTTATCCAGAACCTTTAGTCCAGCTGTAAGTATTTGAAATCTGGAGAACATAGCTTCAACAGATTCAGAGTCTTCCATCTTGAAGGCTTCATACTTCTGGATCAGAGCCAGAGCCTTTGTTTCCTTGACTTGAGAGTTTCCCTCATGAGTCATCTTTAAGGATTCAAACATGTCAAATGCAGTTTCCCTATTTGTAATTTTTTCATACTCAGTGTGAGATATTGCATTCAACAATATTGTTCTGGCCTTGTGGTGATTTCTAAATTCCTTCTTCTGAGCATCTGTCATAGATTTTCTGTCTATTTTCTTGCCATTCCCATCAGTGGGATGAACATATCCATCTATGACCAGATCCCATAAATCAGCATCATATCCAAGGAAAAAACTTTGAATCCTATCTTTCCAATAATCAAATTTCTCCCCATCAAACATAGGGAGTTTAGTGTTGATTCTGTCCCTTTCTTCATATTTGTTGCTAATGTTAGACATAGTATTATCAGCCATAGTAACAACCAAATATATATCAAATTTTTTCTCACTGGATCTTTACTGTCACTGTGAAGTGGTAGCACACACAGAACCGGAGCTCTGATGCCAACTGAATGTGAGAAAATACTTAGAAGGGGGGTTGAATAAGTATGAAGATAAAAACTTAGAAATAAAACTCAAGTATTTTTATCCTGGTTCGTTGAACTCAACTACTCCAGTCCACCATTCCTAGAGTGATTTGCCTTTCTCAATCAAGGACTTAATCCACTATTTAATCAACTGATTACAATAGTAAGCACTAAGAACAACTGTTCAAAGTCTTCTCAAGAACTACTGATCCTAACTGGATCTTCTTAAGGTTTACAATTAAATGTAATAACAAATACAAGTGTTTAAATTGCTTCTAAAAAGCTTTATCACAACTGTGATTTTTCACTTAATATTAAGAAAAAAGAAATTAATTCTTGGAAAGAATATGAATAGTATGAGAGCTTTGAATATTGATTTCTTTTCAAGTAAAACGTCAACTGAAGAAGATGGGTGAAGACTTGCTTTTATAGGCAGCTTGAGCCAAGAGAACTTCACGTTGAGAAGAGTGTCCCAAAAGGTCTGAGCCTTTTTGTCTTCACATCAAGTGACCTTTCCTAGAAGAAGAAAGCACAGAGAAATCCTTTTTGTCTGTGTTCTTGTGTCTAGCATAAATAAGGAAAGAGTCGTTTGGATTATTCCAACGGACATAATCTTTGAATTCTTCTTCTTCAAATTTCAGCAAGATTCATCAGAGTCTAATTTGATCAGAGTTTTGCTGAATCAGAGTCTTCTGCAGTAGGTGTGCTTTTAGCGTGTGTAAGTTCAGAGCATATTTGAGACAGATCCTCAGTACTGGCAGCTTTAGTACTTTCAGAATCTTCTGTAGTAACTATGCTTTGAAAACTCTTCATACAAAATTCTTCTTTGGTTCAGATGCTTCTGACTTGCTTCAGATTCTTCTGAAGCTTCTGCTTCAGATCCTTCTGGAGCTTCTGCTTCAGATCCTTCTGGAGGCTACGCTCAGGATCTTCTGTTGGCAGCATTCATAATCTTCTAATGGATGCATCTGACGTTTCAGAGCCAAGCATATTTCTTGTGTTCAGTTCTGATTTGCTTCTGGAGTGATAATTTTTTTGATATCTGCAGCAAACACTCTCAAGCAAATTTTAGAGTATATAATTCTTAATTACAAAATTTCATAATAGTTATCATCAAAACATAGAGATATTATTAAGAACCAATCTATGTTCTAACACTATCTCTCTCGCATCTTCTTAATTATTTCTTCAATAAAGGAATTGAGTTCTCTTTGTATTGGACTAAAGAGAGAGGATTGGGTGTAGACTTCTTCCTCTCCGAGTGTCAGGATACTCACTCAGTGTGGGTGGTCTCGATACTCGTCCTTCAATACGAAAACGCTTGTATTCGTCGCCCTTTTTCTCCTAAAAAACCTCGGTCCCATACCGAGTGCATTTTCAAAATCTCTTCGATAAGAGAATGAAGTTCTCTTTGTATTGAATTAAAGAGAGAGGATTGAGTGTAGAATTCTTCCTCTCTGAGTGTTAGGATGCTCACTGTAGTGTGGGTGGTCTCGATACTCATCTTTCAGTATAAATACGTACTTCTTTTTGCAAACTTCTTTTCAACCTCTTCTCCTAAAAACTCAGTCCCGTATCGAGTGCATTTTGGAAACTCTTTTACACAACGAAACTTGAATGGTCGTGGAGTGGTTAGGCATAGGCTTTCTCCTATCCCGAGTGCTTGACATTTACCGTAGGGTTCACTGTCGCAAAGAACTTACCATTCAAAACCAAAAATACTTTTAATAAGAGAATAAAGTTCTCTTTGTATGGAATTAAAGAGAGAGGATTGAGTGTAGACTTCTTCCTCTCCGAGTGTCAGGATACTCACTGTAGTGTGTGTGGTCTTGATACTCGTCTTTCAATACGAAGACGCTACGTTCGCCACACCTTACATAACAAAACTTTGAGATAAAGAATTGGGTACTACCCGCAAGGGGTTACTATCCGAGGATTTATCTCACCCATAAAAACAGTTACACAAATCAAACTTGACATCTTGCCTCGCATGGCGAAAACTAATCTTTCAAAAAGGCGATGTCTTGGCGAGCACCCTTTTCTCTTTTCCACCCTTTCCTCAGAAAGGCATGCTACGTTCGTTCTATCGCAAACAGGTAACGCCTAATTCTCTAACGAGTGAGCAGCAATACACCTAAACTGCTAGAATGCGCACGATAGCATTGTCTACAAGAACTTCACCCGCAAACCATAGGCCGAACTACGACTGCTCTAATTCTTTACTTCTTTTGAGTGAAGATACGTAGGCACAAGGGCCACAATCCTTGTCGAGCACATTCCCCCTATATTTGTAGTTCCCCGAACTACGTCGACTCTGACTTTCTCATATCTGTTGAGAATACGTAGGCCTAGGATCGTGAAGTCCTACCGAGTCCTTTCTTTACCGTCATCCCTCATTTTCCCTATCTCTAACCCTTCTCTCTCCTCTAGGAACACTCATAGAAAGCAATAACCTTTAACAAATACATCACACGTCGACAAACAAATGGTTCCTATCGAGTACGATGGATGCAAGGGGTGCTAATACCTTCCCCTCGCATAACCGGCTTCCGAAATCGTTCTTGGTTACGAGACCATCTTATCCGTTTCTTTCTTAAGGTTTTCTAGATATTTTCCTTTCCCCTCATGGGATAAATAAAGTTCGGTGGCAACTCTTCTGTCTTTCTTTTCGCCTCCCCGTCGTTGCATTTTTCGAGTAGCGACACCTGTGCGGTGGTTTTTAAAGCTGTTAAGGGACCAACTCACGTGGGGTGAGAGACCCTATTGTATTTGTAGAAGTTCTTCGAGGCCTATGACTTTTACCTTTTGGATGTGGTCTTAACTGCTTCCTTTTATTTGAGGGAGGTTATTGACCGCCTATCTTGACAAAGTAATTGGAGGAGATCCTTTCCAGCTTGACTCCCACATTGGAGGAAGTTCTTGAGCAAATCTTTTGGATCCCCTCTTGGGCGACCCAACTGCTAGGCGAGGGGAAGGTATCAAACAAAATAAAATAAAATAAATTAGATTTTAATTTAATTATTAATTAAATATTTAGATATGAGCTCAAATATAAATGAAAGTTAAGATGATCCATTTCAAATAGGAACTCTAATTGATCATCACTTTATATATACGCTATGGTCTTCAATATATCGTACACGAATAAGTTATCTCTTCTACCATAGTGTTCAAGGCATTATTAGTATCAGTTGAAAAAAGTCAACAGTCAACAAGTGTTAATCACTCGTCTTTATACTTCTTGATTTTCATAATTACCGTTATCATTGTCTAAATACCTTTTTCTTTAAATTCGTCCATATATTATTATAATCTTTAATTGAGCAATTTGTCATAAATATTTAGGTTATGTTCATATACTTGTTTCGCATATATTTGCTTCTGCCTTAATTATAATTATAGTTTAATCTTTGTATTTGAGCTTTTCTTACATAAATTAATTATTAGATTAATTTCAACATCAAATTCATAATATTCTATAAAATTGTAATCATTAAATTTTTTGGAAAAAAAATTATTGAGTTCTATCAAATATTTATTTGTATTACGAATTAAATTGAATTTCATAATGTTCTTTGACCCTGTAGAATTTGCACCTCCTATCAAGCTTAGATCTCATTACCTCAGACTTGGGGGCAGGCGCATTGGGATGTTATGTAGGTGGAGTACCTAGTGCCAGATCTGTTCTCGACGGGTATTCAAAAGCGTGAAACTCCCTGTTGACTTTCCCACCCTTTTGATCATGGATTTGTCCTTGACGGGCAAGGTGTAGGTGTTTTTCCTTGAGGGATGAGAGCTCTCAGCATTGGGGGTGCGCTCCTTGGTGTTGCAAGCCTTCTTTTTAGCATCACTTTCCTCGCCTTTAATGTAGCACTCCGCCCTTGTAACTACTTCGACGAACGTTAGTGTCGGGTTTTAGACGAGGGATTCATTGAAGTGTCCCGCCTTAAGTCCATTCTAGAATTTCCCTATAAACATTTCCTGGTTCAAAGGGACGAACTTGATGGTGGCTTCATTAAAGTGGACGAGGTAGTCCCTTAGTGATTCTAATGGACTTTGGCGAATGTTGAATAGGTTGGTGGTGGACATCTTCTTGTGGCGATTGACGGCGAACTGGTGTACCAGGTTCCCTACCAATTCCTGATAACTATTAATAGAGGCATGGGGAAGGCATGTGTACCACCTGAGGACGACCTCCCTAAGGGTACTTGACAACAACTTACATTTCAAGGAGTTTGGTTCACCTTTGATGGCCATCAACATGTTCATGGAGGCAATGTGTTCATAGGGATTGTCGTATCCGTCGAACATGACCAAGGATGGAGGTTTGAACCCTTCGGAGGCATGGCCCCCCCATATTTCTCTTGAGAGTGGTTGGGGATCCAACAGTTCCATCTCTTTGGGGGGATTGACCTCCTATTGGTGTTGTCTAATATTTTAGATGTCGTCTTCCAACGTCTGGTTGTGGCATCGTAATTCGTCAATGACAGCTCGAATCTCTGCCATGGCCTCGACATCGCTTGTACCACCGGTACCCTCAAAAGTAGGGGATGAAGCTCTTCAGTTTACCATGTATGGTCATGGTTAGGTGTAGGAGTTAAAGGTACGACGAGGAAGGTGATTATGGTTAAGAAGAGGTGTGACCCAAATTAGTTTTATCGAGACGCACAGTGGATGTTATTGTACTGTTTAGAAAATACATGTGTGTGTGTGTGTGTGTGTGTGTGTGTGTGTATGCGTGTGTTCTCTTGCAAGATCAGAGAGACTCAAAGGCTCTTGTAAGGTGAAGGCTAGATCGCAACAACGAGTAACCCTGTGCGGTGGTTTTTGAAGCTATTAAGGGATTAACTCACGTGGGATGAAAGACCTATTGTATTTGTAAAAGTTCTTCGAGGTCTATGGCTTTTACCTTCTGGATGTGGTCTTAACTGCTCCCTTTTATTATGGGAGGTTATTGACCGCCTATCTTCACAGAGTCATTGGAGGAGACCATTTCCAGCTTGACTCCCACATTAGAGGAAGTTATTGAGCAAATCTTTTGGATCCCCTCTTGGGCGACCCAACTACTGGGCAAGGGCACCTTATGTTAGAACACAGATTGGTGTTTAATCTTATCTCTATGTTTTGATGATAACTCTAATGAAGTTTTGTATTAAGAAAATATATACTCTAATTTTGTTCTAGTGTTTTTGTTTCAGATATTAAATTAAATATTCTTATGGAAGCAAAAATGCATCTGAACAGTATTCTACGCAAAGCTCTGAAGCATCAGAAGCAAGTGATCAGAAGACTCTGAGCGCTGCCAGAAGTGACTCTGAAGCAGAACCTGCAGAAGACTCTGAAGCAGAAGCTGCAGAAGACTCTGAAGCGTAGTTGAAGATTTTGTATGAAGAGTTTCAAGCATTGTTTCAAGAAGACTCTGAAGTACTGTTCGCTGCAAGTACAGAGACTTTGTTATTCAAACTCTGCTCTGAGTGATATTCACGCTGAAAGCACTGGCTGCAAAACTCGGATGACATCAAGACTCTGATGTTGATAACTTTGAGACAGAAGGTTGTTGAAGAAAATATTATTCAAAGATATATCTGTTGGCATATTCCAAACGACTCTTTCCTTATTCATTTATGGCACAGGAAATCAGACAAAAGGGATTTGTTTGAACATTCCTCTTCTGGGAATGCTAGAGTCAATAGAAGACAAAAGGCTACAGCTACTCAGTAGTGCACGGTCTTCAAGCTTTGGACTTTCAGCCTATAAAAGTATGTCTTCAACAACATTTCAAGGTTAACGAATCATTGACGAATTACTGAGAAATCAAATCAAAACTACTCTTAAGCTCTCATACAATTTCATTTCATAAGCTGAATAGTTTTTATTCGTTCTTAAACTAAGTGTAAAAATCACAGTTTGTGATATAGCTTTTTAGAAGCAATTTAAACACTTGTTAGTTTACATTAATTTGTAAAAGGTTCCTTAAGAAGACCAAGTTATGGTCAGAATTTCTTGAGAAGACTAAGGCAGTTGTTCTTAGTGGTTGACATTGTAATCTGTTTGAATATAGTGGATTAAGTCCTTGTGGAGAAAGGCAAATCACCTTGATAGGGTGGACTGGATTAGTTGAGTTCAATGAACCAGGATAAAAATATTGTGTTGTTTTTATTGCCATAATTTTTCTAAACCCTCATTCAACACCCCCCCCCCTCTAAGTGTTTTTCTCACCTTCAGTTGGCATCAGAGCTCCGGTTCTGTTAGCGCTCTCACTTCACCGTGAACAGAAAAGATCCAGTTGAGAAAAACTCCATTTATCTTGTTCTTTATTCATCATGGCTGCTGAAGCTTCTACTTTAACTTCATACGACAACAGATACGATGATAAAGGCAGAACTAGCACCAAACCTCCCATGTTTGATGGTGAGAAGTTTGACTACTGGAAAGACAGAATAGAAAGCTTCTTTCTGGCTTATG
Organism: Lathyrus sativus; assembly: GCA_963859935.3. NCBI lineage: Eukaryota > Viridiplantae > Streptophyta > Magnoliopsida > Fabales > Fabaceae > Lathyrus > Lathyrus sativus. Next base: position 78,370,861 of record OZ012738.1, read on the forward strand.
ATGCTGATTTGTGGGATTTAGTAACTGATGGTTACACTCATCCTATCAATGATGAAGGGAAAAAGATTGACAGAAAATCTATGTCTGATCTTCAGAAGAAGGAGTTTAGAAACCACCAAAAAGCAAGAACCATCTTATTGAATGCAATATCTCATACAGAGTATGAGAAAATAACAAACAGAGATATTGCATTTGATATGTTTGAATCTCTGAAGATGACTCATGAAGGGAACTCACAAGTAAAGGAGACCAAGGCTCTGGCGCTGATCCAGAAATATGAAGCCTTCAAAATGGAAGAGTCTGAATCTGTAGAAACTATATTCTCTAGGTTTTAGATTCTCACAGCTGGCTTAAAAGTTCTGGACAAGGGTTATTCCACTGCTGATCATGTCAAAAAGATCATCAGAAGTTTGTCAACCAGATGGATACCAATGGTCACAGCTCTGAAGCTAGCAAAGGATCTGAACAAGATCACACTGGAAGAACTGATCAGCTCTCTGAGGAGTCATGAGATTGAACTAGAGGAAGACGAGCCTCAAAAGAAAGGTACGTTTGTTGCTTTAAAGTCTAACAAATCTGTTAAAGCGTTGTAGGTTATAGAAGAAAGTTCTGAAGAACAAGATGAATTGTCCCTGCTGTCCAGAAGGATCAACAAACTCTGGAAGCATAAACAGAGGAAGTTCAAGAACTTCAAGAAACCAGATCAACGTAAAGAGTCTTCTGGACACAGAAGATCTGGAAAGAAAGAGGTTGTCTGCTATGAATGCAAGGAACCTGGGCACTATAAGAATGAATGCCCAAACTTCAGAAGGAGAAGCCAAAAAGGAAGTCTGATCATAAAAAGAAAGTTCTGATGGAAACCTGGGATGATTCAGATGCATTTGATTCGTCATTAGAATCAGAAGAAGAATGTGCAAACATGGCACTTATGGCTGACGTAGAAGACCATGCAGAAACGTTTGGATCAGAATCAGATTCTGAGGAGGTATTTTCTGAACTCAATAGAGAAGAACTTTCTGAAAGTTTATCAGAAATTCTGGAAAGCTACAGCCAAATCAAACTCAAATACAAGAAGCTTCAAAGTTGTCTTGCATCTAAGAATGATCAGATGAGGTCTGAGGTTGCTGAGCTTAGAGCAGAAAATCTTAAAATAAAAAATGATTTAGAAAATGCTCAGAAATATGACTCAGAACCTATATCATACTCAAAAAATATTTTAGAAGAGTATGACTATAGCTTTCAGAAGTTTCTGGCTAGAAGCCTAGGTAGAAGCAAGATGGCTTCAATGATCTATGGCGTTAGCAGAAACAACAGGAAGGGTGTTGGATATGAATCTTCTTCTGGGAAGGATTTAAATCCAAAACTTGTTGATAAAATGATCATAAAGTATTCTCCTCTATATACTCATTTCAAATTTGGTCATTTGAATGATATTAAACACACAAGTTCTGATCTGAACAAACCTATGTTTAAATCAAAACCTCAGAAGAACAAGGATGCTTATAAGGGAAAGAAATTCAGAAATAATTCCAAACCTACTAACCCTAGAGGACCCAAGAAAATATGGGTACCTAAAGACAAAATTATTTTTGTTGCAGACATCCTTAGCAGCAAAGTTGAAACACCAGTCCTGGTACTTGGACTCTAGCTGCTCGCGTCATATGACGGGAAGAAGGTCTATGTTCCAAAGCCTGGAGCTTAGATCTGGAGGTGATGTAAAGTTTGGAGGGAACCAGAAGGGCAAGATAATTGGCTCTGGAACCATAGCACAAAAGTGTTTCATGCTTGGGTATTCTAAACGCTCTAAAGGCTACAGAGTATACAATACTGAGACACAGATCGTGGAGGAATCAATACATGTTAGATTTGATGTTAAGCTTGGCAATTAAAAGCCAAAGCAACTTGATAATTTTGCAGATAGAGAAGTCATTCTTACAGACTCTAAAGACTCAGAGGCAGATAAAGCTCAACCAGAAGCAACGCCAGATGCAACTCCATTGGTTGCTCAGATGAACAATTTGAACATTTCTGAAGGACCAAATGTTAAAGGATCATCCAGAATCAAATATTCTCATCCAGAAGAAATGATTATTGGAAAGAAGGATGACCCTATCAGAACAAGGTCATTTCTCAGATCATCTGGAACGTCACTTTTTGGGTTGGTGTCTATCATTGAACCAACTTCTGTTGATGAGGCTCTGAGCGATAATGATTGGATACTTGCTATGCAAGAAGAGCTAAATCAATTCACCAGAAATGACGTCTGGGATCTGGTTCCAAGACCAAAAGGTTTCAACATCATTGGAACTAAATGGGTCTTCAGAAACAAATTGAATGAGAAAGGAGAAGTTGTAAGAAACAAAGCAAGGCTAGTTGCTAAAGGATACAGTCAGCAAGAAGGAATTGACTAAACAAAGACTTATGCTCCTGTGGCCAGGTTATAGTCTATACGCCTACTCATTTCTTTTGCTGCACAAAATAACATCACTCTATATCAGATGGATGTTAAAAGTGCCTTCTTAAATGGTATTATAGAAGAGGAAGTTTATGTTCATCAACCTCCTGGTTTTGAAAATGATAAATTTCCATAACATGTTTTCAAACTTAAAAAATCACTCTATGGTTTAAAACAAGCTCCCAGAGCTTGGTATGAGAGATTAAGTAATTTTCTTCTGGAATAGAATTTTATCAGAGGCAAAGTGGACACAACTCTCTTCTGTAAATCATTTAAGAAAGACTTGTTAATTTGTCAGATTTACGTAGATGATATTATATTTGGATCTACCAATATTAAGTTGGGAAAGGAGTTTGTTCTATCTATGCAGGCTGAATTCGAGATGTGCATGATGGGAGAACTCAGATTCTTTCTGGGAATCCAAGTCAATCAAACTCCAGAATGCACTTACATACATCAGACTAAGTATGTGAAAGAGCTTATGAAGAAGTTTAGTATGACTGAAAGCAAGTTAGCTAAAACCCCAATGCATCCTACAAGCACTCTTGGTAAGGAAGAGGTAAGTAAGAAAGTAGATCAAAAGCTTTACAGAGGTATAATTGGATCTCTTATGTATTTGACTGCTTCTAGACCTAATATTCTATTCAGTGTTTGTCTGTGTGCAAGATTCTAATCAGATCCTAGAGAATCTCACTTAACAGCTGTTAAGAGGATTCTAAGGTATCTTAAAGGTACTACTAATGTGGGTTTGTGTTACAGAAGATCTGATGATTATAAATTAGTTGGATTCTATGATGCTGACTATGCTGGAGACAGAGTTGAAAGAAATAGTACTTCTGGAAGCTGCTAGTTTCTTAGAAGTCATCTGATCTCTTGGTTCAGCAAGAAGCAACCCACAATTGCGCTTTCAACAACAGAAGCAGAATACATTGATGCTGCTGGTTGTAGCACTTAGATGCTCTGGATGAAGAGTCAACTAGAAGACTATCAGATCCATGAGAGTAACATTTCAATCTTCTGTGATAATACTTCTGTTATATGCTTGTCTAAAAACCCTATTTTACACTCTAAGGCTAAGCATATAGAGATAAAACATCACTTCATCAGAGACTATGTTCAGAAGGGAATTATCAGTTTAAACTTTGTTGATACAGATCATCAATGGGCTGATATTTTCACAAAACCCCTTGCTGAAGATAGATTCAAATTTATTCTAAAAAATATAAGTATGGATTTCTGTCCAGAATAAAATGTTTATCAGAAGAAATTTTTCTCAGATGAAAGTGTTTTAACTCTGAAGTATTACTGTTGCACCCCAAAATTTGACCAACCGGGTCTCGTATCTGGCTCGAGGTTTCGACGCATAATCGCATTCGCATCTGCATATTGCATACAGTGCATTTTTTTCATTTGTTTTGATTTTATTGGGATCACAGCTCTCGTCTCGTGTTTCATGTGTTTTTTTATCAGTTTAGATAGGTAGAATCATATTTTTGGGATATTTCGGTGCCCGTTTATTTTTACCGGCTATTTTGGTGCGCTCTCGCGGTGTTATGTGTCGTTCGGTGCTTATTTTGTTCCTCTGGGAATTATTGTGATTTTTCTGGATTTTATTGGTCATTTTTAGGGTTTAAATAGCTTTTAAATCATTTTTAGGATTTAATAGGATTTTTAATAGTTTTAATTCTTTTTAAATAGATTTTTAATCATTTTAGGATAATATAGAATTTTATAGAAATAAGTAGCATTTCTCATTTTTAGAATAATATAGGATATTATTAGTATTTTTTAGAATTTAAATAGATTTTAAATAGTTTTAATATTTTTTAATTCATTTTTTAGAATATTAGATATTAAATAGATTTTTTCTATTTTTTAATAGAATTAATAGATTTTTCTTTTATTTCCTTTTATAGAAATTAAATAGAATTTAAATAGAAGTTAGTAGCTAATTGTTTTTTAGAGTTAATTAGGTTTAATGTTTGATTAGTGATTAATTAGAGTTAGTTTCTTTTAATGCAGTTTTTGGTTTTTTTCCATTATTTCGTTGGGCCTCGTTTTCAAGGCATCCAAAGCCCAAGTTCAGTCTAAGTCCAAAAAGTTCAGATTTCTGTCCAAGTTTCCGGAAGATTCCAGAGTATTCCAGAAATTGCCAGCCTTTAAATAGAGCAAGCCACGTGTTAGTCAAAGGAGGACCCACGTTACGCCTCACTCCCACGCCACCTCACTCTCAGCAATCCCCCTCTATCTGCCACCTTCCAGGCCACGTGGTGCACATGCGTGCAACTCCACCACTACCTCCACCCACGTGTCATCACCACACCACTCCACCGGTCCTCGCCGGGAATGCCCACCGGCCGGCATGCATGGCCAGCGACCACCGCCTGACTCGCCGGAAATCCAAAATCCCCAGAACTCCGATCAAACCTCCATAACCTCCTCTAATCTTCATCCTCTCCGGTTCAAGATTCATCCCCAACCATCAATTATTTTCCAGAAATTCAACCATCATCAATCTCCGGTCGACCTTCATCGTCCATAATCAACAAACCCATAATCCACAACTCCGATCCAACCTTGTTCATCCTTCCCAGAAGTTCATGATATCAGACTTCCTTCCGCGATCTTCATCAATCTCGCCGGAAGAAATAATCGTCAGCGATCTTCATCATGATCTCACTAGAACTTCTTCAGATTCATCAAGGATTCCCAAGAATCATCAAACTAATCAGAGCTTCCCAGATTATTCATCACGTCTTCAAACTTCTTTCAGAACTTCATCCTCAAGGATCTCCCCCAACAATATTCGTCAACAATGAGAGTTCTTCATCAACGATACGAATTCGTCCTCAATGATTCGTGTTATCCATCAACGATTCGTGTTCTTCTTCAATGATTTGTGTTTTCAAGAACAAATTTCGGCAGAAGATCTTCATCCCTTCAGGTTTTTTCCCAGATTTACGTTATTCTTCTCGTCATCGCTTTTCCAGAACATCGTTAACGACTTCATCCACGAACAACTCCCATCCAGATCTCCCCAGATCTTCATGCAAGAGGACCGCAACCTTCAAACGCGCCCAGATCTGGTTCATCCACTTCATTGAAAATCTCTAGAACACCATCAAAGTCCTCTAACCGTCACCTACGAACGAGCGCCATGGATCTTCATAAGCTTCATCGTGGATTGGATGTTTTACTTGGACTTTCGGATCTTCACGAGCTTCCCTTGAGATTGTCAAAACTTGGAGTGATCAAGTTTGGTTTGAGGTTAATTGGGAAAGGTGAGGGTTGTCTGAGTTAGGGTGGATGAAGTGGAAGATGAGAACGGCGACGGAGAAGGGTTAGGGAATTAGGGCTTTTCAGAATGAAGGTGAAGGAAGGGAGGAGGAGTTAGGGATTGGGCCTCGGGGCCCAATTGCGGGTTTTTTTGAGAGACACCTCCCTTCATGTTTTTTCTGCTGAGAATGGGCTGGGCCCAGCGAGGTGGCATGCTGGTTACACCCCGTTTCACCACATACACCCCCCTCTGTTTCCTGTGTTACTGATTGGGCTGGGCCCAATCCCATTTGTTTTTTTTATTTTTTTATTTTTTCTGTATCACCCCCTTTGTAACTGGGTACCCCCTCCCCTCTTTTGTATTTTTTTTCTTTATTATTATATTATTTAGTTTTTCTATTGAAAAAGAATAAAAAAAAAGAATATGAAAAGAAATATTGAGAAAAAATAGAAAAAGAATATGAAAAGAAATATTGAGAAAAAATAGAAAAAGAATATGAAAAGAAATATTGAGAAAAAATAGAAAAAGAATATGAAAAGAAATCATAGAAAAATATGAAAAAATATTTTGAAAGAAAAAAGAAGAAAATAGTTGAAAAGAAAAGAAGGAGAAAGAGAAAAAATATTAGTGTAGACTTAATATTTTTTAAGTACATTTTCTTTTAGAGTGCATCCCTTTCATAGGAATTCTTTTACCTTTAGTGATAGTTTAGACGTCCAATTGTTAGGGGACTTTTCCATCCGATTTTTTAGGATAGGATAGGTTAGTATTTCCTAGGAGATTTATTTTTCAGTATTCAAGCATTGTAATCATTTTTCAGAATGTTAATAAAACGAGATTTGAGCTGTGGTCCCGAAGTAGCCGAACTACAGCTGCTCTGATTTCTCGTACCAGACGAGAATATGTAGGCATAGGATGCGATATCCTAGCGAGCACACTAACAACTGACTTCTGTTCTCTCGCTGCTGTGCGATCGAGACTCTCCCGCTGACGACTAATTGTTACCCTTTTTTCTCTCTTGCCCGAGTGCATTTGAGACCGAGCCATAGTTTTGCCCATAGGTCCCCGAACCTTTGAAACCAGTTGATTTTCTCATCGCTGCGTGAGAATTACCCTGTTTAGCCGTAGTTGGTCTGAACTACGTAAAGCTCTGATCTTCCATGCAGTGTGGAAGTACGTAGGCATAAGATGCGAGGTCTTGGCGAGCCGATTTCCCTGTAGTCCCGAACTACGTTGACTCTGACTTTCTCTCTTGAGAATACGTAGGCATAGAGTGCGACGCTCTATCGAGTCAATTCCCTTCCGTTTAGATTTAGCAGCCGTAGATAGATTGTTTTTGCATCCTTTAGACAACCCAAGCAAGCGTGGATCCCGTCGAGTACGACGGACGTGAGGGGTGCTAATACCTTCCCCTTGCGTAACCGACTCCCGAACCCAGGTTTTGGTTGCGATGACCATACCTTTCCCCGTTTTTTGCGAGGTTTACTTCGAGCGTTTCCTTTCCCTCCGTTGGGATAAATAACGCACGGTGGCGACTCTTCTGTCAGCCGGCGCCGATTTTCGCAGTAGCGACAATTACATTTATTTATTTATTATTTATTGTGTGCAAATCTGAACTAATAAGCCTTAGAGGATCTGAACATTGGCTAACGTTTCATTTCTCAAAGAAGTTTTAGAAGCACATGCAAGCAGACACATGTAACTGTGAATCTGAAAAGGTGGAGTGCACATTACTGGATTGATGTTTGAGGTACTGTTTTTGAATATTGAGTTTCTCGTTTTCCCCCCAATTGTCAGAATCATTAATTGCTTGAAATGATTATATTCTTTTTATTAAATGCTAAGTGTAAGCGTGCTGAACATGTGACTCTTGCGTGCCCTAATTTCTTCTATAAATACCACAACACTTCACTTTTCACACTTTTCACTCTCTCACACTCTTGTATGCATTTCTACTTATTTCATTGTTTTCATCTCTCTCTCAAACCCAAAATCGTTCGTAACCCTAAAACTCTATCAAGAACATCAATGGCTACTTCATCATCAACTTCTGCTCAGTTTCAATCATCAATGGTTGCTATTTCTTCTTCCAACATGGGTGTTGTTGCCTTCAAGGAACCTGTTAGAACTTTACTCACACTTGATGAAAAACTGGAAGTCTTGTGTGAATCCATTGTAAACTTTGAATCTATTACTGAAAATAGGTATGATCTTCGTCCCATTGTTGATGCTCAATGCTAGACAAAATTCTTTGATAGGCTGATGGGACCAGTTTATCCTTGTTTAGTGAAGGAATTTTGGATCCATGCTTCTACTTGCTCTAAGTTCATAGTTTCATATGTTCTGGGTAAGGAAATCATCATAATTGAAGATTTGATAAGGAAACTCATAGGTTATGAAGAAACTGATGGTGTCACAAATCTGCCAGCTGGGCGTGTGGATATGACTGATGTGTATAAGGAAGTTTGCTCATCTGGAGAAGCTTCTAACAAGGTGAAAGATCTGAAGCCAAACTACAGGATCTGGGCTAAGATCTTTATGGGATGTATTCACCACAGGAAGTCTTCAAACTCTTCTAACTATGTAAACGCTGATCAGATGTACTTCATGTACTGTCTGAGTCAGAGCACAAAAGTGGATCTGCCGTATCTTTTTTTCAATCATCTATGGACACACGTAAAACAATCAAGGGAAGAAGTCAGAACCAAACATCAGAAGATGAGGAACTGGATTCCAATGGGAAGACTTATCTCAGACATTCTGACTAAGAATGGTCTGGTTGGACATCTGGTAGAAGCTGGAATGAAGGAAGACTTAGCTTCTATGATAGGAAAACCTCTGAATGGGAAAAGTCTTCAGAGGATGAAAGTTGTAGAAGAAGTCACTTCTGCACCAAAGCAAATAAATACTGAAGAGGTCAGTAAAAGAAGGATACCAGTGGATGATTTTCCTATGTTCTTCGCTAATGAACCAAGGGAAATTATTTTGAAGTACTTTGCAACGTGTCTGCAAGATGGAACTCCTCTACCAGCAAATCTGGTTCAGAAAGCAGGTGAACCTGCACCAGATCTTTATGAGGCAAGACACAAGAAGAAGAGAAAGGTTGCTGAAGAAGGATCTTCAAAACCCAAGAGGAAAGTCTCTGGTGAAGCTGCTGCTGTCAAACCTAAGAGGGTCAAGAAGCAAAAGGCTAATCCTCCTGAGACAAGTTTAGATTCTATTCTGCAAACTGTCAAAGAGGTACTAACATCTGATCAACCTATCCATGAACCTTTACCCTCACCTTCACCTTCTCCTCCTCGTGTTTATAAACCAAAGAAACCTTCTGTAACAGCTTCTTCTGTAACCCAACAACCAATTCCATCTGAACCAACACATTCTCAACCAGCTCCTTTTATAACTCAACAAGCAAATCCATCTGAAAAGCAAACATCTGCACCAAATCAACAAAACTCTGAAATTCCCCCACCAGAACTACAAACTTCTAAACCACTTCCAAAAGAACCTACTCCACAAAAACCTGAACAACAACCAGAACAATCCATCCTATCTGATCCTCAACCAACTGTTCCTCAACTAGAACAACATCAACCTTCTGAATCATTCATATCTGATTCTGAGGTTCTTGACGTTCAACCTTTGAAGATGTTGTTTGATGTTTCTTCAACCTTCTGTCATTCTTCTGCATCATCTAATTCTTCTGAATCTGATGTACCCCCAGAAGTAAACTCACCCCCTCACTACGTGGCTATGAACCAAGATCATCTGATTTTGTTTCTTTTGCTTCTTTCAAACCTTTACCTTCTGATAACCTTCCCTCTGGACTCAAGCTTAAACACTTTTATCCAAAACATCAAGATATCCCTGAATCATCTGGCCAAACATCTTCTACACCATATCCTCGTCCTCTGTTCATTATCCCAACCTTCACAATACCATCCCCACCAGAACAACCAAAAACACCATCTCTAGAAAACTTCCTAAGACCTAAACCTAGAATGGATGTTGGTACGCTTTTTGATGGCTTCAAGAAGGAAATGAATGTGTGGATCTCTTCTATAAAGAAAGACTGTTTGTCAAGTGTGAATCCAGATGCTTCTGAAGCCTCTTGGAACAGATTCATCTCAAGGTTCAACATTGTTGCTTCAAATCTTTGCACCATTTGCTCTGATGATACAAAGGTGAAATTTGCTGAAGTAATAAGACAGACTTTTCTGAACATGAGTAGACCTCAGGTTTTGGCTCTGGAAAATGCACCTGCTGTCGAACCTATGTCTAAAGATACTCCTCCAGAGGCAGTTGTTGCTGAAGAAACTGTTGTGCCTAATAAGTCAGCTCTGATGATTGTGGAACAAGCTTCTACTTCTGAGATTCAAGAACTTGCATCTGCATCTGCAATGGTCACTGATAGTGCTCCAGCTACTGAATCTGCATATGCACCTGCTTCTTCTAAAATCAAGACAGAAAGACCAGTTCTTGAAGAAAAGTTTGCTCTGCTAGAAGCCAGCAACAAAGAGATCAAAACATGGATGGTTAAGCAAGAACAAACAACAGATGAGATTAAGACCTGGATGTCTAAACAAGAGGAATCTAATTCTCAGATTACAAATCTTCTGAAGTTGATAACCTCTCGCTAATCTTAGTTTCTTTTTCTGTTATGTTTGTGCACATGTTTTGCTGTGTTTTGTTATCTTGTTGTTTTCTCTGAATGTTTTCTGGATTCTATTTATCTATGAAGTTGGATGTTTCATTATCTGTGCTTATATTGTTTTTCTCTGTTAATCTTTTCTGTCTTAAAATTTTTTTCTTTTTGATTATGACAAAAAGGGGTAGAAAAAGAAATTTTGTTTGTTCAAAAATAAATAGTTACTAAAATGGAATTCAGACATAATAATTTATAACTAACATTGAATTTTAGTCTTTTAGAACTATAACGTATCATCTGACAAAATTCATTGAAGTTACCCTGAGAATCCCCAAACCAGACTTTTATTCAAACCAGGTTTACCAAGCTCTGATAATTCAAACCAGGTTCTGATTACCAGGCTATGATTATGGAAAATAAACCAGGCTCTGTTTCTGGAAAGAAAATCAGTAAGAGTAAACCAGACTCTGGTTCTGGAAAGCAAATCAAGCTAGTACCAGGCTCTGATTCTGGAAAGCAAATCAAGCTCTGATTCTGGAAAGTATATTCTAACCAGGATTCTAACCAGACTCTTAATCTGAAAAGTATACTCATGCAAAAAGGAAAGTATTTTCTTCTATTAAAGTATTCATTTCGGAGAGAGATTCTTTATCTCAGGGAGAGTTATATATTTATCCTTTTTATTGAACAAAATTTCCTATGTTTTTGTCATCATCAAAAAGGGGGAGATTATTAGAACATATATTGGTGTTTAATCTTATCTCTATGTTTTGATGATAACTCTAATGAAATTTTGTATTAAGAAAATATATACTCTAATTTTGTTCTAGTGTTTTTGTTTCAGATATTAAATTAAATATTCTTATGGAAGCAAAAATGCATCTGAACAGTATTCTACGCAAAGCTCTGAAGCATCATAAGCAAGTGATCAGAAGACTCTGAGCGTTGCCAGAAGAGACTCTGAAGCAGAAGCTGCAGAAGACTCTGAAGCAGAAGTTGCAGAAGACTCTGAAGCGTAGTTGAAGATTTTGTATGAAGAGTTTCAAGCATTATTTCAAGAAGACTCTGAAGTATTGTTCGCTGCAAGTACAGAGGCTTTGTTATTCAAACTCTGCTCTGAGTGATATTCACGCTGAAAGCACTGGCTGCAAAACTTTGATGACATCAAGACTCTGATGTTGATAACTTTAAGACAGAAGCTTGTTGAAGAAAATATTATTCAAAGATATATCCGTTGGCATATTCCATACGACTCTTTCCTTATTCATGTATGGCACAGGAAATCAGACAAAAGGGATTTGTCTGAACATTCCTCTTCTGGGAAAGCTAGAGTCAATAGAAGACAAAAGGCTACAGCTACTCAGCAGTGCACGGTCTTCAATCTTTGGACAAAAATATTGTGTTGTTTTTATTGCCATAATTTTTCTAAACCCTTATTCAACCCCCCCCCCCCCCCCCCCCCCCTTCTAAGTGTTTTTCTCGCCTTCACCTTAGTCTCGATCTTTACCAATAAAATAATTAATTAAGTGATCAAATAAAATAAAATAAATAGATTTTAATTTAATTATTAATTAATTATTTAGATATGAGCTCAAATATAAATGAAAGTTAGGATGATCCATTTCAAATAAGAACTCTAATTGATCATCACTTTATATATATATATATATATATATATATATATATATATATATATATATATATATATATATATATATATATATATATATATATATATATATATATATATATATATATATATATATATATATATATTATGGTCTTCAATATATCATACACAAATAAGTTATCTCTTCTACCATAGTGTTTAAGGCATTAAATATATAAGTTGAAAATGATCAACAATCAACAAATGTTAATCACTCGTCTTTATACTTCTCGATTTTCAGAATTACCGTTATTATTGTCTAAAGATCTTTTTCTTTGAATTCGTCCATATATTATTATGATCTTTAATTGAGCAATTTTTCATAAAAATTTAGGTTATATTCATATAGTTGTTTTGCTTCTGCCTTAATTATAATTATAGTTTAATCTTCGTATTTGAGCTTTTCTTACATAAATTAATTATTAAATTAATTTCTCAAATTCATAATATTCTATAAAATTGTAATCATTAAATTTTGAGAAAAAAAATTATTGAGTTCTATTAAATATTTATTTGTATTACGAATTAAATTGAATTTCATTTTAAAAAAATTATTGTTTTAAAATTCCAAAAGAAAGTGTTATGATTACATAAATTAATTATTAAATTAATTTCTCAAATTCATAATATTCTATAAAATTGTAATCATTAAATTTTGAGAAAAAAAATTATTGAGTTCTATTAAATATTTATTTGTATTACGAATTAAATTGAATTTCATTTTAAAAAAATTATTGTTTTAAAATTCCAAAAGAAAGTGCTATGATTACATAAATTAATTATTAAATTAATTTCTCAAATTCATAATATTCTATAAAATTGTAATCATTAAATTTTGAGAAAAAAAATTATTGAGTTCTATTAAATATTTATTTGTATTACGAATTAAATTGAATTTCATTTTAGAAAAATTATTGTTTTAAAATTCCAAAAGAAAGTGTTATGATTTGAAAAAATTGTTTTTATAATCCAACAGAATTTTTACAAGTATCTATCTCAGACAGGAAAGTTAAATCCGCATCATATTATTTCATTAAGAAAATGGACATCATATACAATATGAATACATAAAAGATTGAGAATAAAATAACATTTTTGTCCCAATCTCAAATCACTCACAATTCTTTTAATATAGTTTTTGACGTCAAATTTTGGCCTGAAACCTCCATGTTAACTACATAAATTTATATTAGCTGAGAATTGGATGTTATATTATTGCCTTTTTCAAAAAGTGAAAGCGCTAAAAATAATAAAGAATTCGATCAAAATGTCAAAATCGTCGCCTGAGAGATTCGAACTCTCGCGGGGAAACCCCATGTACTTAGCAGGCACACGCCTTAACCACTCGGCCAAAGCGACGTTGATGGTTGTGTTTCGAAGGTTGTTATTTTGTTTATAGTTAGTTATTATGTAATTTATGTATTAAATATGAGACTTTCATAAGGATGCATTCAACTATTTTTAGTAGTAGGCATGCAAGTATCAGCTTCTTCTCATGTAATTTTTTATATATATTAAGTTTAGTGCGCACACAAAATAAAAGATATGATTACCTTTTCATAAATCTTTTTAACTATCTTATAATAAGAATGCTGTTTTGTTGAATAATAATAAGAACGTTGTTTTGTTGAATAATAATAATAATAATAATAATAATAATAATAATAATAATAATAATAATAATAATAATAATAATAATAATAATAATAATAATAATAATAATTGTTCCTGATAAATATTTTTGGACAATCTCGTTGAAACGAGTTGGGTGAGACCACAAACGCAATAAGAATCGAGTGCTTTAGGAAAATTTTACCTCATACTTCTACAATTATACTCATACCCTTACATATTATTTAAAATGTCAATTTTACCCTTGTTTGTTTTTAACCAATTTACCATTCTTTCACTATTCATTTGAGTCATTTGAAAATTGCATCCTTTTAGAGTCGCAGCGAAAGACTTTGAAAAAAACTTCTGGTATACTTATTTTCCTTTCGGAACACTTATTTAAAGAGATCCGGTTTATGATAAAACTAGTTCTAGAAAATTTGTTTTAAAAGTTTCGGCTTTGTGTGAAAAAATGTATTGTACCCGGACACTTTACAAATGTGTTCTGAGTAATACACTTATGTACACCGAAACTCTTTTATGAGGATGTATAGTTTGTTCAATTTGTGTATTGAAACTCTTTTATGAAGACTTCCGGTTTGCGTTATTAAATTTATTTATTTTCTTAAAAAAAATGTATGCTACAGGTGGAAATTCCTCCACAAATATGCGATAAAAATCAAATTTGTGTAGACACTTCTAATATTTTTCCAACTACTCAAAGATTTAGTACACGAGAAGAGGTGTTAAGGTGGATTAAAGATGTTGAAAAATGAGTTCTTTTGAACTTGTGAAAACCGAACACTTACTAAATTTGTTCCGGTATGATAAAAGTGAATTGGAAAACTTGGAAAATGAGTTTCGGTTTGCAACGAGATAATGGGTGTTTTTCAGAAGACTTAGAGCGGGAGTGATGTAAAAACATAATTTTCTGAAATATAACTTATTTATATAAGGGCATTTTGGTCCGAACATTATAATACAGGGGTAGGGGAATAATTGAAGGGGCATGAGGTGAAAAAAATTTGTGTTTTAGGGGTGAATGACCACCATTGTTGGTGGTCCTAGGTTTTCGTATGTTTTCTCCTTTTTGTGTTATTCATCGGTCAAGTCCCCCTTATGGATACTGAAGATGTGTGGTTTTTAATAGATTTTAGTAACCATTAACAATTCGTAACCGCGTAAGCCCTTAGTCATTCTGTAACTGTTTCTGACATTATTTGTTCCAAGGATGTCATAACGGTTCCGACTTGGACAGTCCTTTCAAAGCTCGATGAATTAAAACATTGTCTTTCACCAATGGAACTTCCAATAGAATGTCCCTCGACCAATTTCGTTTCTTGACCAGTGGAAGCAAAAGCCATGAACTTTGATTCCATGGTTGAAAGAGTAATGCATATTTGTTTCTTGTTATTCCAAGAAATTGCTCTTCCAGCTAATGTAAGTATGTAACCAGTTGGAGATTTGTAATCTTTCATATTAGATATCTAACTCGCATCGGTATATCCTTCTAGTATAGTAGGAAACCTACCATAGTGAAGTACCATATCTTTGGTTTTAAGTAGATAGTAAAAAATTCTTGTGATTGCCTTCCAATGTGCATTATTTGGATTACTAGTAAATCTGCTCATTTTACTAACTGCAAATGATATGTCGGGTTTGGTACATTGCATTAAATATATAAGACACCCTAATTCACTTTCATATTCTAATTGAGCCACTACTCTTCCATTGTTCTTTTGAAGTTTGACGCCATGATCAAATGGAGTAGTTACTTCTTTAAAGCATAGGTGTTTGAACATATCGAGCATGTTTTTAATATAGTGTGTTTGACTAAGTTCATAACCCCCACTATTTCTCTTTACTTTGATCCTTAAAATTGTGTCAACTAGTCTAAGATCTTCATCTTGAATGTGGAAGTCAAAAGCCTCTTTGTCTCTAAAATTCCATTCATAACATTGCTAATTATCAACATGTCATAAACATAGAGACAAAGGAATATTACAATGTCATTGCGCACCTTTGTGCATAAACATTTGTTGCAAGAATTGGGAATAAAGCCATTTGAAAGTATGACAAATTCAAATTTTTGATGTCATTGTTTCGGTGCTTATTTGAGTCCATATAAGGATTTGACAAACTTACACACCTTTTGTTCATTTCCATGGAGCACATAGCCTTCTGGTTGTTCCATATAGATTTTCTCATCGAGATCTCCATTTATGAATGTTGTGTTAACATCTATTTGATGAACTATAAGTTCATTCAAAGAGGCTAAGGAAAACAATACTCTAATTATTGTTGTCCTTTCCATTGTTGCTTATGTGTCGAAGTAATCAACACCGTCCATTTGTCTAAATCCCTTTGTTACTAATTTGGACTTATAAGTGTTTAAAGTACCATAACTATGATACTTCTTTTTAAACACCCACTTGCATCCAATGGGCCTTGATCCCTTTGGTAAATCAACAAGTTTCCAAGTGTGATTTGACATAATTGAACCCATTTCATCTTGGATGGCGTCCTTCTAAAAAGAAGAGTCCCTTGAAGCCACTGTTTCCATGTAGGTTTTAGGATCATCCTCTACTTGAAGAATAATAGGAATTTTCCGAACATAATTTTCACAATTTTCTTCAACTAGTTAAAAGGAAATAAATTAAGGATCAATTTTGTTTGGTTCTAGAGCCTTTATTGTTTGGATTCTCTTGCTTATCCTATGCTCGGGTTGTGTTTCAATAATCCAAGAAGTACTTTCAGGTTATATCTCTATAATTTGATAAGATTCTTCTTCACAATATTCTTTATTTGCGGGAAATTCAGATTCCTTATCCTTAGTAATAATATTTTAAAAAAATTCTACACCTCGAGATTCTACAATTATATTAGACTATAAGTTTAAAAATCTATATGATTTACTATTTGGTGCATATCCTACAAAGGTACATTTTATCCCTCGAGGACCCAATTTAGTTCTTGTAGGATCCATATTTTTGTAGAAGGCCACCCACACCCACACTCTAAAGTAACCAATATGTGGTGCTCTTCCTTTCCATACCTCATATGAAGCAATACTAGTTTTCTTCAAAGGAATTATGTTAATTATGTGGTAAGCGAACAATAATGCTTCACCCTGCAAATTGAATGGTAATTCAAATTGCATTAACATGGAATTCATCATCTCTTTATATGTTGAATTCTTTCTCTCGGCTATACCATTTTGTTGTGGTGAGTGAGGTGCAGAACATTCATGTATAATCCCATGTTCTTCACAAAATGCATCAAATTCAATAGAGAAATATTCACCGCTCATATCACTCCTAAGGAATTTGATAATTTTACTTGGTTGATTTTTCACTTCTACTTTGTAACTTTTTAATGCATTAAAAGCATCATCTTTGTGCTTTAAAAAATATAGACATGTGTATCTAGAAGAATCATCAATGAATGTAATAAAATAACTATTTCCTCCATGGGTTAACATGTCGTTAAATTCACACAAATGTGAATGTACAAGATCAAGTAGATTTGTATTTCTTTCATCACTTTTGAAAGGTTTCTTAGTCTTCTTTGATTTAACGCATAATTCATATTTTTCGAAATAACTTATATTACATGAGACCAAACCAAATTTAATTAGTCTCTTCATAGAACTAATAGTGGTATGTGCTAATCTATTATGCTATAAAGAAACAAACTCAAGCATGTAAGCAGAATTAGAAGTTTCATTAATAATATCGTCGGTAGTACAAAGTTTGATCATTCCCTTAGCAAAATATCATTTTCCAACAAATACGCTATTGTGGGTCAATGTAAGTTTTCCTGATTTATATACATATTTGATACTCGGTTTTCCCAATAAATCCCTACTAACTAGATTCCTCCTACTCATGTCGAGAACATGAAGCACATTGACAAGGGTGGCTTTCTTTTCGGAAGTGAAGTTGAGTATGATAGATCTGGTTCCAACAACTCTAGATCGTACTTCATTTCTCATTTGTACTTCCTGTCCATCATTTGCCTCAGAATAGGTTTTGAAACAACCTTGTCATAAGAGACATGTACGATAATACATGTATCACACCACCTTCCCTAGACTTTGCCTTTGATTGCCATTATTTCGCTCACTATAGAGATTATGTCGTCATTTGCATGAACTGCATTGATCTCATTTTTGGACTTGTTGTGCCTGCAATTTCGAGCATAGTGGTCAGGTTTACCGCACACGAAACATTCGTTTTGTGGACCTTTAGAGATGCCATCATTCTTGAACTTGTTATGTTCCTTTCTTGGGCCAAGATGGTTCTTCACACCATTGTGTTTCTTTTTTCCTTTAGCGATAACAACATTGCCTTTGAAAAATCCAATGCAAAAACATGCCATAGAAACAAGCATATAATTTAGAATGCCATGTACCTATACCTCACAACAAAATGGTAGAGTTGAGCGAAAGCATATGCACATTTCAGAATTGGGACTAACCTTACTTGCTCAAGCTCAAATTCCTTTATATTATTGGTGGGAAGCATTCTCTACTGTAGTATATCTTATAAACAAGTTACCTTTATTAGTCACTCAAAATGGCAGTCCATATTCTCTCATATACCACTAGGAACCAGATTACATATTATTGAAGCCTTTTGGTTGTGCTTGTTATCCATGCCTTAAACCATGCAATCAACACAAGTTATTGTTTCACACAATCATATGTGTATTTCTTGGCTATAACAACTCACACAAAGGCTACAAATGCATTAATTCCCGTGGAAAAATCTTCACCTCAAGACATGTCATCTTAAATGAAGATTATTTTCCATTCCATGATGGTTTCTCGATACAATAAGTCCCTTAAAAATACTAACTTAAATAGTGATCCTATACCAGTGATTGTAGAAGCAACTTAAGCTGACACCAATGCAGAAGAAACAACTTAAATTGAAGATGTTCAAGACAACTACATTGAGTCAGATCATGTCAACAACAGTTCACCAGCAAATAACTCAGTTCATGAGTCCAGGGATCACTTCGAGGCACTAGACATTTCTCAATAAAACATCACATAACCAGGCCATAACATTGACTCAAGCCTAAGTATGCGTACCAAAAGAAAACCAGGCATCCATAAACCAAAATTAACATATATTGGACTAGCTGAGACATGTACAAATGATATGGAACCTGCCAATTCCAAAGAAGCTCTCACAAGACCCATATGGAAAAGAGCAATGCAAAATGAATTTCAAGCTATAATGTCCAACAATACTTGGACACTAGTGCCTCACCAGAATCAAGAAAATAGCATCGATTGCAAATGGGTTTTAAGACCAAGTACAAAGCAAATTGATCTATAGAAATAAGGAAATCATGCCTAGTTTCCAAAGGTTTCCAACAAACTCCAGGACTAGACTATGAAGAGACACTTAGTCATATGGTCAAGGCAAGTACTCTCAGGATCATCCTCTCAATTACATTTCATTTCAATTGGAAAGTCAAACATTTAGACATCAATAATGCCTTCCTCAATGGCTCTCTCAAAGAAACAATATTCATGCCCTAACAATGGGATTTGTAGACTCAGCCAAACCAAATCACATATGAAAATTTTCTAAGGAAATCTATGGATTGAAGCAGGCACTACGAGCTTGGTTTGGTAGTCTAAAAATGCACTGCTTAGCTAGGGATTTCGAAATACAAAAAGTGAGTCCTCTCTTTACATACTTAAAGTTAAATATCATATCATTTTTCTCCTCATATACGACGATGGCATCATAGTTATAGGCAACAACACTAAGTTTCTTGATGCATTTACCAAACAACTTAATGTTGTTTTCTTATTTAAAAATATGGGTGAGTTACATTACTTTCTAGGAATAGAGGCTCATAAATATGTAGATGGTATATACATTAAGAAATCTAAATACATAGGTGACTTGTTGAAGAAATTCAAGATGGAACATGACTCATCCTGTCTAACCCGTATAGTAACAAGGAAGTAATTCACAGTTGAGGGGGACAAGTTACAAGATTCAACTGGGTTTAGGCAAGCCATATGAGGATTGCAATATTTGACATACACAAGACCAGACATAGTGTAACGCCTGTTTTACTTCGATTAAATTCAATTATGACTTTGCTATGTCTCGTTGCGTCGTAGTCGTAGTTGAGTATGTGTTTGGATCGAAGGAAGGAATTGAATCGGTCGAATTGTCGAAAAAATTCTGGTTTTGTCAGAAAACTTCGAAAATTCATATCTCTTGATCCGTAAGTCGGATTCAACCCCCGTTCGAAGCGTTGGAAAGCTAAAAATATGTTCTATCTGGAAAAACAATGAAATTTTGCTGCTATGACGACCGTCACACGAGCAAAAACTGCAGTTATGCAGAATTTGAACGTGTTCTGGTGGAATGAGATTTTGTAGCAAAAATATATTCCCGTAGACTCTTTTACCCTCAATTACATCATTTTTGGGAAAGGAAAGACGGAAAAGAGATGTTACGCATTGAGAGAAGTGGAGAGCGAAGAATCATCCATTGGCGAATTCGGAAGATTTCTGCAGAAAAATCACCGTAGAGCAGAAGCGGAAATGGAAAGCGTGGAATTGGCCTCAATTCTAAGGTAAGGGTGGGGTTCAATTCTATAACCGGGAGTATGATCGAATTCATGTAGGGAATCGAGTCATAGGTATAGTTTTCGTTAATCGATAAATATTAAGGAAAAGGTTTCCCTAATGGGACAAGATTTCTATGTAGGAATGAATGTGTTATGTAGTTATGAGTGCGATGCTCTAAGGTTTTCCTTATGGACAAATACGTAGAACGAATATGCTATACGGTTATTCGTACAACACTCTAATGGTTTTCCCTAATGGGCCAAAAAGGGCAGTTACCTGGTTGTGATTGATTTGTAATTAATTGTGTGAGAAAACGCCGTAATGTTGTTATTACGATAATATGCTGAATTCTTAATTGTTGATACGATGTTGTAATGTTCCTTTACATGAATAGTTGGGATGATGAACATATGATGCATATGAAATAGCAATGTTATGTTATGGACGTTTTGTTGTAGGCTTGATGCCTTGTTGCATAGTCGGTGATGTTGTGGTCCATAATAGAGGTATTTCATGGCATAGCATATTAGCGATGGCCTGTATTGGCGGCCCTTGTGGCAAATTCTGCGATGGCCTGTATTGGCGGCCCTTAGTGGCAAATTCTGCGATGGCCTGTATTGGCGGCCTTGATGGCAAATTGGTACCACATGCATATGCACAGTTGAGTCGCATTGTTGAGTCACATGAAGTTGCATAATTATGTTAGTTGTATATTAATGTTGTTTTACGTGAGATATAGATTGTTGTCGTTGTTGTCGATGATGTTTATGACTTCGAAACTTATAATGCTGTGATGAGTTTCTGGCATGTTTTCTATCATGCTCTATGTTATATCATTGATATCTCACCCTTTTCTGTTGTATGTTACCTCCTCTGGTGGTAATTTGCAAGTAGTCAGGAATAGAGCGTAGTTCCCATTAAGGTGTCGTTGGTCGCTCTGATACGTAGCACTCTTGGGGGGATGGACGATTACTGTTATTATTTTAGTCGATGTTATTGTTGATTGAACTTGTTACGATGTTTTTATTAAATTGTTTTAAGAGAGCATGTTGTATACTTTATCGAACTTACACCGGAAGTAATGACGAGTTGTTTTATGATTAAATGGTTAAGTGATACATTGGTGATTGTTCATCTAATTTCGTGCTACGTATGATAATTGCAAGTTGTTGCATAATGATTGTTGTCCGTCAGGTTGAAGTGTAACATCTCTGATGTGAGGAATTTTGCCCGTGTGACAACCGTCACAGGCTCATGACGACCATCATGCAGTCAAAGTTTGCGCTGTTGCGCTTTGTTTGTTATATGAGTGGTTGTTTTTCCTGTTATCCGCAAGTGTTAGAGTTGGGGTGTTACACATAGCATTCTCTGTCAATAAACTCATCCAATACATGATTTTACCTAACATTGATCATTGGCAAGGCATAAAAAGGATTTTGAGGTATCTCAAAGGCACCATCAATCATTTCTTACACATCATACAATATACTGATCTGGACATAGCAGTTTTGTCAGATGCTGATTGGCCAATAATGTTGATGACAGAAAATTAATGGCAGACCAGTGTGTTTTCCTTAGTGATGCTTTTTTTTCTTGGTCCTCAAGAAAACAAAAGGTAGTCTCAAAATCAAGTATAGAATTTGAATAAAGAGCACTAGCTGATTTGGCCTCTGAAGTAGCATGGACTCGATCATTACTTACTAAACTCAAGCTTTCACTACCAAGGAAACCAATACTATGGCGTGATAAATTAAGTGTTAATGAATTAACATCTAATCGAGTCATGCATGCTCGTTCCAAACATATTGAAATTGATGTCCACTATGTCAGAGATCAAGTGCTACAAAATGAGATTGTTGTTGTCTATGTTCCCACATCTGATTAGATTGTTGAATGTCTCACTAAGCTCTTAAGCCATACATGATCAAATACACTTAGAGACAAACTTGGAACGATCCTCTCACCACTAGTTTGAGAGGGGAGTTAGAGACATAATTAATCATGTATTGAATCATGTCATGACAAAATCAAATTGTAATTAGCACTCATTAATAACCTAGCATTATTAGTTTCTATATTAGTGTTGAGACATCATGGTTAGTATGATTCTTGGATCTTGATTGACAATACTCACTTGTATATATGTATATGTTTCTGATCTATGTAAAATAGCAATCAATATACACATTTTAAGGTCCCTAACTGAGACCTTATATTAAACCACCTCTTCAAATTAAGGCACTTTTTCCAAAAGGTACTTATATGTTCTCAGTGCCTACTATTTCATGCTTTTTAACTCTGTTGGCTTTTATTGATGATATTTTATAAGCATTCATATATAGTTTATTTTGATTTTTTATTTTATTTTTATTGGAAGGAATAGATAAAAACTATTGTAGTTTTATTCCTCAGTTAAAGGTTGTTTTATATAATGAGAATACAATAAAAATATTTAATTCTCTCATTAATGGAGAATATAAGACAATAAATGACAATAAACGTAAACAATCAAATATGGAAATAAAATATTTTCCAACACTCACCTCAAGTTGGTGCATAGATATATATCATGCCTAGGGATGGCAAAAAAACCCGGACCCGTCGGGGCCCGCCCGGACCTTCCCCGAAATTAGCGGGGAAAACCCGGTTTGAGTGGGTACAGGTGCGGGTGTGGGGAAAACCCGACTTTTAATTACGGGTGCGGGGAGACACTAAGACCCACCCGCACCCGGCCCCGCCCCGCACCCGAATAATGCATTTTAGTTTAATTCTCTTATTTTAATTATTTTAATATTCATTTATTAATTATATTTTTAATTAAATTATTAATACCTTTATTAGAATTAAAATAATTAAATTAATCAAATTAATATTTATTTACTAATTAAATTTTTAATTAAATATATAATTAATTTATTAAAATAATCAATTTTTAAATTAAATTATTAATTTTTATTGCAATTAAAAAGAAATTAATTTTTTTTCGAGTGGGGGCGGGGCGGGTGCGGGTGCACCCGTTCTCTACTGGGGGCGGGTCTAGACGGTACAATATCCAGAGGTTGATCTTCAATCAATGACTGAACCTGCCCAATCAGCATCGGTGAAGATAGACACATTCCTTTCACTAGTCTTCTTAAAAAATAATCCTTTTCCAGGATTTCCCTTCAGATATCTCAGTATCCTATAGACTGCCTCAAGATGTTCTTCGAAAGGAGAATACATAAACTGACTCACTACACTGACTGAGAAAGCAATATCAGGTCGGGTGTGTGATAAATAAATCAGTTTCCCAACCAATCTCTGATATCTTCCAGTATCAACAGGAACATTACCTTCACCCAAAAGTTTAGCATTAGGATCCATAGGGGTATCTGCAGGACGACATCCACTCATTCATGTTTATTTCAATAAGTCTAGAATGTATTTCTGCTGTGAAACCATAATACCATCTTTTGACCGAGCAACCTCAATGCCTAGAAAATATCTCATGAATCTCAAGTCCTTGATTTCAAAGTCTACTTTCAGTTTCTCTTTTACCCTTGCCATTTCCACTATATCATCTCCAATAAGGACAATATCATCAACATAAACAATCAGAACAACAAATTCCCCATCCTTGGAGAACTTTGTGAACAAGGTGTGGTCAGCCTGTCCTTGAATGTACCCTTGGTTCTTCATGGACTTAGTGAATTTTTCAAACCATGCTATGGGAGATTACTTTAATCCATACAAAGACTTATTTAGTTTGCATACATTTGATCCAAATTTGTTTTCAAAACCAGGAGGAATGTCCATATATACCTCTTCTTCTAGATCACCATTAAGAAAGGCATTCTTAGCATCTAACTGATGTAGGGGCCAACCTGTTAGAACACAAATTGGTGTTTAATTATATCTCTATGTTTTGATGATAACTCTAATGGAATTTTGTATTAAGAAAATATGTAATCTAATTTTGTTCAACTGTTTATGTTTCAGATATTAAATTAAATATTATTATGGAAGTAAAATGCATCTAAACAGCAAGTTACGCAAAGCTCTGAAGCATCAGATACAAGCCATCAGAAGACTCTGAGCGCTGCCAGAAGACTCTGAAGCAGAAGCTGCAGAAGACTCTGAAGCAGAAGCTGCAGAAGACTCTGAAGCAGAAGCTGCAGAAGACTCTGAAGCGTAGCTGAAGATGTTGTATGAAGAGTTTAAAGCACTGTTTCAGAAGACTCTGAATGTACTTCACGCTGCAAGTACAGAGGCTCTGATAAACAGTTATGCTCTGATCAGATCACTCATGCTAAAGCACTATTACTGCAACTCTGATTTCATTGAATCTGATCTGAAGAACAAGAAGCACATCAGAGGATCTGATGTTGTTTACATTTGAAAAGATGTCAGCACGTGAATAGACTTGGTACTATTCTCAACATCCTCTCCAACAGAACTATTCCTTATTTGTGATAGACACAACGATTCAGGAAAAAGGCATTTCTCTGAACATTCTACTTCTGAGAAAGGAAAAGTCATGTGAAGAAAAAAGGCTACAGCTACTCTACTTGCACAGTCTTCAAGCATTGGACTTTCAGCAATATAAAAGGATGTCTTCAACATCTCTTCAAAACTAACGAATTTCTAACGAACTACCAACGAATCACACTCTCATACAATCATTCAAAGATGAATAGTTTTATTTGTTCTTAATCTTAAGTGTAAAAATCACAGTTTGTGATATAGCTTTTTAGAAGCAACTTAAACACTTGTTTAGTTTACATTTATTTGTAAAAGTTCCTTAAGAAGACCAAGTTATGGTCAGTAGTTCTTGAGAAGACTAAGACAGTTGTTCTTAGTGGTTGACATTGTAATCTGTTTGATTATTGTGGATTAAGTCCTTGAGGAGAAAGGCAAATCACTCTTTATAGGGTGGACTGAATTAGTTGAGTTCAACGAACCAGAATAAAAATCATTGTGTTTTTATTTCCATACTTTATCTTCTAAACCCTTATTCAACCCCCCTTCTAAGTGTTTTCTCACCTTCAGTTGGCATCAGAGCTCCGGTTCTGTTAGTGCTATCACTTCACCGTGAACAGAAAAGATCCAGTTGAGAAAACTCTTAATATTTTTTGGTTGATACATTATGGTTGAAGCTTCAACATCCAACAACAATAGATATGAGGACAGAGATAGAATCATCACTAAACCCCATATGTTTGATGGGGAGAAATTTGACTACTGGAAAGACAGGATTGAAAGTTTCTTTCTAGGATATGATGATGACCTTTGGGATTTAGTCATTGATGGCTATGTTCACCCCACTGATGGGGATGGCAAAAAGATAGATAGAAAATCTATGACTGAGGCTCAGAAGAAAGAATTCAGGAATCATCATAAAGCAAGAACCATACTACTAAATGTTATATCTCATACTGAGTATGAGACGATTACTAACAGAGAAATAGCATTTGGTATGTTTGAATCTTTGAAGATGACTCATGAAGGGAATTCTCAAGTCAAGGAAACCAAGGCTCTGGCGCTGATCCAGAAATATGAAGCCTTCAAAATGGAGGAATCAGAATCTGTAGAAGTTATGTTCTCTAGATTCCAGATTCTCACAGCTGGCTTGAAAGTTCTGGACAAGGGTTACTCCACTGCAGATCATGTTAAAAAGATCATCAGAAGTTTGCTAATCAGATGGAGACCAATGGTCACTGCTCTGAAGCTAGCAAAGGATCTGAACAAGATCACGTTGGAGGAACTAATCAGCTCTCTGAGGAGTCATGAGATTGAACTAGAAGAAGACGAACCCCAGAAAAAAGGTAAGTCTATTGCTTTAAAGTCTAACAAATCTGCCAAAGCTTTGCAGGTTTTAGAAGAAAGTTCTGAAGAATCCTCTTCTGAAGAAGAAGATGAATTGTCCCTGCTGTCCAGAAGGATCAACAAACTCTGGAAGCATAAACAGAGGAAGTTCAAGAACTTCAAGAAACCAGATCAACGTAAAGAGTCTTCTGGACACAGAAGATCTGGAAAGAAAGAGGTTGTCTGATATGAATGCAAGGAACCTGAGCACTACAAGAATAATTGCCCAAAGCTTTAGAAGGAGAAGTCAAGAAGGAAGCCTGATCTTAAAAAGAAAGTTCTTATGGAAACCTGGGATGATTTAGATGCATCTGAATCTTCATCAGACTCAGATGAAGAATGTGCAAACATGGCACTCATGGCTGACGTAGAAGACCATGCAGAATCATCTGGGTCAGAATCAGAATCAGATTCTGAGGAGGTATTTTCTGAACTTTCTAGAGCAGAGCTTATTGAGAGTTTATCTGAAATGTTAGAAAACTATAGTAAGATTAAGCTCAAGTACAAGAAGCTTGAAAGCAATCTTGTATCTGAGAATGATCTTTTGAAATCAGAAGTTGCTGAGTTCAAAGCAAACAATTTGAAAATTAAAAATGAATTAGAAAGATCTCAACAAGATTCTGAAGTTGAAACTAAGTCAAAATCTAAAAACATTTTAGAAGAATATGACTATAGTTTTCAGAGATTTCTGGCAAGAAGCCTAGAGAGAAGCAAGATGGCTTCAATGATCTACGGTGTAAGCAGAAATAACATGAAGGGTATTGGATATGAATCTTCTTCTGAGAAGGATTTAAATCCAACATCTGTTGATAAACTAATCATTAAGCATACTCCTCAGTATTCTACTTGTCGCGGTGAAATTTGGATACCAAACTATTGATTAGTTTGAATCTTTAATTCATTTTGCAACCGAACTTTGATTTGTCCAAAGGAAGGGATAAAGATCGAAATACCCACAATGCAATGCAAATGCAAGCTAGAGAGTTTTAGGTTCGGGGGTTGGTTAAACTTAAGGAAGGTGCTAGCATCCTAAGTTTCTGTAGTACTCTACAGGAACCTCTTGTTTTATGTTGTTTATTGCTAAGTGTTATCTGCTTAATGGTTGAAAGACCTAGGGGTTTATTTCTAAGTATACTCGATAAGATATCGCATCTTATGCCTACATATCCTTACGGGAGTGGAATCAGAGTATCTGTAGTTCCCCTAAAGGGTTTGAGGAGTTCTTTGACTGTGGTCAAATTTCCTACGGGTTTAGGGTAGTTGATTGATTGATTTTAGGAGAAAAGATGAGTTGTCATTTTAAGGAAGATTTAACCGCCACAAGTTGTAGGAAAATAGTCTTTGCATCGTCTTAAGAGAAGGGCTCAAGTACTCGGATATTGATCGACGAGTACGCCTCTATCTCTCTTAAGGCAAAGTCCCTACATATTGATTGTATTGTTGTGGGGTGGAGATTCTATCTCGCTTAAGATGATTAACATCTCATTCTCTAATGTTTGAGTGTTTGAGTTGAGTTGTATTTGTTTTATTTTCTATGTTGTAAAAAGATAAAGAATGGTCCTTCCTACGGGGTAGGATCTATCTTAAGAGATCGACTTGAATGGGATCAAGGATCATGGGGAGAATGATGCAAATGATGTGCACTACGCACAAGTGTTAATCATGTGTAGGTTTTTCCTTTGGACGGGATGCGATGCGAGAATAGTAAATTGCGATAATGTAAATTGCGGAAGATAAATTGCGGAAATGATAAAGAGCAAATAAATAAAACATACACATACGCATGAAAGCGCTGAAGTGTGTGAGAGTGAATCGTGAAGGGAGTGTGAGCGTGCGCGATTGAATAAGTTTTACGATATTGGTTGATTTTAAGGCGAGTTGATTTATGAGAAAAATAGTTGAATTATACCTATGAGAAAAGGTCGATTTAAGGGAGAGATTGATTAATTTTAGGCGGATTAAGAAAATATATTGTTTTGATGAGATTTGATTTTAAGAAAAGTTGGATAAGTTAGTTTTATTTATTTATTTAATAAAAGTTAGGTTGCTAATTAAGAGGTTTTCTTAAGTTATCAAAATTTAGTTTAATAAGTGAGTATAAATTATTTAAATTATCTCTTGTTATAAAAATTGTTTTTATTTGTTTAACTTATTATAAAAAAGGGTGAGTTAATTGATGAAGTTGATTTCAAAAAAGTTAATTTTATTTCGATAAAAAAGATTTTTGATGTGAATCAACTTAAATAAATATGATTTTATTAAAAGGAGTTTCAATTATTATCAAAAAAGAGGTAAGAGGTTTATAAAAAAGGATTAAATTATTATACAAAAGGTAAAATAAGTAACTTATTAAATAGGGTGAATTATTTTAAAAAGGAAGCTAATTAGCTAAATGATAAAAAAACTGACCTTGATTAACACTAGGTTATAATTTCTTTAGAAAAGGATTAGTTAATTAATTAATTAAAAAAGAAACAAAGGTTAATGCTAATTAGGGTGGCTTAAGCATGGTTAGTATGGATTAGTGATGGTTAAACGTGGTTAGTGTGTGCGTGAAACAAAACTGCAGCCACAAAGGTGAAAACATAAACGAACCGCAGAAAGTAAAACCCTAAGCCCCTTCTTCTCCCTCAGATGGAATCCCCGGTATCCTCATCTTCCTCTCCTCTCACGCGATCGTGACCGATTTCCTCCCCGCATCACCTCCTTCCGTGTGTCGACCTGAAATCAAACCGAAAACGTCAATAGATTAATATCATGGATAACGATTAGAGAGTTACCGAGGGTTTGGTGATGGCAGCGGCGCTAGAGGTGACGGCGGGACGTATTCGTGGAAGCTTGAACTCGCGGTGGCCGAAACTAGCTTCGTCAACGGGGAAGATAAGTTTTTCTCTTCTCAGTTTGCTAGGTTTACGAACATAGGTTTTCTGTGGTGATTTTCTCGGTGTCTTTCTTCATCTCTTAGGCCTCTTTTATAGGCTTCAAATTGAACGTCTTGATTGGAAATTGATTGCTGCCTTGAATACTGATTTGGATTTTCCAATTTGGGATAAATCATATTTGAAAACTTCCCCTTTCTGTCTGAGTGTAATAACATGCGTTAAATGAAAAATCCCAATCCTGTGATATTATTGTATCAATCTGATCAATGCTTTGATTCCATGTTGGATTTGATTCCTTCCTGAATCGAATCTCCTATTTTTCAGTGAATATTCTCCAATGATTTTGCTAACCCTGAATTTGTGACTTGGCAGGTGCGGGTAGCAATGGTTTTGGGCCAAGGACGAATTAACAACCTAGGAAAAAATAAGCTTGCATCTGATACACTTGTAACAAACTCGACATATACACTCGGTGTTTCTCTGATGAAGTTTCCCGTGAAAGTGTTGGTGATGATGAGGGATAACAGCTTCGAACGTCTCTCTTGCGAACAAACTGAATGTAGGGTCTGTTATTAGCAGTTGCAACCATGTGAGTGAAGAAGAGCAAGGTTGTCGTTTCTCCTTCCATTCCTTCAATCTCTACTTCTTGTTTTCAGGTCATATTGGATGCATATCTAACATTGTTTTCTTTTCGTGTATTTGACGATGATGTTGGGGAGAAGCAGCCTGAGATGGGCTCTCTTGCGTTGGCTGCTGATGGGTATATTCAGAGCTTGACCTGAGGGATTTTGGTGGAGGAAGAGAGGTTAAGGACGACTCGACCGGAACATATTCGAGTTGCATACCAGAAAGTATCTTTACTAAACTCATCAACAGATACCTATCGGCTTGGTCATCGTTCGGTGAGCTTCCATTAGCAATCTTGAACTCTTTAGGAGTGCAAGTATCATTTGTAATATTTATGCCCTGTTCAAAACATGTTTAAATCTTTCGCAGACACACACACGTCATTGACTTCGTACCTCACAAACAATGACTTCAAACATTGCCCTTATTTCCATGTAGTGGTAGTATTGCTATGAGTATGTAAAAATAAGGCAAAATTGTGTGTAATATGTGTTGGTACATGGTATTTCATTCATGCCAATAATGATTTTGTACGGTGCAGTCTTGCAACATCCATGTACTTGGTTTTTTTATATTGAATTGCATTGAATTCTTAACTCCTCTGTTCAGCAATGCTGCTTAAATGGATTCTCATATGCAGGATATGTCGACGGCTTGGATTGGATACAGATGTCTATCATGCTGGCAAAGTGGGATACGGGTTTGATTACTGAAGACGTTGTTCGGTTTTGACGAGAGCGGTGGATGCGGGAGCCTTCCCTTTGGAATGATAGAGTTGTGAAAGCACGTGGGGATAGCACCAATTAATGTGATAATCAAAGTTTCTGAAGCTGCTTCTTATAATAGCATCGCAAACAAGCTCAAGGAAACTATGGAGGAAAATGTTGGATGTTACAGTTGAGATGACTTGCTGGAGTTGTTCACTCGTATCTTAACAGGTTGTAACGGGATCTGCAGCTTGGCGTTGACGACATCTACTGCTGTTTTCTTTTAAAGATGGAAAGGAGGATACGACTCAGAGAGAAAAGAGTCAACAGAGCCGTGGCGTTCTAGCTGGTGAGTAGTCAAGAGGCCTTGCCGTCTTCAGTTCCTTTTCCTGCCCCTTTTGTAAATTTTGTTCTTGATAAAAAAGATTAACACACTTTATGACTCAATTATATTTATGGAAGGCTCTTGGATATTGTTGCTACTGATATTCCCAACAACAACAATACAACCCTGACTCCATTGAGGATATAACTGGTGTGAAGATGGAAACTCCTGAGATGATTGAATAGGTTTCTACGATGGAGGTATTTAATGATTGACCGGTGGAATTTACGGTCGATGCTGTTTGAAATTCTGTTGTGGCATAGTGCTTCTACTATTGTAGTAATTGGTCTATCTTGAGTCTTGTATGAACTTGTCTTGTAATTGCATTTGAAATGAGATGGTAATATTTCCCCTTTTTAAATCCTAATTCATTCTACCATGATGCAGGTTAATCACAAATCCGACGGAGAACCTCCGTTCAACCTGCTATCTCTGTGTTCAAGTTGCTATAGCTTCACCGCCGCTTTTGGAAATCATATTTCATGGTTGAACCTCCTGACCCTTCCCTTGAAGGTTATGAGGTAAAGAAATCACTTGAACTTTGAAGACATAGTCTTATTCCGAAGCGAGACCACTTCGAATCGTACCGCACATCGTAACACAAATGGTCTTTATGTAACACTTGATATCCTCTAATGTTCTGCAGGGAAATTAGCTTGCCATATTGACTTGTAGCCGACGACCCAAAAGCTGTGAGAAATTAGTGAAGCCACTGAAGGCATGAAAGCTTGTAGCGGCAAGATGCTTTGACTATTTCTTCCATAACGAAACTCTCCAACCTCCATGCCTAGTCTGCTATCTTTGCAACATACATCGCATGCTCATGGTAGTTGGCAGCACGACAAACCCCGTTTGCTGTTTCCACGTCGAACCTAAGTTCCCCAATGCTATCTTCACTTTTAATAAATAGATTTAATTCTCAACATCTTCTAATTTGGTGTAACAGTTTAATAGAAGTGTGGTGTGATCTTTAGAAGCAAGACCCTTCTCATGTAGCTTTTCCAAGTAATTTGTAAGGTTGTAGATTCTTTGAGCATCCAAAAACTTCTGTATCACATAAGAAAGTTCAAGGTGACCAATAGTATGTATGTACTGAGACATTGCCTCATCATAGTCTTGCTTGCTGTATAGGTGATCCCCGTATTTTCTCAGAACTTCTGCTTGTTGAATCTGAACAAGATTAATTGCTACTGTATATAGGTTTTTCTTGAATAACATGTCTACTTGCTTTCCATATCCTTTTCCCCAATAGATAAAGCGGATTTATCATTCATTATGAGTATGACGTTACCCCACTCATAGAGCATGTGCGGAACTTCCTTAACCAATGCACTGTGGGCTATCACGATTCTTCAGGTCATAGATATTGAAAGTATGCTTTCCTGTTCTTTGATCTGCAATAACACATAAAAGGTATCCGCGGAACCATCCTACCAATTCCTTTTCTCTTTCAAATGCCCAACACGGATCACGTCCATCAACTTCATAAGAAGTACTGCCTCTGGCTGACCAATTATAAACTCAGAACGGTCACTTACTGCAACGCACAAACAACTGAAGCGATTGACCATCAACCTTGATTTATAAAATACCAAAACCTGATCTGGAGTTTAACGAGATATAGTCGAAAAGTGCATCCAAAGATATCTTCGGTGTATTGATCCAATAATAGCTCAAGAGTGAAAGTAATGTTAATAATAAAATAAATAACATAATAAATATAATATTAGTAATAATAATAATCATAATAACAATATAATAATAAATATAGTGATAAAAACCTAGATTCGGAGCCCAGATCAAGCAAAGACCTTAAGACAACCTCAAGTTAGGATCACTTGGTCATGCCTTAAAAAGCTCGACTACGAGAACAAATTCCAACTCTACTCGAAATTTCTGCATCTGTAAAAGTTGGTTAGTCGCAAACAAAAACATAAATATTAAAATAAAGTTAAATAACAATAGAAAACGCGCAAAAAGAGGTGGGATCTTACGGTCAAAAATTGGGGTGTGACATATGCCCCTATTTAAGTTACTTCTATCCGGAGATGTGGAGATTGAAATCTTCGTCTCGACGAGATAGGAGGGACTTAAATATAAACATTGCACGGATTTTTGACCCTAAGAAGCCACCGGATGCAAATGATATGCAATGATTTGAAAAATGCAAGACAGACGGTCCTGTGAGGAAAAGATGTCACAGGGAGGTGAACCGGACACAACACGCGAAACAAAGGAGAAACAGACGACGAAGCGGGACTCCAAGGGGACAGGAAACAACCAGCAATGGGGAATCTCCAAACGTATAAAAAGTGTAGCACATACACCAAGAGTATGATGTTTTAATAGTAGGTGAGAAATTTGTGATCGAAGGATAGATTTATTACCATAATGTAAGGTCAGTAATAATCCAAATGAATTTCTTGATTGGGACACAATTCAGTTTTGTTTCGTATTCTTTTTTCTTCCTTTTTTCTTTATTGTCCAACTGGAAATAGTAAAATGTGTAGACCTCCCCACGCCTCATGGTCTGGGTACCATGAACGGGTCTCAGCTTCTGAAAAATCACCTCCCCACGCCTCATGGTCTGGGTACCATGAACGGGTCTCAGCTTCTGAAAAATCACCTCCCCACGCCTCATGGTCTGGCTACCATGAACGAGTCTCAGCTTCTGAAAAAAACACCTCCCCACGCCTCGTGATTTGGAATCCACGAACGGGTCTTGGCTCTAGATTGTAGAACTTCTTGGCTGTGAGCCATAATGTGTTGTAAATTGTAGAACTTTGTAAATTGTCGTTGTAGATGTCAATGTAAATTGTAGATGTTGTTGTAGATGTTGTTGTAGATGTAACTTGTAATGTATTAGAGATTGGAAAACTTCACTGGGGATCTTCAGAAGAGATGTAAGCCGGTTGATTTGTGAAACATGTCTTCTCAAATAAAGAGAGACTGACTGTAATGAATTTCCTCGACTTCTTTGGGGAGATGTCACTTGATGGAATTAATCTTGTGCAACGAACTCACTGGGGAAAATATTCCTGGGGAGTACCTTTGTTGTAGCTGTAGAAGTATATATCATTGTAGATTCTCAACTAAAGAGAAATATTTGTAGTGGGAACTCTCAAATAAAGAGAAGCGTCTTGTAATGTCTTTGGCGGACTTTTCTGATGGATTTGCGAAGCGATGCCATTCGACGAATTGATGATGTTGAAGAACCCACTGAGGGTGAATGATCTGTCTTGTAGAAACTGTCATTTGTCATTTTGAATGAGATCCTAGTAAAAACGAGTTGCTCAAATAAAGAGATGTTTGTAGTCCAAATGTAGATGGTTAAAAAAACCTGTGACATTGTTGGAGAAATATCTGTCTTTATAAAGATTCTTCGAAAATATTATTCCTGGGGAATAGAGTGCAAAATAAATGCACACCTGATCCATGTTCAAACATTGGAGATTATCCACACTGTGATTGCCAAGGACCGAAATTCAATTCGGGAAGTATCCGAAGAGAAAACTATCAAGTAAGACTCGACCATTGAGGTATGAACTCAAATGGAATGTACTGGAATAACCGTCTTCCACGAGGATCGAACTTCATGGGGAAAGTATAAACATTGTTCTCTTTCTGCCTAGGGCGGACAACTCTATTTGGAGGGATGAGACACACCCAAGCGCCTGGGGATAACCACGGCCAAAGCGATAGAATAAAACAAACACAAAGAAATGCAAAAAAATGCACATGCCATGCCATCTATCTATATGATATGCGTATGCTTATGCTGATAAAACAAACGAACAAAGGCAAACGGGGATGAAATAAAACATCTCGGAAGCAAACATATCGACCAATCTTCAAAGGTAGAAGTATTACTGGGGATAGGTGGAGAACCAAATATGGGATCACAATCCTGCTTCAAGGCTTCAAAATTTCTCTTGGGGAGGTAAAGAATATTCCACTTGGGGATGTAACATCTTGATAAGTCTGAAAGGTTATCCTGTTGAAGATAAGGAAAAGGATCTACTAGGAACATGCCATGGAGGATCTTCATGGATAAAATAAATATCCATTTCGCTGGAGAGATTACTTACTGTAAATATAGAGGGAAATATCTAGACTGAAGTCTTACAGGGGATAAAATAAATATACTCTTCAAATGAGAAACCTGTGTCATTTTAGCTGTTGAACACATCAGAGTTGAGCTTTAGATGAGGATGAAATAAACATCTGCTTCGCTGGGGAAGACTGGTGTTGTAGAAGATCCAATGAGGAGTCGAATAATACCTACTTCTTTGGAAATGCGAAGTTTACGGCAGTTCACTGGTATTTGTGTATTGAAAAGATTCATCGGAGAGTTTTGATGAAATTCGGTGTTGATGTCGTCAAATTAGTCCTCAAGTGCCCGAAGTCACCAGGTTCACGAGAATCAAGAGTTTTCAAAGAGAATTTTACAGAAAACATGGCGTCCCATTATTTTCAAACTCTTAGAGAGATTTGCCGAATCTCGACATAACTGGCCCTGATTGACGGTGTATCCGAGTCTTCAAAATTTGTATTAGAACAAACCACTTGGAAACAAACTTGCCCCAGGCCAACAGAGTCTTCAAGTTTCAATAGAATAAACTTATTATTGATGCTTATGTGTAATCTTTCTAAGATATCAGACAAGGTTAGCAAGTCAGAAATGCTAATTCTAAATTTATCAATGCAACATACGTTTGTCTTGAGGTTTTGAAAAGAGATATCACGATAACTTGTGACCAAAATCACTAGTTAGGATATAAATTTTTTTATAAAGCCAATAAAATTAAGCATGGCTCATAGGAGTCAGGAAACGATATCTCATCAAGTACACTTTCGAACTAAACCTTACTTCAATTAGGACTTTTGAGGGTTGTGTCTGGGTTTAGTTTATGATTGGTAAGCAAAGGAAATGAAAGGCTAAAATATATTTGTGCCCACCCAAATTTTGAAAGGTGTTTTTTTTTATACCCTGCCCCAGGTTAAAATGAGGGTTTTGGTTTGAGAAAAGAAACAAAATCTTCATCTAGGTTCCAGGAAGTTTAAATATTTCTAGCGTTTAGGAGGTTGAAACAATGCCTTACATTATCAGTAGGGTTTTTTTATTCAAAAGCATACAACGAGAGATCCTGTGTTTTACTTCATCATCCTCCTTCCAATTATTCACCAAAGTGAAAAGAAAATTGGATATAGTAGGCGTTATAAATTATGAAAAATATTTTACGAGTGAAACGAATGGATTTCTTCAAGACAAACATTTTGCTGCATTAATTATTCAAAATAACAAGTTCTTACATGCCAAATATGCTTTTAATCAAAGAAACGAAAACATAAAAGCAAAAAAAAATAAAGTGAAAAGCCACACAAGTCCCTTTCTTGGGTTTTATTATGCCTTGAATCGTCTGATATGCTTTCTGACACTATATTGATACGAGTTTCCCCAAATAACCTTGGATCACGTTCTCGAAGGACGAACCGTGACGAGGTTAGGATTTGACTCTCTGAAGGATAAGATTCCATCCTTAACCAACCTTTGAACGTCTGCCTTCAAACCGTAGCAACTTTCAATATTGTGCCTCGGGGCACCTTGATGGTATGGGAAAAATTTGTCAGCTTTGTACCAGTACGAAATTTTCTTGGGTACCTTAGGTAGAGCTCTTGTCTGGATGTGACCCTCGCGGATCAAGACCGGGAACAAATCAGCGTACTTCAAAGGGATGGGGTCAAACTGACGAATTCCTTTCCTCGGAATATCCAAAGCTACCTTCTGATTACGAAATCATTTCCGAAACCGTCGATGCTGCGGTCGATCTGGAGAGGCCAACTTCCGCTTGGGAGGTGGTTGCTGTTCGCTGAGCATGAGTTGCAGACTGTTGCTGAGGATGCGGTACTGGAACTATAAATTCTCTAGAAGGTCCATTGTCATCTTCGTTATCTGGAGCTATACCCAAATTGTAATTATATTGCGTCACAAAAGCAATGGCTAAGTCTTCCCAAGACTGAATGTGGCTATTTTGTAGCTTCATATACCATATTAAGGACGCCCCACATAAGCTTTCTTGAAAGCAATGAATCATCAGTTTGTCATTGTTGATGTAAGCAGTCATCTTTCGAAAAAACATCGTCAAATGGTATCTTGGACAACTAGTACCCTTGTAAACTTCAAAGACAGGCATCTTGAACTTTGGAGGGATAATTACGCCTGGAACTAAACATAGGTCGTGAGCATCAAGACCAGATGCATTAGCTCCTTTCATCATCTTCACTTGTTCTTGGAGATCACGAAATCCTTTCTCAATTGCTGCAATTCTAGGATCGTCCACTTCCTTCTCAGTATGAGTATTCTAAAAATCAACAAACAGGTTGTCTTACACAGGCTGAGGTTGCACAGGAACATACATTTGTTGAGCAAAGTCGTCGGAAGAACTGTCAAATGTTGGATTGGTCCTTACTATGAAGCCAGTCATGCGATCCATATCTTTGTTCTCCTTACTATCCTTCAATAATACTTCAAGCTTGGTGAAATGGTCGAGACGTCGGCTGGCGAGACAAAGACAGAAAGACAGATGAGGACGCAGCGAAGAAGAGACACATGCACATGCTAAAATGCTAGATGCTATGCAGAATGCAGGATGAAAGTTCAAGAAACTCAAATTGTTTTTTTCGGTATTATAACGTTGGATAAAAACTTGTTTTTTTTTATTTTGATATTAGAGAGGCATTACAAAGCAAAGTACTCTTTTAAGAGCTTATTACATTGAACCAAAAGCAAAAGAGAAACTCGGAGATCTACTCCCTATGTTCCTTCTGTGCATGAAGTTCTTCTTCTAACTGGCTGACGCGTTCTTGTAATTCGGCCTTCTCATTGATGAGTCGATCGACACATTCCTTCCAAGCCATAGCAGCTGGGGGAAGAGTGTGATAAGAAAATAAATCCTCTCGCGCCTTTCTCTTCTTTGCAAATTCTATCTCTGGCAGCTTTTGGGACTTCTCTTTCTCCACCTTGAGGGTGAAAAACTTGTTCCTCCAAGCGACTTTCAGTTTCCGAGCCTCATCCAAAGCGGCCTTCAACTGATCTACTTCACTCACATCAAACCAATCTGAATCATGGAAAGCCAAAACCATAGGTTCATGAAAAGGGAAAGGCATCTTGAGGTCGAGAGCCCTTTCTCGCACCCAATGTAGATAGTCTTCAGAGGCGTCATCATTAGGGAACCCTAAAGCAGTCATTCCTTCCTTATTGACGTATCTCCACGCGTAAATTATGACAGTCTTCAAGTCTGGATCTTCTCCTTCCTTGAGAAAGATCCCTTCTAGCAGAGCTTGGTCAGGTACTTCTGTCATAGGATGCCCAAATTGTCTACGAGCCAAGGCGGGATTGTAACTCATGCATCCTTCTCTCCTAATGAGCGGTATGTTGGTGAATCCTCCGATGCCGGGAATCATACATATAGCTCCATAAGTAGGGTCATACCACACAATGTCGGAGTGGTAAGGGCCATAACTATCTCGGACCAATGGGGTGATTCTACTTCATCCTGAATAGATGGATGTCAAGTTAGGCGAGCAACAAACCATGAATACAGCAAAGCGGTACAACAAACGATATGTCCTCCTCCTTCAGCATTCTTCAAATGGATGGAATAATATGTGTCAGCTAACAAAGTATGGATTGGGTTCTTGAGTATGAACAGTTTAATCGCATCCATATCAACAAAATCATCAATCTTTGGGAACCAGAAAATCCCATAGACCAATAAAGCAAAGGTAGCTTCCAAGATAAGGACCTCCTTTCTTTCAGCATGGTAACGGACTTTTTCAATCAAGAAATCAGCTGGGAATCCAAGGACTCCTTCCTTGGTGGTTAAGTGCGCCTGAATATCTGCTAGGCTGAGATGAGTAGCGTTGGCAATTTCTTGGTGGCTGGGTACTTCTTCCTGGCCTGTGAATATGGGTCGGGCCGTCATAGGCATCCTCAAGAAATCAGAATACTCTTCCAGGGTCGGCATCAGCTGGTAATCTGGAAAGGTGAAACAATGCTACAGCGGATCATAAAACTGAACAAGAGTCTCCAACAACCCTTCTTTCATCTTGAGCTCGAGAAAACGAAAGACTTCTCCATATTCTGTTGCGAAAGCGTGACGGTTCTCGATGAGATCTGCTATCTCTCTTAAGCTTTCATTATTAGGACTCTGAAAAGTGTACTCCAATGCTTCTCTCCTGAAGTCCATGGTTACAATACCTGTGAAATAAAATTGAGTTTCTTGAAGTGAATAAAGAAAGAATGCGATGCAAGATGAGTAGGACTTCATGGGATCCCAACTATTTATAGACATTGTGGTAAAAGAAAAACGTTTTATTAATTTTGAAACGGATTACAAATAATTTCTTTTAAAAGTCCCAAATAAATAGCTAAATAAAAGCTAATGAAAGCCCTAAAGAAGTTTTGAATTCCACTGCTTGAGCTCTTCTTCCAACTGGGTCTTCTTACGGATAAGGTTTTCCACAATCAGCTTCCAAATAGTACATTGTGGGTCGAAGAAAAATAAATCCTCCACGACTTTCCTCTTCTTGTGGGGAAGTAACTCTTCATCCTTCAACTGTAGCTGTTTTTGAAGTTCATCCTTTTGTTTCTGAAGTTCCTCCTTCTGCTTCTGAAATTCATTGTTTTCTACAACCACTACTTGATACTTGTTCTTCCATGACTCTAACTCACGTTGCGACTTCCTCAAAGCAACCTCTAACTTCTCATCTTCGGACATAAAGACATAAGTGGGCTCCCTTCTCGGAGGTATAGGATCTTGACGAGAATAGGGCATCTTCAGCTTGATTGCTCTCTCTATGACCCACTGAAGGTAGGGCTCCAAGGACACACAATTAAGTTTCCCAAGGCTTTTCTTCCCTTTCTTGTGCAAATTTTTCCAGGCGGCTAGAATCTTGTCTTGAAGTTCCTTGTCATCCCTAAAGAAAATGCTCTCCACTTGAACACTCTTAGGTGGTTCCTTCAACGGATATCCCAACTGTCGACGGGCTAAAACTGGATTGTAACTGATCCCTCCATTAAAACTGAGTAACGACACATTAGCAAAGTCACCACAACCATCAATAATTAAAGTCCCATCATACACTCAGTTATACCAAACAATGCCTGAGTGGGTCAAGGCCATAACTTTCGGAGACCAAAGCCCTCCATCGAGTTTCAAAAAGGAATTAGACCTTGGCAAGTGCGAAATAAACCACTTGTAGAGTAAGGGTACACAGCAAGTAATCATTCCTCCACCATAAAGATTTTGGAGATGTATAGAGTGATAGGTATTACCCAACAGAGTCGACACTGGATTATTCTTTAGAAAGATCTTAATAGCATTAAGGTCGACAAACCCTTCGAAACTTGGGAACAAGAACACTCCATAGATAAGTAAGGCGAAGATTGCCTCGAATGGAGTCTTATTCGTATAATCGGCATAGAACATAGCTTTACTGATTAGGAACTTCGTGGTCAAACCAAAAATACCACCTTTACTAATTAAGCTTCCTTTGACGTCAGATACCTTTAGATAAAGAGCCTTAGCAATATCTCTTTCCTCGGGGTCCTTCTCTAAGAAAGGGAAGGGAAATTCTTCTAAGATAGGTAGACCAACCAAAAAGGAGTACTCTTCCAATGTAGGTAATAGCTGAAAGTCTGAGAACGTAAAACAGTGATATAGCAGATCATAAAACTACAATAAAGTGGAAAGAAGTCCTTCGTCTACTTGGCGACTCAATAAAGATATTAGCTTTCCATATTTACTCTTGAACTTCCCTTGGTCTTCAATCAAGGTCACCAATTCCTTTAGGTCATCCAATTTGGGACTTTTAAAAGTGTATTTCAAAGTGTGTCTTCTATTGGGATCCATAGTGCCCTACAATTTTCATAAACAAAAGTAAATTCCATGAAGTCCAATGCGGTATGATGTTTTATGAATGCAACAAACACAAGTAAGCACGTAGATTCACAAAGGTAAACAAACAAAGGGGACCCTAGGTTTGCAACGAGCATGGAGCCAAAGGGTATACCCATTCCCAAAGGATATGGACTAAAGGTTGACTGTACCTGCAGAACAAGGTTCTAATAAGGTTCCCAAAGTCATTAGTCCATCTTTCGAATATTATCAACTTCCCAAGTACTCAGTGGTTAATAATATTCTCAAGAGAACCTCTTTTGAATGTAGCATCGCGTAGCACTATTTCGGGGGGTATCCCCTCATAGCCCCGCACTACATCCTAATAAAGGCCAAAGTGGGTGTCGCGGTGAAAATCGGATACCAAACTATTGATTAGTTTGAATCTTTAATTCATTTTGCAACCGAACTTTGATTTGTCCAAAGGAAGGGATAAAGATCGAAATTCCCACAATGCAATGCAAATGCAAGGTTTAGAGAGTTATAGGTTCGGGGTTGGTTAAACTTAGGGAAGGTGCTAGCATCCTAAGTTTCTGTAGTACTCTACAGGAACCTCTTGTTTTATGTTTGTTTATTGCTAAGTGTTTATCTGCTTAAAGGTTTAAAGACCTAGGGGTTTATTTCTAAGTATACTCGATAAGATGTCGTATCTTATGCCTACATATCTTTACGGGAGTGGAATCAGATTATCTGTAGTTCCCCTAAAGGGTTTGAGGAGATCTTTGACTGTGGTCAAAGTTCCTACGGGTTTAGGGTAGTTGGTTGATTGATTTTAGGAGAAAAGACGAGTTATCATTTTAAGGGAGATTTAACCGCCACAAGTTGTAGGAAAATAGTCTTTGCATCGCCTTAAGAGAAGGGGTCAAGTACTCGGATATGGATCGACGAGGTACGCCTCTATCTCTCTTAAGGAAAAGTCTCTACATGTTGTTTGTATTGATGTGGGATGGAGATTCTATCTCGCTTAAGATGATTTGGCATCTTTCTCTAATGTTTGAATGTTTTGTATTGAGTTGAATTGTTTTGTTTTTCTATGTTGTAAAGATAAATGACAGTCCTTCCTATGGGGTAGGATCTATCCTAAAGGATCGACTTGAATGGGATCAAGGATCATAAGGAAGGATGATGCAAATGAGATTCACTACACACAATTGTTGAATCATGTGTTGGTTTTTCCTTTGGACGGAATGCAAGGCAGAAATATAAATTGCGATAATGAAAATTGCTTGTAAAATAAATTGCGGAAATAATAAAGGGCAAATAAGTAAAGCATACACATACGGATGAAAGCGCTGAAGTGTGTGAGAGTGAAGGTGTCGTGAATGTGAGTGTGCACGATTAGGTTGTATTTTACGTTGTTGATTATTTTTAAGTGAGAGGTTGTTTTTAAGACGAGTTGAGAAAAAAAATTGTAGTTTGGTTTTAGAATAAAGTTTGTTTAAGATTAATTGATGGAGGAATTATTTAAAAAGGGTAAATTAGATTTATTTTTTTTTTAATAAAAGTTAGGTTGCTAATTAGATATAAAATAAGTGATTTAGAAAAAAAAGGTTTTCAGAAGTTAAAAAAGTTGGTTCGACAAGTGAGTATAAATTATTTAAATTATTATTTTCTTATTAAACAAAATAGTATAGATTATTTTAAATTATGAAGAAAGGGATTTTATAAAAAAGTTATTATAAAAAGTTAAATTGAAGGATTGCTTAAAATTATAATGTTTTGGGTTAAAGATTTTTATTAAATAAAAGTTGGCTATTATTTATTGAATAGAAGGTTTTTGTTATTATTATAGTAAATAAATATAAATATTTGAATTATGAAATAGTTTTCCTTAGTGATAAATAAAAGAGTGATGGTTAAAAATAAACTATCAATAAGAGGGTTATTAACTAGACAAAAGATTTACCAATTAAAAGGTTATTAGTTAAAAAAGGTTTAGCAATATAGTTGGATGATTTTAAAAGAAAGATTAATTAAGTTAATTAATTAAAAAAAGTGATTAAATTAGTTACTGCAGATTAAATGGTTAATTAAGCGAGGATTAGTTAGTGTTGTGTGGGGATTGTGTGTGATTAGTGTGATTAGTGAGATTAGTGAGTGATTACAATATAAACAAAAGATTAACCAAACAGAGAAATAGAATGAACCCTAATTCCCCTTTCACCCCCAAATCGATTCCCCTTTCGTTCATCTCTCTCTGCCTCACTTTCGTTTCGATCATGTCTCTCTCTCTGAGCCGTTCTCCTTCATCTTCTGAGTTCTTCTTCTTCTAAAACCTGAAACACAACAAACAATCAGCAAGTTCGATACTTTTTACAAGGAAACGAGAGTTTACCGAAGATTGGGGGTAGCGGCGTTGATGCGATGTTTCGTCGATTTTGGGCTTGTAGTGGCCGGAAACGGTTCGTTGATTAGAGAGATAAGTTCTCTTCTTTTGCTCGATTCTCTTTTCACCTAGGGTTTTTCTGAATGATTTCCTTCTCCTCTTATATAGGCTTCAGATTGAAAAAGGGTGCCTTGATGGAATTGATGGCTGTATTGAATACTGATTGGATTTTCCAATTTGGGGTTAATCAAATTTGAAAACTTTCTCCTTTCGTCGATTGTAATAATATGCGTGTTAATTGAAATCCCAATTTCTGATTTTGTGTATCAATTGTTTAATATTGTCCAGGTTCAATGTATTAGATTTGGATTGGATATTCCAATGGTATATTCCTCAGATGGTTTGCTAATTCATGACTTGTGATTTGGCAGGTGTAGAAAACAATATGTCTTGGG
Organism: Lathyrus sativus; assembly: GCA_963859935.3. NCBI lineage: Eukaryota > Viridiplantae > Streptophyta > Magnoliopsida > Fabales > Fabaceae > Lathyrus > Lathyrus sativus. The sequence goes on from OZ012738.1 coordinate 78,414,310, forward strand.
CCTGGGAAGAAGTTGAGCGGTCCAGAGGAGAAACGAGCTTGATACGTTGCAGTGTGGAGAGACATGGTGAGTCCAGAGTTTCATCTGCTCTTTGATGGAGGTTCACACGAAAATGCTGGTGGTGACGAAGAGTGATGTCTTGTGGATTCTGAGCAACATGACATGAGTGAAGAAAAGCAAGGTTTGCTGGTTTCTCTTTCATGCGCTTGATGATGGTGTTTGGAGTGACGCATTGATGCACGTCGTTGTTCTCATCTCGGTTATCTTTGCCTGTGCTAGTTGGTCGAAGCAGACTGCGAAAGGGGTTTGGGGATTATGGAAGCAGAAAGAGCAATGTATCTATGGGAGTCTCCAACAATGCAGGTGCATCCTCGATCCTGGTAACAAACTCCAGCTTAATGTTTGCTTGATCTTAATTCTTACTTTGACACAATAATCTCCATCAGGGTTTTAGGACATTGTTGCACCCACATCCCAGCAACGGAGCTACAACCTTATTATCAATGAAAGCAATCCTTAAGAGATTTATCACACGCACAAAATCTCAGAGGTAATCCACTCTCTTTCCATCCTAAAAGTTGTAGCAATTGATCAAATATTGGTACTAACATCAACACCATTGCAGTATGTTTATGTGGTTCTATTATTATCTTGCAGGCATTGTTCTCTATTTGCAGCTGCAGTCAATGTTTCGAGCTCCAATCATTCGACACAGGGCGTCGTACTACAACGTCAGTAAAGTGTTCGTAGCCTGAGGAGAAACTGGAATTGGTTAGTAGTGAAATTGATCCTGACACGTTCAGAAGTCCCCCTAGAGGTAAGTTAACAACATCCCCTGTGGTTCCCCAAGAATGGCTTGTGTATATCTGTCAGTAAAAATGAGTTCACGTTCTTCTGATGCAGGGAGGTCATGGCCTGCCAATTCATCTCAAAACTGTTTTCAACGAGCCATGTCATGAGCGTTTTAGAGGTACTCTGTAATCTTCTTTTCCTCGGCAATCTGTTGGAGAACAACCTCTTTCTCCTTTACCAAGTTATTGTTTTCTGTCTTCAAATCCTCCAATTTTGATTCAGTTCAGCTTCTACTTTTCCAGCAATGTCCAATTTCTTATTTAGTTCAGTATTCTCAGCCAAAAGGTTTGATCTTTGAATCTCTAATGCATCGGCATCGGTTTTCAAGTTCCAATTCATTTTCTCTGCTTCTTCTAACTTGTTCGGTACTGCTAGGTGTTTTGAACTTAGTTCCTCCTTCTCTTCATATGTAATTGTCAACTTCTGGTTTAATTCAGCGATTTCCTTGTGCACCACTTCAAGTTCTTGCTTTAATTCATCATTTATCTTCATTTTGCAGTTGTCCATTTTTGCTGTCTCTGTCTGTTGATCCTTTGTTGGACTGTCATTCCATAAATTAAACTCCAATTCGTCCATGTACGGAGTGATTCATGTGCTCAAACCGTGCATGTATTGTTGTTGCTGTATTTTGCAGGGAAATGGATTGAACGACTCTACCGACCTGTCGTGCTTGGGAGCACATCCTACTTCGTAATTTTGTCAGTTCTTGAATCAATTTATGACTTGTTAATTTCTTGGATGAGCAAAGACTTAATTTGGTCAAATACTTTTACTTTATAATGCAGGAAAGGAAAGTGAGCTGACAATCAGCAAAACAGCGTGAGCATGTCGGCGTTGGTTTTTGCTGTTGGGATTCTTTAAGGTATCTTACTCAACAATGACTTCTTGATCTTTGGATTAAGCTCAACATTTGAACCTTACGTCAAAAACAAAATTTGAAGATTGACTCCAAATGGCCTGTTTAACGTTTCATACTGATCTTGCAGGTCCAGAAATTCAATGGCGGATTATTCGTTATAGCCAATTGATGCAGATTCTGATAGCTAGATTTACCTCCACCGTCCAAGACAAGATTCCCTGCAGCGTATGCACTCACATGCGACCGTGTAAACAAATCTTGTTTGTAGGATTGATGCTTCGTGTCGACGACGGTGGTTGCTAGAAAGACAACCAACTGCTCTTACTGTTGGGGTTCGAAAGCGACGAAACTGAGACGAATTTAGTCGAAAGATTGGTGTTGTAATCATAATGTTATTGCCTGCTGTGGTATGTGGGATGCAGCACTTGGGCGAGTGCACAGAAGAGAAAAGCATGAAGCCTGGACCGATGGAGAAAATGATTCATACAGCCTGAATAAATCGTCTTGACGTCAAGCTTCAAGCGTAAACTTGGGCACTGAAATGGAGTAGGCATGCTGAGAAATTGGTTTCATTACTGAGTCGGCTTTATCTTAGTGTAATCAAGGAGAAAACTTCATCTGAGCAACATAGCCATATGTATAAAAATTGCAGTTCTTTATCTTTTTCCAAAGTACCTCAAACCTGATTGTATGATGGTCATTTATTCATGATGATAAAGAAAAAGGTATTGTTATCCCTTTGTTGATCCCTTCTCATTAAGCATTTGTAAATCATGGCTTAATTATTCTTATACTAATCTAGTCTTTTGCATCTCTACTACCAAAGCGGGGGTAAAAGGAATGGTAGATCAGGAAATCCAATGCCCATCCGTTGAATCCCTTCCCAATGATAAAACCGACTATTATACATAATAATTAGCCATGCAGATTGGCGTACTATAATAATCCTTATGCAACCATAAGTAATTGACACAACATCTGGGATATTGTCAAGTTGTAAACCGTGGAGTCCTAAAGCGTAAAAGTTGGGAGGGGAAATCTTTATATGAGCTCTTCAATATCTTAAACACCAATAGTAAAATAAAACACCCCTTCTATACGACCGAATTCTTGATGTGAAACAATATTAATTGAAACGAAACCTCCGTAGAAGGAAACCTGTGAATGAAAGGTCGCCTGTGGCGAAACCCAATATATCCGGAAGCTTGAGCTTTTAGACTTCGTGAAGATCAAGATTCAAGAATTCCTTGAAAGCGTTCTTTGCCAAAACCCAGTTCCAGATCTTATCTCCAAGCAAAATGATCATGAACCAACCAATAAGAACGTCCGCGCTTTCCCTTTAAAAAATAATGGCACCAAGTCCCGAGTGATCCTTTGGAAAAGGGATGCCACCTGAAATTCTACCTGGCCACGTCTTGGGGTATTCAAATTGTGAAAGTTATCTCCATTTGGAAACAGTGCATCTGCATAAGTTTGTTAGTCGTGAAAACATAAATGTTAAATCAAACGAGAAAAAAAACAAAAAATAGGTGGGATCTTACGGTCAAAAATTAGGGTGCGACAGTGGGGTTAAGGTAACTAAGGTCCTCATATCATAGGCTCCAACATCAAATATAGTGCATGTTTTCACGATTAAGAACTCGTTCAACAATACAACTTTCGAGAGGGCCTCAATTGAGCGTGATTTTCAAGTCAGCTTGGTCGGGATTCCACCCCCTATAAGCCTCTTTGAACATATCACTATCCTATCTTAAGTTCACTCAAGTCCGGGTGTAGGACTTTGCCTTACCACTCAAAGGTAGCAACTCAAAAAGCAATAAAGGACAGATAAGCAAGTAAGCAAATAAGCAGATATAAAGCAATAATCAAATAAGTAAAACAAGATAGGGAAACCCACTGAAGGTCCCCAATGAAGTCGCCATTTCTGTCGCGGTGAAATTTGGTTACCAAACTATTGATTATTTTGAATCTTTAATTCATTTTGCAACCGAACTTTGATTTGTCCAAAGGAAGGGATAAAGATCGAAATACCCACAATGCAATGCAAATGCAAGCTAGAGAGTTTTAGGTTCGGGGGTTGGTTAAACTTAAGGAAGGTGCTAACATCCTAAGTTTCTGTAGTACTCTACAAGAACCTCTTGTTTTATGTTGTTTATTGCTAAGTGTTATCTGCTTAATGGTTGAAAGACCTAGGGGTTTATTTCTAAGTATACTCGATAAGATATCGCATCTTATGCCTACATATCCTTACGGGAGTGGAATCAGAGTATCTGTAGTTCCCATAAAGGGTTTGAGGAGTTCTTTGACTATGGTCAAAGTTCCTACAGGTTTAGGGTAGTTGATTGATTGATTTTAGGAGAAAAGATGAGTTGTCATTTTAAGGAAGATTTAACCGCCACAAGTTGTAGGAAAATAGTCTTTGCATCGTCTTAAGAGAAGGGCTCAAGTACTCGGATATTGATCGACGAGTACGCCTCTATCTCTCTTAAGGCAAAGTCCCTACATATTGATTGTATTGTTGTGGGGTGGAGATTCTATCTCGCTTAAGATGATTAACATCTCATTCTCTAATGTTTGAGTGTTTGAGTTGAGTTGTATTTGTTTTATTTTCTATGTTGTAAAAAGATAAAGAACGATCCTTCCTACGGGGTAGGATCTATCTTAAGAGATCGACTTGAATGGGATCAAGGATCATGGGGAGAATGATGGAAATGATGTGCACTATGCACAAGTGTTAATCATGTGTAGGTTTTTCCTTTGGACAGGATGCGATGCGAGAATAGTAAATTGCGATAATGTAAATTGCGGAAGATAAATTGCGGAAATGATAAAGAGCAAATAAATAAAACATACACATACGCATGAAAGCGCTGAAGTGTGTGAGAGTGAATCGTGAAGGGAGTGTGAGCGTGCGTGATTGAATAAGTTTTACGATATTGGTTGATTTTAAGGCGAGTTGATTTATGAGAAAAATAGTTGAATTATACCTATGAGAAAAGGTCGATTTAAGGGAGAGATTGATTAATTTTAGGCGGATTAAGAAAATATATTGTTTTGATGAGATTTGATTTTAAGAAAAGTTGGATAAGTTAGTTTTATTTATTTATTTAATAAAAGTTAGGTTGCTAATTAAGAGGTTTTCTTAAGTTATCAAAATTTAGTTTAATAAGTGAGTATAAATTATTTAAATTATCTCTTGTTATAAAAATTGTTTTGATTTGTTTAGGTTATTATAAAAAAGGGTGAGTTAATTGATGAAGTTGATTTCAAAAGAGTTAATTTAATTTCGATAAAAAAGATTTTTGATGTGAATCAACTTAAATAAATAGGATTTTATTAAAAGGAGTTTCAATTATTATCATAAAAGAGGTAAGAGGTTTATAAAAAAGGATTAAATTATTATACAAAAGGTAAAATAAATAACTTATTAAATAGGGTGAATTATTTTAAAAAGGAAGCTAATTAACTAAATGATAAAAAAACTGACCTTGATTAACACTAGGTTATAATTTGTTTAGAAAAGGATTAGTTAATTAATTAATTAAAAAAGAAACATAGGTTAATGCTAATTAGGGTGGCTTAAGCGTGGTTAGTATGGATTAGTGATGGTTAAACGTGGTTAGTGTGTGCGTGAAACAAAACTGCAGCCACAAAGGTGAAAACATAAACAAAACGCAGAAAGTAAAACCCTAAGCCCCTTCTTCTTCCCCAGATGGAATCCCCGGTATCCTCATCTTCCTCTCCTCTCACGCGATCGTGACCGATTTCCTCCCCGCATCATCTCCTTCCCTGTTTCGACCTGAAATCAAACCGGAAACGTCAATAGATTAATATCATGGATAAGGATTAGAGAGTTACTGAGGGTTTGGTGATGGCAGCGGCGCTAGAGGTGACGGCCGGACATATTTGTGGAAGCTTGAACTCGCGGTGGCCGGAACTAGCTTCCTCAACGGAGAAGATAAGTTTTTTTCTTTTCAGTTTGCTAGGTTTACGAACATAGGTTTTCTGTGGTGATTTTCTCGGTGTCTTTCTTCATCTCTTAGGCCTCTTTTATAGGCTTCAAGTTGAATGTCTTGATTGGAAATTGATTGCTGCCTTGAATACTAATTTGGATTTTCCAATTTGGGATAAATCAGATTTGAAAACTTCCCATTTCTGTTTGAGTGTAATAACATGCGTTAAATGAAAAATCCCAATCCTGTGATATTATTCTATCAATCTGATCAATGCTTTGATTCCATGTTGGATTTGATTCCTTCCTGAATCGAATCTCCTATTTTTCAGTGAATATTCTCCAATGATTTTGCTAACCCTGAATTTGTGACTTGGCAGGTGCGGGTAGCAATGGTTTTGGGCCAAGGACAAATTAACAACCCAGGAAAAAATAAGCTTGCATCTGATACACTTGTAACGAACTCGACATATACACTCGGTGGTTCTCTGATGAAGTTTCCCGTGAAAGTGTTGGTGATGATGAGGGATAACAGCTTCGAACGTCTCTCTTGCGAACAAACTAAATGTAGGGCCTGTTATTAGCAGTTGCAACCATGTGAGTGAAGAAGAGAGAGGTTGTCGTTTCTCCTTCCATTCCTTCAATCTCTACTTCTTGTTTTCAGGTCATATTGGATGCATATCTAACATTGTTTTCTTTTCATGTATTTAACGATTATGTTGGGGCGAAGCAGCCTGAGATGGGCTCTCTTGCGTTGGCTGCTGATGGGTATATTCAGAGCTTGACCTGAGGGATTTTGGTGGAGGAAGAGAGGTTAAGGAAGACTCGACCGGAACATATTCGAGTTGCATACCAGAAAGTATCTTTACTAAACTCATCAACAGATAACTATCGGCCTGGTCATCGTGTGGAGGCAAATCACCACACATCACACAAGTCTGCAGGACATTGGTCAATGCAGGTTTCGATGATGAAAAATTCCCTGGATAGATTGGAAATTATAAACTCCAGATCTACTAAAACAGATGCAACGTATCACCCACCATATCCTTTTATACTTGTCTTAAAACTGTTGTAATGAATATACTATGTGTAGATAAAATGCAATCATGACCAAAGGCATGAAAGACCACAAACTGATGAATTTTTGCAGGTTTGCAGGGCATGAGTCGACCATAGGGTCGGCGCATGCATCAGAGCAATTCTCCACTAGTCAGCGCACAAGGCAATGACTCGACCATAGGGTGGGCGCATGAGGGAAAAACTTTCCAACGGGTCAGCGCGTAAAGGCATGAGTCGACCATAGGGTCGGCGCATAAGGGAAATAGTTTTCAACGGGTCCGCGCACGCCGATGGTATGGTCGACGCATACTGATGAATTTTCTAGATTTCCAAACAACACAGGCCATGCGTCGATGCACAGACCTGCTACGGTCGACCGTTCGCGCGGAAATTCTGTTTTTAAATGACTCCCTCTTATATTTGAAATACTGTTATGTCTAAAATTGGGTTGGCACTATATATACTTGTTTAACCACTTGTGTCATTTCAACATTTGATAATCTTTTGATTCATGTGTTCAAAAACAAGAAAGAGTGAAATAGGTGTCCAAGATTCATCATCTTCATCTTCAACATCTCACAACATTTCAATTACACACAATCATTTTTGAAATGCATTTGTGAGAGATTCAAGGTGATAAGGTTCGAAGCTTAAATTCGAGAATCAAGTTCGGGTTGAAGCTTGTGACAGGTTCTTTCTTGAATAAAGCCGTTGGGGTTTTACCTTCCAAGATTGGTTTGAATTTTAGGGGTTTTTGGACGAGATTCTTCATCAAGGGTCAACCGAGCGAAGGTGATTGTGAAGAGGTGTTCTTCACAAGTCTAGTAGCGGATTCGGTGATTTTGAAGGGAAGATCTCGGGGTCGATTTGTTGCTGTTGAGATCAGCCGGAGCCGAAGGTTTGAACAACAACGTGTTATTCAATAAGGTGGCTGGAGTCGGAGGTCCATCAACACAAATCGGAGGACTTGATTCATCTTGAATCAAAGGGCAAGGAGTGAAAGTAACTTTCAACACATTGAGATTTCTGTTGTATATTTGCTGCTCAATCCTTGTATAAACTGTTACATTCAACAGGTGATATCTATAAAATCTATCTCAATTCTAGTTTTATAATTGAGGGCAGACGTACCCCGAAGCGAGGACAACGGGGGAACTGCCTCACCAAATACTTGTCTTCTCTATTTTTCAGCATTTATGTTATAGCTCAAAATAAGTGATTTTTGTATAAGCTCTATTGTCAAAATTGTGAAATCAATTGAGTAAGAGGTTAAAACTCTGTTTTTGACTCCAAAGTACAACAAGACATTGTACTAGGCTAGTTGGAATCACTTACTCAACATAAATATCACTTGGAGTGTTTTGCACACCAAGTGTTTGACATATTGCTTGAACCTAAATTATCTTACTTGTGTATCTAGTTTTGGTTTGCTCTTTGAATCATTGGAACTAGGAATCCTTACAAATGAAGTAGATAATTGATAAGTGTGATTAGTGTTGTGATTCTATTTTCCAAATTGTCATTAATCCAAAGGTTTACGCATATTCGGTTTTCCAATAACCGTTCGTTTTAGACTATATTTTCCTCGGCCGCTTCCGCACTTAAAACATTTTTAAAACCAATTTTTAAATTGGTAGCGCCAACTCAAATTTTAATTGGGGATCTATTCAACCCCCCCCCCCCTTCTAGATCCGTGCCATAGTCTAACAAGTGGTATCTAGAGCTCCGGTTATTCGGTGCTTCAAATACAACGTAGATAGAAAATGGCTAACGAACCAAAAGGGGCGTACAATAGAGCTCCCGTTTTCAACGGTGAAAATTATAGTTATTGGAAAGACTGTATGCGGGTGCATATAAACTCCATAGACAGAAAAATATGGAACTTTATCCTCAATGGTCCAATAGAAATTACTATGACCAATGCGGATAACGTAGTTGTGCCAAAGCCCAAAGCACAATGGACCGATGACGATGAGAAAAAATACAATTATGATTGGAAAGCTAAAAACATCTTAATCTCCTCATTAGGTGTAGATGAATACTATCGTGTATCCCATTATCCTACTGCTAAGGCCATGTGGGATTCACTACAAATAGCCCATGAGGGGACAAACGATGTTAAGTTGGCTAGAATCAACACATTAACACAAGAGTTTGATCTCTTTTTCATGGAGCAAGGGGAAACCATTGCTGACATGCAAAAGAGATTTACTCATCTCATCAATCGTTTACATTCATTAGGTAGGCTTGTTTCCAATGATATTGCTACTAATAAGATCTTAAGATGTCTTAACAGGGAATGGCAGCCTAAAGTGACCGCCATCAAAGAAGCACATGATCTTACCTTATTAGACTTGACAACATTGTTTGGCAAACTACAAGAGCATGAACAGGTACTCTTGAGCCTAAACCAACGTGAAAAGATGGAAAAGAAAGACAAAACGAAGGTGAGTGAAAAGAAATCAATAGCTCTCAAGATTTCCTCCTCGAAGTCTCAAGCAAAAGAGCAAAGTGATTATTCCTCAAGCGATGAAGAAGAAGAGGATAAGAGCGAAGATATGGGGTTGTTTGTCAAACGGTATAACCGTTACGTGAGAAAGAACGACATCCAACATTTCGAGAAAAACTTGGTAAACTTCCGGAAACAATCGAGGTACTCCAAGGATGATGACTCAAAAGGTAAAAAGACTAGAGGGACGTGCTACAAGTGTGGAAAGCCCGGTCACTACAAACCGGACTGTCCGATGAACAAAAAGGGGAAGGACAAGGAATCATCAAAGTCACACAAGAAATCATCAAAGCCTAGGAGAGCGTACATAGCGTGGGAAAGCGACAGCGACTCTTCCTCCTCTGATTAAAGCTCTAGTGATGAAGAAGAGTCTGTGAATCTATGCCTCTCCGCTCATCAGAAAAATAAGAAAAAACAGGTACGTCACTCTAAATATGATAAATCCTCAAATATGTCGCATTCAGAATTACAAACCGCATTTAATGCCTTACACAATGAAGCAATTGAAGCCTTCAAGAAACTTGCCTCTAATAAGAAATTTTTTACGTATTTAGAGCACAAAGTTAAAGAGTTCGAAAAGAGATTAGAGGACCTTAAGGCCTCCATTGTGAAAGGCAATGAATCGGATTGTAAGGACAATAGAAATCCTTTCAACTTTGGGTGTGATACTTGTCATATTTGGCAAGGTGAGGTTAGAAACCTCAAGGCCAAATTAAACAAGGCACTTGAGCCTAAAATTACATTTGCTATTGATAAAAAGGATTTTAGAAAAAGTATGATTAACCCATACCAAAAATATGCATATGTAATTAGGGATCAAGTAAGTGAAAGTAATTCTAAAGTCGATTTTGCATGCTTATATTGTTGCAAGAAAGGCCACTCCATTGGTAAATGCCGGTTTAGGAGATTTCTTGTTCCTAAAGGCATCTACCAATGGTTGTCCAAACGCAACCATTTTGTCGCTAACCTATTGTTGCACCCCAAAATTTGACCAACCGGGTCTCGTATCTGGCTCGATGTTTCGACGCATGACCGCATTCGCATCTGCATATCGCATACAGTGCATTTTTCATTTGTTTTGATTTTATCGGGATCACAGCCCTCGTCTCGCGTCTCAGGTGGTTTTTTATCAGTTTGGATAAATAGAATCGTGTTTTTGCGTACGTTTTGGTGCCCGTTTATTTTTACCGGCTATTTTGGTGCGCTCTCGCAGTGTTATTTGCCGTTCGATGCTATTTTTGTCCCTTCGGGAATTATTGTGATTTTTCTAGAATTTATTAGCTATTTTTAGATTTTTTTATAGCTTTAAAATCATTTTTTAGGTTAATATAGAATATTAATAGTTTTTTCTTTTAGAATATTAATTGAATTTTTGAATATATTTTTTTAGATATAGAATATTAATAGGTTTTTAATATTTTTAATAGTTTTAATTCTTTTTAAATAGATTTTTTAATCATTTTTGGATAATAGAATAATATAGTTTTTTTTCTTTTATTAATCATAGATTTTCTTTTAAAGAAATAATATAGTTGTTTTTTTAATAGAATATTTATAGGGCTTAATAGGTTTTAATAGAATAGATTTTTCTTTTATTAATAACAGACTTTCTTTTATAGGATAATATTTTAGATATAGATGATATAGCTTTTATAGGATTTTAAATAGAATTTTAATATAGAATATAGATTTTTCATTTTAATAAATGGTTAGATTTTTTTTATAGTTTTTTATATATACAGAATAATATAGAGTTTTCTTTTAAAAGATTTACTTTTATAGAAGTTTAATTAGTGGAGTTATTAGAGTTTTTAGCTTAATCTTTTAGATTAGAGAATTATTAGAGTTGTTAGAAATTAATTGGAATTAATCATTTTGTTTAGTTGGTAATTAGGATTTATAGAAATTAATTAGATTAGTCTTCAGATTAGTTAATTGAGATTTAGTTAGGATTAATTAGATCTAATCTTTTCATTAGCATGTTTTAATCCATTGTTAATCATTTCATTTCAGTTTTTTGGATTTTTCTTTATCATTTTCGTTGGGCCATCAGTGAAAAGCCCAGTTCAGAGTTTGTGGCCAATTATCCGTCCATCTCCAGAATAATCCAGAAGAATCCAGAAATTGCATGTGGTATAAAGTCTCAGCAGCCACGTGTTATTCAAAGGGGGACCCCACATTTTTTCACCATCACACGCCACCTCACACTCTCAGAGCCTCTTTCTCTGCCACGCCCTCACACGTGGCGTCCATGCACCACTCCTTCCCACTCACTTCACCACGCGTCACCATCTGAAGCCCCACCGGTTGCATGGCCGGAGGCCATGCAACCACCGTACCAGCACATCGCCGACCACCGTAACTGAATAGTAACTATCTCCGACCACCGTGAATTTCGCCGGGAACCTCAAAAACCCAGAAATTCATCTTTTCCACATCTTCCGATCAACCTCACCAATAATATTTTCCAGATCCCGATCAACCTTCGTCCTACCTCCGATCAACCTTCCTCATACTAACATTTTCCAGAAAGATTCTCTATAAGCATCATTCAAGATACGAACGTTCATCGATCTTCTTCGTGATCTCTCCAGGATGTCTTCCATCTCCAGAAGAACATCAACAACAATGCTCAACCGTCTTCAATCCAGAAAATCACCATCACCGGTGTTCATCCTCCATCACGAGTTCATCATTCCTCACTCATCCAAGTCCAGATTCTTCATCATCAAGAGTTCATCATTTTTCCAGCAAGTCCAGATTCTTCATCATCAAGAATCACCTAACTCCAGAAACCCTCGTATGTTCTTCTTCGTCCCAGATCTACTACGCGTATCAGCTCCAAATATCCTCGTTCATGGACTCGCTACCTTCAATCCGTCCACGAGCTTTCATCAACAAGCGTTTCCAGGTCACAGATTCACGCGCATCTCAATCCCTTTTCGTAAGAAACTGAAGACCTTCAACGCCTCATCATTCCAGGTTCCTTCAACAAACTTAAGCCAAGATCTTCGAGCCATGGTTTGGTGTGCGTATCCGGATGTTAGATCGAGGGAGTTGTTGTTATTCGTTGATTGCTTTTGCGTGAGATTGAAGACGAGAATTGAAGGAGGGTGAGGTTGAGAAAGACTGAAGGATTGAGCGGAGTTTAGGAGATTGGATTGAGGGAGAAACAAGGAGAGTAGAAGGATGGACGGAGGTTTGAACGGAGAGAGTTCAGAGCGGCGGCGACGGCGCTAGGTTGAGAGAGAAGGAGAAAGAAGAAGATCCCTTAGGGTTTCAGAAGCTGAGAGAGTGAGGAAGGAGGTAGGCTGGGTTAGGATTTGGGCCTCAGGCCCAACTACGTTTTTGGATCCACACCCCCCTCCGTGTTTTTTTTTTGCTGGACTATGGGCTGAGCCCACATGATTTTTGCTGCCAGCATACACCCCAGTTCACTCAGCACCTCCCCCTCCGTTTTTTTGGCAGCATTAGCTAATGGGCTGGGCCCAGTCTAATTTTTTATTATTTTTGCTTAATTCCCCCCTGTAAAATGCTGCAGTGTACCCCCTCCCTTTATTTTCTTTTCTTTTATATTTTTTTATATATAGTTTTATGAAAAAAAAAGAAATGAAAAAAGAAGTTGTTAAAAAGAAAAAGAAATAGTGAGAAAAAAATAGAAAAAGAAAAGTAAAAAAAAACAATAAAGGAAAATATATTGAAAAAAGAAAAAGAAATAGAATAAAGAAAAAAGAAAAGAATATTGAATGTGAAAATATAGAAAAATATTTGAAGAAAGGAATGAAAAAAAAAGAGAAGAAAATAGTTGGAAAAGAATAAAAAATATTAGCATAGATGTAATATTTTTTTAGAGTACATTTTCTTTCAGGATACATTTTCATAGAGTTTATTTTGCACTTTTTAGAGGTAGAATTAGAAGTCCACTTGTTAGGGGACTTTTACATTTGATTTTTCAGGATAGGATAGGATAGTATTTCTTAGGAGATTATTTTCAGTATTCACTCATTGTAATCATTTTTCAGAATGTTAATAAAACGAGATTTGAGTTGTGGTCCCGAAGTAGCCGAACTACAGCTGCTCTGATTTCTCGTACCAGACGAGAATATGTAGGCATAGGATGCGATATCCTAGCGAGCACACTAACAACTGACTTTCTGTTCTCTCGCTGCTGTGCGATCGAGACTTTCCAGCTGACGACTGATGTAACCCTTTTTCTCTCTTGCCCGAGTGCATTTGAGACTAAGCCGTAGTTTTTCCCATAGGTTCCCGTACCTTTGAAGCCAGTTGATTTTCTCACTGCTGTGTGAGAATACCCTGTTTAGCCGTAGTTATCCTGAACTACGTCAGCTCTGATCTTCCATGCAGTGTGGAAGTACGTAGGCACAAGACGCGAAGTCTTGGCGAGCCAATTTTCCCCGTAGTCCCGAACTACGTTGACTCTGACTTTCTCTCTTGAGAATACGTAGGCATAGAGTGCGACACTCTATCGAGTCAATCCCCTTCCGTTTAGATTTAGCAGCCATAGATAGATTACTTGCATCCTGTAGACAACCCAAGCAAGCGTGGATCCCGTCGAGTACGACGGACGTGAGGGGTGCTAATACCTTCCCCTTGCGTAACCGACTCCCGAACCCAGGTTTTGGTTGCGATGACCATACCTTTCCCCATTTTTTGCGAGGTTTACTTCGAGCGTTTCCTTTCCCTCCATTGGGATAAATAACGCACGGTGGCGACTCTTCTGTCAGCCGGCGCCAATTTTCGCAGTAGCGACAGCTGGCGACTCTGCTGGGGAATGCGATAGTTCCCTATGCGAGTCTGCTGGGGATCCAACGTCCCCTGGCTGCTAAGGACTGCGATAGTTCCTTATGCATGTGGGATCCAACGTCCCCTAAGAGAGAGTCAATCCTAGCGCTTGTTTGCTTGTCTATTGGGGCTTATTTATTGATATTATCTGTTGCTGTTGGGGTGTTACGGGTGTTCTATGATTGAGTGATAAGCCGGACCTGGGCTTGAGTGCACTTAGAATTAGAGTAGAGATTAGTGGGCGCCCGCTTGCTTCGCTTGCCTTGGTGTCCCGCAAAATCTACGCTCAGACGAGGTTCTTCTGGTTGGCCTCTTGTCCCACCCTTTGGGTGGCTCGGGTTGCTGGTTAGTTGGATTGTCGACTCTGGGAACCGATCATTTGGAAGTTAGCTAAGTGAGGCCTCTTCAAGACTTGATGATGCCACTCCTTTTGGGAATCGTATCGTCAGTCTTGAAAGTCTGTGACGCTAACGACCGCATAGGATGCCGTACCTTGTCAGATATAGGTCCATACCTGTGAGTGGGGGGTTTTTTTTTGCAGGAAACTTGACTTCCAACCTACCCATTATTTTGGTCTTCTCTTCAGAGCAACCGTACTCCGTCAGCAGCACATCAGTATTCAGATTTGTGTGGGGGGCTGTGGTCCCGTTGTTTGCTGCATTTTGCATATCATATGCATATCAGTGTTGCATCATATTGCATATCATCCTCCAGTTAGCCAGAGTTCTGATCCAGCCTTTGTTTCCTGAAGGTGATTACCCGGAGTTTGGACTGAGCAGCTGTTGATTGTCAGAAGACCTACCTAGGGGTTGAGTAGATTTGAGCAGAATCAAGCACTGAAGTCAGCTGAAGACTATTGGTAGCTATGTCTGAAGGCAATTTCCAGTCTCCTAACACCTTGACAGGGTTCACTATGACGTCCAACCCTCTGTATGATTCTATGGAAGACTTCCCGCAAGTGAACAACGTTGCTGCAGACCAAGTTGTACAGCCTTCTATGGAGAACCGAGATCGACATGAGCGGTTTGTTGCCCGAAATGAACGTCCTCCTCCTGTTAACAATCAAGGTGTTGCTTTCCCTGTGATGAATTACCGAAGAGATATTCCAATGGCCGGGATGGTAGATCCAAGAGCTCTTGAAAAGGATAGAAGACTCCGAGCGTTGGAAGAAGGAATGAAAGCTTTAAAGGTGAAAGATGCTGTTGACCTGGATGCTGTAGACATGTGTTTGGTTCCTGACCTGGTGTTGCCTTATAAGTTCAAAGTGCCGAAATTTGAGAAGTACACGGGAGATAGCTGTCCGAAGCAACATTTGATGATGTTCTGTCGAAGAATGACTTCGTTTGTGCGAGATGACAAATTGATGATCCATTGCTTTCAAGATAGTCTGACTGGGGCATCTTTGAGGTGGTATATGCAGTTAGAGAGAAATCAGATTCAGTCATGGATGGATTTAGCCAGAGCTTTTCTGAAGCAGTACGATTATAACCTAGACATAGCTCCCTATCGCATGCAGTTGCAAGAATTGTCTCAAGAGAACAATGAGCCTATCAGGAAGTATGCTCAGAGATGGAGAGAATTTGCTGCTAGAGTGCATCCACCGCTGTTAGACCAAGAGTTGACGAGCATGTTTGTAGATTCCCTACAAGATCCGTACTTCGAAAGATTGCTCGGACTTCCATTAAGTTTCTCTGACGTGATAGCATTAGGAGAACGCCTTGAGTATGCCATAAGAATCGGGAAAATTCAGATTACTTCAAATGATCAAGCTGGTGAAACTGAATATCCTTGTGACTATCAGGATGAAGAAGAAGTTGTGATCAATGCAGTCGTGCCAAAGGTTGAATATCCTCGAAGCGAATCAGTGAATTTTGTTGGTTCTTCATCTTATCAGAGATCAGTACCTCCTGTGGCTTGTTATACTGAACAGACGGCCGTGCCTGGGGCACCCTATCAGGAATCTTATGTCGCTTCCATTGCAAAGCAGCGAACTCGTGGTCGAGGTTATCAGGATCAGCGTCAGAATCAGAATCGACCTCGCAACAACTTGGAACGAAGGAAAGCTCCTTCTCACCCAGTGCCTATGCCGTATAGCCAGCTGTTACCATCTTTGATCCAGAGTTCTTTGGTGGAACCTAAAGCTCTCAAGCCAGTTCCAGAACCTTACCCTCCTGGGTACAATCCTCATGTTCAGTGTGGTTACCATGGTGGATCTCCAGGGCATTTGACGGAAGATTGTAAAGCATTTCAGGCGAAGGTACAGCAGTTGATTGACCAAGATCGCATTTCCTTTCGAGAAGGATTTCTGTTTGTTCATCCCAACCGCTCAGCTGTCTAAGCTCGTAGACTCGGAAGGTATTCCCCAGCAAAAGAAGCCAGTGGTTCAGACAGGCAGGCGCCTCAGCATCGGCAGTCCTCAGGCTTTATATCATTTGCATTTGTAGTTTCTTTTATGTTAGTTACTACCTGTTTTAAGCATTGTATGTTTCGAATGGTGATAATAATAAAGTGTCTATGCATTTTTCTGAATTAATCATGTCGCTATCGCTCATTTACTATATTGCACTGACACTCGCATTTCATTCACTCCATTTTACCACTGTAACTAGCAAAGATTGGAGGGAGGATGACGAAACTAAACTCATAACCGGTGATTGTATGCTTTCAGATAAGACCGTACCGATGACGTACAAGGCATTGTTTCAAATCCCCCAAACACTGGAGATATAAGGAGTTAGTCCCTTGTTAACCACTTCGAGCCAGGAAGTAGAAGTTTTTTCGGACTTTTTAACCCTCACATCTTAACCCGGGGCAGGGTAGTTGTCAGTTAGCTTGACCGAGCGTTTAGGTCTTGCAGAGGAGTGTTGTCTTTCGAAGACCAATTCCAGTTTATGCCTTTCAAGAGGTCAAACCTCACTAATCAGGAGTGAGACAGTTCCAATCCTTTCGGAGCAATCAAGACAACCAGTGTCACACGACTTTGTTCCAAAATAAAGAACGAAAAGAAAGCCCGCTAAGTAAAAAAGAAAGAAAAGCTGGAAAGCTGATACTTAGGCAAAAATCAGGGCATCCCGCTGGACTTCAAAAGAAAACGGAAAAATCGAAAAGAACTCAAAGGGAGTCAGTCCAGGAAAAAATTAGGGAATCAAAAGAATGAAAAAGAGGGGATATCAATAGAAATTTTTCCCCAGCAAGTCACAAAGTCGTGTACACAGACACCGAAAGCGAAAAGGAGTAACTATCACTCAGAAAAAACCTTGTGAATTCCTTAGTTGTGGTTCTTACCATTCAACATACCTCTTGAAGAGGCGAGCGCTCGTGCCAGGTTAACTGAACCTTAGGATCGGAGATCATCACGTAGACGGGGTGGGTACAAATCAAAATTTGAGCCAAATATCTTTGTTTCACGAACCGTGAACCCGACCGCGATACAACCCTTAAAAGACCTAATTGAGGTAGGGATATTCCGAAAGCGCATTACGATAAGGTTGAGTAACCTGACTCCTTCTTGACTTGCTAGTCACATCCTTGTTGTATTTTTCACTGACCACGTAAGCACTACGTTTGAACTATTGGTTCATTCGTCACTCACAATCATGCATGTAAATGAGTGACAGCTCAAATTTTTTCAAAATCTGCATAAACACTGCGTTAAGGTTACCATTTGTGAACAGACAATTTTATTGCAGGTTGGTAGTTGGCATGAAGGAAATTCCATCAGGGAATCATCAAACAGGACTGAGTAATTCAGTAGTCTGAACCAGAATGGTGAATGTTGTGGAGCCTGTGAATCCGGGGCATTGACTTCCAGTGAGTTCAGTATCATTTAGTCTGAGGACAAGTCCCGAAGCTTCAGTTGATCAGGGGCAGTTTGTTTGAGAAGCAGTTGATCAGAAGTGAGTCTTCTCGAGACCCAATCAGGGGCAATCATTCAGAGCGTTGAGATTTGAAAGCAGATACTTCAGATGGATAATCAGATCAGGTTGAGTCGCTAGAACGCTCATTCAGGGGCAAGTCACCGCAGAGAGTGTTGAAGCCAACTGGGTTGACAATTGTTTTAATGGAGATTGAATTCTGTTGTCGTACAGATACCGGGGCAAATATTCTCGAGGTCGTCTCGTAGAAAGCTGTTCAGAGCAGGTATTCCCAAGAGTTAGATTGGGGCAAGTTGAATTATGCTGGGGCAAGTTGTTCAAGCCAGTCTTTTTATCCCCAGCTGAGTGTACTGGGGTAAGTCGTTCAAGCCATTTTGTTTATCCCCAGCCGGAGTGGAGTATCGGGGAATTATGTCATTACTCTTATCAAAACCCTTAACATTCCGAAAAGGCCTTGCTGTCGTTGGATCATTATCCTACAGTTAAACCTGTTACGTGTCAGTAACCAGTCATTTCCAAAGTCCAGTTCTCGCCTGGCAAACCGGTAACTAGTTCTCGTCTGGCCCACCTTTCCGTAAGCATCAGTTCCCGTCTGGTGTAGTTTATTGTAAGCATCAGTTCCCGTCTGATGTAGTTTATTGTAAGCATCAGTTCTCGTCTGATGTAGTTTATTGTAACCAGTTCTCGCCTGGTCACCGTTTCTTCAAGTGTTGTATCAGTTCTCGTCTGGTACATGTCGTTGCGAAATCAGTTCTCGTCTGGTCATCGTGTGTTTTAACCTATGTGTTATACCAGTTCTCGTCTGGTACACGTCAGATTTCAGCCAGTTCTCGCCTGGTTGTCTATGCCTCAGTCTGTTATCCAGTCAGCCCCGTCTGATGTCTAAGCCAAACCAGTCGATAACCCATTTTCCTATCAGTTCTCGTCTGGTAGCCTACCTTTGGATGCTAGTTCTCGTCTAGTATTTTTCCACTGTGTACATAGTCCATGTTTATCCTAAACCAGAAAAACAAAAACCTAAAAGGTATCTGACACAGTAATTCCCAATGACCCGCATGTTGTCATGTTCCTCGATACGAAGCTCGACGGATACCAGTACTCCGAGTAATGTTTGATTTCCTTGTGGATGTTGTTAAATCAGAAGGATTACTCTTCAACAGATGAAAGTTGCTCATTATCCCCGGAAGAGTCGAGATTGTATTTTACCCTGCATCAGAGTAGGATCAGGAGTATCCTCAGCAGATTAAGATTGATATCCGTGATAGTAGGGGCATTTCCAGCAGCGTGCTGCGCGCAATCAACCCCAGTTTGGGTCTATCCCCGCAGAGCGCAATCAGTTGTCAATGGTTGAAGGGAGCATCCCCAAGCAGAGTTTTTTTTCCTTTCCCCAGTAAAGTCGCCCAGCAGGGTTGCCTTTCCATTCCTCCAGCAGAACGGTTATCCCCAGCGGATTTGTTTCCCTTTTCCAGCATTTATTTTGCTGAGATGATTCTGTGATTTCGGTTCATCCCCAGTAGAGTTGACGTTGCCTTCGGCATTTATTTTGCCAAGTGGTTTTCAGACCTGGTGTTCTCTGGCAGCTCGAGCCTGCATTAGTATTCGCATATATAGTCATTGCATTCATACAAGCATATAGTATATCCATGCCATCTGGGCCTCGCATTTTCAAACAGAACGCATAGCATTCTCATGTCATATAGGACATTGCATCATTCTCAAGCATACACATTTCGAAACATGGACCAGGTTGGTTACCTATTGGATTTCGAATTTGTTCCCCTGCCGAGTTGTGTGGTTCAGCTTATCTTCTCCCCCAGCGGAGTGATTCTTCATATTTGGTTGTTACGTCAGCATCGAAAAAAAACAACAACAAAGATTGACATATATCAAATTTCTGAAGCTGCCGCCTTCGTCGGAATAGGTGCCAGGCAGTTCAATTCAGAATTCCCCAGGAGAGTTTCCTCAGGTTCGCCGTGAACCAGGAGTCGACAGAAAAGATCCCATAGCAGATGGGAAGGTGTTTGCTTTTCTGAAGCATTATTCCGAAGAATCAGTATCTGTGGTGTCACACAGGTGATTGGTGTTGACAAGGAGAAGAAAATGTATCAGATAATTGACCAGTTGTTGTCGTGACAACCAAACTTCAGTTCATTGGAGGCTATTCCTCAAGCAGCTTCGCAGTTTATTTCGTGCGGTTGGCAAATTTCAGGGTTCCATTTGTATTCAACCATCTTCTACCTTTGAATGATCAAAGGCTGGGCGCTCTTCAACCATTCAGGTCCAAGCTGCTTGAATAGGGGCAGTTGTTGCACCCCAAAATTTGACCAACTGGGTCTCGTATCTGGCTCGATGTTTCGACGCATGACCGCATTCGCATCTGCATATCGCATACAGTGCATTTTTCATTTGTTTTGATTTTATCGGGATCACAGCCCTCGTCTCGCGTCTCAGGTGGTTTTTTATCAGTTTGGATAAATAGAATCGTGTTTTTGCATACGTTTTGGTGCCCGTTTATTTTTACCGGCTATTTTGGTGCGCTCTCGCAGTGTTATTTGTCGTTCGATGCTATTTTTGTCCCTTCGGGAATTATTGTGATTTTTCTAGAATTTATTAGCTATTTTTAGATTTTTTTATAGCTTTAAAATCATTTTTTAGGTTAATATAGAATATTAATAGTTTTTTCTTTTAGAATATTAATTGAATTTTTGAATATATTTTTTTAGATATAGAATATTAATAGGTTTTTAATATTTTTAATAGTTTTAATTCTTTTTAAATAGATTTTTTAATCATTTTTGGATAATAGAATAATATAGTTTTTTTTCTTTTATTAATCATAGATTTTCTTTTAAAGAAATAATATAGTTGTTTTTTTAATAGAATATTTATAGGGCTTAATAGGTTTTAATAGAATAGATTTTTCTTTTATTAATAACAGACTTTCTTTTATAGGATAATATTTTAGATATAGATGATATAGCTTTTATAGGATTTTAAATAGAATTTTAATATAGAATATAGATTTTTCATTTTAATAAATGGTTAGATTTTTTTTATAGTTTTTTATATATACAGAATAATATAGAGTTTTCTTTTAAAAGATTTACTTTTATAGAAGTTTAATTAGTGGAGTTATTAGAGTTTTTAGCTTAATCTTTTAGATTAGAGAATTATTAGAGTTGTTAGAAATTAATTGGAATTAATCATTTTGTTTAGTTGGTAATTAGGATTTATAGAAATTAATTAGATTAGTCTTCAGATTAGTTAATTGAGATTTAGTTAGGATTAATTAGATCTAATCTTTTCATTAACATGTTTTAATCCATTGTTAATCATTTCATTTCAGTTTTTTGGATTTTTCTTTATCATTTTCGTTGGGCCATCAGTGAAAAGCCCAGTTCAGAGTTTGTGGCCAATTATCCGTCCATCTCCAGAAGAATCCAGAAGAATCCAAAAATTGCATGTGGTATAAAGTCTCAGCAGCCA
The DNA here is from genome assembly GCA_963859935.3 of Lathyrus sativus. Classification (NCBI taxonomy): domain Eukaryota; kingdom Viridiplantae; phylum Streptophyta; class Magnoliopsida; order Fabales; family Fabaceae; genus Lathyrus; species Lathyrus sativus. The sequence continues at coordinate 78,435,708 of OZ012738.1, forward strand.
CGTGTTATTCAAAGGGGGACCCCACATTTTTTCACCATCATACGCCACCTCACACTCTCAGAGCCTCTCTCTCTGCCACGCCCTCACACGTGGCATCCATGCACCACTCCTTCCCACTCACTTCACCACGCGTCACCATCTGAAGCCCCACCGGTTGCATGGCCGGAGGCCATGCAACCACCGTACCAGCACATCGCCGACCACCGTAACTGAATAGTAACTATCTCCGACCACCGTGAATTTCGCCGGGAACCTCAAAAACCCAGAAATTCATCTTTTCCACATCTTCCGATCAACCTCACCAATAATATTTTCCAGATCCCGATCAACCTTCGTCCTACCTCCGATCAACCTTCCTCATACTAACATTTTCCAGAAAGATTCATCTATAAGCATCATTCAAGATACAAACGTTCATCGATCTTCTTCGTGATCTCTCCAGGATGTCTTCCATCTCCAGAAGAACATCAACAACAATGCTCAACCGTCTTCAATCCAGAAAATCACCATCACCGGTGTTCATCCTCCATCACGAGTTCATCATTCCTCACTCATCCAAGTCCAGATTCTTCATCATCAAGAGTTCATCATTTTTCCAGCAAGTCCAGATTCTTCATCATCAAGAATCACCTAACTCCAGAAACCCTCGTATGTTCTTCTTCGTCCCAGATCTACTACGCGTATCAGCTCCAAATATCCTCGTTCATGGACTCGCTACCTTCAATCCGTCCACGAGCGTTCATCAACAAGCGTTTCCAGGTCACATATCCACGCGCATCTCAATCCCTTTTCGTAAGAACACTGAAGACCATCAACGCCTCATCATTCCAGGTTCCTTCAACAAACTTAAGCCAAGATCTTCGAGCCATGGTTTGGTGTGCGTATCCGGATGTTAGATCGAGGGAGTTGTTGTTATTCGTTGATTACTTTTGCGTGAGATTGAAGACGAGAATTGAAGGAGGGTGAGGTTGAGAAAGACTGAAGGATTGAGCGGAGTTTAGGAGATTGGATTGAGGGAGAAACAAGGAGAGTAGAAGGATGGACGGAGGTTTGAACGGAGAGAGTTCAGAGCGGCGGCGACGATGCTAGGTTGAGAGAGAAGGAGAAAGAAGAAGATCCCTTAGGGTTTCAGAAGCTGAGAGAGTGAGGAAGGAGGTAGGCTGGGTTAGGATTTGGGCCTCAGGCCCAACTACGTTTTTGGATCCACACCCCCCTCCGTGTTTTTTTTTGCTGGACTATGGGCTGAGCCCACATGATTTTTGCTGCCAGCATACACCCCAGTTCACTCAGCACCTCCCCCTCCGTTTTTTTGGCAGCATTAGCTAATGGGTTGGGCCCAGTCTGATTTTTTATTATTTTTGCTTAATTCCCCCCTGTAAAATGCTGCAGTGTACCCCTCCCTTTATTTTCTTTTCTTTTATATTTTTTTATATATAGTTTTATGAAAAAAAAAAGAAATGAAAAAAGAAGTTGTTAAAAAGAAAAAGAAATAGTGAGAAAAAAATAGAAAAAGAAAAGTAAAAAAAAAACAATAAAGGAAAATATATTGAAAAAAGAAAAAGAAATAGAATAAAGAAAAAAGAAAAGAATATTGAATGTGAAAATATAGAAAAATATTTGAAGAAAGGAATGAAAAAAAAAGAGAAGAAAATAGTTGGAAAAGAATAAAAAATATTAGCATAGATGTAATATTTTTTTAGAGTACATTTTCTTTCAGCATACATTTTCATAGAGTTTATTTTGCACTTTTTAGAGGTAGAATTAGAAGTCCACTTGTTAGGGGACTTTTACATTTGATTTTTCAGGATAGGATAGGATAGTATTTCTTAGGAGATTATTTTCAGTATTCACTCATTGTAATCATTTTTCAGAATGTTAATAAAACGAGATTTGAGTTGTGGTCCCGAAGTAGCCGAACTACAGCTGCTCTGATTTCTCGTACCAGACGAGAATATGTAGGCATAGGATGCGATATCCTAGCGAGCACACTAACAACTGACTTTCTGTTCTCTCGCTGCTGTGCGATCGAGACTTTCCAGCTGACGACTGATGTAACCCTTTTTCTCTCTTGCCCGAGTGCATTTGAGACCAAGCCGTAGTTTTTCCCATAGGTTCCCGTACCTTTGAAGCCAGTTGATTTTCTCACTGCTGTGTGAGAATACCCTGTTTAGCCGTAGTTAACCTGAACTACGTCAGCTCTGATCTTCCATGCAGTGTGGAAGTACGTAGGCACAAGACGCGAAGTCTTGGCGAGCCAATTTTCCCCGTAGTCCCGAACTACGTTGACTCTGACTTTCTCTCTTGAGAATACGTAGGCATAGAGTGCGACACTCTATCGAGTCAATCCCCTTCCGTTTAGATTTAGCAGCCATAGATAGATTGTTTGCATCCTGTAGACAACCCAAGCAAGCGTGGATCCCGTCGAGTACGACGGACGTGAGGGGTGCTAATACCTTCCCCTTGCGTAACCGACTCCCGAACCCAGGTTTTGGTTGCGATGACCATACCTTTCCCCATTTTTTGCGAGGTTTACTTCGAGCGTTTCCTTTCCCTCCGTTGGGATAAATAACGCACGGTGGCGACTCTTCTGTCAGCCGGCGCCGATTTTCGCAGTAGCGACACCTATTAGGACCCAATATGCCATTGGGTACCTCCTTGTGCTAATTATTTTTTGATATGTGAAATGTGTCGAGACCACCGAGAGAAGATGGGTTCTCGACAGTGGGTGCTCAAGACACATATCTGGAGACATATCCTTATTCATAGACTTTGTGGCTAAGAAGAAAGGGTATGTAACTTATGGTGATAACAACCGCGGAGCAATACTAGGTAAAGGTAGTGTAGGTAATCCCGCCTCTACTATGATTTCCGACGTGTTGCTTGTCGAAAACCTTAAACATAACCTGCTTAGCATTAGCCAATTATGCGACAAAGGATACAATGTATCTTTTTCAAAAGATTGTTGCAAAATTGTGCATGAAAATGATAAGAAGAATATGTTTAATGGTTTTAGAGTAAACAACGTATATATGCTTGACTTAAATGAAGTATCATTAACAAGCGACAAATGCCTCATAACTATGAGTGAAGACTCATGGCTATGGCATAGGCGTTTAGCGCATGTTAATTTTGACTTACTCAATAAGGTAGTCTCAAAAGACCTAGTCTTAGGACTTCCCAAAATAAAGTTCACCAAGGATCACCTTTGTGATGCTTGTCAAAAAGGGAAGCAAACGAGGATCTCATTTTAATCCAAAAAGATAATTTCAACAACGAGACCTCTTGAACTTCTGCATATGGACTTGTTTAGGCCGTCTAGGATCAAAAGTATAGGAGGAAACTATTACGGGTTCGTAATAGTGGACGACTTTTCTAGGTTTTGTTGGACCATCTTCTTAGTAAGTAAAAGTGATACATTTGCCGCTTTTGAAAAGTTTGCTAAGCTTTCCCAAAATAAGTTAAATACAAACATAGTGTCTGTAATACCCCAAATTTTGCCCTAAGATTTGTCGTCGCATTTCATTGCATTTTTATTGCATTTAATCAATTACTAACAAATTTGTGTAGTCGTTTGACTTTTTGCAGGTAAATATCATATGGCATGCATTTTTTTTTAAAAAAGTAAAAATGACATAATTGGCAAGAGGACATGTGTAAGGAGTTGTGAGTGTGAGAGGTTGAGAGTTCGAATCTCACCTTTGTCACTTTTTTGTTTTTTATTATTTTTACTCTAAATTTTTCTATCTTTCATTAAAAAATAACAAAAATAGTTTTTTATTATTATTTAATTATTATTTTCGTATTTTAATTAAATCATTTTTTAAAATATTATTTTTTTCACTTTTTTCTAAATTATTCATAAAAATATCCAAAAAATCATAAAATAAAAAATATTGGAAAAAATTTTGTTCTTTTTATAATATTTTTGATTTTAGGAATCAATAGGATTATTAGTTTCTATTTTAAGTTTATTTTAAATTATTTAAATTTTATTTTTTTCTTAACTAATTATTTAGTTTGGGCTTTAAAATGGGCTTTAGGGACATTATTGACAATTTGGTGTTAACCCTAATTTGTTCCCTATATATACATGTGTTGCCTTGTTGAAAAAGGGGGCGGAAGGTTCAGACAGAGAGAAGAAGACACCAGAGAAGGAAAAAGGCTGTTGTTCTTACAACGCACAACCCTCATTGGCTTTAAAGGATCGGACCTCTGAGCTCTCCAGTGTTCTCTTATTCAAACCAAACCAACATTCACCGAAGCAAGCCTCCGCTTCGAAGGTTAGATTCCTAAATCCTTTGCATTTTTCATATTTATTTGCATCCTTGCCATGTTAACCTTTATTGTTGTTTAGATCCGTAGATTTTGATCTGTATGAACCATGATTGTGTCGTATAGGATTGTTTGCATGTCCATTAATTGTCTGTTTGCATTTGCAATTCTATTGTTATTTTTTATCAAAACCTTTTTCAAAATCAAAAACCTTTTTTTATTAAAACTAAGACTTTTTTTTTTCCAAAAACCTTTTTTGTTCCCGTAAACATTTTTTCCCAAAAAAAAAACCTTTTTGTTCCCGTAAACATTTTTCCCCCCCAAAAAAAAACCTTTTTTTTATTCCCAAAAACCTTTTTTGTTCCCGTAAACATTTTTTTCCCAAAAAAAAACCTTTTTTTGTTCCCGTAAACATTTTTTTCCAAAAAAAGCCTTTTTTTGTTCCCGTAAACATTTTTTTTCCAAAAAAACCTTTTTGTTTCGAAAAACATTTTTTTTTATATAATTTAAACTTTAACATTTTTTTATAATTTAAACTTAATTTTTTTTTATAATTTTAACTTAAATATTTTTTATTAAAAAATTAAAACCTTTTTTATAATTAAAATATTAAAAAAATTAAAACCTTTTCGTAAGGAACTCCTGATATTTGAGGGTTGTCTTTTATGTACCCTTTTATTACTTTTCTTTCTTTTGGCATTTCATGTGCATGCTCGAGGTTGAGATGTGCTTGTGGTGGCCACAGCCCCACACTATTTTCCTCCCTCACTTCATTCTAAGTGTCATTACATATTTTCATATTCTTCATGTTTTCAGAAATGTTTCTTTGTTTCTTTATACCCTCTGCCTTTATTACTTTTCTTATTTCTGTACCTTAATTATTCCTCCATATAATGATTTGTCATATTTTCACATTTTTTACAGTTTTATCCTTCCGAAGGATTAGGTCCAGCCTTTTGGCCGCCGAGTCAATAGCCTTACCCCTTTAATGGATCAAACCCTGTTTAGCCCAAATGTCTCGCCGTGGATAAAATTACAAAACTACCCCTAACTTTAGGTCAAAGAGTCGCCGCACTCATTTTAGGGTTTCCCGCCGCGGAATCCCTAACCTAACCCTAATTCACTTAACAATTTACAACGTAGATATTGGAGTTTCTACACTCCGCGTAAGCGTGTCCCTAAGATACGTTTATTCCCCATTGAAACCTTGGCCACAGTCAAGACGTTTCTAACCTCCCTTTTAAGGGGAACTACAGTTACTCTGATTCCATTCCCGTAAGGATATGTAGGCACAAGATGCGATGTCTTGCCGAGTAAACTTAGAATTAACCCCTAGGTCTTTTTTAATTTTCAATCCTTTGTATATACCCTAAAGCAAAATAATTAATGAAATAAATAAAAAAAATAAACAAAAGGTTCCCGTAGAGTACTACGGAAGTTTAGGGTGCTAATACCTTCCCTAATCTTAACCAACCCCCGAACCTTAGATCTCTCCCCTTTAGGTTTTTCCTTTCTTTAACCTTTCCTTCGGATAAATCAAAGACCGGTTGTAAATGAATTAAGATTCAAGTTAATCAATAGCTTGACATACAAATTTCACCGCAACAGAAAATGGCGACTTCACTGGGGATTCCTAACTATTAAGGGTTATCCCTATTTTGTTTATTTTTCTTTATATATTTGTTTTATTATATATTTTGCTCACTTGTATGTATATATTGGGGTACCTTACTTGGAGTTACTGTGTTGTGAGATAAGTCCTACACCCGGACCTGAGCGACCTTATGATAGGATGGCTGATATATTCGACGAGGCTTATAGGGAGTGAGTCCCGACTAAGCTAAATCGAGAATCACCACTCAGTTGAGACACTTTCGAAAATGGTTCGGTTGATCGAGTGTAATCGTGAAAACTTTTACCATTATCGATTGGAGTCTGTGATACTGGGAACCGTAGTACCTTTACACCATCTTGGCCTTATATAGGATGTAGTGCGGGAACTATGTGGGAGTAGTCCTACAATGGTTGCTACGCGATACTACACTCAAAAGAGGTTCTCTTGAGAATATTATTGACCCTCGAGTCAGTCGGGAAGTCGATAATATCCGAAAGATGGACTGATGACTTTGGGCACTGATTTAGAACCCTTGTTCTGCAGGTACAATCAACCTATAGTACATACCTCTTTGGGAAGGGTAGACCTTGACTCCATTCATTGTTCCTCTAAAATTAGGACCTTTGTTTGCTTATGTGCGTTTGTGCTTTGCATCCATAAAGCATCATATCATTTCTAGTTTCAAGGAATTCAAAAGTCCTTTGCAAATTCGAAAAGCCTTACATTTTAAAGTCTAAAATTTTTTCCAACTTTTTTAAAAAGCAATATTCGCAATCGCCCGTTGAAATTCTTGAAACCATTGCATGGCATCAGCATCACATTTTTGCATTGCATTTGTCCCCCGGTTTCTCATTCTCGGTTCTCTCGTCTTCCAGTGTACCTTTGAGTCGTCAAGCTGATTCCTCGACACAGATATCAGACCAGAAACGAAACAGGAGTCACTTTGATCCTATTCTCATGACTTACACAGAGCTATATCCTGACTTAGTCCGGCAAGGACTGATTACTACAAAGGCTTTACCACCTCATCTTCATCCTCCGGCTGGATTTAGGACTGATCTCCATTGTGCTTCCCATGAGGGTGCCCCAGGCCATGACTTGGAGCATTGTTTTGCATTGAAGGCTAGAGTATGTGAATTGGTTAGAACTGGAATACTTGATTTTACAGACAGTCATCCGGATGTTTAGAAAAATCCCTTGCCAGTACATCAGAAATGAAGTTTTGTCACTAGGCCTTTTGTTTCTCGTTGTTTGCATTTTCCTTATTTTGTTTAAGTTGTTTGCTTTCAATTATGTTTGTACTTTCATTAATGAAATAAGCACTGTGACTTTTGATTCAATTCATTTCCGTCCATTTATTTGCATCTTTATGCTTTATTTTTCAAATGTTTACTTCTTGTCCAAAATTTTGATATGCTAAGATCGGAGGGAGGATGACGAAAACGTTATACCCATAACTGATGTCAATATGCTTTCAATTAAACCTTGTTGACGATGTAAGGCATTGTTTCAATTCCCAAACACTGGAGAAATAAGGAAGTTAATCCCTCGTCACCCCCTTCGGGCCTAGAAGTTGGAGTTTCTTTCGTTACAAAAAACCCACAATTTTAACCTTGGGATGGGTAGTTCTCAGTTAACTTGGTTGTATGTTCATACGATACACCTTTCATTAACAAATTTTCCTTCGCACACGTCAAATAAGTGTCGAAGATGTTTTCTAATCAAAAGGTCGATGATGGTTCACCGTAATCATTAAAATCAAACAGTCACTTTCCTTCACACAAAAAAATAATATAAAAAAATCAAAAGAAGCCCGCTAAGTCAAAACCTATGAAGGAGATTTAGGCAAAACTGGGGCATCCCGCTGACTGTAAACTCTAAAATAAACAGTTCAGGCAAAATTTAGGGATAATACAAAGAGATTTTTAAATCCTTATCTTGAAAATCCTCAATGTCAAAACAATCAAATGTTGTAGGGGAGTAGTGGCTGCCTTTTCATAGGTCCCTTTGACTTCTGAATCATCGCTGCTACGATCAATGAAATCCCTAACTTATGGGAACCTGAATGCATAGTATGAGTTAACTGAGCATAGGACTGAAGATCATCACGTAGATTGGGTGGGTACAAATAAATTTTGAGCCTTTATCTTTTGTTTCATAAACCGTGAACCAGACCACATTACAACCCTCAAAAGACCTAATTGAAGCAAGGTTATTTTGAAAGTATACTACAGCAAGGTTGCGTAACCTGACTCCTAAAGATCTTTGTGAATCATTTATTTTGGCAGTACACCTTTGTTTTAAACTTTGAGCGTCTTGAACCGTTGTGTTCTGACTAACGACTCATGTATTTTCCATCTTTCAAAAATAATTTTGATTTCAAAAGTCGCATGAACTTTGCATTACCATGTTTGTATGAATATTTTTTTTTGCAAACTGGCTTTCCTCTAAGGAATTTTCAAACAATGAGAAACTTGGTCAAGTGATCTTATCAGGGGCAAGTTCCTTTTACATCCTGTCAAAGAATTAGTTCAAGATTTGTTCAAGGCAATATCTTCTCAAATTTGGTTTATCCAGAGAATTGTTCAAGACTCAGACTGGGGCAAGCCCTCCGAGGATACAGCAAAACAGTCGATTCCACGAATCAGACAGCAGAAGCAGTTATCAATTCATTTGACCTGGGGCAGTTTACTTGCATAATCCCTAAGCATTTATTCATCATTCCTACAGTGACTATCAACTTGATACAGTTTAAAAGAATGACAGTGATCTCCGTGTTGAGGAATCAGTCCTCCAGTTTTGTCATCTCACCGAAAGAGTCGAGCCTTGTCGTCGATGTCTGCATTTGCATTTGATCATATCTCATAGCATAATTCATATACATGTGCATATCTTGGGTGCTTTATTCCCCATTTACATTTCTATCTTGGGTGCTTTACTCCCCATTTACATTTCTATCTTGGGTGCTTTATTCCCCATTTACCTCTCTATCTTGGGTGCTTTACTCCCCATTTACATTTCTATCTTGGGTGCTTTATTCCTCATTTACATTTCTATCTTGGGTGCTTTACTCCCCATTTACATTTCTATCTTGGGTGCTTTATTCCCCATTTACCTCTCTATCTTGGGTGCTTTACTCCCCATTTACATTTCTAGCTTGGGTGCTTTAATCCCCATTTACATTTCTAGCTTGGGTGCTTTACTCCCCATTTACATTTCTAGCTTGGGTGCTTTACTCCCCATTTACATTTCTAGCTTGGGTGCTTTACTCCCCATTTATATTTCTTTCTTGGGTGCTTTACTCCCCATTTATATTTTTATCTTGGGTGCTTTACTCCCCATTTACATTTCTATCCTGGGTGCTTTACTCCCCATTTACATGTCTATCTTGGGTGCCTTACTCCCCATTTACCTTCTATCCTTGGGTGTTTTATCCCCCATGTACCTTTTATCCCGGGTGTTTTATTCCCCGTTTACCAGATATTCCTGGGTTTACCTAACATCATGGTGTTTTACCCCCATTTACTTTTTTTTTTCTCCCTGAGGTCGTGTTTTACTCGCGTCTTACCTTGTGGGCAAAATTTATTTACTTGGCATCATGGGTGTTTTATCCCCATTTGCGTTTTTCTCCTGAGCTCGTGTTTTACCCGCGTCTTATCTTGCGGACAATTTCTAATTTACTTGGCACCTATCAACAATTCTGTGTCGTGTCTACCCGACGTTCTTCCAGATATGACATGTCTTCTTCCCTAGTGTAATTCCTCGGTGGGTCGTCCCCTGTGACGTTGTTTCGTCTGTATCCGTGCATTTGTCATTTTTATCATACGCATCATATCAGATTCATATTATATTTAGCATTATAGTTCGTTTTGTTTTGTCCATATCATTGCATATCACTGTGTCTAAAGGCAAAATTTTCGGTTATCTGTATTTAAATCCCTCCACCATGATTTCTCGAGTCTCCGTTGCTCAAATCACCCGGTGAAGTTATTTAAATAGGGGCAACTGTAATACCCCAAATTTTGCCCTAAGATTTGTCGTCGCATTTCATTGCATTTTTATTGCATTTAATCAATTACTAACAAATTTGTGTAGTCGTTTGACTTTTTGCAGGTAAATATCATATGGCATGCATTTTTTTCTAAAAAAGTAAAAATGACATAATTGGCAAGAGGACATGTGTAAGGAGTTGTGAGTGTGAGAGGTTGAGAGTTCGAATCTCACCTTTGTCACTTTTTTGTTTTTTATTATTTTTACTCTAAATTTTTCTATCTTTCATTAAAAAATAACAAAAATAGTTTTTTATTATTATTTAATTATTATTTTCGTATTTTAATTAAATCATTTTTTAAAATATTATTTTTTTCACTTTTTTCTAAATTATTCATAAAAATATCCAAAAAATCATAAAATAAAAAATATTGGAAAAAGTTTTGTTCTTTTTATAATATTTTTGATTTTAGGAATCAATAGGATTATTAGTTTCTATTTTAAGTTTATTTTAAATTATTTAAATTTTATTTTTTTCTTAACTAATTATTTAGTTTGGGCTTTAAAATGGGCTTTAGGGACATTATTGACAATTTGGTGTTAACCCTAATTTGTTCCCTATATATACATGTGTTGCCTTGTTGAAAAAGGGGGCGGAAGGTTCAGACAGAGAGAAGAAGACACCAGAGAAGGAAAAAGGTTGTTGTTCTTACAACGCACAACCCTCATTGGCTTTAAAGGATCGGACCTCTGAGCTCTCCAGTGTTCTCTTATTCAAACCAAACCAACATTCACCGAAGCAAGCCTCCGCTTCGAAGGTTAGATTCCTAAATCCTTTGCATTTTTCATATTTATTTGCATCCTTGCCATGTTAACCTTTATTGTTGTTTAGATCCGTAGATTTTGATCTGTATGAACCATGATTGTGTCGTATAGGATTGTTTGCATGTCCATTAATTGTCTGTTTGCATTTGCAATTCTATTGTTATTTTTTATCAAAACCTTTTTCAAAATCAAAAACCTTTTTTTATTAAAACTAAGACTTTTTTTTTCCAAAAACCGTTTTTGTTCCCGTAAACATTTTTTCCAAAAAAAAAAACCTTTTTGTTCCCGTAAACGTTTTTTCCCCAAAAAAAAAACCTTTTTTTTATTCCCAAAAACCTTTTTTGTTCCCGTAAACATTTTTTTCCCAAAAAAAACCTTTTTTTGTTCCCGTAAACATTTTTTTCCAAAAAAAGCCTTTTTTTGTTCCCGTAAACATTTTTTTTCAAAAAAACCTTTTTGTTTCCAAAAACATTTTTTTTATATAATTTAAACTTTAACATTTTTTTATAATTTAAACTTAATTTTTTTTATAATTTTAACTTAAATATTTTTTATTAAAAAATTAAAACCTTTTTTATAATTAAAATATTAAAAAAATTAAAACCTTTTCGTAAGGAAATCCTGATGTTTGAGGTTTGTCTTTTATGTACCCTTTTATTACTTTTCTTTCTTTTGGCATTTCATGTGCATGCTCGAGGTTGAGATGTGCTTGTGGTGGCCACAGCCCCACACTATTTTCCTCCCTCACTTCATTCTAAGTGTCATTACATATTTTCATATTCTTCATGTTTTCAGAAATGTTTCTTTGTTTCTTTATACCCTCTGCCTTTATTACTTTTCTTATTTCTGTACCTTAATTATTCCTTCATATAATGATTTGTCATATTTTCACATTTTTTACAGTTTTATCCTTCCGAAGGATTAGGTCCAGCCTTTTGGCCGCCGAGTCAATAGCCTTACCCCTTTAATGGATCAAACCCTGTTTAGCCCAAATGTCTCGCCGTGGACAAAATTACAAAACTACCCCTAGCTTTAGGTCAAAGAGTCGCCGCACTCATTTTAGGGTTTCCCGCCGCGGAATCCCTAACCTAACCCTAATTCACTTAACAATTTACAACGTAGATATTGGAGTTTCTACACTCCGCGTAAGCGTGTCCCTAAGATACGTTTATTCCCCATTGAAACCTTGGCCATAGTCAAGACGTTTCTAACCTCCCTTTTGAGGGGAACTACAGTTACTCTGATTCCATTCCCGTAAGGATATGTAGGCACAAGATGCGATGTCTTGCCGAGTAAACTTAGAATTAACCCCTAGGTCTTTTTTAATTTTCAATCCTTTGTATATACCCTAAAGCAAAATAATTAATGAAATAAATAAAAAAAATAAACAAAAGGTTCCCGTAGAGTACTACGGAAGTTTAGGGTGCTAATACCTTCCCTAATCTTAACCAACCCCCGAACCTTAGATCTCTCCCCTTTAGGTTTTTCCTTTCTTTAACCTTTCCTTCGGATAAATCAAAGACCGGTTGTAAATGAATTAAGATTCAAGTTAATCAATAGCTTGACATACAAATTTCACCGCAACAAGTGTCAATTAGAAGCGACCATGGAGGTGAGTTTGAAAATCACTTATTTGAAGAATATTGCGGTAACCATGGTATAGATCATAACTTCTCCGCTCCACGCACTCCTCAACAAAACGGGGTTGTGGAGCACAAAAACCGTATTTTAGAAGAATTGGGAAGAACAATGATTAACGAAAGTGGTTTACCTAAATATTTTTGGGTCGACGCCATTAGTACGGCGTGTTATGTTTTGAATAGGGTGCTTATTCGCCCCATTCTAAATAAAATACCGTATGAACTTTTAAAAGGGCGAAAGCCAAATGTTTCTCACTTGCATTTGTTTGGATGCAAATGTTTTGTATTAAACAATGGAAAGGAAAACTTGGGCAAATTTGATTCCAAAGCCGATGAAGGTATCTTTCTCGGATACTCTCAATCGATTAAAGCATGTAGAATATATAATAAACGATTACTTGCTGTAGAAGAGTCTGTGCATGTTACTTTTGATGAGTCCTACCCGAGAAATGTCGGAAAGGATAGTGTTGTTCATGGTGCAGGTACATCCACTGAAGACATACTCAAAAGTGGCGAGACGGGGATTGATCAACCTGACAAAGCCAAAATTGAGGAGGATAAGGATGTACACCATGATGTAACAGAGGAAGTTCATTCGCCTTCAAACGATGATCTCCCTCAAGCGTGGAAGTCATCTAAAGACCATCCAATTGAAAACATTCTTGGAGACATCACAAAGGGTGTAACAACTCGATCGAAGCTAAGTAATTTCTGTTATCACTTCGCTTTCGTGTCACAGATGGAACCTAAAAACCCTAAGGAAGCCCTACTCGATGAACATTGGTATTTGTCAATGTAGGAGGAACTGAATCAGTTCACTAGAAATGAGGTTTGGGACCTTGTCCCTCCTCTGCGAGGTCATCGAGTAATCGGCACCCGATGGGTGTTTAGAAATAAACTGGGCGAGAACGGAGTAATAAATCGCAACAAAGCGCGTTTAGTCGCGCAAGGGTATAACCAAGATGAAGGCATCGACTATGAGGGAACTTATGCGCCGGTTGCCCGACTCGAGGCTATACGCCTTTTACTCGCTTTCGCTTGTGCGAAAGATTTTAAGTTATTTCAAATGGACGTCAAAAGTGCGTTCCTTAACGGGTTCATAAATGAAGAAGTCTATGTTGCTCAACCACATGGTTTTGAGTCTCATGAGTATCTTGATCATGTCTATAAACTGAAAAGAGCTTTGTACGGTCTCAAACAAGCTCCTAGAGCTTGGTATGAGAGACTAAGCAAATTCTTACTTGATCAAGGCTACTCAAGAGGAAAGGTTGATACTACTCTCTTCATTAAACGTCAAGGAAAGCACTTAATTCTTGTACAAATTTATGTTGACGATATCATATTTGGATCCACTAACATGAATCTCGTAAGAGAGTTTGCTGAGCTTATGCAGGGTGAATTCGAGATGAGTATGATGGGTGAACTCACATACTTTCTCGGTTTGAAAATCAAGCAACTGAAGGAAGGAACATTCGTGAGCCAAACAAAATATTGTTTGGATCTTCTCAAGAGATTTGACATGGCAAATTCAAAGGCCATTGACACCCCTATGCCAACATGTGCAAATATGAGTAAAGATGAAAGTGGTAAAAATGTTGAGGTAAAAAGGTACAGAGGTATGATTGGCTCGCTTCTCTATCTTACTGCGCCGTGTCCCGACATTATGTTTAGCGTGTGTATGTGCGCCAGATACCAATCATGTCCTAAGGAATCCCACCTAAAATCTATCAAACGCATACTTCGATACCTATCTGGTACTCCGAAATATGGACTGTGGTATTCCAAAGGTAATGATTATTCATTGGTAGGCTTCTCCGATTCCGATTTTGCCGGTTGCAAATCGGATAGGAAAAGCACCAGTGGTACGTGTCACTTATTTTCAAATTCCTTGGTCAGTTGGCACAGCAAGAAACAAGTGTTTGTTGCTCTGTCAACCGCCGAAGCGGAATACGTAGCCACCGGTAGTTGTTGTGCGCAAGTCCTATGGCTTAAACAATAACTATTGGACTTCAATTTGAAGCTAGAACGTGTTCCAATATTTTGTGACAACACCAGTGCTATAAATCTTACCAAAAATCCGGTGTTACATTCGCGTACCAAACATATAGAAATTCGACACCATTTTCTGAGGGACCATGTAGAGAAGGGTGACGTTGTCTTTGAACACGTTGATACTAAAAACCAACTAGCGGATATTTTCACAAAGCCGCTAGCCAATGAGCCCTTCTTTCATATCCGTCGAGAACTTGGTATTCTCGACATTTCTGATCGGGTTTAACACTTACTACGTTCATAATTAATCTATTTACAACTATGCTTTTGTACCACTCACAAGTTTAGAGTTTGTTGCAAGTACAAATATGTGATTAACAAGTGTGGTCGGTATACAGGTGATATTGCTCCTTTCTCTCTCTTTATATCTCTCTCTCTCTAAACATTCATGACTTAAAACTAACTATATCGTTCGACAATCATGGTACTTATATATGTATATGACTTTTGCTGCTGATACTATGTGTGTTGAATGCAAATCATATTGTGAAAGGGTGAATAGGCATGATAAATAGGCAAGTGTGGCATTCTGCATAATATGAAACTGAAAAATTGGGTTTTTGAAGGTTATGAGTCGACCTAAACAGGACAACGGTCGACGCATGCTGTAAACTTTCAAAATTATCAAAAAATGTACAGTATGCGTCGACGCATGCAGGGGCTATGGTCGACGGCTCGCGTAAAAACCCAGAATTTTTTTCTTTTGAAAACCGTTCCAAGTTTCCATTCCTCTACATTTAATGTGCAGTCAACTTTTGTTATGATTTGATATGGCATTTGTCTTGTAAATTGCATCTAGGCATCTATTGTGTCCTCTTGTCTCCTCCCTCTTCCCAAAAACCCTAAAACCTCTCTCTATTAAAGGGAATAGTCTTCATCTTCTCCAAAATTATCCTCAACTACTCTCTTCAAAGTTCATCTCTACAAATTCTCCAAAAATCATCATCAATGGCTTCTTTTCTCCGCAAAAATACAAGTAAGAGATCAAGGGCCTCATCATCATCTGCTTCAGTCCCCATTACCGCTGTTTCACTAGTTCATCCACCTGCTGTTGAAAACTTCAACAAGAGTCTCAGCAAAAGAGCCATAGTTCCACAACATGCTTTCTACCAGGCAACAGGGGAGCGCTTGCATCTCACCCAAATTCTGTCTGCTAGAAGTTCAGGGGTTCTTCAATTTTCTGGAGTGCAACACAAAGTATAGTGAGGATTTGGTCCGGGTGTTCTACACAAATCTGCGGGGTAACTTTCAAGATCAACATTTCCACACTTCTGTCGGCAATAAACTGGTAAACATAAATTCTGAAGTATGGAACAAGTATTTTGATTTGACTGTCGATGCTGATGCACCACCTCTACATGAAGTAACGGACACTCGTACGGTGCCAGGGTATGAATTTAAGAGCGCTCTGAATGTCATGCTCAAAAGACCCTATCCAGATGCCATTATCAACAGTGATGCCTTTCCTAGAACGGTCACAGTCGGGAAACTCAGTACAGGGGAGCGCATCCTTCAGTGGATTGTCGCTCGTATACTACGACCGAAAAAAGGTGGACTGTCCCGTGTCGAACAAGTTGAGGTACATCTCATCTATATATTGAAACATAAGATCAAAATAAACTGGCCATACTATATTGCAAGCAGGATTTTTGCTCTGAGAGACTCAAGTAGAGGCACTGCTTTAGCCTATGGGTCGTTTATTTCGGAAATTCTTGCCGCAACAAATGTTGTATACCCAACATTTCCTTGTGTTTCAGTCCCCTCAGACAAAGAATTTAGCACCAAAACCCTTGCAATAATGGGGTATTTTTGGTGTGCTGAACGACGATCATACAGATTTGTCCGTCGCGCCAATATTCCTCTGGTGACTCGTGACAGTTCCGATGACAGCTCTGAAGAAGAAAGTGAAGAACAAGGTGAAGAAGACGATGATGAAGAAGATATAGCTGTAGAGGTACAAGAACCTGTCTGTGAGTCTCAAGACTATCATCAATCTCCAATTCAAGATACGCCTCCAAATACCGATTGGGTCCAGTATTCAGCTCCATCAGAAGCACAAGAAGACGATTATACAAATCAGGGATGGGGTGAATGGCAATACACAGGCTGGACTACCCTGGGTAGATTCTACGACCCATATCACGGCTACCCTCAAGACTATCAACCTTCCCAGCACTCATCACCTCCTCCACCTTCGGACAACTCTGAAGTCATAAATATGCTGCAGTCCATGCAGTTAGATTAACAAAATTTCATGAGGAGTCAAGATACTCAAATGGAGCAGATTAGAGCTGAGCTTCATACCCAAAATGAAAGGTTAAATTCATTTTCGACTCGGATGGACGCCCGTATTGAAGCTCTGGTTGAATCACATGAAAGGCAAGACTTGGAAATCACTGACTCTCTTCATCACCTCAACATGTCCGTAGAAGCCTTTCTGGACTTCTCGGATCCTTACCGCAATCCCGATACTGCATACCGGGGGAGGGGCCGAGGTCGGGGTCGGGGATATTAGTTTCATAGTTGCATATTTCATAATTGCATATGTGTTTCGTCTATGTACTTTTCATTTTTTCCGTATTATGTGTGCCTGAATATTCACCTACTTTGCATGTTCTCGTAATTATCTATTAATTCAAGTTACTTTTGTTCATTATCATGCTTATGTGTGAACTTTGGTAATTTACTATCACCTATTGTATGTTCTCTGTTAATTGATGCGTTCTCCTTCTCTTTTTGATGGTGTCAAAGGGGGAGAAGAACATGTAGCAAACTAGCCAACACCAAAGCCAAGTCAGGACATTAACAACAGTTGATGGCTGTTTGTTCTACAACCTTATATTACAAAAGAAAGGGGGAGCTTGTGTATACATGTATGTATACATTGCATATTTGGTGTTTTAGTTGTATACAGGTTGTCATCATCAAAAAGGGGGAGATTGTGGAGGCAAATCGCCACACATCACACAAGTCTGCAAGACATTGGTCAATCCAGGTTTCGATGATGACAAATTCCCTGGATAGATTGGAAATTATAAACTCCAGATCTACTAAAACAGATGCAACGTATCACCCACCATATCCTTTTATACTTGTCTTAAAACTGCTTTAATGAATATACTATGTGTAGATAAAATGCAATCATGACCAAAGGCATGAAAGACCACAAACTGATGAATTTTTGCAGGTTTGCAGGGCATGAGTCGACCATAGGGTCGGCGTATGCATCAGAGCAATTCTCCACTAGTCAGCGCACAAGGCAATGAGTCGACCATAGGGTCGGCGCATGAGGGAAAAACTTTCCAACGTGTCAGCGCGTAAAGGCATGAGTCGACCATAGGGTCGGCGCATAAGGGAAATAGTTTTCAACGGGTCAGCGCACGCCGATTATATGGTTGACACATACTGATGAATTTTCCAGATTTCCAAACAACACAGGCCATGCGTCGACATACAGACCTGCTGCGGGCGACCGTTCGCGCGGAAATTCTGTTTTTAAATGACTCCCTCTTATATTTGAAATACTGTTATGTCTAAAATTGGGTTGGCACTATATATACTTGTTTAACCACTTGTGTCATTTCAACATTTGATAATCTTTTGATTCATGTGTTCAAAAACAAGAAAGAGTGAAATAGGTGTCCAAGATTCATCATCTTCATCTTCAACATCTCACAACATTTCAATTACACACAATCATTTTTGAAATGCATTTGTGAGAGATTCAAGGTGATAAGGTTTGAAGCTTAGATTGGAGAATCAAGTTCGGATTGAAGCTTGTGACATGTTATTTCTTGAATAAAACCGTTGGGGTTTTACCCTCCAAGATTGGTTTGAATTTTGGGGGTTTTTGGACGAGATTCTTCATCAAGGGTCAACCGAGCAGTGGTGATTGTGAAGAGGTGTTCTTCACAAGTCTAGTAGCGGATTCAGTGATTTTGAAGGGAAGATCTCGGGGTCGATTTGTTGCTGTTGAGATCAGCCGGAGCCGAAGGTTTGAACAACAACGTGTTATTCAATAAGGTGGCTGGAGTCGGAGGTCCATCAACACAAATCGGAGGACTTGATTCATCTTGAATCAAGGGGTAAGGAGTGAAAGCAACTTTCAACACATTGAGATTTCTGTTGTATATTTGTTGCTCAATCCTTGTATAAACTGTTACATTCAACAGGTGATATCTATAAAATCTATCTCAATTCTAGTTTTAGAATTGAGGGCAGACGTACCCCGAAGCGAGGACGATGGGGGAACTGCCTCACCAAATACTTGTCTTCTCTATTTTTCAGCATTTACGTTATAGCTCAAAATAAGTAATTTTTGTATAAGCTCTATTGTCAAAATTGTGAAATCAATTGAGTAAGAGGTTAAAACTCTATTTTTGACTCCAAAGTACAACAAGACATTGTACTAGGCTAGTTGGAATCACTTACTCAACATAAATATCACTTGGAGTGTTTTGCACACCAAGTGTTTGACATATTGCTTGAACCAAAATTATCTTACTTGTGTATCTAGTTTTGGTTTGCTCTTTGAATCATTGGAACTAGGAATCCTTACAACTGAAGTAGATAATTGATAAGTGTGATTAGTGTTGTGATTCTATTTTCCAAATTATCATTAATCCAAAGGCTTACGCATATCCGGTTTTCCAATAACCGTTCGTTTTAGACTATATTTTCCTCTGCCACTTTCGCACTTAAAACATTTTTAAAACCAATTTTTAAATTGGTAGCGCCGACTCAAATTTTAATTGGGGATCTATTCATCAGAGGCAAGAAGTATGGATTAGTCATTGTTGATGACTACAACAGATGGACGTGGGTGAAATTCCTAAAACACAAGGATGAGTCACATTCTGTGTTCTTTGACTTCTGCAAACAAGTCCAGAATGAAAAAGATTTTAAAATTGTTAAAGTCAGAAGTGATCATGGTGGCGAATTTGAAAACAAATATTTTGAAAAATATTTTAATGAAAATGGCATTGCTCATGATTTCTCCTGCCCTAGAACTCCACAACAGAATGGAGTTGTAGAGAGGAAAAATAAAACTTTGCAAGAAATGGCCAGAACCATGATCAACGAGACTAATCTGGCAAAGCATTTTTGGGGCAGAAGCAATAAACACAGCTTGTTATATTTAGAACAAAGTGTCTGTAAGACCTCTTTTGGAGAAGACTCCCTATGAATTGTGGAGGAACAGAAAGCCCAACATTTCTTATTTCCATCCTTTTGGATGTGTATGTTTTATGTTGAATACTAAAGAGAATCTGAACAAGTTTAATTCTAAAGCACAGAAGTGTTTCATGTTTGGGTATTCTGAATGCTCTAAAGGCTACAGAGTATACAATACTGAAACACAGATTGTGGAGGAATCTATACATGTTAGATTTGATGATAAGCTTGGCAATCAAAACCCAAAGCAGCTTGTTAATTCTGCAGATAGAGAAGTAATTCTCACAAACTCTGAAGACTCAGAGGCAGAAAAGGCTCAAGTGAAAGAACCTGAAGCAATGCCAGATGCAACTCCATTGGCTACTCAGATGAACAATTTGAATATTTCTGAAGAACCTAATGTTAAAGTATCATCTTCCAGAATCAAGGCCTCTCACCCAGAGGATGTGATAATTGGGAAGAATGATGACTCTATCAGAACAAGGTCTTTCCTCAGATCATCTGCAACGTCACTTTTTGGGTTGGTGTCTATCATTGAACCAACTTCTGTTGATGAAGCTCTGAATGATAATGAGTGGATACTTGCTATGCAAGATGAGCTGAATCAATTCACCAGAAATGATGTTTGGGATCTGGTACCAAGACCAAAAGGATTCAATATTATTGGAACCAAATGGGTCTTCAGAAACAAATTGAATGAGCAAGGAGAAGTTGTAAGAAACAAAGCAAGGCTAGTTGCTCAAGGGTATAGTCAGCAAGAAGGAATTGACTACACAGAGACTTATGCTCCTGTGGCCAGGTTAGAGTCTATACGTTTACTCATTTCTTTTGCTGCACAAAATAACATCACTCTTTATCAGATGGATGTTAAGAGTGCCTTCTTAAATGGTATTATAGAAGAGGAAGTTTATGTTCACCAACCTCCTGGTTTTGAAAATGATAAATTTCCGGAACGTGTTTTCAAACTTAAGAAATCACTCTATGGCTTGAAACAAGCTCCCAGAGCTTGGTATGAAAGGCTGAGTAATTTTCTTTTGGAAAAGAATTTTATCAGAGGCAAAGTGGACACACCTCTCTTCTGTAAATCATTTAAGAAAGATTTGTTAATTTGTCAAATTTATGTAGATGATATTATATTTGGATCTACCAATGTTATGATGGGAAAGGAGTTTGCTCTTTATATGCAGGTTGAATTTGAGATGAGCATGATGGGAGAACTCAGATTCTTTCTGGGTATCCAAGTCAATCAAACTCCAGAAGGCACCTACATATATCAGACTAGTATGTGAAGAAGCTTCTGAAGAAGTTTAATATGACTGAAAGCAAATTGGCCAAGACTCCAATGCATCCTACAAGCACTTTGGGTAAGGAAGAGGTAAGTAAGAAAGTAAATTAGAAACTCTACAGAGGTATGATTGGTTCTCTTCTGTATCTGACTGCTTCTAGACCTGATATTCTACTTAGTGTTTGTCTGTGTGCCAAATTCCAATCAGATCCTAGAGAATCTCACATAACAGCTGTTAAGAGGATTCTAAGGTATCTGAAAGGTACTACTAATGTGGGTTTGTGTTACAGAAGATCTGATGATTATAAATTAGTTGGATTCTGTGATGCTGATTACGCTGGAGGAAGAGTTGAAAGAAAAAGCACTTCTGGAAGCTGCCAGTTTCTTGGAAGTCATTTGATCTCTTGGTTCAGCAAAAAGCAACCCACTATTGCGCTTTCAACAACAGAAGCAGAATACATTGTTGTTGCTGGTTGTAGCACTCAAATGCTCTGGATGAAGAGTCAGCTAGAAGACTATCAAATCCATGAGAGTAATATTTCTATCTTCTGTGATAATACTTCTGCTATATGTTTGTCTAAAAATCCTATTTTACACTCTAAGGAAAAAAATATAGAGATAAAACATCACTTCATCAGAGACTATGTTCCGAAGGGAGTTGTCAGTTTAAACATTGTTGATACAGATCATCAGTGGGATGATATATTTACAAAACCCCTTGCTGAAGATAGATTCAAATTTATTCTGAAAAATATAAGTATGGATTTCAGTCCAGAATAAAATGTTTATCAGAAGAAATTTTTCTCAGATGAAAATGTTTTGACTCTGAAGTATTTCATCTATTCATTTATTATTTATTATTTTATTCTTTGTGTGCAAATCTGAACTAACAAACCTCAGAGGATCTGAACGTTGGCTAACGTTTCATTTCTCAAAGAAGTTTCAGAAGCACATGCAAGAAAACACATGTAACTCTGAATCTGAAAAGGTGGAGTGCACAATACTAAATTGACGTTTGAGGTACTGTTTTTGAACATTGAGTTTCTTGTTTTCCCCCTAAATTGTCAGAATCATTAATTGTTTGAAATGATTATATTCTCTTCATTAAATGCTAAGTGGTAAGCGTGTTGAACGTGTGACTCTTGTGTGCCATAATTTCTTCTATAAATGCCACAACTTTACACATTTCATATTTTTCAGTCTCACGAACACCTTGTATGCATTTCTTCTTGTTCCATTGTTTCCATCTCTCTCTCAAACCCAAACATCTCAGAAATCCTAAATCTACAAGTTCATCAATGGCAACTTCATCATCAACGTCTGCTCAGTTCCAATCTTCAATGGCTGATGTTTCTTCCTCAAACATGGGTGTTGTTGCATTTAAGGAACCTATAAGAACTTTACTCACACTAGTTGACAAGTTGGAAGTCTTGTGTGAATCTATTGTCAACTTTGAATCGTTTGCTGAAAATGGGTATGATCTTCGTCCCATTGTTGATGCACAGTGTTGGACTAAGTTTTTTGACAGGTTAATGGGACCAGTCTATCCTCGTCTGGTGAAGGAATTCTGGATACATGCTTCTACTTGCCCTAAGTTCATCGTTTATTATGTTCTGGGTAAATAAATTGTTATTACTGAAGACTTGATAAGGAATCTCATAGGGTATGAGGAAACTGATTGAGTCACCAATATGCCATCTGGGTGTGTGGATATGTCTGATGTGTATAGAGAAGTTTGCTCATTTGGAGAAGCTTCTAACAAGGTTAAGGATTTGAAGCCAGCTTACAGAATCTGGGCTAAGATTTTCATGAGCTGCATTCATCATAGAAAATCTTCCAATTCTCCAGACTATGTTAACACTGATCAGCTATACTTCATGTATTGTCTGAGTCAGAGCACCAAGGTGGATCTGACATATCTTCTGTTTAATCATCTGTGGACACATGTTAAACAGTCAAAGGAAGAGGTCAGAACCTAAAATCAGAAGCTGAGGAACTGGATTCCAATGGGAAGACTTATCTCAGACATTCTGACTGAGAATGGTCTTGTTGGTCATCTGGTAGAAGCTAGATTGAAGGAAGAGCTAGATTCTGTAATTGGAAAACCTCTGAATGGGAAGAGTCTTCAGAGGATGAAAGTTGTAGAAGAAGTTACTTCTGCTTCAAAGAAAATCAATGCTGAAGAGGTTACACAAAGAAGGGTTCCAGTTGAAAATTTTCCTATGTTCTTTGCTAATGAACCAAGGGAGATTATTCAGGATTACAATACAAAGTGTCTGAATGATGGAATTCCTCTACCAGCAAATCTGGTTCAGAAGGCAGGTGAACCTACTCCAGATCTTTATGAGGCCAGACACAAGAAGAAGAGAAAGGTTGTTGAAGAAGAATCTTCTAAACCTAAGAGGAAGGCCACTGGTGAAGCTGCTGCTGTCAAGCCTAAAAGGGTCAAGAAGAAAAATGTCAATCCTCCAGAGGCAAGTCTAGACGAGATTCTGGAAACTGTCAAAGAGGTATTAACATCTGATCAAACTCTCCATGAACCTATACCATCACCTTCACCCTCTCCTCCTCGTGTTTCTAAACCTAAGAAACCTTCTGTTACAACTTCTTCTGTACCCCAACCTCTAGCAACTCCATCTGAAAAGTATACATCTGAACCAACACATTCTCAACCATCTGATATTCCCCCATCTAATAACCAAACACCTGCACCACAATCATCTGTAATTCCCCCACTAGAACCACAAACTTCTAAACCTATAGAACCAACACCAGCAGAACCAACACCACAAGAACCAGAACAACAACAACAACAACCAGAACAATCTATTCCTTCCATTCTTCAACCAGAACCTATCCAACCATCTGAATCAAATATTTCTAATTCAGATATCTTGGACATCCAACCCCTAACAACTGTCTTTGAAATTTCTTCAATATCTTGTCATTCATCTGAATCATCTGATTCATCTGAATCATCTGATTCATCTGAATCTGACTTGCCACCAGAAATAAACTCATCACCATCTCTTCGTGGCTACGAACCTAGAATATCTGAGTTCATATCTTTTGCTTCTTTCAAACCTCATCCTGTTGATCCCCTTCCATCTGGTCTAAAAATCAAAAACTTTTATACCAGAATAGAAGCATCTGACCCTACCATTCCACATAAACCTATTTCTTCAACTATCCTTCCTTCTGTACTTCAAGACTATCTAAAACATATACCTGACATCATTCCATCAGAACCTCTGCTATCTCAAAACTCTGTTTTTACCCCCTATACTTCTACACCATTTGATGTCATTCCCTCTGATCGCGACTTTCTATGTCTAATACAACTAACTGCAAGTGCACAGTCTATCGCGTAGTAATAAAAGATATCGATCCCACAGGGACTCGTAATCAAACTAGTGTTCTCGGGAGTTACTATGTTTAGCTAGGTAGGATATGTTTTAAGGGAATAAGATTGTCACTAAAAGGGGGAACTAAGATTACTGTTTAGATTTTGATTATGCAAATCGGTCTCAGTCATGCTACCGTATCCTGGTGTCAAGGTTCTCGTGGCAAGTTCACCCTGTTTGTTCTAGCGCAATCACATTAAGCCCGTTGTCCGCACACTTTCATGGCAAGTCGACCTGTTAGTGAATATGACCTTGTTTTTGTTTTTGATCTTCTTCATTGATCATAATTTGGTGTCATTGATTTTTCAATGAGTTTTTCGTGCCGTTGGGCTAAATGCTCGGGTGAGGAGCACCTAACTTAGAAGGAAACGTATCTTATATTCTTGGGCTTTTTAGCTCTCTTTTCATGATTTTTCATTTTTTTGGAGATCATACACTTATTTGCATCGGTCGCTCGCTTAGAAGTGTTTTTAGGATGGTGTTGACTGCTAGTATAAACTACTTGGGGTTGAGTTTGCGTAGACACTTGAGACTTTGGTACACGTAGGTGGTGAAACCGACTCGCATAAACTAGAGATCTAAGGTGTCTGGACGATACTGGTTTTGTTAGAACTGTCGTTTCCTCGGAGTTTCAAAACTCGGTTTTGAACTCAGGTGCATTCTCGTGATGCTTTTGCTTTTGAGGAATAAATGAAAGTTTTTGTTTACGTTGAATAATGCGGGGATTGTTTGCGTAACGTGAAAAATATATAGACGAGCTTTATTTGCTAGAAATAGAAAGTGTAAAAATAGAAATTACTAAAATTCAAAGTGCAGTGAAATGGAAATACAGGAAATAAGGGAAGTTCAGAATACAGTGGAAATAAGGCTCCGCTCCCACACTATCTCGATTAGTGTCCTCACTGATTCTTGAAGCATGCGAGAGGGAGATACAACTGAAAATGAAAATACAAAATATAGTAAACAATGAAGGAAAAAAATGAGAATCTAGTCCCGGGGTCTGTCACGTCCACGCTGGCGTCCTCTGGATCTAGCAAGGGCTACTCTGTCCTCATAGCTCATGGCTCCGGTATGGTAGACCGTGTCTCGGAGTCCTTCGACCTGCAGGGTCAGATTCGCTAGACTCTCAGTGATCGTAGCTTGGCCGGTGTGAAGTTGTTGCATTTGAGTCCGGTGCCAAGCTTCGAACTGGTCAGCTCGCTGGTTCTGCTGCTGCAGCATCGTGAGTATCTGTGTCTGCTGGTCTAGGGAGCGACGGAGGTCCTCTTCGGTGTAGTCGGGCACGGGATGGTTACGGCGGCGGCGAGAAGATGTACCTACTGGAGGAGGAGGCTGCGATGCCTCTGGCTGCTCGGACCTGTCCAACTCAGCTTGGATTTCATCGTCGGAATCATGAGTGGGATCCTGAGTAGGAACAGCGGCAGCAGGAGGGGCAGTGAGGTCGAACAACCAGTTGGTACGGTCCTCTGGATGGATGCGGGTGCGGGACGGAAGGATGATGCTTCTGACGGTCTTGCCACGCACAATCGGATGATATTTCCCGTCAGCTCGGGAGCGGATGAGATGGGAGGCCCTGCAGTGGTCGGTATCAAGGAACACCGAGGGGATGAACTGGAGGTGCTGGAGGCGGTCGCCAAGGTTCAGCCCAAGTGCAATGGCCGTGACAATCCCGCCAAAGTAGAATGGCTTCGAGCCACGGTTGCAGTTGGCCTGAATGTGAGCCAGCAGAAACGGGGCAGCGTTGACGGGTTCATTGTTGAAGACGCAGTGCAGAAAGAAGAGCTCCTTGGAGTTCACTTTGTGGTTGCTGTCTCTGGCGAAGATAGTGTTACTCAACGCTCTGTGAAAGTACCTGATGGCGGGGTTATGGATGTGAGTGGCGTGCAGGGAGTCCCAACCATCGGCATTTAGGTCGGTCAACTGATACCACAGCGCGAAGGCTTCGTGCTGGAACTGGTCAGTGATGCGGCTATGAGCGTTGTCGCCGCGGGGTAACTATAGGATGCTGGCGATTTCATTCTGATTCACTTGATAGTTGACGCCGAACATTCGGAAACAAGCGGCACCTGTGTGCTGGTTGAGTTCGCCGCTGCTGGTGACGTACGAGAACGAACTCAAGAACTCAAGGGTGAGTTGTTCGTAGGTCGGCTGGGGGTTGGTGCAGAGGTTCCAGATGCCCGCTCGTTGAAGCATCCAGGTTACACCTTCAAGGAGTCCGAGCTCCGTAAGTGATGGAAGGTGCAGGTAGTGAGTTGGCTGGAGTGACCTCTGATGAAATGCAATGTACTGTGCTCGTTGTCTGTCGCCTAACTCGCCCTCAGGGAAGGAAATGTTGCTGACATCTGTGTTTCCGGCCATTGTTGAAGATGGAGAGGTTTCGAAAGTTATGGGGTTTTTCGGCAGAGAGGGAAAATTGACAGAACGGTGGTTTGGAGGTTGAATTTGGAGTTAAGGTTTATAGGGCAATGTGGGAAGGATGAAAATCGTAGTGGGGTATGAATTTTGGAAGTTTGAAAGTGATAATGGGGGGAGTGGAGGGCAACACGAACCCTGTTTTATCAGATAGCAGTTATGGGCTGCGTGACGGTCGTCACAAAGGTGTGACGGTCGTCACCCGCGTGACGCTCGTCATGGGACTGTGACGGTCGTCACAGCAGCAAAATCTGCAGAACGCAGAATTTTGCTTTGAGGGCGTATTCGTGGTGATTTTAAAGCTTAGTATTGATACGGTGACGTAATATAACAGCGAACAAACAACAAATAATGCGAAAACAGAATAATTGAATAAAAACTAGAATTGAAATAACATAAAATGGAAACAATTGTATGTAGTACATAATGAAACGAACAATGCGAAAAATCCAAATGATGAAATGAAACTAGACTAGACTAGACTAAACTGAAACTACTGCTATGAGCTAATGACTAATCTTTTCGTGCCTTCAACTCATCGAATTTCTGTGAATAGTAGTCGAGTTGGTCACAGACTAGATCCATGAAGCCTACCAGGTCACTGTGCATGCCTGCGATATCAGCTTTTACATTAGTCAGAGCTTTATCAACGTCGTCCAATCTGAGTAACACGGTATCCATTTTGTCGGTGGTTTCCTCAGGGATAGGCTCAGGATAAGTATTATAGTGTGGAGGAGTCATAGGGTCTACTTCAGTTTCGGAGGCGGCGTCCTCATAGTACATGTAGTCGTGTGCCTCAGAGATGTGGTC
This sequence comes from Lathyrus sativus, assembly GCA_963859935.3. Lineage (NCBI taxonomy): Eukaryota > Viridiplantae > Streptophyta > Magnoliopsida > Fabales > Fabaceae > Lathyrus > Lathyrus sativus. The sequence continues at coordinate 78,463,185 of OZ012738.1, forward strand.
ACTGTCATACATATAGTCCTGGGGTGTTGACTGTGGTGAAGGAGGTCCCATAGGCTCATCCAATTCGCAGAGCCAGTTATCCTTGTTGTGGATGCTTGTCATCAGATGATCAGGCAGTGTGAATAGCTGTACTGGTTTTTCGTTAATAAGGTACTCATACGGTCCAGGTCCCATAGTCCCTAAGATGCGCCTGTTAAAGCAGAATTGTATGTTCATGGGTCTGATGGTACCAAAACGAGTGCTGGCATTTAGATGGAATCTAAGGCCAAGCTCTTGGGCAATCATTGTTACTAGTCCTCCTATAAGAATAGGTGTCTGAGGTTCCAGCGTGAGGCGTTTGAAGGATCTCATCATGAAAGGCACTGCATTTACTGTCCGTCCCTGAGAAGCACAGAACATGATGAATAACTCCTCCTTAGACACTGTGGTAATATTTTCTTCTTTTCCAAACAAGGTGTGAGCTAGTATCTTATGGAAGTATCTGAAGGCGGGGTTATGAATGTCATCATTGTACATTTTGTCTGGTTCAGGGTGATAGTCGCCTGTGATTCTACCCCAGAAGTGATCGAGTTGCAAATCAATATCGTCATCTTCTGCACTGATGAACACATGCGGTCCGCTAGGGAATCCTAGGAGGTTAGCTAGTGACATCCTGCTGTGGGTTTGGTCCATTCCAAACAATCGGAAAGTAATCAACTCTGTGCTGGATCCAAAACCATAGTTGGGTGTATATCTGAAGGAACTAAGGAATTCATAGGTAAGATCCTTATAGGTAGCGAAACGTGTTTTCAGAGCAGTGTTCTCCCAACCAAGTTGATTGAACAGGTATTGGATGCTATCCGTGATCCCTAGTTTATCCATAGTAGCCTTATCATAATACAGCGTTAAGGCAAATTCTCTTTCGGTCAGTGCTGCAAATCTTGCCTTTTGATCGAGTCCTCGGAAGTGAACCTTTGTGAAATCGTACTCGGCCATATTCGCAGGTAATTCGGAGAAAACAGAAGAGATGTTTTGAAGGCTTTAAAAATCCTGAAAAGTTTAAAACAAGAAATTGAAGTCAGGATTTTTAGAAACGAAAAGTGGTAGAAACAAAAAGGCAAAAGAGAAAAAATAAAATAAGAATAAAAGTACGAAAATGAACGAAAGTAGAAAGTAGTAGTAATTTTAGGATTTTTGTTGGATTTTTCAAAGTAGAATTTTAAGGAAAAATGAAATGCAATGACGAGGGAAATTTGGGTTGCCTCCCAGTAAGCGCTGTTTTTAACGTCTAAAGCCTGACGATAGCTTGGTGAGAAGCTATTCGGGTGTCTGAGCTGGAAGCTCAAGCAATGTTATATTGCTGACTTGAAGACTGTTGTCGTTATTATTGTAATGTTTTAGACGTTGCCCGTTTACGATAAACGGTGCATTCGTCTTATCGGTAATTTCAGCAGCTCCACTCTGAAGTACTTTAGTCACTTCATAGGGTCCAGACCACCTAGATTTTAGTTTTCCTGGGAAGAGTTTTAATCGTGAATTGAAGAGCAATACGATGTCTCCCACACTGAATTGTTTCCTGATTGAACGTTTATCATGCCACTTTTTAGTTCGCTCTTTGTAGATACGGGCATTTTCGTAAGCGTCTAGTCGAAGTTCTTCCAACTCGTGTAAGTTCAAGATTCGCTTTTCTCCTGCCTCGGTGTAGTTGAAGTTGAGTGTCTTAATGGCCCAGAAGGCCTTATGCTCTAACTCTACAGGGAGATGGCAGGATTTACCGTAAACTAATTTATAGGGGGTAGTACCTATCGGTGTCTTAAATGCGGTCCTATAAGCCCATAAAGCTTCTTGTAGCTTTGATGACCAATCTTTTCTCGAGGTAGCGACAATCTTTTCCAAGATCTGTTTTATTTCTCTGTTTGAGACCTCTACTTGTCCGCTAGTTTGCGGATGATAAGGTGTAGGTACTCGGTGCCTGACTCCATATCTAGAAAGAAGTTTATCGAATATTCGTGATATGAAGTGAGATCCTCCGTCACTAATGACGAGTCTGGGTACACCGAATCTAGGAAAGATTGTGTTCTTGAAGAGTTTGATTACTACTCGTGCGTCATTTGTTGGAGCAGTTATGGCTTCTATCTATTTAGACACGTAATCGATAGCGACGAGTATGTAATTATTACCAAAAGAAGGAGGGAAAGGTCCCATGAAATATATTCCCCAGACGTCGAAGATTTCTACCTCTAAGATTCCTTTCTGAGGCATTTCATCGCGTCGTGAGATGTTTCCAGTTCGTTGGCATCTATCGCACTTTTGCACAGCGATGTGAACGTCTTTCCAGAGATTAGGCCAGAATAGGCCGGCTTGGAGACTCTTAGCGCACGTCTTGGACGTACTAGCATGACCACCGTATGGTGCTGAGTGGCATTGGGAAATAATATTTTCTATTTCTTCCTCTGGGACACAGCGACGATATATGTTGTCGGCCCCTCTCTTGAAGAGTAGGGGTTCGTCCCAATAATAGTGTTTCAGATCGTGGAAGAATTTCTTCTTTTGCTGATAAGTAAGATCTGGTGGAAGCACGCCCGCAGCAAGGTAATTAACGATGTCAGCATACCAAGGTAATGTGACTCGGGCATAGACGGCTTCTACGGTTTTTTCGAATTCTGGATCTTCCGAGATTGCATTGGGTGTGTCACTTTCTAATTTGGCTATCAGACGTTCGTACGGGAAGTCGTCATTTATCGGTACTGGTTCGTGTCTGATGCCTTCTATTCGGGATAAGTGATCCGCAACAACGTTCTCGGTTCCTTTCTTATCTTTGATTTCTAAGTCAAACTCTTGTAGTAACAGGATCCATCTCAATAGTCTTGGTTTGGCATCCTTTTTGCTTATTAGGTATCTTATGGCAGCGTGGTTTGTGTATATTATAATTTTTGCTCCTACTAAGTAAGAACAGAATTTGTCAAGCGCAAAGATAACTGCTAGAAGTTCCTTTTCTGTGGTAGCGTAGTTCATTTGGGCAGGATCCAAGGTTCTACTGGCGTAGTAGATAGCATGGAGTTTCTTGTCCTTCCTTTGTCCTAGAACTGCGCCTACAGCGTAATCACTCGCGTCGCACATGATTTCAAACGGTAGTCTCCAATCTGGTGGTTGCATGATTGGTGCGGTGATAAGGGCTGATTTTAATGTTTCGAATGCTTTTAAACAGTCGTCGTCGAAGACGAACTCAGCATCTTTCATTAACAGGCCGGTCAAAGGTTTTGTGATTTTCGAGAAATCTTTTATAAATCTTCTGTAGAAACCGGCATGTCCTAGAAAACTCCGTATTTCTCGTACGGATTTTGGAGGTTGGAGATCTTTTATAATCTCTATTTTAGCTTTGTCTACCTCAATCCCTCTATCTGATATGACATGTCCTAGAACTATTCCTTGTCGGACCATAAAATGGCATTTCTCCCAATTTAGGACGAGGTTTACTTTTACGCAACATTCTAGTACCATTTCTAAGTTTTGTAAGCATCCTTCGAAACTTTGTCCACATACCGAGAAATCGTCCATAAACACTTCCATAATGTCGTCTATGAAATCTGTGAAGATTGCCATCATGCATCTTTGGAAGGTTGCTGGAGCGTTACAGAGTTCGAACGGCATTCGGCGGTAAGCAAAAGTACCGTAAGGACAGGTGAATATAGTCTTTTCTTGGTCATCAAGATGGATGGGAATTTGGAAGAATCCTGAGTAGCCATCTAGATAGCAGAAATATGAATGTTTGGCTAGTCTTTCCAACATTTGGTCTATGAAGGGTAACGGGAAGTGATCTTTGCGCGTAGCCTTGTTAAGCTTCCTATAATCAATACACATCCTGCTTCCAGTCACGACTCTTTTTGTTATTGATTCGCCTTTTTCGTTTTTAACTACCGTGACTCCTCCTTTCTTTGGTACGACATGAACTGGGCTAACCCATTCACTATCGGAGATCGGATAGATGATTCCTGCATCTAGCAATTTCTTTACTTCATCTCTGACTACAGTGCTCAGGATGGGGTTTAGTCTTCTCTGATGCTCTCGAGAGGTTTTAGAGTCTTCCTCTATTGTAATTCGATGCATACAGATCGAAGGGCTTATACCTTTTAGATCGCTTATGTTATAGCCTAACGCGGTGGGGTACTTCTTTAGGACTTCTAATAACTTTTCGGTTTCTGGTTGTCCTAAGTCGGCGTTGACTATCACTGGTCTTTTTAGTTCATCGTCTAGAAATTCATATATGAGGTTTTTGGGCAGTGTTTTAAGTTCTAAAGATGGGTTCTTTGGACCTGGCATATGATTTGGTGTCAGTGCTAAGCTTTCGCTTAGGTTGTCGTCTTTATACGGTTTACGCCAATTGTCGTCTTCAGAAATGTCGGGTATTTGAATCTTTATTATTTCTGAATACGTGGTCTCTTCATTTTCAAGTTCTCTTATGCATTCGTCAATTTCATCCACTAAATAGCAGGTATCGTCTATTGCTGGTGCTTGTAAGAACTTGGTGAGAATGAACTCTATCTTTTCTTCTCCTACTTCGAATGTTAGCCTTCCTTTCTTCACGTCTATAATCGCTCCGGCTGTAGCTAGGAATGGTCTTCCTAGGATAATTGGGGTTACAGTGTCCTCCTTGATGTCCATGATTATGAAGTCGGTTGGGATGTAGAATTGTCCTATGCGTACCGGAACGTTTTCCAGTATTCCGACGGGATATTTTACTGATCTGTCAGCTAATTGTACGGACATTTTGGTTGGTCTGAGGTCTCCCATATTCAGCTTTTTGCATATAGATAAGGGCATAACACTGATACTCGCTCCTAAATCGCATAGAGCTTTATCTATTACGAACTTTCCTATGACGCAGGGTATGGAGAAACTACCTGGATCTTTTAATTTAGGAGGCATGCGGTTCTGAATAATAGCGCTACACTCTGCAGTAAGTGTAACTGTTTCGTTATCCTCGATCTTTCTCTTATTCGACAGGATCTCTTTGAGAAATTTGGCGTATGACGGCATTTGAGTTATCGCTTCTGTAAAAGGAATAGTAATATTCAACTGTTTAAGGAGCTCTACAAATTTCTTAAACTGTCCTGAAGTTTTAGAGTTTATTAGTCTTTGCGGATAAGGAATAGGTGGTTTATATGGCGCTGGAGGTGCTTGAGTTTTTTCACTTGCGGTATCCTCCTTCTCGTTGTCCTCCTTCTTCTCTAACTCAGATTCCTTTTCTGCTTGTTCAGTTGGTTTCTGTTGCATGGCTGAGTTTTCGGTCCTCGGATCGATCGGTTCGTCCAATTCTTTTCCACTTCTTAGTATCACAGCATTTGCTTGGCCTTTGGGATTCTGTTCGGGTTGTCCAGGAAATGTGCCAGCAGGTGCGGCAGCAGATGCTTGCTGTTGAGCCACTTGTGATATCTGAGTTTCTAACATTTTGTTGTGGGTGGCTAAAGCGTCTACTTTTCCTGTCAACTGTTTAATTTGCTCGCTAGTGTGTATGTTTTGATTCAGGAACTCTTTGTTCGTTTGAGCTTGAGTAGCTATGAACTTTTCCATCATCAATTCGAGGTTTGATTTCCTAGGTGCATTCTGAGCAGCTGGTTTTTGATATCCTTGCGGAGCAGTAGGCATTTGCAATGCATTTTCGCTTTTGTAAGAAAAGTTTGGATGATTTCGCCAACCTGGGTTGTAGGTATTTGCGTAGGGATTTCCTTGAGCATAATTTACCTGGTCTGGCGGGATTCCGGCTAGCAATGGGCATTCGGGTGCATTATGAGTGGTGCTTCCGCATAACTTGCAATTTGGAGTTACTGCAGCGACTGTTGCAGTGGGGTTAACGGTCAGACTATCGATCTTTTGTGCTAGAGCATCTACTTTAGCATTGAACTTTTCAAGGCTGCTGATTTCGTACATCCCACCTTTCGCTGAGGTTTTCTCATTTGGAGTGAGTTCACCTCCCCATTGGCAATGGTTTTGTGACATGTTTTCTATTAATTGATAGGCTTCATCGTATGGCTTATCCATAAGTGCACCGCCCGTGGCAGCGTCTATTGTCAATCTGGTATTGTAGAGAAGCCCATTATAGAAGGTATGGATTGTCACCCAGTCTTCTAGACCGTGGTGAGGACATGTTCTCATCATATCTTTGAATCGTTCCCATGCTTCGTAGAGAGATTCAGTATCTTTCTGTCGAAATCCGTTGATTTGAGCTCTAAGCATAGCAGTTTTGCTTGGTGGAAAATATCTCGCTAAGAAGACGTTCTTCAATTGCTCCCACGTCGTAACGGAGTTGGATGGTAACGATTGCAACCATGTCCACGCTCTGTCTCTAAGAGAGAATGGGAAAAGACGAAGTCTTATCGCGTCTGGAGTTACTCCATTTGCTTTCACTGTGTCTGCGTATTGTACAAACTTTGTTAGATGTTCGTTCGGATCCTCAGTTGCGTTTCCTGAGAATTGGTTTTGTTGTACAGCCGACAGCAATGATGGTTTCAGCTCAAAATCATTTCGGGTAATAGCTGGGGCAGCAATACTACTTCTAGGCTCCATCTGAGATGGTGTAGCGTATGCCTTCAGCGGTTTGTTCGGAGGTCCTTCAGCCATCGTCGGTTCTTCTTCGGATTTGGGAATGGGAGTGAGAGGATCGGGAATGTTATGTTTGAGTTGGTACTCAATGATTCGGCTTCTTAGATGTAAGAAGCGTTCTAGTTCTGCGACTGAAAGTTTCAAGATATCGCTTTGTGGGCGATCACTTGGCATACAATCGACAGCACTAGTAAAGGAAAAAAATGAAAATTGTTTACCTAGTCTATATGGCGTAACAGAAGGTTACACTATTGACTAAACGGGTCCCTGGCAACGGCGCCAAAAACTTGATCGCGACTTTCTATGTCTAATACAACTAACTGCAAGTGCACAGTCTATCGCGTAGTAATAAAAGATATCGATCCCACAGGGACTCGTAATCAAACTAGTGTTCTCGGGAGTTACTATGTTTAGCTAGGTAGGATATGTTTTAAGGGAATAAGATTGTCACTAAAAGGGGGAACTAAGATTACTGTTTAGATTTTGATTAATTGAATCGATACGTAGTAATTATGTTCTTCAGGGATTTGATAAGTTACTGGTGTATGAAATAGTTTTCACAGTTTATTTAAGCAGAAAATGGAGATTTGAAGACTCTCGTCTCACAATGGTTATTGACGCTAATCATAATCCTAAGAGCCAAACGTACACTTTCGTATTCCGTTCGGGGTTAAAACTACTTTTTGGAAATCTCTAAGTTCTAATTCGTTTTAAAGTGCTTTCACTGTTATTAAAACAAATGCCTAGTGTTTACTATCTGACCTTACCGCAGCTTTCGCTTGTTGGTTCGTATCTTAATTAATTTCCCACTTTCGTGGCAAAACTACTTTAAAATAAGTTCTCGCTTTCGCGACGAAGTTTATTTCGTAAATCAATTTTAAACACTTAGACCATAAATTATTTTTGTGAAAAGAAAGTTTTCAAACAAGAGTTATCAAATCCCATTCGAATTATTACTACATATCGATTGCCTAAGTTTAGCTAGACATGGAATTGGGAAAAACAAAACATAAATAATAATAATAAATAATAAATTGCATTATAATTAAAACAGAAGTCGATCAAAATGAAAACCTGTAAATAATGCCAATTGGCCCTTGGGCAGATCCTCCACAGATGTTGGCAGGATTCTGATCTTTAGTTCCAAATGGATCGTACAGTGCAATAGGTATTACAGAAGAGCGGAAATGGGAATGAGGAAATGGCAGGGAAATAAAGGAAAGGAATACAAATAAAAACTGGAGAAATCGATACAAATAAAAACTAGAAAGTAAATTTGCTTTGGAAATTAAATTTGGCAGCACTTCGTGGTATGAATGCAGCTCCCTTTTTGAAGTCCCCTGCTTCCCTTTTTATAGAAGTGGAATCCCAACGGTTATCTCTGAGGATGATGGACCTTGAGGCAGATAATTTAGGGAGTAGTGGACCACTTAATGGGAATTGGAACTGCTCTTTTGACGTGTAATCTGAGTGGGGCGTTTTTTCCTGCATGACGGTCGTCACAGGGTGTGACGGTCGTCATGCATCTGTGACGGTCGTCACATCAGCAAAAACAGTCTGCTGCGCTTTTCATTGTGTTTTCACTCCTTTTTCGTCCATATTTCATCTGGGATTGCTTCTTTTCTTCATGTTGCCTTGTTTAGACGTGATCGTTGAATACCTGCAAAAACATCAGACAAATACACGGAAATAACCCGAAATCGGATCGAAAACGGTTAGCTTTTAGTCGAATTATGCATGAAAATATCTATATGATTTCGTGTTATCACCCTCTGCATCAAATTTCAAACAGTTTATGTTTCCCACATCATCTTCATCCAAATTCAAAGCTTTCACTTCATCATATGCACATCCTTCACTTCCTTCTTATCCTCGTCCTCTGTTCATTATCCCTACCTTTACCATACCACCCTCACCTGAACAACCCAAACCATCACCGCTGGAAACCTACCTTAAACCCAAAACCAGATTAGATGTTGATGCCTTATTTGCTAGTTTCAAGAAAGAAATAAGGATGAGCTTAAACTCTGTTAAGGAAGAATTTCTCTCAAGCATCAATCCAGAAGCTTTTGAAGAATGCTGGAATAAGTTCTTTGCCAGATTCAACTCTGTGGCTTCTAATCTGAAGACCATTTGCTCTGATGACGCAAAGGTCAGATTTGTTGAAGTTGTCAGACACACGCTTTGGAATATGAACATATCTCCTACATTGCTTCTTGAGGATGCACCTTCAAATTCTAGAGCAACTGCTACTTCTGAGATTCTTGAAGAATCTGCTCCTGAAGTCACTCTGGAAACCAATCCTTTGACTCTGATGGTTGTAGACCAACCTTCAGCATTTGTGCCTCCAGAATCTGCATCTGTTATGATCATTGACTCTGCTCCTGCTCCTGCATCTGAATCTGCTCCTTCTACTTCTTTTGAGGTTAAGAAAGAGAATCCAGACTTAGAAGACAAGATTGCTCTGCTGGAAGCTAGTCAATCTGAAATCAAGTCTTGGATGGCAAAACAAAATGAGAAGACTAACAACATACAGAAATGGATGGCTAAGCAAGAGGAATCTACTTTTGAGATGACCCACGTCCTTAAACTTCTTGCATCTTGCTTATCTTAGTTCTTATGTTTGTGCACTTTATCTGAATCATGTTTTGTTCTGATGTACTCTGTTTATCTATGAATGAATATGTTTGTTTGATTATTTATTTTATATCTGTAGATGTTATCAACTTTACTCTATTTTCTTCTGTTAATCTTTTTTGTCTTAAAAAGTTTTCTTTTTGATTATGACAAAAAGGGGGAGAAAAAGAAATATTGTTTGTTCAAATATAAACAGTTACTAAAATGAAATTCAGACATAACAAATTATATCTAACATTGAATTTCAGTATTTCAGAACTACCGTATCATCTGACAAAATTCATTGAAGTTACCCTGAGAATCCCCAAATCAGATTTTTATTCAAACCAGGTTTACCAGGCTCTGATAAATTCATACCAGGCTCTGTTAATTCAAACCAGGTTCTGATTACCAGGCTCTGATCTTAGAAGCTAACCAGGCTCTGATTATGAAATATAAACCAGGCTCTGATTCTTGGAAAGAAAATCAGTAAGAGTAAACCAGGCTCTATTTTTGGAAAGTAAATCAAGCTATTACCAGGCTCTAATTCTGGAAGGAAAATCAAGCTCTGATTCTAGAACGCATATGCTAACCAGGATTTTTACCAGAAGTTTTTCAACCAGGCTCTTAAACTGAATGGTATACTCATGTGTTGCACCCCAAAATTTGACCAACCGCTTCTCGTTTTTGGCTTATGTTTCGTTTAATTTGCATTTGCATCCGCATACCACAAACTGTGCATTTTTGCAGCCAGATCGATTTAATCGGGATTACAACCCTTTTCCGCGTGTTTCCGACAATCCAGACCGTTTCGGATACGAAGATTTATTTTGAAATTGGCGCTCTGCCTGGTGATTCAGTCTGCGCAGTTGGTTTCGATGGTATCTCGATATTCGGTTTTATTACTGTTTATTTTGTCGCATACTCGCATTTTATTGTTCACTGATTTTAATTTTCTAGAATTTAATTTCCAACTTTTGGCATAATTTTTGGATTTTTAAATAGGTTTATTTTTATTCTTTTAGAGGTTTTTAGAATTTATTAGAATATTAATAGATTTAATATAGATTTTATTTTATTTTTTTATTTTTAATTGTTTTTTAGAATATTATAGTTTTTAGAATATATTTTAATGTTTTAGATTTATATTTTCTATTTTAGAATTTTATTTCTTTTCTAGATTTTATTAGTATTTTCTTTTATATTTATTAATTTAGATTTTAATTAGTTTTAATTAAGTTAATTAGTTTAATTTGAATTAATTGATGTTAATTAGCTTTAATTTTTGTTTTAGTTAATCAATTCATATAATTAGTATTTAATTTTTATTTTCAGCTTTATTAATTAACTTTTAGCATTCTATTAATCATTGTCAGCTTTAATTAAGGTCATTAGCTTTTAATTTAGTTTTAATCCATAATTAATCAGTTTGCAGGGCCACTTGGCACTTTTTCGCAGGCCCAAGGCTGACACTTGTCAGCGCTATAAATACCCTCATCAATGAGGTGACACGGGTCCCAACAACTCACCACCGGCCATGCAAACGCCGGAGCACACTCGTAGGACGAATCAAACTCAGTCCCTCACACCGGAAAAGTCACCAGAAAACTCATCCTCTCCCTGGAAAACGCATGCGTGTTCATGCTCGTTTTCCAGCTGATCCTCATCAACCTTCACATGTTCATAGTGTTCTTCATCTTTTCCTAGAAAACCTCATCCAACATTCATCATACACTCAAACTTTTTTCCAGAAAACTTCATACATTCATACCAACTTCATCATGTTCATGCGATTTACCTAGAAATTCGTCAAATCTTCAAATCTCCTTCATCATTTTCCCAGATCTATCCAGATTCAAACAAACTTGCCCCGTTTTTTTTTCGTTCTTCATAGATCTAACTCAAAAAAAACTAACACAACTCACATCCTCAGATCCGAACGAAAACCACAACAAAATCCAGATCCGCGAATCAACAACTCATTAACATCTCACATATTCCGTAATCATCAACATCATCTTCAAATCCATCATGAACTCACAACTCCAGATCTCCCACGAACACAACAAAACGTCGATCCAAACTTCAAATCCTGATCTACTTCCAATCACACCTCAATATCCAATAAAACTTCAAACCTTCGAAGTTCATTCGCGATCTGTTTCTTCACCTGCATGTTACTCCGTGAAACATCAAACAACAGTATCAAGTTTCTTCACAAATCCCCAACACGCATCCGGTTTCTAGATCGACGCATCGTCTTCGTACTTTCAATGAGTTTTCCAAGTCCTCAAATCTCCATATCTTCACAAGCTTTCCTCAGATGTTTTTCATGAGCAAGGTGAATGATTGTTTGAAGGGAGCGAAAGGAGAGAGATGGAGGTGATAGATGTGGAAGAGGTTTGAACGGAGGGGTTTATTTGCGAAAATGGCGAAAGGGACATGGAAGTTTGAGATTGAGAGTGAGGGAGGAGACACCGGCGGCGGAAATTAGGAAGGAAGAAGGATTAGGGTTTTGTTGAGGCAAACTGGGGAAGATGATGAGCTGCCTTGTTTAGGTTAGTGGGCCTTGGGCCCATTTCCTACTTTTTGTGAATACACCCCCAGTATCCACTTTCCCCCGTTTCTTTTTTGCTGGATGTGTGAGATGTGGGCCGTGAGGCCCAATCGCTTTCTTGTTCGCTGCACCCTCCGTTTTGTACACACCCCCTCGTTTGGTATTGTTTGTTGTGAATTTGGGGCTTAAGGCCCAATTGTGGGAATTCTGGCTATGCACCCCTGTTGCTGCTCTGCACCCCCCTGTGCTTTATTTTATTTTTATATTTATTTTGTATTAAACTTTTGTATTTATATTATAATTTTATTTTTCCTTTTATAATATTATATGTTAATATTTTATATAGAACTTTTATATTCTATTCTCTTTTTAATTTCTTTTAATAATTTCTTTTAGAAATTTATTTTCTTACTAGAACTTTATTTTATTTTCTTATTAGAACTTTATTTTCTTTTTCTTATTAGAACTTTATTTTCTTTTTCTTTTTAGAAATTATTTTCTATTAAAAGTTGAATTCTTATTTCCATTTTGTCATTGGATTTTTCTCACCATTTGTGTTTTGTAGGTCGATGACGAGACCTCCGTAATGCGTTATTAATCAACTTGTTGAGGGATAATGTAGGATCCGAGACTTTTTTTTTCTCTCCTCATCTTTTCTTCTTTTTCTGATTTTATTTTGCTTTTCTGCTATGATGTCCGTGTGACATGATTAAATAAGAGAGTGATTCTCAATATCATTTATCCATCTTGTCTTTGACACGGATATCAACACGCTACCTCTTAGGGTTTGACTTCTTTTATATGTTGAATTATGACGGTTCAGCGTCATATTGGTTCTGGTTTGAAATGTCATCATCAATGATCGAAAGAGGAGAGCTTGGAAATGGGGCTTGCGCGCACAAGTCAAGGGTCAACGGAACCACTTCGTTCAGTAACATTGCTTTTATTTCACTTCTTTCATCTCTTTCTTTTCAACCCTTCAAGCGTTGTGAACCGTAAGCTTTAGATATGCGGGAAATGATGAGTGGGTGGCTGCCTCTCACTCGTCTAGGGTGTTTAGCGTATGTCCTTTGGATAATATGCGATGCATTCTTTCCTACGTCTTAGGACTTCGCGTGTGCATCCCATTTTGGACCTTTTCTCTCGCGTCCTGGCGATTGAGACTTCCCCTTTTCTCTCGCGTTCTGGCGATTGAGTTCTTTTCTCTCGCCCCGTGCAATCGAGACTGTTTTTCCGTAGTTGGCTGAACTATAGCTGCTCTAATTTCTTGTACCAGACGAGAATTTGTAGGCATAGGATGCGATATCCTAGCGAGCACACTAACAACTAACTTCTCTGTTCTCTCGCTGTCGTGCAATCGAGACTTTCCCACTGACGACTAATTTTTCCTTTCTCTTGCCCTAGCGCAATTGAGACCAGACCGTAGTTCTAGTTCTCGTAGGTTCCCGTACCTCTAAACCCGACATACTATGTCCGTTCTACCGCAAACAGGTAACACCTAAGTCTCCAATGGTCGAGCACCAATACACCTAAATACTAGAATACGTGCGCTAGTATTGTCAACCTTCCTCTCACCCCCGTGTGATCGAGAATATCCTGTTTTACCCGTAGTTAGCCTGAACTACGTTTTGCTCTGATTTCTCATGCCAGATGAGAATACATAGGCACAAGACACGATGTCTTGGCGAGCAATCTCCCCCCCGTACTTTCCCGAACTACGTTGACTCTGACTTTCCCATTGCACGAGGGAATATGTAGGCATAGAGCGGCAATGCTCTATTAAGTCAGTTCTTTCCGTTTAGCTGTAGCAGTCGTAGATAGATTGTTTTTCACCCATAGACTAGACAACCCAAGCGTGGATCCCGTCGATTACGACGGACGTGAGGTGTGCTCATACCTTCCCCTTGTGTAACCGACTCCCGAACCCAGACATGGTTGCGATGACCTTGTCTTTCCCTTTTTTCTTTAGGCTTTTGCGATCATTTCCTTTCCCTCTCTTTGGGATAAATAACGAAAGTGGCGACTCTTCTGTTTTTTCCGCCGGTTGTTTTTCGCAGTAGCGACAGCTGGCGACTCTGCTGGGGACAAGAATATCCCCTATGCGAGTCCATCCTAGCGCCTGTCTGTTTGGTTTGTGGGTGTGTATAGTGTGTGTTATATTTTTGTATATTACTGTATTTACATTTTACGCACTATATTTTTATTTGCTACTGTTGTGCTGTTGGGTGGTTGTTCCTCTGAGAGATAAGCCAAAACCCAGGCTTGAGTACGAATATAGCATTAGAAGCAGAAAGTAGTGGTGAACCTGTATATTAGGCATGCACCAGTTCCTATGAAATTTGCACTCAGACGAGATTCTCTTTGATGTCTTTCTTTCCAGCCCAGTGGGTCGTTGAGAGAATTGCAGATTTAAGGGTTGTCGACTCTGGGGACCGATCATTTGTGATTCAGCTAAGTGAGGCCTCTTCAAGAGATGATGATGCCAGACCAGAAATGGTAAACGTATCATCATTTCTTGAAAGTCTGTGACGCTGATGAACGCATAGGATGTCGTACCTTGTCAGTTTAGGTCCATACCTGTGAGTGGAAGGTTTTTTACAGGAAACTTGACTTCCAGCCAACCTGGTATTTTGGTTTTCTCTTCAGAGTGAACTTACTCAGTCAGCAGCGCAGCAGTATTCAGAGCTTTGTGGGGGTTGTGATCCCGTGTTTGCTGCATCTTGCATTGCATTTGCATAAGCAGCTTTGCATCATTTTTGCATATCATTTCTCCAGCTAGCCAGAGCTCTTATCCAGCCTTTGTTTTGCTTCAGAAGGTGATTCTCCGGTGACCGTTCTGAGCAAGTGTTGATTGTGGGAAGACGACCAAGGGGTTGAAGCAGAATTAAGCAGTGTAGTCAGTTGAAAGTTGTTGATAGCTATGTCAGGGAACAACCTCCAGATTGTTGATACCTTGTCAGGTTTTACTGTGATGTCCAATCCTCTGTATGGTTCTCTGCCTGATGAAGATTTTCCGCAAGTGAACAACATAACTGTAGCTCAATCTGTGCAGCCTTCTGTTGCAGACCAAGATCAGCATGAACAGTCTGTTGATCGAAGTGAACGTTTTTCTTCTCTTGATACCTCAGATTATCATGACGCCGGGTCCTCTGTGTTGATTTCCCGAAGAGAGGTTCCGGTAGCGAAGACTAAAGACCCAAGAGCTTTTGAGTATGCTAAGAGGTTGCATGCGTTGGACGAAAAACTCAAAGCCTTGGAAGTTAAAGATGCTGTTGGTCTCAATGCTTCAGATATGTGTCTGGTTTCTGGCCTAGTTTTACCTCCGAATTTCAAAACACCGAGGTTCGAGAAGTACAAAGGGGATAGCTGCCTGATCGCGACTTTCTATGTCTAATGCAACCTAACTGCAAGTGCACAGTCTATCGCATAGTAATAATAGATATCGTTCCCACAGGGACTCGTAATCAAACTAGTGTTCTCGGGAGTTACTATGTTTAGCTAGGTAGAATATGTTTAAGGGAATAAGATTGTCACTAAAAGGGAAATAAGAATACTATTTAGATTATAAATGATTGAATCGATACGTAGTAATTGTGTTCTTCAGGGATTTGATAAGTTACTGGTGTATGAAATAATCTTCAAAGTTTATTTAAGCAGAAAATGGTGATTTGAAGACTCTCGCCTCACGATGGTTATTGACGCTAATCATAATCCTAAGGGCCAAACGTACACTTTCGTATCCCGTTCGGGGTTAAAATTATTTTTTGGAAATCTCTAAGTTCTAATTCATTTTAAAGTGCTTTCGCTGTTATTAAAATAAATGACTAGTGTTTACTATCTGACCTTACCGCAACTTTCGCTTGTTGGTTCGTATCTTAATTAATTTCCCACTTTCGTGGCAAAACTACTTTTAAATAAGTTCTCGCTTTCGCGACGAAGTTTATTCAGTAAATCAATTTTAAACACTCAGACCATAAGTTACTTTTGAAAAGAAAGTTTTTCAACCAGTTGTTATCAAATCCCATTTGAATTATTACTACATATCGATTACCTAAGTTTAGCTAGACATGGATTTAGGAAAGATAAAACATAAATAAAAACAATAAATAATGATTTGCATTATAATAAAACTGGAATCGATTGAAATGAGAAACCTGTAAATATTCCAATTGGCCTTTGGGCAGATCCTCCACAGATGTTGGCAGGATTCTGATCTCTAATGCCAATTTGATCGTACAATGAAAGTAGAAATTACAGAAGAATGAAAAATGGAATACAGGAAAGGTAAAGAGAAACAAATAAGAATATTGCTGGAAAATATGCTCTGGAAATAAATTTGGCAGCACTTCGTTGTATGAATGCAGCACACTTTCTGAGGTCCCTTTCTTCCCTTTTTATAGAAGTGGAATTCCAACGGTTATCATTGAAGATGATGGACTTTGAGGCAGATAATTTAGGGAGTAATGGTCCACTCTGTGGGAATTGGAACTGATTCTTTAACGTGTAATTGAAGTGGGGCGTTTTTGCCTGCATGACGGTCGTCACAAGGTGTGACGGTCGTCACAAGGTGTGACGGTCGTCACAAGGTGTGACGGTCGTCACCCGTGTGACGCTCGTCATGGAGCTGTGACGGTCGTCACATCAGCAAAAACAGCTTCCTGCGCTTTTCATGATGTTTTCACTCCTTTTTCGTCCGTATTTCATCTGAGATTGCTTCTTTTCTTCATGTTGCCTTGTTTAGACGTGATCGTTGAATACCTGCAAAACATCAGACAAATAACACGGAAATAACCCGAAATCGGATCGAAAATGGTTAAACTTTAGTTGAATTATGCATCAAAATATCTATATGATTTCGTGTTATCACTGCCCGAGGCAACATTTGGTGATGTTCTGCAGAAGAATGGTTTCGTTTGTCCACGACGACAAGTTGATGATTTACTGTTTTCAGGACAGTCTGATTGGGGTATCTCTGAGTTGGTATATGCAGTTGGAGAGTAATCAGATCAGATCACGGATGGACTTAGCCAAGGCTTTCATGAAGCAGTATGATTATAATCTTGATAGGGCTCTCAGTCGCATGCAGTTGCAAGAATTGTCACAAGAGAACAATGAACCCTTCAGAAGATATGTTCAGAGATGGAGAGAATTTGCTTCCAGAGTGCAACCACCGCTTCTAGATCGAGAGTTAACAGACACGTTCGTAAACTCCTTGCAGAGCTCGTACTTCGAAAGAATGCTTAGGGTTGTACCAGACTTCTTTGAATTGGTAAGAGCAGGAGAACGTATTGAGTATGGCGTTAAAACCGGAAGGAGTCAGAATGTTTCAAGTGGTCAGGCTAGTGAAACCGAATCTCTCTATATCTTTCAGACCTGAAGGATTCAGAATGTTTCAAGCGGTCAGGCTAGTGAAACCGAATCTCTCTATAGCTTTCAGACTGGAAGAAAGCAGGATGTTTCAAGCAGTCAGGTTGGTGAAACCGAATCTCTCTGTAGCTTTCAAGCTGAAGACGAAAATGTGGTCAATGCAGTCATGACAGATGTTGGGTATTCTCAAGATGAATCAGTGAGATCTTTCGGTTCTTCATCTTCTCAGCGGTCAATATCTTCTGTGTCTCGTTATTCTGGACAGACAACTGAGCCTAGGGCGCCACATCAGAAACTTCGGGTCGCTCCTCATGCAAATCATTGAGCCCGTGGCCGAGGTTATCAGAATCAATGTCAGAATCAGAACAGGCCTCGTAACAATTTGGAACAAAGGAATGCTCCTTTTCATCCAGTTCTTGTGCCGTATAGCCAACTTTTGCCACATCTGATTCAGAATTCTTTGGTGGAACCAAAAGATTTTAAGCCAGTGCCAGAACCTTACCCCCCAGGGTACGATCCCCATGCTCAATGTGGATATCATGGCGGATCTATAGGGCATTCAACCGAAGATTGCAAAGATTTTCAGGCAAAAGTGCAGCAGTTGATTGACGAAGGCTGCATTTCCTTTCCAGAGGGAGTTTTGGTTGTTCATGTCAACCTCTCAGCTGTCTGAGCTTGCAGATTCAAAGTTTTATTTCCAGAAGTCAGTGGTCCAGACAGGCAGACATCCTCAGCATTGGCAGTCCTCGGACTTTTTTATCATTTGCATTTGTAGTTTCTTTTATGTTAGTTACTACTTGATGTTAAACATTGTGTTTTGAATGGTAATATTAATGAAGTGATTATGAATTTTTATGAATTAACCATGTCGCTTTCGCTCATTTATTGCACAACACAAACACATGCACATTTTATCCACTCCACTTTATCACTGTGATTAGCAAAGATTGGAGGGAGGATGACGAAACTAAATACTCATAACTGATGATCATATGCTTTCAGATAAAATCTTGCCTATGATGTACAGGCATTGTTTCAAATCCCCTAAACACTGGAGATATAAGGAGTTAGTCCCTAGTTAACCACTTCGAGCCGAGAAGTAAGAGTTTCTTTTGTACTTTCAACCTTCAAATTTTAACCCGGGGCAGGGTAGTTGTCAGTTAGCTTGTCCGAGCGTCCAATCTTATAGAGGAAGGTTTCCTTTCAAGGATCAATCACATCTCAAGAGGCCGTACCTCGTCAACCGCAATGGTTAAACCTCACAAATCAGAAGTGAGACAGTTATAATCCTTTCGGATAAATCAAGACAGCCAGTGTCACACTACTTGTTCAAAAAAAAGAAGAAAAAAGAAAGGAAAGAAAGCCCGCTAAGTAAAAAGCTGGAAAAAAAATGCTTAGGCAAAAATCAGGGTATCCCGCTGGACTTCAAAATCGAAAAGAACTCAAAAGAGTCAGTCCAGGAAAAAATTAGGGAATCAAAAGAATGAAAATGAAAGGATCTCTGAAGAAAAATCCTCAAACAAGGGAAAAGTCATGTGGATACAAACACCGAAGACGAGGAGGAGTAACTGTCACTCTGAAAACCTTGTGAGTTCTGTAACCGTCGCTCCCACCATTCATTAAACCTTTTGAGAGGTGAGCGCTTGTGCCAAGTTAACTGAACTTAGGATTGGAGATCATTACGTAGAAGGGGTGGGTACAAATCATACTTTGAGCCTAATATCCTTTGTTTCAATAATCGTGAACCCGACCATGATACAACCCTTAAAAGACCTAATTGAGGCAGGGTTTAATCTGAAAGCGCATTACGATAAGGTTGAGTAACCTGACTCCTACATGATTTTCTAATCATATCCTTGTTGTATATTTCGCACTAATCATGTCAGCACTACGTTTGGACTTTTGGTTCATTCGTCACTCACTATCACGACACTTGATAAGTGGCATTCCTTTCAAAATCTGCATGAACACCGCATTAAAATTACCATTCGTGAACAAACAATTTTAATTGCAGGTCAGTAGTTGATATGAAGGAAATTCCAGCAGGGAATAGTCGAGCAGGATGTTCAGCAGGCTGAATCAGAATGGGGTATATTTTGCAGCCCTGTGAATCTGGGGCATTGACATCCAGTGAGTTTGGAATTAGTCAGTCTGAGGACAAGTCCCGAAGCATCGGTTGATTATGGGACAGTTTATTCAAGAAGCAGTTGATTAGCAGTGAATCATCTCGAGACCCAATCAGGGGCAACTACCCAGAGTTTTTGTAAATTGAGGGAAGATCCTTCCCGTATTCAATCAGATTAGGTTAAGTCGCTTCAACGCTCATTCAGGGGAAAGCCATTTCAAGAGTATATTGAAACCAACCATGCTGAGAGTTGGTCAACCAGGGAGGAATCCTTTTGTTGTACAGATTCTGGGGCACGCCATCTCGAGGTCGTCTATTGGCAAGCTACTTTCTGAACTTCTCCAAAGAGTCGGACTGGGGCAAGTTTAGTTGTACTGGGGCAAGTTGTTCGAGCTAGTTTGATCTCCCCAGCAAGAGTTGAGTGTCAGGGAATTGTGTCATTACCCTCATCAAATAACCTTAACCTTCCGAAAAAGCCTCGTTGTCATTGGATTGTTATCCTACAGCCTAAACCTGTTACCTATCATGTAACCAAAGTCATTTCCAAAGCCTAGTTCTCGTCTGGAAAACCTCCAAAGCCCAGTTCTCGTCTGGAAAACTGGTAACCAGTTCTCGTTTGGTTCACCCTTTCCTTAACCACCAGTTCTCGTCTGGTGCGTGTCGGATTTTAAACCAATTCCCGTCTGGTCACTTTTTCTTCGACCCACTATTTAACCTGTTCTCGTCTGGCTAACACAGTTTTAAAGTCCAGTTCTCGTCTGGCAAACCAGAGATCAGTTCCCGTCTGATACCCAAACCCAGAAGTCAGTTCTCGTATGACAACTTAACCTGGTACCACAAGTTCTCGTCTGGTAGTCCATCCTTGAATGCTAGTTCTCGTCTAGTATTTTCCCTCTAAAATCCATTTTGTTGGTAACCCGAAATAAATCCCTATCACCATAAACCTATCCCTAAACCAGAAAAATCTTAAATATACCTAGCACGACACTTCTCAATGGTTCACATGTGCTATCATGTTCCCTGACACGAGGCTCGATTGATTTCAGTTATCCATGATTAGTAGAGATTCTGTATTCCCTGTGTTGATGTTGTTGAACCAGAATATTTTCTCAGCAGAGGTGTGCAGTTGAGATTGTTTCTCCCCCAGCAGATTGGGATTGCATCGAAATATGATCAAGGTTATCCTCAGCAGGTCGAGATTGATATCCCCGGCAGAGTGTAGTCATTCTCGGCAGATTGATTGTGCATTCCCAACGGGTTAGGATGGAAGTTTTCCCTGGCAAGCGGATTTGGGTTTATTTCCCCAGCAGTGGGACGAGTGCAATGTTGTATCCCCATAGAGTCCAAGTATTTGGCTCCTTTACCCTCCAAGTCTAGGTTATTGACTCATTCCCTAATCAGAGGTGGATATTGATGAATTTAATCCCCAAGTGGAGGTCGGTACCGATTCCCTCACTGAGTAATCTATAGCAGAGGTAGATTATTCCCCAGCTGAGTATCCCTGGAAGGTTCGATTTGGATTTCTTCCCCAGTAAAGCTGACATTTTCAGAGGAGCATTGTATACATAGAGGGACCTTGGTGACCTAGGGGTCCGTTCAGGGCTGTTTCCTCGATGAAGCGAGATTCAATTTCAGTGGTTGATGGTTATCCCTTGCAGAGTTGTTAATTCCCCAGTAGAGTGGGAATGTTTCCTCCAACTGAGACGTTTGTTTCCTAGAAGAGCCGTATTCTGGTGTGCCATCCAGGGCGTTTTCCTCATCCAGGTTTTGATTGGATCCCCAGTGGAGTTGGCTTTCTTCTCTCCAGCATTTATTTTGCTGGATTGGTTCCCTTGCATTTTGCATTGTGCATAGCATCCACTAAACGCGTAGCATTTCCATCTTGTATTGAACATTACGCCATTCTCAAACATATGCATTTGAAACATAAGCCAGATGGTTACCGCTCTGTTCTCAGATATGTTTTCAGCAGATGGTTGAATTATGTTGCCCACACGGTATTCAGACCCGGTAAATTTTGGTTGATATCTGTGCCTATATGGTATCCAGACCATGGCAAGTTGAAGAATGGTATCCAGACCATAATACTTTTCGTTAGGCCGCGTGGTATCCAGACCCCGGCTTACGTTTCTCCCCGGCAGCGTCGTCGAACTTTGGTTGATGATTTTGTTTCTAGCCCTATATGGTATCCAGACCATGGCAAATTGATATATTCCTGTTAGCCTGCGTGGTATCCAGACCCAGATTTTTGTTTTCTCCAGCAGTTAGTCATCTTTGCCTGTGTTGTATCCAGACCGCGACAGTTACCGATTTGTTTTGTTCATTGAGTATCCAGACTCCGACCAAATTCCCTTGTGATGTCCATATCACGATAAGTGTATTCGTGTTCTTTTGCCTCATGGTATCCAGACCATGGCTTATGCTCGTGTTATTATGCTTTCTCTGTTGAGTATCTAGACTCCGGTAAAGCCAGTTGGGTATCCAGACCCTGATGAATCTTGTTTGTACCTACTTCGTCGAGTATCCAGACTCCGGTAAAAGCAGTTTTGGCATCCAGACTATATTAGTTTATCTGATGCACCGTGATATCCAGATCACAATAATTGTTATTATCTTCGTCCGCCATGTGGTATCCAGACCTTGGCACCTAATGTTTTCTCAACCCACGTGGTATCCAGACCACAACTTGTTTTATTTCCTAGCAACATCGTTTGACTTGAACTCGTAGGATATCCAGATCCTGATGAATATATTCCTTTTGCATCGAGCATTCAGGCTTAAGTTATTTGCATAGTGCATCCAGGCTCAGATTGCATTGAGCATCCAGGCTCCAGTTACTGAGTATTCAGACTCAGATTTATTAACCGAGTATCCAGACTTAGGTTTCTTGCATAGAGCGTCCAGGCTCAGAAGTGCATTGAGCATCCAGGCTCCGATTACTGAGTATCCAGACTCAGGTATATCTGCTTTGAGCATCCAGGCTCCGATCACCTTGAGCATCCAGGCTCCGATCTCCCTCGAGTATTCAGACTCTGACAACATGAATGTTACCTTTCGGCCAATATGGTATCCAGACCATGGCGCAGCTTTTGATGAATATGTTCATCTTATTATGTGTTACCCAACAGAGTTACTTGATTAAGTTTCTCTCGTTTTCTCCCTGCCAGAGTTGTTTGGTTAAGCCTCTCTTCCCCAGCGGAGTATTTTTGTGATCAGTTCAGCTATCTTCCGAAGATCTTTGTTCCAATATATCAGAGTTTACAGTTCTGTTTTTGCGGTTGGAAAATTTCTGGGTTCTTTGGTATTCAACCGTCTTCTACCTTTGAATGTTTGAAAGCTGTTCGCTTTTCAACCCTTCAGGTCTAAGCCGTTTGAATAGGGGCAGCTGTTGCACCCAAAAATTTGACCAACCGTTTCTCGTTTTTGGCTTATGTTTCGTTTCATTTGCATTTGCATCCGCATACCGTGCATTTTTGCAGCCAAATCGATTTAATCGGGATTACAACCTTTTTCCGCGTGTTTCCGACAATCCAGACCGTTTCGGATACAAAGATTTATTTTGAAACTGGTGCTCTGCCCGGTGATTCAGTCTGCGCTGTTGGTTTCGGTGGTATTTCAATATCCGGTTTTATTACTGTTTATTTTGTCGCATACTCGCATTTTATTGTTCATTGATTTTAATTTTCTAGAATTTAATTTCCTAGTTTTGGCATTATTTTTGGATTTTTAAATAGGTTTATTTTTATTCTTTTAGACGTTTTTAGAATTTATTAGAATATTAATAGATTTAATATAGATTTTATTTTATTTTTTATTTTTAATTGTTTTTTAGAATATTATAGTTTTTAGAATATATTTTAATGTTTTAGATTTATATTTTCTATTTTAGAATTTTATTTCTTTTCTAGAATTTATTAGTATTTTCTTTTATCTTTATTAATTTAGATTTTAATTAGTTTTAATTAAGTTAATTAGTTTAATTTGAATTAATTGATGTTAATTAGCTTTAATTTTTGTTTTAGTTAATCAATTCATATAATTATTATTTAATTTTCGTTTTCAGCTTTATTAATTAACTTTTAGCATTTTATTAATCATTGTCAGCTTTAATTAATGTCATTAGCTTTTAATTTAGTTTTAATCCATAATTAATCAGTTTGCAGGGCCACTTGGCACTTTTTCGCAGGCCCAAGGCTGACACTTGTCAGCGCTATAAATACCCTCATCAATGAGGTGACACAGGTCCCAACAACTCACCGCCGACCATGCAAACGCCAGAGCACACTCGTCGGACGAATCAAACGGATCAAACTCAGCCCCTCACACCGGAAAAGTCACCAGAAAACTCATCCTCTCCCCGGAAAACGCATGCGTGTTCATGCTCGTTTTCCAGCTGATCCTCATCAACCTTCACATGTTCATAGTGTTCTTCATCTTTTCCTATAAAACCTCATCCCACATTCATCATACACTCAAACTTTTTTCCAGAAAACTTCATACATTCATACCAACTTCATCATGTTCATGCGATTTACCCAGAAATTCGTCAAATCTTTAAACCTCCTTCATCATTTTTCTAGATCTATCCAGATTCAAACAAACTTGCCCCGTTTTTTCGTTCTTTGTAGATCTAACTCAGAAAAAACTAACACAACTCACATCCTCAGATCCAAATGAAAACCACAACAAAATCTAGATCCGCGAATCAACAGCTCATTAACATCTCACAGATTCCGTAATCATCAACATCATCTTCAAATCCGTCATGAACTCACAACTCCAGATCTTCCACGAACACAACAAAACGCCGATCCAAACTTCAAATCCCGATCTACTTCCAATCACACCTCAATCTCCAATAAAACTTCAAACCTTCAAAGTTCACCCGCGATTTGTTTCTTCACCTGCATGTTACTCCGTGAAACATCAAACAACAGTATCAAGTTTCTTCACAAATCCCTAACACGCATCCGGTTTCTAGATCGACGCATCGTCTTCGTACTTTCAATGAGTTTTCCAAGTCCTCAGATCTCCAGATCTTCACAAGCTTTCCTCATATGTTTTTCATGAACAAGGTGAATGATTGTTTGAAGGGAGTGAAAGGAGAGAGATGAAGGTGATAGATGTGGAAGAGGTTTGAACGGAGGGGTTTATTTGCGAAAACGGCGAAAGGGACATGGAAGTTTGAGACTGAGAGTGAGGGAGGAAACGCCGGCGGCGGAAATTAGGAAGGAAGAAGGATTAGGGTTTTGCTGAGGCAAATTGGGGAAGATGATGAGCTGCCTTGTTTGGGTTAGTGGGCCTTGGGCCCATTTCCTACTTTTTGTGAATACACCCCCAGTATCCACTTTCCCTCGTTTCTTTTTTGCTGGCTGTGTTAGATGTGGGCCGTGAGGCCCAATCAGTTTCTGGTTCACTGCACCCTCCGTTTTGTACACCCCCCCCCCCCCTCGTTTGGTATTGTTTGTTGTGAATTTGGGGCTTAAGGCCCAATTGTGGGAATTCTGGCTATGCACCCCTGTTGCTGCTCTGCACCCCCCTGTGCTTTATTTTATTTTTATATTTATTTTGTATTAAACTTTTGTATTTATATTATAATTTTATTTTTCCTTTTATAATATTATATGTTAATATTTTATATAGAACTTTTATATTCTATTCTCTTTTTAATTTCTTTTAATAATTTCTTTTAGGATTTATTTTCTTACTAGAACTTTATTTTATTTTCTTATTAGAACTTTATTTTCTTTTTCTTATTAGAACTTTATTTTCTTTTTCTTTTTAGAAATTATTTTCTATTAAAAGTTGAATTCTTATTTCCATTTTGTCATTGGATTTTTCTCACCATTTGTGTTTTGTAGGTCGATGACGAGACCTCCGTAATGTGTTATTAATCAACTTGTTGAGGGATAATGTAGGATCCGAGACTTTTTTTTTCTCTCCTCATCTTTTCTTCTTCTTCTGATTTTATTTTGCTTTTCTGCTATGATGTCTGTGTGACATGATTAAATAAGAGAGTGATTCTCAATATCATTTCTCCATCTTGTCTTTGACACGGATATCAACACGCTACCTCTTGGGGTTTGACTTCTTTTATATGTTGAGTTATGACGGTTCAGCGTCACATTGGTTCTGGTTTGAAATGTCATCATCAATGATCGAAAGAGGAGAGCTTGGAAATGGGGCTTGCACGCACAAGTCAAGGGTCAACGGAACCACTCCGTTCGGTAACATTGCTTTTATTTCACTTCTTTCATCTCTTTCTTTTCAACTCTTTGAGCATTGTGAACCGTAAGCTTTAGATACGCGGGAAATGATGAGTGGGTGGCTGCCTCTCACTCGTCTAGGGTGTTTAGCGTATGTCCTTTGGATAATATGTGACGCATTCGTTCCTACGTCTTAGGACCTCGCGTGTGCGTCCCGTTTTGGACCTTTTCTCTCGCGTCCTGGCGATTGAGACTTCCCCTTTTCTCTCGCGTTCTGGTGATTGAGTTCTTTTCTCTTGCCCCGTGCAATCGAGACTGTTTTTCCGTAGTTGGCTGAACTACAGCTGCTCTGATTTCTCGTACCATACGAGAATATGTAGGCATAGGATGCGATATCCTAGCGAGCACACTAACAACTAACTTCTCTGTTCTCTCGCTGCCGTGCGATCGAGACTTTCCCGTTAACGACTAATCTTTCCCTTTCTCTTGCCCTAGCGCAATTGAGACAAGACCGTAGTTCTAGTTCCTATAGGTTCCCGTACCTCTAAACCCGATATACTACGTCCGTTCTACCGCAAACAGGTAACACCTAAGTCTCCAATGGTCGAGCAACAATACACCTAACTGCTAGAATGCGTACGCTAGTATTGTCAACCTTCCTCTCACCCCCGTGTGATCGAGAATACCCTGTTTTACCCGTAGTTAGCCTGAACTACATTTTGCTCTGATTTCTCATGCCAGATGAGAATACGTAGGCACAAGACGCGATGTCCTGGCGAGCAATCTCCCCCCGTAATTTCCCGAACTACGTTGACTCTGACTTTCCCATTGCACGAGGGAATACATAGGCATATAGCGGTGATGCTCTATCGAGTCAGTTCTTTCCGTTTAGCTTTAGCAGCCGTAGATAGATTGTTTTTCACCCATAGACTAGACAACCCAAGCATGGATCCCGTCGAGTTCGACGGACGTGAGGGGTGCTCATACCTTCCCCTTGCGTAACTGACTCCCGAACCCAGACATAGTTGCGATGACCTTGTCTTTCCCTTTTTTCTTTAGGTTTTTGCGATCGTTTCCTTTCCCTCTCTTTGGGACAAATAACGAAAGTGGCGACTCTTCTGTTTTTTCCGCCGGTTGTTTTTCGCAATAGCGACAGCTGGCGACTCTGCTGGGGACAAGAATATCCCCTATGCGAGTCCATCCTAGCGCCTGTCTGTTTGGTTTGTGGGTGTGTATAGTGTGTGTTGTATTTTTGTATATTACTGTATTTACATTTTCTGTACTATATTTTTATTTGCTGTTGTTGGGTGGTTGTTCCTCTGAGAGATAAGCCAAAACTCAGGCTTGAGTACGAATATAGAATTAGAAGCAGAAAGTAGTGGTGAACCTGTATGTTAGGCATGCACCAGTTCTCACGAAATTTGCACTCAGACGCGATTCTCTTTGATGTCTTTCTTTCCAGCCCAGTGGGCCGTTGAGAGAATTACAGATTTAAGGGTTGTCGACTCTGGGGACCGATCATTTGTGATTCAGCTAAGTGAAGCCTCTTCAGGAGATTATGATGCCAAACCAGAAATGGTAAACGTATCATCATTTCTTGAAAGTCTGTGACGCTTATGAATGCATAGGATGTCGTACCTTGTCAGTTTAGGTCCATACCTGTGAGTGGGAGGGTTTTTGCAAGAAACTTGACTTCCAGCCAACCCGGTATTTTGGTTTTCTCTTCAGAGTGAACTTACTCAGTCATCAGCGTAGCAGTATTCAGAGCTTTGTGGGGGCTGTGATCCCGTGTTTGCTGCATCTTGCATTGCATTTGCATAAGCATCTTTGCATCATTTTTGCATATCATTTCTCCAGCTAGCCAGAGCTCTTATCTAGCCTTTGTTTTGCTTCAGAAGGTGATTCTCCGGTGACCGTTCTGAGCAAGTGTTGATTATGGGAAGACGACCAAGGGGTTGAAGCAGAATCAAGCAGTGTAGTCAGTTGAAAGTTGTTGATAGCTATGTCAGGGAACGACCTCCAGATTGTTGATACCTTGTCAGGTTTTACTGTGATGTCCAATCCTCTGTATGGTTCTCTTCCTGATGAAGATTTTCCGCAAGTGAACAACATAACTGTAGCTCAATCTGTGCAGCCTTCTGTTGCAGACCA
The DNA here is from genome assembly GCA_963859935.3 of Lathyrus sativus. NCBI lineage: Eukaryota > Viridiplantae > Streptophyta > Magnoliopsida > Fabales > Fabaceae > Lathyrus > Lathyrus sativus. Next base: position 78,490,786 of record OZ012738.1, read on the forward strand.
AGATCAGCATGAACAGTCTATTGACCGAAGTGAACGTTTTTCTTCTCTTGATACCTCAGATTATCATGACGCCGAGTCCTATGTGTTGATTTCCCGAAGAGAGGTTCTGGTAGCAAAGACTAAAGACCCAAGAGCTTTTGAGTATGCTAAGAGGTTGCATGCGTTGGACGAAAAAACTCAAAGCCTTGAAAGTTAAAGATGGTGTTGGTCTCAACGCTTCAGATATGTGTCTGGTTTCTGGCCTAGTTTTACCTCCGAATTTCAAAAAACCGAGGTTCGAGAAGTACAAAGGGGATAGCTTCCCGAGGCAACATTTGGTGATGTTCTGCAGAAGAATGATTTCGTTTGTCCACGACGACAAGTTGATGATTTACTGTTTTTAGGACAGTATGATTGGAGTATCTCTGAGTTGGTATATGCAGTTGGAGAGTAATCAGATCAGATCATGGATGGACTTAGCCAAGACTTTCATGAAGCAGTATGATTATAATCTTGATAGGGCTCCCAGTCACATGCAGTTGCAAGAATTGTCGCAAGAGAACAATGAACCCTTCAGAAGATATGTTCAGAGATGGAGAGAATTTGCTTCTAGAGTGCAACCACCGCTTCTAGATCGAGAGTTAACAGACACGTTCGTAAACTCCTTGCAGAGCCCGTACTTCGAAAGAATGCTTGGGGTTGTACCAGACTTCTCTGAATTGGTAAGAGCAGGAGAACGTATTGAGTATGTCGTTAAAACCGGAAGGATTCAGAATGTTTCAAGCGGTCAGGCTAGTGAAACCGAATCTCTCTATATCTTTCAGACCTGAAGGATTCAGAATGTTTCAAGCGGTCAGGCTAGTGAAACTGAATCTCTCTATAGCTGCTCTAATTTCTCGTACCAGACGAGAATATGCAGGCATAGGATGCGATATCCTAGCGAGCACACTAACAACTAACTTCTCTGTTCTCTGGCTGCCGTGCGATCGAGACTTTCCCGCTGACGACTAATCTTTCCCTTTCTCTTGCCCTAGCGCAATTGAGACCAGACCATAGTTCTAGTTCCCTTAGGTTCCCGTACCTCTAAACCCGACATACTACGTCCGTTCTACCGCAAATAGGTAACGCCTAAGTCTCCAATGGTCGAGCAGCAATACACCTAACTGCTAGAATGCGTACGCTAGTATTGTCAACCTTCCTCTCACCCCCGTGTGATCGAGAATACCCTGTTTTACCCGTATTTAGCCTGAACTACGTTTTGCTCTGATTTCTCATGCCAGATGAGAATACGTAGGCACAAGACGCGATGTCTTTGTGAGCAATCTCCCCCCGTAGTTTCCCGAACTACGTTGACTCTGACTTTCTCATTGCACGAGGGAATACGTATGCATAGAGCGGTGATGCTCTATCGAGTCAGTTCTTTCCGTTTAGCTTTAGCAGCCGTAGATAGATTGTTTTTCACCCTTGACTAGACAACCCAAGCGTGGATCCCGTCGAGTACGACGGACGTGAGGGGTGCTCATACCTTCCCCTTGCGTAACCGACTCCCGAACCCAGACATGGTTGCGATGACCTTGTCTTTCCCTTTTTTCTTTAGGTTTTTGCGATCATTTCCTTTCCCTCTCTTTGGGATAAATAACGAAAGTGGCGACTCTTCTGTTTTTTCCACCAGTTGTTTTTCGCAGTAGCGACATCATGCAAAAAGGGAAGTATTTTCTTCTATTAGAGTATTCATTTCATGGGGAGATTCTTTATCTCAGGGGGAGTTATATATTTATCCTTTTCATTGAACAAAATTCCATGTGTTTTGTCATCATCAAAAAGGGGGAGATTGTTAGAACACAGATTGGTGTTTAATTATATCTTTATGTTTTGATGATAACTCTAATGGAATTTTGTATTAAGAAAATATATACTCTAATTTTGTTCAAGTGTTCTGTGTTTCAGATATTAAATTAAATATCATTATGGAAGCAAAATGCATCTGAACAGCAAGTTACGCAAAGCTCTAAAGCATCAGATGCAAGCCATCAGAAGACTCTGAAGCAAAAGCTGCAGAAGACTCTAAAGCAGAAGCTGCAGAAGACTCTGAAGCAGAAGCTGCAGAAGACTCTGATAAGATCATTCACGCTAAAGCACTATTGCTGCAACATTGATTTCATTGAATCTGATCTGAAGAACAAGAAGCACATCAGAGGATTTGATGTTGTTTACATTTGAAAAGATGTCAGCACGTGAATAGACTTGGTACTATTCTCAACGTCCTCTCCAACGGAACTATTCCTTATTTGTGATAGACACAAGGATTCAGGCAAAAGGCATTTCTTTAAACATTCTACTTCTAAGAAAGGAAAAGTCATGTGAAGACAAAAGGCTACAGCTACTCTACTTGCACAGTCTTTAAGCATTGGACTTTCAGCAATATAAAAGGACGTCTTCAACATCTCTTCAAAACTAACGAATTGCTAACGAACTACCAACTAATCACGCTCTCATACAATCATTCAAAGCTGAATAGTTTTATTTGTCCTTAATCTTAAGTGTAAAAATCACAGTTTGTGATATAGCTTTTTAGAAGCAACTTAAACACTTGTTTAGTTTACATTTATTTGTAAAAGTTCCTTAAGAAGACCAAGTTGTGGTCAGTAGTTCTTGAGAAGACTAAGACAGTTGTTCTTAGTGGTTGACATTGTAATCTGTTTGATTATAGTGGATTAAGTCCTTAAGGAGAAAGGCAAATCACACTTTATAGGGTGGAGTGGATTTGTTGAGTTCAACGAACCAGGATAAAAATCATTGTGTTTTTATTGCCATATTTTATCTTCTAAACCCTTATTCAACCCCCCCTTCTAAGTATTTTCTCACCTTCACAATCTAGGTTAGCAGCAAGAGATAAAAGAATTCTTATAGTGTTTAATTTTGCAACAGGAGAAAATGTCTCTGAGCAGTCTATACCATAGGTCTGAGTGAAGCTTTTAGCCACCAAGCAAGCCTTGTACCTTTTAATTGACCCATCTAAATTATACTTCATAATAAACATCCATTTGCATCCAACTGTCTTCTTGCCATCCGGTAGCGATGTAACACTCCAAGTTTTGTTCTTTTCAAGAGCTTTCATTTCCTCAAGTACAACTTCTCTCCAGTTTGGAATTTCTAGAGCAACCTGTACACCTTTTGGAATTCCTACACTAGACAATTTTAAGGTGAAGGTAGACATAGATGAAGACAAATTTGAATATGAAATAAAATTGGACATGAGGTGTTTAGTGAAAGATCTGACAGGTTTTCTAATAGCAACAAGATCATCTATATCAGAATACAAAATACGACTCTCAGAAACAGAGATAGACTTGCCTTTCCTTTTATTAGGAGGTTGATCATTCCTTAGTTCAGATTCTTGGCAGTGTTGAGATGTGGACTCGTCCCTTCGTTTATGGTGCCTTTTTACAAAAACCTTCTCTTTCCAGGTCTTGTTTCCTATTTCGAATCTGTTTCCTTGAAGTGGCTCATTATTTTGTGGCATTTCAATTAGATTATCATTATCATCGTTTTCAGGATTCTCATTGTTTTCTACAAGAGAAAATGTAGGCTCGGGTTCATAAGGCTCCTTACTCATTATAGGAGTAGGACCAGATACAGAATCATGGCCATTTTCTGTTGGTGTAGATGTAAAAGTCTCAGAATTTTGTGGTGCAGGCAAAGATAAATTTTTCAAAAAACTCATGTCCTCAATTTGAAACGAGTCTTCCTTTATCTCCCCCTTGAAGATGAGTGTCATCAAAGAAAGTTTTATTTTTAAAAAATGCAACATCCATAGTGACACACATTTTCTTATTTTTTGGATCAAAACATTTATATCCTTTTTGGGTTGAGGAGTATCCAACAAAGACACATTTTATAGCATGTGGCTCAAGTTTTCCAACATTTTTATGTTCATGAACAAAAGTTGTGCAACCAAAGATTTTTAAATTCAAATCAGTTAAAACACGAGTACTAGGAAAACATTCTTTGAAGACATTAATTAGAGTTTGAAAATTGAGAATTTTGGAGGGCATTATGTTAATTAAATACGCAGCTGTTAAAACAGCTTCGCCCTACATATAATTTGGTACTTTATTCGAAAAAAGTAGAGCTCTAGCAACCTCCAATAAATGTCTATTATTCCTTTCAACCACTCCATTTTGTTGAGGAGTATTAGGACATGAACTTTGATGTACAGTCACATTTTTTAGAAAAAAATCATCCAGGATAGTGTTAAAATATTATGTCATTATCACTTCTAAAAACTTGGATATTTGTTTGAAATTGGTTCTGCACCATTGAAAAAAAATTCTTTACAGCCTGGCAACCATCTGATTTCCCCTTTAACAAGTGCACCCACCATACTCTTGTATGGTCATCTATAAATATGATAAACCATTTTTTGAGAGAGAGTGTACTAGTATGGTTAGGGCCCCAAACATCACTATGAATAATAGAAAATGGTTTTGATGGTTTATAAGGTTGTATTGAAAATTGGGAACGATGATGCTTTGCAAACTCACATGCTTCACATTTAAACGAAGAAAAATTCTTATTGTGAAATAACTTAGGAAACAAGTGTTTTAAATAACGAAAATTTATCTTTTCCTGCACCACAAAATTCTTTTACATCTGCACCAACATAAAATGGCCATGATTCTGTATCTGATCCTACTCCTGTTATGAGTAAGGAGCCTTGTGAATCTGAGCCTACATTTTCTCTTGTAGAAAACAATAAGCATCCTGAAAGACACAGTGAGATAGGAAAAAATTAGTTTGACAAATTATATCTAGGGCTAATTTACTAAGTGGACATTAAATTACACGATAAGTTTGGAACATGGAGGACATTTTTAAGAGTTAATATTGGAGACAACACAACTGACCCTTTACCTACAATGGCTGAAAAAGAGCCATCTGCAATTTTTATTTTTTGATTACCTGCACATGGACTATATAAAGAGAACAAAGTAGATTCACCTGTCATGTGATCAGAGGCACCTGAATCTACTATCCAAGTATGACTGGGACTGACACTAAGAAGTGCAGAATTACCTTTTGTTGCTATAGAGCAAGAAGGGGTTAGAGACTCGAGGAGTTTGTATAGTTTGCCTAGTTGTTCCATAGTAAATGGAAGCTGAGTTGTAGGGGATTGATGCCCTTGATCAGAATTACTAGCCTGAAATGCACGACCACCTTTCTTCTTCCAATTCGGAGGTTTGCCTTTGAGCTTCCAACAGGTTTCACGTGTATGCCATTCGCGATTGTAGTGATCACACCAAAGAACTTTATTTGACCTTCTTCCCTCGTCAAAGTTCCTAGTAGCCAGAGCTGAACCTTCAGATTCAGAGCTTCGTGGTGTCTTGTCCATCATAATTCCTTGTCGTGCCTCCTCCATTCTTATTTCTGCAAAAGTTTCACGAAGAGTTGGCAATGGTATTTTTCCTAAAACTCTACATCTTACCTCATCAAGGTCTTTATTAAGCCCAACGAGAAACATGAATACACGATCATTTTCTTGCCTCTTAAGAAACAAAACACTATCTTTTGTACACCTTCAATTATCGTCATAACAAAGATCCAACTCTTGCCGCAGTGTCAACAACACATTGTAATAAACAGTTACACTCCTGTACCTTGTTTCACATGCCATAACTTTGATTTTAAACCAAAAAATTGGGAGGGGTTTTGAATATCAGAGCATGTTTCCTTAACAGATTCCCACACATCCCTTGCAGAAGGCAAAAACATATAAGTCTTACCTATTCCAGTTTCCATGGAGCTTACCAGCCACACAATAATCAAAGAGTTTTCATATTTCCATTGTTTGTAACAAGGATCTCCTGATGCCGGTTCAGCTACTGCTCCTATTAAGAAACCAAGTTTCCCTTTGCTATCCAACACCAACCGAACGGTTTGAGCCCATTCATTATAGTTATTCCCATTCAGTTTAGGGATATTGACCTTGAGGGAGTATGAGGAACCCTCTTTATCATTACCACCTATGTTGGAATAATTATCACTAAAGACAATGTTCATGTTTCCATTGTTGTCGTTATTACTGCCAAAAACAATGTTAATGTCTTCATTATTGCCATTGTTTGTGACCACTGACGGTTCTTTTTGTTCACCATCTTCGTGACCACGGCGGTTTCCGCGGCCGCCGCCGTTTCCGCTGCCACCGCCATTGTTATTTTCCATAAGAGATTAAACGGGTATGTGAATCGGATTGGGTAAAAAAGCGGGTCGAGCAGAAAGTTTTAAGGTAACCCTAACCCAGAGCTCTGGTACCATATTGGAAGAAATAGATAAAAACTATTGTAATTTTATTCCTCAGCCAAAGGCTGGTTTATATAATGAGAATACAACAAAAAAAAATTAATTCTCTCATTAATGGAGAATAAAAGACAATAAATGACAATAAACGTAAACAGGTAAATATGGAAATAAAATATTTTCCAACAATTTTAATAGAATATCTTTTATAATGGTTTCTTTAAACAAAATTGCTTGTTGATTAATCCTTTACTTTTTCTATATATACTAAAAGATTGGAAAAAGGATGTGTTAAAGTGAAACTGTGAAGATGTGTTAAAGTGAAACTTTGAAGCTCACGTGAAAACTAAGATTTAAGAAGTTTCAGAATGTTAATGGCATGCCCTTGAACATGTTTGCTCCCCTCTTTTAATGTTTAACAATTCTATGGAAGTAGCTTTTATAGACATTTAAGTAGCTAATTTGTTCCTAGGATGATTTGAAAATTTTCGAAGCGTGTTTGTCTAATTCTATCAACTAGAGAAGTTGACATCAACACTATATGCAGTGCAATGATCGTTATCTGAAGTGGTACCTTACTGTATCACACCCTCACATCACCCCATATGTTGAACATATAGATGAGATGATGTGCCTTCCGATGTTAGGGAATCTGCTGATGATGTGTTACCGCCTCCAGTTGGTGTTGATGACCAGCTGTCACACCCTCATTTTCACCTTTAGCCTTTATACCTTACATTCGGCATATCATACATCATTCTATTGCATATCGAGCATGCGGGTTCATAAGGTACGGACTAGGTCGGTTTGTTATTTTTCATTTCAAATGAGATAACTTGTCTATCTTGGGCTACATGGAAGAAAAGGTTCATTATCTAAGGTTTGATCTAAATTGGAAAATCTACTCATGTAGATTTCTTCAAGGAGAAGTTACTTGAAAAAAAATTAGGATATTCAAGATTAATATTCCTAATGGACATGAAATGCAAGGCATAATTCAAGATTTCCTCATCCAACTTTGTTTCAAATTCTTGATCAAGTGGAGTTCAAATTTGCAAAGCATGAGTCAATATCCTAAATGCATAATTCAAGACTTCATCCATTTCATGTGTAATGGTACAAGGAAAATCCATCATGAATTCAAGATTGGAGGCAAGAATATTACAAAAATAAATTTTTATGACATTACAAGAATGTCATTTGTTACAAGATTTCCAACTCTAAGTAATGTTTAGAAATTGATTTATTTATAATCTTCATTTAAGTCTCTAATCAAATCTATGATATGGTGCTCTTCATGGCACACCAAGTTTTCATGTGCTACATTATGCTCACAAATATCCAAAGAAAAATACTTAAGAGCTAAATCAACATTGGTATGTTTCAAGATCAAGACCATGTATGTTCAACCATGAGCAATATGAAGGCAATCCAAAACAGCCCCATGCAAGAAGTGGCAATATGTATCATGTTACAAAATCATTTTATGTCACAAAACCAAGGGGACAAACTTAGGTTGATACATCTAAACATCAAAAATCAGAATTTGAAATTCTGCCCAAAAGGTAGTGGTGTTGACTACATGAGTATGTCCAAGCATAACCAACAAATTGATACAAGGATGGATGGCAATGTAGAGTGCTGCAGAAGAAAATACAGCAAAACATACTAGAAATGGAAGGAAGTGGGGCTGCACCAAAAAAGTGGTAATAGATATTGCCAAGAATGGAAATTCTGAAAATGGGAGAATATGCAAGAGCTGTGGTTTTGGTACAGAAGAAAAAGGCAGCAGAAAAAGTGAGATAAAGAGGGAAGGGGCTGTAAACAAGAGATTTATTCACTATCATTCACAACAAATTGAGATAGAGAGATTGAGAGCAAAGAGTAAGAGGAAAAAACCAAAAAAAATAGAGAGAAGAACAAACTCTAAAAAACAGAAAAAAGAGAGTGACATAGAAGCACAAGAGGACCATTGAGAAGCAGAACCTTCACAACATAGAGTGAAGAGTGGAGAGCACATCCAACAAAAATCAGTGGAGAACTTGCAAGAAAGATAGAAAGCTCTTGGGTATCCATTTCAAACCTTTCTCTCTTTACTTTTTGCTTTTATATTCATTTTACTTCCACTTTTATGTGTTGTTGTACTGAGCATATCATGTAAGGTTCTAAGGGGACCAAGAAATCATTTTTTTAAAAACCAATAGAAAGGAAAGAAAACCACAAAAAACAGCAAAATATTGCATTTTACGCTTCAGGTCGCGGCGTGACCCATGTTCGCGGCGTGAACATGCAAAAATCAGAATGAAAACTTTCCCAGTTCGCGGCGCGAACACCCTTCGCGGCGCGAACATGCAAAAAACATATTGTTCACTTTTCTCAGTTCGCGGCGTGAACTGATCAGTTTGTTTATTGTTTTTGCTGTTTTTACCTTAAAAAAAAACTTTTCAAGTTGTTTTTGCATGTCTCGATTTTTTTTAGCCGACTAACCCCATATGTTTGTATGATTTTAGTGTGAATATTTCTTTTGTCCTTGTTGACTTTTGATTCCAAAAACCATTTTCAAAAAAACAAAATCTCGATTTTATCGAGCCATTTTTAACCTTGTAAGTCGATTGCCTTGCGCATCGCCATCGACCTTGTCCGTATCGCTTCAAATGTATCTTTACAAACAATAAATCTTGATCCAACATCAAGTGATCCTTTTTCTTGTAAGAAACCCAAGATACAACAAATATATGGTTAGGGTTGTACACCATGGATTTTAAGGTGGTGGAGAAGGAATGAGAATGGAATCCTCCTACCCTCGTTCCGAATGTTTTGGATACAAGGCGCTCGACTTGGCTATTCGAAACATTCATCTCTATCCAAAGTCCGTTTGTGTAATCTTAATCAAGAACCATTTCTCCTCAGAAAAACCTAAAAATAACATCAACTCATCAAACTATTATTTTCGCCCTAGGGCATCAATCAAAAAACCCTTTTTCAAGGTATAAAATCAACCAACAAACAACTATTTCATAAGCCTCCGAACTACGGAGCTCTGATTCTTCACTTCTTTTAAGTGAGGATACGTAGGCACAAGGGCCACAATCCTTGGTGAGCATTAAAATAAATAAACCAACCCCTCTTTTCCTTAAGCAAGCAAACTCTTAATAAAAACACCCATTCACGCGAAATAACCTAGGAGGTTCCCATCGAGTACGATGGATGCGAGGGGGTGTTAATACCTTCCCCTTGCATAACCGACTCCCAAACCCTAAGACTTGGTTGCGATGACCACGCTCTTTTACCAAAGGTTTTATTTCTATTTCCCTTTCCCTCCTTGGGATAAATAAAATCCGGTGGCGACTCTGTGTCATTTTTCGCTTAGCGACACCAGCAACGTATGTAGAAGATTGATGTTATTATGGATAAACTCATGGATTTGGTAAACCCAGATGGTGAGGTTTTTAACAGATTATCGCAAGAAGCGCACGTAGCCCATGCGAGGCCTATTTAGATATTTGATTTTACATTTGTATTATTTGTATAATTTGTGACTCGGACTACTTAGCATCGTACTTTTTATTACATAATATTTTGTCGATTAAATGTTTGAAAGATGGATGTAACTTAACACATTACAACAAACATAAATTAAAAATAAGGAACATAAAAACCTAGACACTGCCACATGATTCAAAACGTTTTAACATCTTGATTATGTTGTCGACAGATCTTGAAATTATCGCATCAAACTCGGTCAGTCTCTTAGTTAGTCTACGGTGAAATGTTCTCCACATAACCTTCAATCTTCATGAATCTTCAACTCAATAAAGTTGTATTTCACCTTTCCATCAATATTAATCAGTCTGCATGAAACTCGATCCTATCCACCTTTCTATTCTCAGTGTCGGACAACAAATCATTCAACTTAGATCTCAAGACGGCGAGGTGAGACATGTGTTGCCATTCAGAAGCCGAAACTCAACAGAAGGTTTCACCCTGTTGAAGTACACTTCTGCCTTAATCAAAAATTAAGGAAGAGACATTGTAAGATATTTTTTTAACAACACATGACCCCTATTTATAAAACTTTGGATTTATTCTGAACCAAAAAAACGGTCGATGTAATTACAGTCATACAAATTTGTCAGCAAAATCGTAATTGTGAGATATTGGATCGAACTCTAGTTTAGTATACTGTCGAAGTCTTCTCACATGTTGTTGTCGAAGACTTACATGCTGTAGTCGAAATGTGTTCTAGTATGAAGTTGTCGAATTGGGCCTTGTGTTAAGGATTCAATTGTTTGAGTTGCCTTGTACCATAAGTTAGCTTGTAATGGGTAATTGTCAAAAAGCCTATTAGTTTAGTATGTTAAGTTTTATTATAAATAACATACTAATATCTCACCTTAAGTGTGACAAATCCTAATTAGGGTGAGAGAGTTATTTGTTATTCTTGAGTACTTGTAATCTGATTCAAAGAGAAAGTAAAGAATATCAGTTATAATCAATCATTGTTGTTCTTCTTGTTTTTCCATTAACCCTAACTCTTGTGTCTTTCTTAATCATAAAAAAACCATTTATACTTTGTTTCAAGACATCATTTTTCACAACAGTAACCGTTAAAAATTTGCACTACCAAAAATTTGGTATGGTCAAAATTTCTAATATAACATGGTATTTTCTTAAAAATACTGGTAATATTTCAAAGATATTGAAAATTAAAAAAATATATATATTTATACTAACAATTTTAAATTAATATCAGAATTTTTAATTGACACCAACAATTCCTAATGAACTACTGGGAATTTTATTTGATCACTATCATCCAATTTTGTTCTGAAATAGTTTTGGAATTTATAAATATATGTATAGGATGTTAGTTATAAGTTGAGCCGGCAAGAGTAGAAAAATAAGTTTAAGTTTTTTTAATTTATTCCTTTTAAAAGCATAGAATTCATTTATAAATGGAAAGTGATAATTTTCATGAAAAACAATTTCAAGAAACAATACAAAATGTGATTAATTATTTTCCATTTATTTATATCATTATCCTCATTCATACATATTTTCCGTTAAGAAACGAATTTATCTAGAGTTGTTCTCTTTCCAAAAGATTTTACATGTGATGTTTTCGTGTAAAAAAATCTTTCTTGAATAAATAGTATATTCCTTTCCAACAAGACCAAAGAGAGCCTGCTAAATTTGCGTGCCCTATTTCATGCAACATAAACTAATATTAATATAAAGTTTTGTTTGTTTTAACGTTATTAGAAGTTTCTATTATGTTGATATCAAAGGGTTTACGGAACTGAGGACGGTACTTCCTCTTTGTCACGTTCTTCTTTCTGTAAACTCATATTTCAACGTTTCTGCATCTTATTTGATGCTATTTATTTTCTTCTATATTTGTACTTTTTATTTGTTATAACTAAGGGAGGTTTTAACTATAACAAGAGACAAATATATAATGCTACTCATATATCTAGATTCTAGTCCACATATCGAGTAATATCTTATAAGCAAAGTATTCTTGGAAAAATAAAAAATAAAAAAATGTTTTAAAATAATATCATCACATTAAAAGAGACAAAAAAAAAATTAATTAATAAATATTAGTTTTATTAGATTAAATATAATGTTATGGGTCCGAATTCGAAATTACAATAATATATGGATGTGTGCGACTTTGATAATCATTGTTGAATATGTGACTCCATATATAAATTAGTGTAGTGAATTGTGAATATTTCAAAAAGTTTGATTTAAAATAAAATTATTTATGAAATTAGAGTTTAAAAACATTTTGTAAAACAATTAAGTATGTATGTAGTGTAAATCAAAGTAAAGAATATTTACTGTAAATGAAAGAGATAAAGGGAAAATAGATGACACTGGAGAATTATATAGGTTGAATGAAAAAGACTTAATTTTGTCTCGAAGAAATAATCTTGAGAGTGTCCAGAAGATTTGAGAGCTTTTAGAAGTTTATGCCCACAAATCTCCTTATGTAAGAAAATGAAGTTTTTCGAATAACTTCTCACCAAACAACGAATAAAGTTTGAGGTGGTTAGTCTCTAAACCAAATAGAGATTTTGCACAGGATAATCTCGAACCAAGACAGAGTTTTGAGTTAATTATCCTCTGAACTGAACTGATGTTTTACACAGACAGACCACAAACTGATCTAAGATTTTTATCAGGCTAATCTCGAACCTACTGAGCTTTTACACAGACTGAACTTAAAAACCAATTGAGATTTTACATGGGTTGGTCTCGAATCAATAGAGCCTTTAACCAAGTTGAGCTTAAGAACCATTGTGGAGGTTTTCACTGACTGATATTCGCGAACCAAAAGAGAGCTTTTCTTCAATGGAAAAACTCACAAACCGGATCAGGACTCCCTAAGGCAATCCCCCAATACAAACAAGAGCAAGAGCTTTTAAGTGGTTTAACTCACAACCAAAATAACAAATTCTTATGGAATAATTATTTATTCAAGAGAAAATTCACTCTTGGTAAATTTACCATTTTACTCTCACCCAGAACAACATGCTCACTGAAACTCAAGAACACTCTAAAAGCACTATGACTAAAATATGTGAGAATAATAAGAACGATTTAGAAAAGTGATGAGAGAAATGAAAAATGTTTCATTGCAGAACCAGAAATGAAGAGGAATGCGGAAATTACGACGGAGTGAAGCTTTTGGAATACTATGACGATGTGACACAGTGGATCAAAGGTCGTGATCACGATGCTTCTTAAACCAGAGGTGTGAATCTTGATGCAATGTCGTTGATCAGTGTTTGTTATCTTCGACATGGTGGACCTAGGGGAGGTACCTACATGGTTAGCACTCTAATGCCCAAGTCAGTTTAGGGTTCAAAATAGTGGTAGTGATAGTGGATATTAAAGATTGTGTACCTGAAAACCATTTATGAAGGTATTTATATTTTGGGTGTGACGAGGAAGGTTGGATAATGTGCCTCATTTATTGGGCATTTGGAGGGCACAAAGCGATGGGTCCCTGGTTTTTGGCTGACACAGAACAGTTTCCTTTAAGACTCACTAGGAACTCAGAATATCGGGGGAATCTTTCAATAGTGGTGACCGACCCTTGAAAATGTTTTTCCATGCGTAGGATGGCATGACCACTTTGGTTTTCCCAGAGCATGATAGGGATGTGAGCATTAAATGCGATCTCATTATTGAAACGTTTCGCCATTTTTTTCTTTGATGTGTGACCTGAAAAGGTATGGGGTGACGTGATGCAGCTTTCTGCGTAATCGAGTATACTTGAGTACAATTGTCTTTCCTAGATGAAATATGACTGTTGATTTACCTTTGTTTCTTGCTTTTAATTTGATTCGTTCGATTTACTTTTTCTACATAAAGATGGAGAGAGATCGTGGAGAAACTTTTTATCTATCTTGTAGACTGAGTTTTCCCTTGTCTCTTTAGATCCTTCCTTCTTATCTAGGAGCACTTTTCTTCCAGAATAACTTTCATTGCACGTTCATAATTTTAAATCATTGAAGCTTCAAATTTTTGGACCTCTTTTTTGCTTCAGCGCTTTCGTTTTCATATTTCAAGGCATTTTCTCTTCACCTTAGCCTTTTACTCAAGTATTTATTGCATTTTTGTTAGGCGAGTGGTAACTGTAACAGCCCGAATTTCATTAAATAATTAATTATAGTAATTAATTGATTTAGTGGGATTTTTATTAATGTTGGAAATTAATTTTTATTAATTGGAATTAATAGAGAATTGAGAAGGAAATTGGAAGGAAGGAAAATAAAGGAAATATATAATAGAGAAGGAAAAGAAAAGAAAGTTAGAGAGAAACATTTGGAAAGAAAGAAGAAGAGAAAGAGAGGAGAAGAAGAGGAAAGTGGAAAATCATCAAGAACCAACATCAAAGCTCCGATTAATCGAGGTAAGGGTGAGAAATGTTTCTATTTGATTATTTCATGATGTTATATATGTTGGGTTGAGGTTTTGGTGTAGTTTCCATCCTTTTCCATTTAGGGCAAAAGTTGGAATAATCGGTAGAACTCAATTTAATCGGTTAAAATCTGAAATAGATGATGTAGAATAGTCTAGAAATGTTAGACTAAGAGTATTGGAATTGGATTGGTGAGATTGGAGCTTTTGGAGTTGGTTGAGTTGGATAACAGTAAGTGAAAAACAAAATACGCAGACACTCGCTAGCAGCTCGCTAGGCGAGCAGGTCGCGAATGCTCGCTAGGAGCTCGCTCAGCGAACAAGTAGCGAATGGTCCCAGACTTGGACAGAATGGATTTTGGTGTGTTCGCTGGTAGCGAAAGTGTAGCGAAGAGATAGCGAACAATTCGCTGGGAAGCTCGCTGTAGCGAGCAGGTAGCGAATGAAGTCAGTAACTTCTGTTGAGATTCGCTAGCACGTTCGCTCAGCGAACAAGTAGCGAATACTCGCTAGGAGTTCGTTAGCGAAGGAGTAGCGAGTATGATAGGTTGATGTTTTATTTGAGATTTATCCATAGGTTGATTGTGTGGTTCGACTATGGTTTATTGCTTGATTAATCGCATAGTTTATGTACTATTATGATATGCTGTGGGTAGCCTTCGGGCGTGAATTCTAGGTTTTGAGATGTGTATATTGTTTGTATTGATTGGAAATGCATGAGAACATAATAGAGGTTATGTGTGCATTGTCTGATAAATTGTGAATGCCTAATGTTGTATGCAATTGTGTGATAAGTATGCATGAGAACATTGTGGATATGTATGCATGACTTGTGAATTACGTTAATGGTATTAATGTGAATACCTTGAATTGTTATGAATATGTTGTGTGTGCAATCATGTTGTAATTCTTGAAGATATGAATTATTGGAATGCATGAGATTAAGATGTCGGTCTTAAGTGCATTTGATTTTCGATTGCATATGCATCATTTAGTCAAGAGGCAATGCTTGCTAGTTTCGTGGAGACTAGTGACTTGTCCCAAACCTAGAAGAGTGGGTTTGAAGGCTTAGAGGACGGGCCTTTGTTGTTATCGGTCTAGAAGAGTGGACCCGGTTTAATGTAAAAATCGAAAAATGATAACGGGTTATCGGTCTAGAAGAGTGGACCCGGTTTAATGTAAAAACCGAAAAATGATAACGAGAGTCGGTACCGCATTGCATGAGTTGCATTGAGTTGTTGAGTCACATTGATATATGACATATGCATGAAGAGATGCTTATGTGTGAATGATAAGATTGTGGAAATGTGAGTGTATGCATGATGTGGGAATGCTTTGTGAATATTCATGTTGTTTATATATGTGTGGTAAATATATATGACTAAGAGGGTGAATTGTGGTGAGAAATATGGAGTTGAATTATATGATTACCTATATATATATATATATATATATATATATATATATAATCTTATGCTTTGATTATTATGGTTATATTTCTCACCTTTCTGCTGTTTTATAATGCTCTACGAGGCATTGTAGATTAGGATGCTGGAGTTTTTTGTGAAGTTATCTTCATTCTTTTGAGTCGGCTGCTCTGATATGTAACACCGGGTAGTTAGACTAGTATAGTTATTCTTTTGTGATACATTGCGATGTATCAGCTGATGTGGTTTTGTAATTACCTGACATGATGTATCAATCTGGATATCTTATCTGTATGTGAATTAATATTTTGGAAATGATTAAATGATTTTATCTTCCTCTTAAATTTAAATGTTGAAATGTGATTTCTAAACCATGAAAATGTTACATATTTTATGGAGCAAATGTTAAAGTGTTTCATTGGTGAAATTGTGACATTCTTCTTTTATACCTTATTCTAAAATTTTCACTCTGATAAATTTGTATATGCATTTATTTGGGGGTATAGAAGGGGGTGTTACAGTAACCCTATTATCGTCAAGCGTGACTCGAAAGGTAGTGTTTCTTCATCTTTGAAAACATGAATGGAGTCTGAATCACATTCCTTTCCTTCTGTTAGTGGGGACATTAAACTTGAGGTCATCCTTTTGATTGATGATTCAAAAATGGAAGGGTCGTTTGGAGAATCTATTTCAGACGAAGTTCTTTCTAGGGATTCCTCAGAGACTTTGTTTCTAGCGAAGTCTGATGGGGTGAAAAATTTGTTGGGAGGCCTATGCCTCCTCCTATATTGATCGAGGTAAAAATAGAGGTTGCCTATCAAATGAGAGAATGTGTCAATCACTTTGTCAAAATATATCAGGGAGTAACTGGTCATGACCATAACCATGCCGAAATTACTTATCACATGGAGCTCTAAGGGTGGCTTGATGTCATGTCTTGGGTTAGTCCTGGTGATCATCATAGAGCTAACATACTTTCCCGTAAGGGTCTTCAATTAACTGAGTCGACCAACACTAATATATAACATTGGGTGGCCGCAGAAATAATTAGGACTCATTTTGTTTTGAATAACTTCGATGTTGTAACCTAAAGCGACATCATGGTTGGTAATCCCTCAGATTGGGTGATTCTACCAGTAGGCCCAGAGGAGAGGGCGTGCAGCTATTTCGACCAGGTTGGGGATGTTCTTGCTCTTCTTTGATTTTGACGTGGTTGTTATGGACCATCTAAAATTTTCCCCTTTATAACTTCATCATGGAGCTTAGGATTTCATGAAGGTTTTCCATCTTTGCTCTGATCACAAGTCTTGGAAATCTTCATCGAGGCTCTTCTTAGACCTTTTTTCTGTAGCTCGTACTTTGCTAGATTATTCCCGAAATTAAGGATTGATTTCACTGCATCCTCAAGTACCTTGGTTTAGCTATTTTGTCTTTGACTGGGGTGATCTCATGGAGTGTTTCATATTGGTGAAACTTGTCACTTCTAAGGCTCATTCGGCCTTCTGTTCGTCTCTGGCCCTGGTATGAAGTGCTAGCTTTTGAATAGGGGTTTTCAAAACTAATGGTTCAGAGTTCATTTCCACCGGCATATTCCTTCCTACCATTTTGGGATAACTTCTTTGTCTCTCAAGGAAGTAAAGATGAAAAAGGATTTATGTACGTGGTATTAGGGGCTCGGATATGAAGAAGGATTTGGTCCCTACGAAGTAATTTCTTTTCAACAAAAGAAAAGGCGAATAGATACTGATGTTATAATTAATATGTTTGATCATTTCGAAAGAAAAAAATTATTTGGTAAGGATGGGTACTTAGGCAATTTTTTAATAATGTAACTTATGTCTTGCAGATAACATGGATCAGTTGGTTCACTTGCAAAAAGCTTTGGTGCTTGCCAATGATTAAGACCTTATAATTGGCTTACCTATCTGGGTGCCGGTGGCACCTGTTGTTGCTTTTACTTACGCCCTGGAGGCTCTGATGCATGTTGTGTTAGTTTTCTCGACAATAGTTGCAACTATTATCCCGATCATGGCTCATATGGTGGATCAATTGGCTACTGCAGTGGCTGGTTTTGCTGCTCGAGAACTTTTATCGTCTCCTTCTCCTG
Source organism: Lathyrus sativus (assembly GCA_963859935.3). NCBI lineage: Eukaryota > Viridiplantae > Streptophyta > Magnoliopsida > Fabales > Fabaceae > Lathyrus > Lathyrus sativus. Next base: position 78,508,531 of record OZ012738.1, read on the forward strand.
CCAAGAGGAGTCGGGTGGTAGTTTGTCTACTCCTATTGAAGGAGGTTCTTATAAACAGGCTCACTTTTTGGAGGTTATAAATTAGGAGGATCTTACTCCTTTCTTCTGGATTCCTGATATTCTTCCATGACGGGTACCTAGCACCCAGAGGAGTTTGTCGTTGTCGTGGCTTTTGAAGACTTGGATTTTGTTTGGGGTTTGTGTGCAACTGATAGGCAAAGCCTTTTCGTAGATGATTCTCATACTTTGTTCAGGGCCTAATCCCTTGTTTCTATGGTAGTTTCTAGTTAGAACGATGTTCTAGGCTCTATTGACCTTTCAAGGGAGCGGGAAGAGTTGAGGGAAAGGTCTGAAGCCCTTGAGCGGAAAAATCTATTGCTAATAAGGAATTGGCTGAACTGTGGGCGAATGGTGATGTCATTAACTCTTTATAGAAAGAGGTAGTTTGATACGATCATTTGTCTACTTTACCCGCTCAACTAGAGAGGTTGAAGGCTTATCTTGGGTTGGCTAGATCTGAAAGGAAGGAGTGAACCACATACATGTAAAAGTATGTATTTCTTTGACATAGGATATTTCAATGCAATATTCGGACGTGCAAAGCGTCTTCGATAGCACCCCTGAGAGAATTGGTTGTTATAGTTAGACGTGCAAAGAGTTTCTAACAGCTCCCATAGACTCTAAAGATGCACAAGGAGTTGTGGGGGATTGACTGTTGTAGTTGAGCGTACAAAGCGTTTCCGACAATACTCCTGAACTCAAAAGACGCATAAGGCATTGTGGGGAATTGATTATTTTAATTGAGCATACAAAGCGTTTAATTAATGTATTTGTAAATTAATTACGCGTGCGCGCGCACACACACACACACACACATATATATAATTTACGAATACATTAATTAAAAAATTATGGTCGTTCGATAGTGTATACTGATCGATTTCTTCGAATGTGTTATCCGGGTGGCTTGGTGGTCGATAGAGTTGGAAGACCGGGTTCTTGGCTTGGTATGTGCCAACCTGTGTTGTGCGTTTCCATGCTTTGCTTCCCAAGGTTGACACATACTGATATCTTTAGACTCTGAGCTATTTCTACATCTCCGGGATGCTTGATTGGCTTGTGAATCTTGGGATGATGCACTCTGCGGCTCACTCCATTCTCAAACAGAATCCATATTTTTTCCAACGGTAGCATTGGATAGTGTTCAGATGTGTATACCAATATCTCTTCTTCTAACCAATATCCGGTGGGCCTATCACTAGATATTCCCAATGGCCCGCTGCTTCCTTATCTGGTTGGTGGAAACCTTGGTGCATTAAGTGAAAATGTTATGGCATCCGCAGGATACACCTCGGTACTTGATTGGTGCCTGGAGTTAACTATGAACTTGTGCCACCCACATGTCATTAACTACAAACGTGTGTCACCTTCTTGATGCCGACTTTGCAACCATTCCTATCACGGAGGAAAGTGTTGGTAAATTAGTATGGTCAGCGTTCGATGAGGTATATGCTCGTTTTTCTAAAAAATTACGTGTGAAGGTCTGCATGAACCTAGAGCTGGATTTGAGATCATTTTCCCAATCAATTTTTGAATTTGTTGAGGGAGTTTTTGGTCACGTCGGTGGGGAAGTGGTCTATGCGGAGAGGTTCCTGGTGAATCTTTGTATTTGTTTTTGAAAACTGTTGTTTTTTAGATCCAAAGAAATGGGAGGGAGGAAATCAAACGGCTCGAGCAGATTCACAAAAGTCATTTGGATTGGATTTTCGAATGTGAATCTGATTCGATTTTTTACAGATGTTGCAATTCTATGTTGAGATTTGGATCTTAAATTGTGGAAATTGTAGGAATCAAAGTTGATTCTCACAGACGGCGCCACTATTCTGTTGCAGAACTAGAAATGAAGAGGATTGCGGAAACTACAACGGAGCGAAGCTTCTGGAGCACTACGAAGACATGACATTGTGGATCAAAGATCGCGATTGTCGCTTTCGCGAAAATAAGGTGCCAGCACAACAGAAGAGTCACCACCTTTCGTTATTTATCCCTCGGAGCGGGAAAGGAAACAATCGAAAAAACCTGACGAAAAAGGGGTAAGACAAGGTCATCGCAACCATTGTCTGGGTTCGGGAGTCGGTTACACAAGGGGAAGGTATTAGCACCCCTCACGTCCGTCGTACTCGACGGGATCCACGCTTGTTGGTTTGTCTACGGGTGAAAAACAATCTATCTACGGCTGCTAGATCTAAACGGAAAGGAATTGACTCGATAGAGCGTCGCACTCTATGCCTACGTATTCTCATCAGAGAATGAGAAATCAGAGTCTGCGTAGTTCGGGAAACTACGGGGAAGGTTTGCTTGGCAAGACATCGCGTCTTGGGCCTACGTATTCTCATCAGAGAAATCAGAGCATGACGTAGTTCAGGCTAACTACGGCTAGACAGGGGTGTTCTCGGTCACACAGGGGTGAGAGAAAGGATTGACGATACTAGCGTACGCATTCTAGCAGTTAGGTGGACGCTGCTCGACCATTGGAGACTTAGGCGTACCTGTTTGCGGTAGAACGGACGTAGTATGTCGGGTTTTGAGGTATGGGAACCTACGGGAACTAGAACTACGGTCTGGTCTCAAATGCACTCGGGCAAGAGAAAAGGATAACATCAGTCGTCAGCGGGAAAGTCTCGATCGCACAGCAGCGTGGAGAACAAAAGTTAGTTGTTAGTGTGCTCGCTAGGATATCACATCCTATGCCTACATATTCTCATCAGAGAAAATCAGAGCAGCTATAGTTCGGCTTACAGCTAAAACGAGAAAGGTGGCCGCCAATACATCAGTATTGTGCCCACGGGGGAAATTTGCTCGCCAATACATCAGTATTGTGCCTACGTATTCTCGTCAGAGAAATCAGAGCATGACGTAGTTCGGGTACTTCGGAGACCACAGCACAAATCTCATTTTATTAATATTCGGAAAGTTACAATGATAGAGTACAGGAAAATAAACTCCTAAAAAAACATACCCATCTATCATGGAAAATCTAATGAAAAATAGTCCCCTAACAAGTGAACTTTTAATTCTACTTCTAAAAAGGCGTAAAAGAAACTCCTAAAAGAAAATATATCCTAAAAAGAAAATATTAAAATACTATCATTTTTACATTTTTCATTCTACTATATTTACATTTTTTCTATGCTTATATTACATATTCTTTTTCTTAAAAAAAATCTAAGCAAATGAATACAAAAGAAAATAATGAAAAAACAAAGGGGGTGCACCAGTTCAGCCAGGGGTACAGCCAGCAAAAACAATACAGAATTGGGGCCCAGCCCAATAAGCAATTCAGAAAAGAAAATAAAAAAACAGTGGGGGTGAATGGCCAACAACGGAGGTGTAGCTAGAAAAACGAACAGGGCCCAGCCCAATTACACACGGAGGGGGGTGTTAGAGGAAAAACGGAGGGTTGGATCAGCAAACGGGGCCGATGGGCCTACGAGCCCAATTCCTTTGACAGCCACCCAAACTTCTTCAGGCAAAACCCTAATCACTCTTCTCCTCTTGGCAAGGCACTGTTCATGCGCCGTTTTCTTCTCAGCCTCTCTCTCTCTCTCGTTCATCTCCTCAACCTCCATCTCCCTCTATCTCTCTGAGGTTACACATAATTCAAAACCTGTACAAACACTCACGCAATCTTCCACCTTACAACTGAACCAGGTGACGAAGATGAGGATCTTTGAAGGTTCTAAAAGATCTTGATGTTTCTGGACGAAGGTACCGATCGTTCTTCTTGATGAACATGTTGAGGGAGCTGAAGAATCCTGTGGTTGATGGATTGACGAGTCTTCAGATGACGATGATGGAGGATCTTGAAGATTCTCGAACAGATCTTGGACGACGACCTGGAAAACTTGGAAGTTGGATGAAGGTTCTATGGAGCAAGATCTGAAGAACTTCTAAAGAGCATGTTGAATGTATGAACAGCGATGAACACGGTGTGTTTCTGGACGAAAACGCTTGGAGGTTTTGAAGGCTCGATGGTGAAGATCTTCATGGATCTAGGAACTCATGAAGAACGTGGTGATTGTTCTTGGAGTTCTGGAAAATCAACGAAGAACGAGCAAAGAACGCCTATTAAATTTGTACGAAAACTGGAAAAACCTCTAGAACGGTTGAAGATCCTCAAGAACGGATGAAGATCTGGTGGATTTGTAGACAAAGAATCGATGAAGATTCGGCTACTATAAAGGTCTGGGATCTGGAAACTCACGAAGAAGAAGGATGAAGGTTGAAGAAACTTCATCAGTTTCTGGGCGAATCTGGGATGAAGAGGATGATGAAGATTGGTGATTTTCTGGAGAATCATGAGGATAGGATGAAGAACACGATGAGTTCTTGAAGATTCCGGCGACGGTTGTTGATTCAGGCGACAGTTGCAGTTTGTTTCCGGTGATGGTTATGGTTATTTTGGCAGTTACCGGCGGTGGTTGAATTTTCCGGTGAGACTGGGTGAAGGGTGGATGAACGAGATGGATGAAGAAGATGAAGGTCCATCATGGAATCGCAGATTTCCTGCGAAAAAACGGCTTCCGGCGAGTGGTTATGGCGGTCGGGAATAGTTAGAAGGTGGCCGGCGCGGCGGTTGCATGGTCGACGGCGGGGTCTCCGGCGAGGGATGAGAGTGGGACAAGTGGCATCGCTGCATGCAGAGTGAGATGGGAATGAAACGTGTGGAGGCTGGGAAGAGAGAGGGAGTGCCACGTGGAGTGGCATGCAGAGGGAGGTGGTGGATTGTGTGGGCGAAACGTGGCAATGGAGTGGGACCCTGAGAAAAGCACACATGGGATGCTTATATAGAGGACACGTGGACTGGGGTTTGGACTGGACCTCCAAAACGTCTGGGCCCACGAATTTGGACTGAATTAACCACTAATGAACATTAAAAAACTGATTAATACTCAATTAATACTGATTAAGCCTAATGAAAACTCAATTAAGCCTAATGATCACCTAATTAACTAATTAATTAAATGTAAACGAAAATTAAAACAGTAATTAAATCCTAAATGAAAATTAAAACTATTCTAATCCTAATTAATTCTAATAAACTCTAATTAACATCTAAACAAATGATTAAGATCTAATTAAACTCTATTAAATCCTAATTAAATCTAAAAAAGAGGATTAACCTAAAAAACTCTATTAATCTCTAAACTAATAAAAAAAAACTCTATTAATTTTTATTCAAACAAAAAAAGAAAAATTCTATTAATTTCTATTTTAAAAAATACCTAGTAAAATAAATATCCTATTAAACTCATTTTAAAAATTCTACTTAATATCTAAAACACAATTTATTCTTAAAAGAAATTAGAACTAACATCTATTATCTAAAAATGATTAAAGAAATTCCTAAAAAAAAGAAATTAAACTAAACTATTTAAAAACATTTAATATCTATTAAAAAATCTATCTAACACCTAGAAAAATCAATTAAATCCATAAAAAATTCTAGAAAATAAGGGGAAAAATCTAAACATACCGAGGAAGCCGATTAAACCGATCAGCGACTATCGAAATAAACGGTAAAAACCCGGACACTGAGATGTCCTCAAAAACAACAGCGAGAGCTGAAAACACCGGGACGAGCACCAGCTCTCGAAATACGTCCTCGTATTGGCCTGAAATGCCTGAAGCGCGATCAGAGGGCTGTGATCCCGATAAAGTCGATCTGACTGAAAAAAATGCAATGTACGCGGTATGCAAATGCAAAAATGAAATGAGTCGAAACATGAGCCAAATTGCGATAAGTAGTTGGTCAAATTTTGGGGTGCAACAGTTGCCCCTATTCAAACGGCTTGGACCTGAAGGGTTGAAGAGCGAACGACTTTCAAACATTCAAAGGTAGAAGACGGTTGAATACCAAAGAACCCGGAAATTTGCCAACTACACAAGCACACGGTACTCTGGTGGGAACAAATCTTCGGAAGCTGGAATCATAGCTGCACGGCAACTAGCTGGAGAATTGGTCACACGGTAACCGGGGAAAAGTATGATTTCAAATCTTCGTCAGGATGATCATCTGATTTTGCTGTAGATATTCGTCCTCAATTCATCAAGGGGTCGCTGGTCACTCGGTAACCGGCAATACATGGTCAATCATGCCGTCAGGCATTCTGCGTCACAGCAGAAGAATTCCTCGGGACTCGTCAGGTCAACAATCATGTTGATCATGCCATCGAGCATTCAAAGAACTTTCGGGCATCAGCCGTGCTTCGTAAGTAGGTCGAGGACAGAATTCTTGGTCAATCATGAGCCAAATAAGGATATGCAATCTTTTTGCCATCAGGCACTCCGCATCAGCTGAGAGAATTGCTTCCTTAATACGGTTGGACTTCATCAGCAAGTCTGGGGGGAAGTTTCAACTTCGCTGTTCAGGAACCTACTGGGGATGACACACCTCCGCTGGGGATTCTGGAGAACTATCAAGTAACTCTGCTTCGGGGATCCAGGAATCATTCTGGATGAATCAACTCTGCCGAGGACTTCAAGAATCATCTTGGACAAATAACTCCGCCAGGGACTTCAAGAATCATCTTGAACCGATAACTATGCTGGAGATTTCAGGAATCATCCTGAGCAAACACTCTGCCGGGGACTCTAAGTATCAACTTGAGCAACCCACTCTAGCGACTGCACTGGGGTCTTAAGAATTATCTTAAGCAAGCGACCTCGCTGGAGAATTCAAGAATCATCTTGAGCAGGAAGACTTCGCTGGGGACAATTCAAGAATCATCTTGAGCCAAACCATTCTGAGGAGGAACATCTGCAAAGCAAGGACGGTGGCGACCTGGCTCATGTTTCGTATGCATATGCTTTGACAATGACGTAATGCTCCACACGGTGGAAATGCTACGCGTTTTCAGGATAAATGCTATGTAATCATGCAACATGCCATGGCCCCATCAGCAAAATAAATGCTGAAGGGAGAAGCCTCCTGTCAAGGAGAAAGGACCACTCTAGTGGAGAGGAGGAATCATCCTGCCGAGGAGAAGAAGTCACACCAATCTCAATTGGACTCCGCCTGGGGAAACGAACTTCAGTCGACTGCTGCAGGGGAATAAAGCTCTACGAGAATCTGAACCCGCTCAACTGGGTATTCAAACCACAACTGCTGAGGAAAACGATGTCAATCGCAGAAATAAACTGCGCGACCTTCGCGACTAAACCTTCCTGGAGAAACGACTCCGGTGGGGAAACACAGCATCAACTATTCAACATTCTACTGGGGAGAACCAATCATGGCTTCAACGGCTTCCAAGGACTCGACTCTCTTGGGGATCTGCAAACTCGGCTGGGGAGGAAGGAATCATCCTGCTTACCGGGGAGAATACGACTCTGTGGGGAATTTCAATTCCGATGGAGACTTCAGTCTGGCACTATCAACTACTACACACTTCAGTGTATGGCTCAGCTGAGGAGATGACGATCATTTAGGATACATCTGGTTGGGGAGAGAATCTTCTCTGCTTGGGGATACATATCAATGCTCTTGGTCCCGTATTCAGACTCTGCGGGGAGATGCTGCTACACTCTATTGGGGATATCAATCCTGATCTACTGAGGGTAATCTTGCATATGCCTTACGGAGACTGACCCTTCTGGGTAACACCTGCTGGACTATCAAGTCTGATGAGGAATACATGTGTATCAACACTGCTGGGGATATCAATCCTTACCTGCTCATTGTACAACTCTGTTGGGGATGTACCGATCCTATCAAGGAAACACCTCTGGCGACCGCGGAAGATAACAATCGATCACTGAAATTGAATCTCACTTCGCTGAGGAAAACAACCCTGAATGGTCCTTTTTGAACACCCTAAGTCCTTATAGGGTACGCAGCAATCTGCTGAGAAATAACTCTTCTCTGTCTGACATCAAAGTCTACTCGTCTGGAGGTTACTCAGTGAGGCAAATCAACGTCGACCTCTGCTTGAGGAATGAGTCAATGACCTGGACTCGGAGGGGAAAGGAGTCAAACTCAGACTCTGTGGGGATACAACCTTGCATCAGTCCCACTGCTGGGGAAATAAACCCAAATCTATCGGTCAGGGAAAGCTTCAGTCTCAACCCACTTAGGAAAATATCACATCAGGCTAATCAACATTCGATGCCTGGGATGGCCATACTCTGCCGGGGATAGCAATCTTGCCCTGCCGAGGATAATCTTGACCCTACTCTGATAAGGGATGAATGCCATCTCAACTTGCTGCAGTCTCAAACTGCTCAGGGGAAACAATCTCAAACTGTACGTCTCTGCTGAGAAAATAATCCTGATCCAACAACATCAACACAGGGAATACAGAATACCAATCATGGAGCTGGGATCACTCGA